>CM077082.1:109891350-110550426 GCA_039513925.1 Platanthera zijinensis | reverse complement strand
AACTGGCGAGGGCATAATTTCGATACGAAAACTTCGCACTCCTTTTGTCCGAAGGATTTGTATTGCGCATCAGAGTATCTCCTTCGATGGTAAAGGACAATTTGGATGTGTTGTTGCCTAATGGTTGTTCTATGCGCGCAAAGAGAGTCTGTGTCGTAAAGCGGTTATGGTTTGGGAGTCAGAAGTTCGACTTATAAGCGTCGTTACTTCTACCATGGGAGGCTTCGAAGCCTAAGACTACAATGGATAGTGTCTTAGGAGCATCCGAATATCCTGATGTATTTCCCTGACGGTCTCCCTGGAGCCCCATAGTTGTGAGAGATCGATTTCACGATTGAGTTAGTGCTAGGTACAAAACCAATGTTACGCTCTCCATATAGGTTAGTACCTAAGGAAATGGCGGAGCTAAAGGTTCAACTTGACCAGTTATGGGAGCAGGGTTATGTGCGTCCAAGTTGGTTGACTTGGAGCGCACCGATCCTTTTCGTTAAGAAGAAGGATGGGAGTTTGTGACTCTGTATCGATTATGGAGAACTGAACAAGTTAACGGAAAAGAGCAAATACATGATCCCAAGTATTGATGATCTTTTGATCAGTTGGTCGGGTCATCGGTATACTTTAAATTGGATCTTAAGTCCGGTTACTATCAGCAAAGGATAAGGGAAAGCGATGTCCCAAAGACAGCATTCGGCGCGAGGTATGGACATTTCGAGTTTATAGTCATACCGTTCGGGGTGACTAATGCGGCGTCAGTTTTTATGGATTTGATGAACAGATCATTCAGGGAGTTCCTAGACTAATTTGTGGTCGTCTTCATCGACGACGTATTGGTGTACTCGCAGAGCAAGAGGATCACTTCAACCATCTGCTTTTTATGTTAGAAACACTCAAGAGGAACCATCTCTATGCCTAGTTCTCCAAACGCGAGTTTTGGGTTATCCTAGGTAGCGTCCCTCGGTCATAAAGTTAGTAGAGTGGGTGTTGCAGTTGATCCAGCGAGGATTGTTATGATACACGAGTGGTCGGTGTTGCGTTCTGGAGTGGAAGACCAGAGTTTTCTGGGGCTGGGCGGCTACTACAGGCGCTTCGTAGAGAACTTCTCGCAGATAGAGTTACTCCCTCACGACTTTGACAAGGAAAGATAAAAAGTTGTTTGGATGCCTGCGTGTGCACAAGATTTCAAGGAGCTGGAGAGACGGTTGACCACGACGCTTATTCTATGTTCGCCGGTTGGGGACTGAAAGTTTCAAGATCTATGGTGATGCTTCAGGCAGTAGTTCAGGGTATGTCCTACCACAGCATGGGTCAGTGATATCGTATGACTCGCATCAGCTGAAAGTGCATGAAAAGAATTATCCGATCCACTATTTGGAGTTAGCAGCCGTGATTTTTGCGCTAAAGCTGTGGAGGCACTATTTGTACGGCATAAAAGTCGATATTTTTACGGACCATAAGAGCCTGAAATACCTGTTAGATCAGAAGGATCTAAACATGTGGCAGTGGAGATGGATGGATTTAATGGGGTACTATACGTTCAAAATTCATTTTGTGTCCGGGAAAGGCGATGCAGTTGCCGACGCGTTAAGTTGTAGGGCTCCCGCCCAAGCCAACTGATTGTCGGTTCATGATGAGAGGTTGATTCGGGAGTATGAGGCGTTAGACATCTATTGTGTTGACAAGCAGACTAGCGCCAAAGCGCTATTGAACTAGACAAAAGTTCAGTATGACCTTGCTGATCGGATTCAGCAGGCTATGGAGTCTGATTGCAGCATGAAAGAGGTCATGGATGCAGCTTCGGATGGACTGCTAAGGAAGGACAGTCGTTTGTGCCACCTAAACATGGGAAATCTACGGGCGGATTTGATGTACGAGGCTCATCATACTAAGTACTCAATTCACCCAGGGAGCATAAAGATGTATGGAGATCTGAAGAAGTTATTCTAGTGGCCAGGACTCAAGAAGGATGTGGCACTATATGTGGTGAAGTGTCAAACCTGCGCCTTAGTGAAGGCAGAGTGTCAAAATCCAGGGGGTTTCTTGAAATCTTTGCCTGTTCTGGAGAGGAAGTTCGACGACTTTTCGATGGACTTTGTGCATGGCTTGCCAAGGTCGCAGAAGGGAAACGATGCTATCTGGGTGTTCATTGACCGGTTAACAAAAGTGTCGCACTACATTCCGCATAGTAAAGATGATTCGGTGCAGAAACTGGCAAAGTTTTACGTGGATAATATTGTTAGACTGCACGGTGTGCCTCGCAGTATCGTGAATGATAGAGTTTGACGTTTAATGTCCAATTACTGGAGGGTATTGCAGCAAATGTTGGGGACTAAGTTGAAGTTCAGCCCAACCTTTCATCCGCAGACGGATGGGCAGACTGAGAGGGTCAACAGTACGATCGAGGACATGCTTCGTATGTGCGTTTTGGACTTCAGAAAGCAGCGGGAAGATCGTCTGTATTTGGTGGATTTTGTATACAAAACCAACTACCAAGCAAGCATAAAAATGGCGCCCTTTGAGGCCATATATGATAGAATATGTCACATGCCGTTGTCGTGGTTGGAAACAGGTGAGGAAAGGTTGTACAAAAAGCTAGAGGTGGAATGCGCCACTTCATTGGTGCGAACCATTCGGGAGCATTTGCTGATTGCTCAGGTTAGGCAAGCCAAATACTTCAATGCCAAGCTTCGGAACGTGGAATTCGCAGTTGGCGATTTGGGTCTACTTGAAAATAAAGCAGTTCAAGCGTGTCTCACGGGTGCGACGCTTGAAGAAGCTGAGCCCGAGATAACTTGGACAATTTGAGATTCTGGAGCGGATCGGTGAAGCGGATTATCTGTTGGGTTTTCTATGGAGGTTGGCACAACACTTGTGCACGCAGCGGAAGGAATAAAACAAGAACAACCCAAAGAGAAATGGATCGGGCCATGAATGTTGAATCAAGAAGTTAATAAGAAACTAGGCAAAAATTACCTTAGCGGCGTTGAGTCACAACTCAACGGAGATGCTCCAAGCTTCGTGTCCTTGTCGGTGGCGAGTTCTACATGGAAAAACGTCCACGTCTCTGCAGAAATCCACACGAGCGGGAGAACCCCGAGCTTCGTCGCACGAAGGGTCGGGAAGAAGATCAGCCGCACCTTTGCACTTCCCACGGACTGCTAGGTCCGCGCCAGGGAAAGCAAGACCAGCAACGCTCACCGGAGATGAGGTCGTCGGCGGAGCGAACAGGCGGCGGCGTAACGTTTCCGTCCGACGGAATCGGGATTCGGCGGAACTCTTTCTGTCGGCTTCCGTTCGGCTACAGAAATCCCGATGTTGGTCGATGATTTCCCCAAAACCCTAAGTGCCCTATTTATACCAAAGGCATAAACAGTTCATAGGAATCGCTATCCGCAGACCACCCAAGTTAGGGTTTCTGGACCGTTCGGCAAGAATCACCTGCAGATTCGGCGAGAATCAGTCGGCGAAAATCACCTCCAGATTCGGCAAGAATCAGTCGGCAAGAATCAGTCGGGGAGAATCAATCGAAGAATCGGCGAGAATCAGACGCAGAATCGGCGAGAATCAGACGCAGAATCGGCGAGAATCGAACAGTTCGATTCTCGACGATTATGCCTTAGTCTGCGAGACATACACGACGACTCCCGTCGATTCTCGCCAATTTTGCCATAGTCGACGAGTCATACTCGACGACTCCCGTCGACTCTCAACGATTTTCCCTTGGCAACATTTTCCTGACTCCCCATACTGTAGGGTGATTGGTAACCCTTACCAACACAGTTAATCATCCAATTTCTCCACATGCTCTTATGTGTGACCTTGCAGGCTCATATCGCGTTGGCAGTGAGATTACATGTTTGACCACTTCTAGATCACCATGGTAACTCCAACAGTCTCCCACTTGAACTTGAAAGTATCAAACCAAAAACCTCAGGAACAATGAGCGGCATCTAGCAATGCATCATTGCTCCCCAAGCAATAAGAGTTCATAACTCAAAAAAATTTATGAACAATGTCCCAGCGTTGTCTTTGTCCCTTTTTCCCTTACATCCGAATAGAACTAGAGGTATGGACTGTGTCACCCTCATAATAGCTCAATCCAAGTTTCTTGATCTAGAACGGACTTCTAGAGAATGGTGAGTCCAATATCACATATTGACTCAACCAAGAATGGCCAAGCATTTCTCAGTCCAGTTCCATCAAGGGGACCATGGATGCAACTCCTGTCATATAGGAGGACAAATTCCATATCTGCTTACACACAACCACCCAAATGATTCGTAACGTGCCCAAAAACCACCCTTATCATCAACCTTTCTCAAGGAAGACTTTAGATGGCATCAAAGCACGCTCTTCCTCACTTGATGAATGTTGTGACTTCAGTTCAAAGGACCACAACACCATTATCAATTAAGACCTACTCATTACACGATTAGATAACAATCAACAAAGAAGTCTCAGGTTGGGTCCGTCCAATACAACTTGTTCATTAACAAGTACCCACGTGATGACTTGATATCACAATATCATGACCTATGAGAACTGGTCATCAGTCAACACACGTGCTAGTCTTAATGCATCATCATCACCCTTAAATTCTATGATTATACTACGACCAGGGACCTTTTAAGAATGAAGCTTCAAATAAATCACAGGCTCTCACATTCAATTCACGTACTTGATGTCCTATGTAAGCGAACATTCAAGGATAGTTATTATGTTACAATTTAACTATCACATAGGAAAATCATAACAAAAGAACTTTCCATTAATTATAAAAAGAAACATCTAGGTACATAATTCATCAAATGAATAAACAATAAACAGCCAACAAAATATATGTTTACGTGCAACCCACAAGACTCTCACTAGAGTTGATCATTTAGGTATCGTATACCCATCGATCTAGTATGACCATCATGCCTTCTCTGCGCGAGAGGCTTTGTCAGTGGATCCGCAATATTCTCCTCAGTCGGCACTATGCAAATGTTCATATCTCCTCGTTCGACAATCTCACGAATAAGATGGAACCGTCGAAGTTTGTTCTTGGAGTGCTGATGGGATCTAGGTTCCTTAGATTGTGAAATTGCACCATTGTTATCACAGTAGAGAACTACGGGACAAACAATGCTAGGAACTACATCAAGCTCGCCGATGAATTTCCTAATCTATACAGCCTCCTTCGCTGCGTTAGCTGCAGCGATATATTAGACCTCTGTTGTAGAATCAGCAACTATCTCTTGGTTCGAACTCTTCCAGCTCACAGCTCCTCCATTAAGGCAAAACACAAACCCTGACTGAGATTCTTTGAATCGTCCCTATCAGTTTGGAAGCTAGCATCTGTGTAACCACTTACAACGAGCTCTTCCTCTCCACCATACACCAAGAACACATCCTTAGTCCTTCTCAAGTACTTCAGGATATTCTTGACTGCAATCCAGTGACACTCACCCGGATCTGACTGATACCTGCTAGTCATGCTCAAAGTAAAGGAGACATCGGGTCGAGTACACAACATTGCATACATGATTGATCCAATTGCCGAAGCATATGGAATCAACTTCATGCGGTCCTTATCTTCACAAGATTTTGGACACTGGTCCTTAGAGAGATTCACACCATGAGACATGGGTAAAATTCCTTTCTTGGACTCAAGCATGTTGAACCGCTTCAACACATTCTCAATGTATGTACTCTACAAAACCAGCAACTTCTTCGATCTATCTCTATAGATCTTAATACCGAGTATATAAGTCGATTTACCCAAGTCCTTCATAGAAAAGCAGTTCCCTAGGTTGTTCTTAACAACTTTTAGGGTAGGAATGTCATTCCCAATCAAAAGTATATCATCTACATACAATATCAGGAAGACAACAATGCTCCCACTGATTCGCTTGTAAACACAAGGCTCATCTTCATTCTTGATGAAACCAAACTCTTTGATTTTCTCATCAAAACGAAGATTCCAACTTCGAGAGGCCTGTTTCAGTCCATAGATGGACTTATTAAGCTTGCATATTTTAGTTGCTTCATTTGGGGTTACAAAACCCTCGGGTTGTGTCATGTACACTTCCTCAAGGAGGTTTCCATTAAGGAAATCCGTTTTGACATCTATCTGCCAGATCTCGTAGTCATAATACGCAGCAATAGCAAGAAATATCCTTATGGACTTTACCAATTCAACAGGGGAAAAGGTCTCATTATAATCAATACCATGAATTTTCTTGAAACCCTTAGCCACTAGTCGCCCTTTGAATGTCTGTACATTCCCATCCATGTCAGTCTTCTTCTTAAAGACCCACTTGCACCCTATTGGTCGTACCCCTTCAGTTGGTTCCACCAAGTTCCAAACATGGTTTGCATACATAGAGTCCATTTCAGATTTCATAGCCTCAAGTCATTTGTCGGAGTCCGGTCCATTCATAGCCTCTTGGTAGGTTGCTGGTTCATCATCATGATCCATAAGCAACACATTACCTAATTTAGACACGAGAAATCCATATCTCTAAGGTTCAAATCTTGGTCTACCAGATCTATGTAGGACCTGTGTTTCTTGAGTAGGTTCTCTAGCTACAACATCTTGTAGTCCTGTCTCAGAATCCAATTCCGGTTCATTCACTATTGGTGGTTCTTGAACTTCTTCAAGTTCTACCTTTTCAGTCTTTCTTGATAAAAACTCTTTCTCCAAGAAGACACCAGTCCTTGCGACAAACACTTTGCCCTCAGACGGTAGTTAAAAGTAATACCCTTTCGTTTCCTTAGGATATCCCACCAGATAACATTCATCCGATTTGGGTTCCAGCTTGTCAGGCATTTGACGTCGCACGTATGCCTCACAGCCCCAAATTTTAATGAACGACATATTAGGACGCTTCCCAGTCCATATCTCATATGGTGTCTTCAGAACCATTTTCATTGGAGCGCGATTAAGTGTCATTGCAGCAGTCTCTAAAGCAAAACCCCAAAAGGAAACAGGCAAGTCTGCATGACTCAGCATCGAACGTACCATGTCTAACAAAGTACAATTTCTCCTCTCAGACACATAATTATGCTGTGGTGTTCTAGGTGGAGTGAGTTGTGATACAATACCACACTATTCTAGATGATCAAGGAACTCATGACTCAGGTATTCGCCACCTCGATCAGATCGGAGTGCTTTAACCTTTTTTCCCAACTGGTTTTCTACTTCATTTTTGAACTATTTGAACTTTTCAAAGGTCTCATATTTGCACTTCATAAGATACACATATCCGTATCTACTGAAATCATCAGTAAATGTAATGAAGTAGAAATACCCACCTCTAGACATGGAGCTCATTGGTCCACATACATTACTATGTACAACACCCAAGAGATCCTCAGCCCTCTCAATATAACCAGTGAAAGGGGATTTAGTCATTTTGCCTAACAAACATGATTCACATCGCTCAAATGATTCAAAATCAAATGAGTCCAAAAGTCCATCACTATGGAGCTTGGATATGCGCTTCTCGTTTATATGGCCCAAACGACAATGCCACAGATATGTAGTGTTTGAGTCAGTTGTTCTTAGTCTTTTATTATTTTCTACATTATAGATCTGATGGTCCAAGTTCAAAACGTAAAGACCATTAAACAATTAGGCTACAACATAACAAACATCATTCTTAAATATAGAATAATAGTTGTTCTTAATTATAAAAGAAAATCCAATCATGTCCAAGAATGAAATGGATATATTGTTTTTAGTTATTGTCGGAACAAAATAACAGTTATCTAGTTCTATTACAAGCCCACTGGGCAAAGAAAAACGGTAAACCCCTACGGCTACAATAGCAACTCCTGCTCCATTGCCGACGCGCAGGTCCACCTCCCCTTTAATCAGCAATCTTCTCCTTCCCAGTCCCTGCACATTTGTACAAATGTGAGAACCACATCCGGTATCCAATTCCCAAGATGAAGGAGCAGAAAGGTTTATCTCTATAACATAAATATTTGAAGCGGAAGTCATACCTCCCTTAATTTTCTGCAGACCGTCAATGTACGAAGGACAGTTCCTCCTCCAATGACCAGCCTTGCCACAGTGGTGGCATTTCCCCTCCTTCACCGTGCTCTTCTTTTTCATCAGTGCAGAAAACTTGGGCTCGAGATGTGACTTGGGTCCCACCTTCATCTTCTTAGAGCCCTTGGCCTTGCCCTTGCCCTTATACACCATCAGTATGGGGCTGGCAAGCTTGGCCTTCTTCATGTTGATCTCGGAAGTTCTCAACATGCCTAGGAGTTTGGGTTGTGTCTTGTCTATTTCATTCATGTTGTAGTTCAAGACGAACTGCTCATAACTGTCCAGCAACGATTGCAGGATCAGATCTGTGGCCAACTCTTGACCCAGAGGAAAACCCAGTCTTTTAAGGTTCTCTATATACCCAATCATCTTGAGTACGTGAGTCCCTACTGAGTCTCTAACTCCCATCTTGCACTAAAACAAAGCTTTGGTGACGTCGAACCTCTCTTGATGTACCTGCCCTTGAAACATTTTCTTGAGATGCTCGTCAATCTCCTTGTACCCCATGTTCTCATGTTGCCTTTGAAGCTCAGAGTTCATGGTGGTAAGCATAAGGCATTCGACGTCTATGGTGTCATCTGTATACTTCTTATAAGTATCTTTATCAGCATGGGAAGAATTCCCTGTCGGCACCTCGGGGGCTTATTCTTCCAAGACATAGAGCTTTCGCTCTTGCCTGAGAACAATTCTCAGGTTCCTGTACCAGTCCATGTAGTTAGTCCCACTGAGCTTATCCTTCTCAAGGATGGCTCTAAGAGACAGAGTGGAGTGTGAACCACTTGCCATGGAATTCTACAAGAATTCATGCAGAATAAATCAGTACCAAAATTTCAAAATACAATTATTTTCTTAATTTGGACTTTAATTAAAAAAAAACTCCCACTATTTTATTCAAAATAATTGCCCTCACTATCAATTCAGAGAGTTCATGCGAGCTACTCTCTTAGTGGACAAGATCCATATTTCACCAACACAATGAGTCAGCTTTGGCTTTTTTTCTCACGATGTGGTTATTTAGGTCGGCAACGCTTGCCAATTGCATCCTCAGGCAATTCTTGTATGGTTGGTGAATAACTCCTTATTCACATCCATCATATGGTGCATGCCAACCATATGCCTCTAGGCAGTCAACTTTTGAGGTCACCTAGTTAAGTTGGACCCGATGTCGACAGTGGGATATCACAATTATCCGCTCGCACCCTTACCAAGATAGATTAATGCAACTTGCTTTGGCAAGCCCACACTTCATCGATCGAGGCAGGAAGAGTGTCATCCATCGGAAGGCATCCGAACACTTATTATTAGAGGAAGGGATTTTGATTATAGGTTAAGAATTAACCATGATCAACATTTGATCAATGTGCACATCCAAAGAAAAACACTTCACTAAAATCCCCATGCATCCCTTATGTGCACAACAGAACACTATCAACATTTGATAGAGAAAAGGGAGAAATTTGAACATTTGCACACTTCCAAATATTCAGGTTTACATGCTGATGAGTTGTAAATATACCTATATGTTCGTATTTTATTTAAGTCAGTTTCGTTTATTTTTTGTCTTTTTTATTAGTTTTATTCAATAAATTGCTTGTTTTTGTAAATATTATTTCTAACTTAGCTTTATTTTTATTCCAGAAAAATTCCAGAAAAAATTCCAGAAAAGTCAAAAAATTGACTGACACGCCCGTGTCAATTGACCGACACGCCCGTGTCACGCCCCCCCGACGATCGCCGGCCACAGGTTCCCAGCTCGACGATCGGCGATCATCAAACCGAGCCCGACACGCCCAACGTCACGCCCGTGTCAATGCTTGTCACGCCCGTGTCGAGGCCGACCCGCAAGCTCAGTCAATCTGTCAACGCTGCCGACATCGAACTGCCAGCTCCCCCGGTCACGCCAATCTGTCACGCCCGTGACAATTCGTCACGCCCGTGACCTGGGGCGTGACCGCCACGTTTTCGCCCCGAAGTCAAAGCTCCAGTCAAGTCAACCGATCAGCTCATGAATAGTAGTGACACGCCCCCCTGTCACGCCCGTGACCTAGGGCGTGACCAACCCGAAAATTTGCCTATAAATAAGAGCTTCCAGGAAGCTTATTTTGTCCAGTTTTTTGACCACTTTGCTTAGGGGAGGTGCTGCCCAATTGGATTCCATACTTATTGCTTAATTTAACACTCACGCTTCACCTAAAAAACATAAAGCCATCCCCATACCGATGAGTGGCTAATCTCTTTTAGCCTTCGGCATCGAAGAGCATTGAGACATATAAAATGATTTGAAATGATTAAAAAACTTTATTTTTATTTTAATTTAAGGACTTAAGGTTTACCCCAGGTTAACGATGCAAAGGACCACATAATCGATGTGTGGGCTCTATTTCCGTTATCCATACGCGACGCCGAGAGGCTGCACATATGGACCGATCCCCCTTGGGTAAAGATAACTGCGTACGCCCCCTCGAAAGAGGAGAAGCGTAGTTCTGCCGGATTGGGTTCCCCACCCAATAACGGGGTTCTTAGCGTAAAGCGGGCATTAAGTGGAATCCTTCGACGGTCTAACGATCGGTCGAATAGTCTTAATGTTTAGGTGAGCAATATTCCTAGAGATAAGTGCGCTCATATTTTTGGAACCCCCACGGCCAAGTGCCTTTTATTAAATTAAAAACAAAGTTCAATAATTGTTAAGAATTATTTTAGTCTTAATCCGATTCGATGCTGAGCGTTAACCCGTCATCGAACTAACTTAGCAAAATTCTGCTTTCTTTCTTTCCGTTTTAAATTAAACTAAAAAATCCCACCTTACTGTTAGTAAGATAATAGTGTTCCTGGAAGAGTAGATATAATCAACGAGTCCCCGAGAATAATACGACCTCGGTATTTTCCCGAATACCGAGTACTACATGCGATAGGTGCACTTGCCTCCTTTCGTTAGAAAACTCGATCTTCTAACCGGCCCGCGGAATCTGACCATTTCGAACCAACCACAGTAGGTCTCTGTTCCGCAGCCATCAAGTTTTTGGCGCCGTTGCCGGGGAATCTCGGTTGTTATATTGAATCCGGGACTCTATTAATTTTACTTTATTTTCAAAAAAAAAATTTATACAAAAAAATACTTCCCCCTTTCGTTTTTTTTAGGGTGCATGACCCGTGGACAACCTTCGAGTTCTGAAAATCTTGAATTCGACCCCGAGATCGACCGCTCTCTTGCGCGTATCCGATCTCTCCGTCGAATTCCCTTTTTAGACCCCGCAGAATCTATCGGAGAACCCTCTTCTTCTTCTATGGCCGACCCGAATAATGCCCAACTGGCCGAGCGTAATATGTCTTATTATGCTCGGCCCAATTTGGATGATACGGGGCCGAGTATTGTTCGGCCCGCTGTGGCCAACAATAATTTTGAAATTAAGTCAAGTGTGATTCAAATGATCCAAAATGCCGTACAGTTCGACGGACTGCCGGATGAGGACCCCAATAATCACTTGTCTAATTTTCTTGAAATTTGCGATACTTTTAAAACTAATGGCGTCACTGATGACGCCATTCATTTGCTCCTTTTTCCCTTCTCTCTTAAGTCCAAGGCTAAGGCGTGGTTACTCTCCCTCCCGCGGGGATCCATCACGTCCTGGGCGGAATTGGCAGAAAAATTCCTTACGAAGTATTTTCCGCCCGCGAAAACTGCAAGACTGCGGGCGGACATATCTTCGTTCGTCCAAAACGACTCCGAGTCTCTTTACGAGACTTGGGAACGCTTTAAGGAGTTTCTCCGCCGGTGCCCGCACCACGCTCTGCCAACGTGGTTGTAGGTACAAATTTTTTACAATGGACTGAATAGTCAGACGCGTCAAATGATTGACGCGGCTGCCGGGGGCACTCTGAACAATAAGACCCCCGAGGCCGCCCAGGCCCTTTTCGAGGAAATGGCGGTGAACGCCTACCAGTGGAACGTCCCGCGGGTGCGCCCTAAGCAGGCGGGCATTTTTGAAGTGGATGCCACTGCTCAGCTAGCCCTCCAAGTGGAAAGGCTAACCAAGCAGGTGGCGGAGATGTCTGTTGCCTCCTCCACTCCGCCTTGTTTTCTCCCCCCCTCCAATGTCTGCGTAGTCGACGAATTCGTGGACTACATGGGAAATCCGGTGCGTCCCTCATTTCAAAACAACCCTTATAGTAGCCACTAAAATCCGGGTTGGAGGAACCATCCGAATTTCTCCTGGAGCAACCCGAACAACGCGCAGCGTCCCCCTCCCCCTCCTTTTGCGCCAACATTTCCTCGTCCCCCTCCTATGAAGCCATCCCCGGTGGAGGAAAATTTTAATCGTTATGTCGCGTCCAACGAGTCCAATATCCGGAACATCACCGGATCGCTAAAAAATTTAGAACTCCAGGTTGGACAACTGGCGCGACTTATGTCAGAACGCGCCATGGGGGCACTGCCAGGGAACACGGAGCCCAATCCAAGGGAAACCGCCAACGCTATAACCCTCCGTAGCGGTAAGGAGGTGGTCGATCCAAAACGGATCGATCCTCAGGTACATATTTCACCTCCGACCCCTCTTCCCTCTTCTTCGATTACGCAACCCTTACCGATTTTTAACGATAAAACTATTTTAAACAAGGCGTTGCCCTACCCGCATAAGTTAGATAACAAGCGAGTAAACGCGCAATATAAAAAATTTATTTTATTACTCAAACAAATTCATATTAATGTTCCTTTTTGCGAGGCTATCTCGCAAATGCCTAAATATGCGAAATTTTTAAAAGAACTACTTTCTAATAAATGCAAACTCGAGGATATTTCGCATATATCTCTCAACGCTGTCTGCTCGGCGGCTCTTACTAGTAAATTGCCCTTAAAACAAAACGACCCGGGACGGTTCTCCATCCCGTGCCTTTTTGGCGATGTATTAGTAAAATACGCCTTAGCAAACTTAGGCACGAGCATTTATTTAATGTCATTCTCGCTCTTCCTGCGTTTAGGTTTGGGTACTCCTGCTCCTACCAATATGCGCATCCAACTAGCGGATCGCTCGGTTAGGTTCCCCATCGGGGTTGTTGAGGATGTCCTTGTCCGAGTAGACAAGTTCACCTTCCCGGTGGACTTCGTCATCTTGGACATCGAGGAAGACGCCAACGTACCAATAATACTTGGTCGCCCTTTTCTCGCGACCTCACGTGCGTTAATTGATGTAAGTAATGGTCAGCTTCTCCTTCGGGTAGGAGACGACCAAGTTACTTTTTCTATTAACTCCTCTATGGAAGACTCGTCACCGAGCGATGATTTCTACTACTCTTTAGATTCTTTTTATGGAGATTGTTCTTCTCCGGTTTTCGAGTCCGAGTTTTTAAACGAAAATATTTTTTCACTCGAAAATTTTTATTGCGATGAGGACACGTCTACGAACATGCCTTTTGAACCAATTAGTTCGAAAGACATTAGCACTAAAACATCACTAGAAGAACCGCCCATCCTAGAACTCAAACCATTACCCGAATCCCTAAAATATGCCTTTTTGGGGAAAAATGATACACTCCCGGTAATCATTTCTTCATATTTAAGCGATTCGGAGACCTCCGAGTTATTGGAGGTTTTGCTTAAACATCGCCACGCAATTGCGTGGCAAATTTCTGACCTAAAGGGGATTAACCCTTCTTTCTGCACTCACAAAATTTTCTTAAACGATAATTGCCGCAAAACCATTCAGCCGCAGCGGCGTCTTAACCCAAACATGAAAGACGTCGTGAAAGCTGAGATAATTAAATTATTAGATGCGGGGATTATTTATCCCATTTCTGATAGTGCATGGGTTAGTCCCATTCATGTCGTGCCCAAGAAGGGCGGTCTAACCGTAGTGGCGAATGAGCACAACGAGCTCGTCCCAACTCGTACTGTTACGGGTTGGCGGGTGGTCTTCGATTATCGCAAACTTAATGATGCCACCCGCAAAGACCATTTTCCACTACCGTTCCTTGACCAAATTCTCGAGCGTCTTTCCGGTCATCCTTTTTATTGTTTTCTCGACGGTCTATCGGGGTTTTTCCAAATCCCCATTTCCCCCGAGGACCAAGAGAAAACAACTTTTACTTGCCCCTTTGGCACCTTCGCCTATCGAAGGATGCCATTTGGCCTCTGCAATGCGCCAGCTACATTCCAAAGATGTATGCTGGCAATCTTTGGCGAGCTAGTAGAAGATATTATGGAAATATTTATGGATGACTTTTCTGTATTCGGATGCTCTTTCCCGAATTGTCTTCGTAATCTTGATCGTGTCCTCCAGCGATGCGAGGACACGAATCTTGTTTTAAATTGGGAAAAATGTGACTTTATGGTTCGAGGAGGTTTGGTCCTCGGCCATAAGATTTCGATTAAGGGGATAGAGGTCGATAAGGCCAAAGTAGAAATCATAGAAAAGCTTCCTCAGCCGACAAACATAAAATCCATTAGGAGTTTCTTAGGCCACGCGGGCTTTTATAGGCGCTTCATTCAAGATTTTTCAAAAATAACAAAGCCGCTTACTCACCTCTTGGAAAAGGAATCACCTTTTGTCTTTAGTAGCGATTGCGAGTCTGCTTTTAACTTTATAAAACAAAAACTTATCAATTCTCCGATTCTAGTGGCCCCTGATTGGTCCCTTCCGTTTGAAATCATGTGCGACGCTAGTGATATTGCCTTAGGCGCCGTTCTTGGCCAACGCGTAGAAAAACATTTTCATCCTATTTATTACGCTAGCAAGACGCTCACTTCCGCACAAGTGAATTACACGACGACGGAAAAGGAACTCTTAGCCGTCGTTTTCGCTTTCGATAAGTTTCGCTCGTATCTTACGCTATCTAAAGTTATCGTTTTTACCGATCACTCAGCCCTTAAGTATTTATTAGCTAAAGCCGACGCGAAGCCCCGCCTTCTTCGATGGATTCTCCTCCTACAAGAGTTTGACTTGGAGATCCGAGATAAGAAGGGCGCGGAGAATCTAGCGGCAGACCACCTCTCCCGTTTAGAAAATCCGGGTGCGGAAGCGCTCTTCGAATCTGAAATAAATGACAGATTCCCCGAGGAACGCCTTCTCGCCATTCGTTCGTCTTCGTCATCTTCGCCTTGGTTCGCAGATTTTGCGAACTACTTAGTCGCGCGGGTACTTCCAAAAGATTTTTCAAGTCATCAAAAGAAGAAATTCTTTTCCGACTTGAAAAATTTCTTTTGGGACGACCCCTTTCTTTTCCGTATCTGCGCGGACCAAGCGGTTCGAAGATGCGTCGCGGGAGTGGAGTGCACACAAATATTGAGGCACTGCCACGAGGGTCCAGCCGGGGGAACTATCAAGCCAACCGGACTGCTAGGAAGGCGCTAGAGGCGGGTTACTTTTGGCCCACTCTCTTCAAGGACGCGCACAATTTTGGGCGCGCATGCGATAGCTGTCAGCGGTCGGGTAACATCTCACGTCGCGACGAGATGCCCCAAAATATGTTTTTAGAATGCGAAGTTTTCGATTTATGGGGCATAGATTTTGTTGGCCCCCTACCTCCTTCTTATAAAAATATGTATATTTTAGTAGCGGTCGACTACGTATCACGGTGGGCGGAAGCGCAGGCTCTCCCCACCAACGATGCGCGAGTCGTCGTTACATTTCTAAAAAAATTATTTTCTCGCTTCGGCACGCCTCGCGCTATTGTTAGTGATAGGGGAACGCATTTCTGTAACGCTCTAATGGCTAAGACGTTAGCTAAATACGGAGTCACGCACAAACTTGCCACCCCCTACCACCCGCAAACAAGTAGCCAAGTTGAGGTAGTAAATCGAGAGATAAAACGCATATTAGAAAAAACCCTTTCACTTAATAGGAAAGATTGGTCCGCTAAGCTTGACGACGCGTTATGGGCGTATCGTACTGCGTACAAAACTGCTACCGGTTGAACCCCATTTTGATTAGTCTATGGCAAAGCGTGCCATTTACCCGTAGAACTGGAGCACCGCGCACTTTGGGCATTAAAACTCTTAAACCTCGACTCTGACTTAGCCGCTCAGAATAGAAAACTGCAACTAAACAAGCTCGATGAATGGCGTGCGAACGCTTACGAGAGCAATAAGTTCTATAAGGAGCGTTCTAAGTTCTATCACGATCGAAAAATTAAAACCCCCAAAATTTTTTCTTCGGGCGATCTAGTCCTTCTTTATAATTCTCGTCTTAAACTTTTTCCTGGCAAACTCAAATCCTGTTGGTCCGGTCCCTTCTTAGTTGAAGAAGTTTTTCCATATGGGACCGTACTCGTCTCCCACCCGGAAAAAGGCTCATTTAAAGTAAACGGTCATCGATTAAAGACTTACATAGCGGGCGACCCTGTGATCGAGTATAGCGAAACCTTATCCCTCCTCGACTTATAAACCCGCCACTATAGTCAAGCTACGCGACTATAAACAAAGCGCTCCTCGGAGGCACCCCACGTCTATCCTTTTTTACGTCTTTATTTATTACGTTTTCTATTTTTCTAATAAATGCAGGGTTTCTAATGGGCTTCCCCGAGCGCGGATCAGGGACGTTTTCTGCCCCCCTCTTTTCCTTTTTGTACATATACCTGCTGTCTTGTTCCTCATGCTTAGCATACAACATTGGGGACAATGTTGGATCTAAGTATGGGGGTGTTTTCGTATTTTCGTACTTTTTTTCACTTACAAAAAAAAAAAACAAAAGAAAAAAAAAATTTATAACACAAAAAAATCAAAAAAAATTTAATTAAAAAAAAAAAAATTTGAAGTTTCATTTTTGAAACTGACTTATTTTTAACTCGGTCCGCGAGATCCGGCTCATCGAGCCATCCACATAACGAGTCATCTCGCGGCTACCTAGTTTGTATATTTTTGTAAATATTCTTGTAAATATTTTCGTAAATAATTTTTGTAAATACTTTTTGTAAATATTCTTTCTCTTTCCCCTCTCCCTTTTTCCCTCTCATCCTTGTAAATATTTTTTCTTTTTCCCACATTTTTGTAAATAAAATGAAAACTTCATTAAAAATACAAAAAAATTTCACAAAACTTAAAAATCCAAAAAAATTTATTTTCGCATTTTTTCTTTCTTTTTAGTATGTATATATTAAAGATATAACTACAAAAATACAAAAAAGAGCATAACTTCAAAAAAAAAAATTAATAAACAACAAAAAATTTTTATGTAAGTTTTGAAACAAATAAATCAAACATTTCATTCTTAAGTTTCTTGTTATCCAAAACTTTCGTTTTGAGTTTATTTATATGCGAATTTGATCAATTCTTTGTTCACTATTCGTTTGTTAATTATAGATTGAAAAATCTAAATAGTCGTGGTTAAGTTTTAAAGAATTTATTATACTTTGTTAAAAATAGGGGACTCGCTTTAGGCACTACTTCTAATTTTTCATAGATAGGAGCTTGTGTACCATGTTAGAAAATAACAACTATAGAATTCAATTATGCTTGCTTTTAGCTTTCTGAAAAATTGGAACGTACAATTTATAAAGGTTGCTCTCAATTATTTTTCAATTAAAAATCTAGTTCTCTTTTCTCCCCTTACTTATCATAACCTACTTGTTTTGATAAAATTATTTCCCCAAAAAGAAAAAGATCTTATGTCAATGGGAATAAGATTTCATTCCGTAAACATAGGCACCCAATAAATTAAAAGATTATACGTTACGGAGTAATAGGATAAAATTCATTACTCCAACACATATACATTGAGTTATTTTTATTTATGAAGAAGAAAAATTTTTATGTTAAGGAAAATAAGATTTCGTTTTCCTTTAACATCCAAATCAAAAAAAATGGAGGTTCGAGAAAAAAAATAACCTCGCCTCAAAATCCAAGCATCTTCATAAACCAACATCAACCCCCCTTAGCCAATTTCATGACTCTAGAATTAATTCAAAAATCTTTTTGAGAGCATAATTCGTAAATTGCATTATTTCCGATAACACTCCTATAAGCTAAAGTTTGTATAAATCCAAACTATTTTCTGTTAATCTAACCAATACAACTATTGCTTTCTATTTGATTACATCAAGAAGTCTTTTGGCCAAAACTTTTGCCCTGTTTAAATCATCTAAATTATTTTAGGACTTAACTCTTATACCCCGTATATTTTTATTTGATCTTTCTTATAATTAATTTAGCGGTAGCAGAACTTAGGGTTTTTCATTATTCCTTATAAGTTCACCTCAAACTTTTGCCCTGGAATAGCAAAAGCTTAAGTATGGGGGTGTTTGATGAGTTATAAATATACCTATATTTTCATATTTTATTTAAGTCAGTTTCGTTTATTTTTTGTCTTTTTATTAGTTTTATTCAATAAATTGCTTGTTTTTGTAAATATTATTTCTAACTTAGCTTTATTTTTATTCCAGAAAAATTCCAGAAAAAATTCTAGAAAAGTCAAAAAATTGACTGACACGCCCGTGTCAATTGACCGACACGCCCGTGTCACGCCCCCCCCCCCCCCCGACGATCGTCGGCCACAGGTTCCCAGCTCGACGATCGGCGATCATCAAACCGAGCCCGACACGCCCAACGTCACGCCCGTGTCAATGCTTGTCACGCCCGTGTCGAGGCCGACCCGCAAGCTCAGTCAAACTGTCAACGCTGCCGACATCGAACTGCCAGCTCCCCCGGTCACGCCAATCTGTCACGCCCGTGACAATTCGTCACGCCCGTGACCTGGGGCGTGACCGCCACGTTTTCGCCCCGAAGTCAAAGCTCCAGTCAAGTCAACCGATAAGCTCATGAATAGTAGTGACACGCCCCCCTGTCACGCCCGTGACCTAGGGCGTGACCAACCCGAAAATTTGCCTATAAATAAGAGCTTCCAGGAAGCTTATTTTGTCCACTTTTTTGACCACTTTGCTTAGGGGAGGTGCTGCCCAATTGGATTCCATACTTATTGCTTAATTTAACACTCACGCTTCACCTAAAAACATAAAGCCGTCCCCATACCGATGAGTGGCTAATCTCTTTTAGCCTTCGACATCGAAGAGCATTGGGACATATAAAATGATTTGAAATGATTAAAAAACTTTATTTTTATTTTAATTTAAGGACTTATGGTTTACCCCGGGTTAACGACGCATAGGACCACATAATCGATGTGTGGGCTCTATTTCTGTTATCCATACGCGACGCCGAGAGGCTGCACATATGGACCGATCCCCCTTGGGTAAAGAGAACTGTGTACGCCCCTTTCGAAAGAGGAGAAGCGTAGTTCTGCCGGATTGGGTTCCCCACCCAATAGCGGGGTTCTTAGCATAAAGCGGACATTAAGAGGAATCCTTCGTCGGTCTAACGATCGGTCGAATAGTCTTAATATTTAGGTGAGCAATATTCCTAGAGATAAGTGCGCTCATATTTTTGGAACCCCCACGACCAAGTGCCTTTTATTAAATTAAAAACAAAGTTCAATAATTGTTAAGAATTATTTTAGTCTTAATCCGATTCGATGCCGAGCGTTAACACGTCATCGAACTAACTTAGCAAAATTCTGCTTTCTTTCTTTCCGTTTTAAATTAAACTAAAAAATCCCACCTTACTGTTAGTAAGATAATAGTGTTCCTAGAAGAGTAGATATAATAAATGTGTCCCCGAGAATAATACGACCTCGGTATTTTCCCGAATACCGAGTACTACTTGCGATAGGTGCACTTGCCTCCTTTCGTTAGAAAACTCGATCTTCTAACCGGCACGTGGAATCTGACCATTTCGAACCAACCACAGTAGGTCTCTGTTCCGCAGCCATCACATGCATTGGACAAGGGACAAAGACAACTCAACTTAAAGCAGTAGACAAGCTCGTCTCTCATTGTTTGATGCAAAATCCAAAACAATACATTGGTTCACTAACCATTCGAGGGACGGTTACTGCTAAGGAGACAACAATTTCTTACAATTAGAAATAACCACGAAATTCCAAACGTTCCTGGCAGGGTTCCAAGGGGCAGAGCCCATAACCTGTGGGTTATGGGCCCACCGATCTCCCTTGGAAAAACCATCAACAATTAATGTACCAGGAATAAATATAGACTTTTAGAACACTTCTAAATCCCTAGGTTTACACGCACTGGAATAACCTAACTTCCAAAACAACAATCATGGCCGCAACCTCCCTCTGATACCACTGTTGGGTTTTCTATGGAGGTTGGCACAACACTTGTGCATGCAGCGGAAAGAATAAAACAAGTACAACCCAAAGAGAAATGGATCGGGCCATGAATGTTGAATCAAGAAGTTAATACAAAACTAGGGAAAAATTACCTTAGCGGCGTTGAGTCACAACTTAACGGAGAAGCTCCAAGATTCGTGTCCTTGTCGGTGGTGAGTTCTACGTGGAATAACGTCCACGTCTCTGCAAAAATCAACACGAGCGGGAGAACCCATAGCTTCGTCGCTCGAAGGGTCGGGATGAAGATAAGCCGCACCTTTGCACTTCCAACGGACTGCTAGGTCCGCGCCAGGGAAAGCAAGACATGCGACGGTCGCCGGAGATGAGGTTGTCGGCGGAGCGAATAGGCGGCGGCGGAACGTTTCCGTCCGGCAGAATCGGGATTCGACGGATCTGGAGATCGGTGGAACTCTTTCTATCGGCTTCCGTTCGGCTACAGAAATCCCGATGTTGGTCGATGATTTCCCCAAAACCCTAAGTGTCCTATTTATACCAAAGGCATAAACAGTTCATAGGAATCGCTATCCATAGACCACCCAAGTTAGGGTTTCTGGACCGTTCTGCGAGAATCACCTCCAGATTCG
This sequence comes from Platanthera zijinensis, assembly GCA_039513925.1. Classification (NCBI taxonomy): domain Eukaryota; kingdom Viridiplantae; phylum Streptophyta; class Magnoliopsida; order Asparagales; family Orchidaceae; genus Platanthera; species Platanthera zijinensis. The sequence continues at coordinate 110,529,628 of CM077082.1, read as the reverse complement.
GCGAGAATCAGTCGGCGAAAATCACCTCCAGATTCGGCGAGATTCAGTCGGCGAGAATCAGTCGGCGAGAATCAATCGCAGAATCGGCGAGAATCAGACGCAGAATCGTCGAGAATCGAACAGTTTGATTCTCGACGATTATGCCTTAGTTAGCGAGACATGCACGATGACTCCCGTTGATTCTCGTCGATTTTTCCATAGTCAACGAGTCATACTCGACGACTCCCATCGACTCTCAACAATTTTCCCGTCGCAACATTTGCTTGACTCCCCATACTGTAGGGTGATTGGTAACCCTTACCAACACAATTAATCTTCCAATTTCTCCACATGCTCTTATGTGTGACCATGAAAGCTCATTTCACATTGGCAGTGAGATTACATGTTTGACCACTTCTAGATCACCATGGTAACTCCAACAGTCTCCCACTTGATCTTGAAAGTATAAAACCAAAAACCTCACGAACAATGAGCGGCATCTAGCAATGCATCATTGCTCCCCAAGCAATAAGAGTTCATAACTCAAAAGCCTTTATGAACAATGTCCCAGCGTTGTCTTTGTCCCTTTGTCCCTTACATCTAGAAAGAACTAGAGGTATGGACCGTGTCACCCTTATAATAGCTCGATCCAAGTTTCTTGATCTAGAACGGGCTTCCAGAGAATAGTGAGTCCAATATCACATATTGACTAAACCAAGCATGGCCATGCATTTCTCAGTCCAGTTCCATCAAGGGGCCCATGGATGCAACTCCTGTCATATAGGAGGACAAATCCCATATCTGCTCACACACAACCACCCAAATGATTCGTAACGTGCCCAATAACCACCCTTATCATCAACCTTTCTCAAGGAAGACTTTAGATGGCATCAAAGCACACTCTTCCTCACTGATGAATGTTGTGACTTCAGGTCAAAGGACCACAACACCATTGTCAATTGAGACCTACTCATGACACGATTAGATAACAATCCACAAAGAAGTCTCAGGTTGGGTGTGTCCAATACAACTTGTTCATTAACAAGTGCCCACGTGATGACTTGATATCAAAATATCATGACCTGTGAGAACTGGTCATCAGTCAACACACGTGCTAGTCTTAATGCATCATCATCACCCTTAGATTCTATGATGATACTACGACCAGGGACCTTTTATGAATGAAGCTTCAAATAAATCACAAGCTCTCACATTCAAGTCACGTACTTGATGTCCTATGGAAGCGAACATTCTAAGGATATTTATTATGCTACAATTTAACTATCACATAGGAAAATCATAATAAAAGAACTTTCCATTAATTATAAAAAGAAACATCTAGGTACATAATTCATCAAATGAATAAACAATAAATAGCCAACAGAATATATGTTTACATGCAACCCACAAGACTCTCACTACAGTTGATCATTTAGGTATCGTATACCCATCGATCTAGTATGACCATCATGCTTTCTCTGCGCGAGAGGCTTTGTCAGTGGATCCGCAATATTCTCCTCAGTCGGCACTCTGCAAATGTTCACATCTCCTCGTTCGAAAATCTCACGAATAAGATGGAACCGCTGAAGTATGTGCTTGGAGCGCTGATGGGATCTAGGTTCCTTAGATTGTGCAATTGCACCATTGTTATCAAAGTAGAGAACTACGGGGCCAACAATTCTTGGAACTACATCAAGCTCGCCGATGAATTTCCTAATCCATACAGCCTCCTTCGCTGCGTTAGCTGCAGCGATATACTCGGACTCTGTTGTAGAATAAGCAACTGTCTCTTGCTTGGAACTCTTCCAACTCACAGCTCCTCCATTAAGGCAAAACACAAACCCTGACTGAGACTTTGAATCGTCCCTATCAGTTTGGAAGCTAGAATCCGTGTAAACACTTACAACGAGCTCTTCCTCTCCACCATACACCAAGAACACATCCTTAGTCCTTCTCAAGTACTTCAGGATATTCTTGACTGCAACCCAGTGACAGTCACCGGGGTCTGACTGATACCTGCTAGTCATGCTAAAAGCAAAGGAGACATCGGGTCGAGTACATAACATTGCATACATGATTGATCCAATTGCCGTAGAATATGGAATCAACTTCATGCGGTCCTTATCTTTACAAGATTTTGTACACTAATCCTTAGAGAGATTCACACTATGAGACATGGGTAAAAATCCTTTCTTGGACTCATGCATGTTAAACCGCTTCAACACCTCCTCAATGTATGTACTCTGGGTCAAACCCAGCAACTTCTTCGATATATCTCTAGAGAACTTAATACCGAGTATATAAGTCGCTTAACCCAAGTCCTTCGTAGAAAAGCAGTTCCCTAAGTTGTTCTTAACAACATTCAGGGTAGCAATGTCATTCCCAATCAAAAGTATGTCATCTACATACAATATCAGGAAGAAAACAATGCTCCCACGGATTTGCTTGTAAACACAAGGCTCATCTTCATTCTTGATGAAACCAAACTCTTTGATTTTCTCATCAAAACGAAGAATCCAACTTTGAGAGGCATGTTTCAGTAAATAGATGGACTTATTCAGCTTGCATATTTTAGTGGCTTCATTTGGGGTTATAAAACCCTCTGGTTGTGTCATGTACACTTCCTCAAGGAGGTTTCCATTAAGGAAAGCCATTTTGACATCCATCTGCCAGATCTCGTAGTCATAATACGCAGCAGTAACAAGCAATATCCTTATGGACTTTACCATTGAAATAGGGGAAAAGGTCTCATCATAGTCAATACCATGAATTTGCTTGAAATCCTTAGCCACCAGTCGCCCTTTGAATGTCTGTACATTCCCATCCATGTCGGTCTTCTTCTTGAAGACCCACTTGCACCCTATGGGTCGTACCCCTTCAGGTGGTTCCACGAATTCCAAACTTGGTTTGCATACATGGAGTCCATTTTGGATTTCATAGCATTAAGCCATTTGTCGGAGTCCGGTCCATTCATAGCCTCTTGGTAGGTTGCTTGTTCATCATCATGATCCATAAGAAACACATTACCTATTTGAGACACGAGAAATCCATATCTCTCAGGTTCAAATCTTGGTCTACCAGATCTACGTAGGACCTGTGTTTCTTGAGTGGGTTCTCTAGCTACAACATCTTGTAGTCCTGTCTCAGAATCCAATTCCGGTTCATTCACTATTGGTGGTTCTTGAACTTCTTCAAGTTCTACCTTTTCAGTCTTTCTTGATAAAAACTCTTTCTCCAAGAAGACACCAGTACTTGCGATAAACACTTTGCCCTAAGATGGTAGGTAAAAGTAATACCCTTTCGTTTCCTTAGGATATCCCACCAGATAACATTCATCCGATTTGGGTTCCAGCTTGTCAAGCATTTGACGTCGCACGTATGCCTCACAGCCCCAAATTTTAATGAACGACATACTAGGACACTTCCCAGTCCATATCTCATATGGTGTCTTCAGAACCATTTTCGTTGGAGCGCGATTAAGTGTCATTGCAGCAGTATCTAAAGCAAAACACCAAAAGGAAACAGGCAAGTCTGCATGACTCAGCATCGAACGTACCATGTCTAACAAAGTACGATTTCTCCTCTCAGACACACAATTATGATATGGTATTCTAGGTGGAGTGAGCTGTGATACAATACCACACTCTTTTAGATGATCACGGAACTCATGACTCAGGTATTCGCAACCTCGATCAGATCGGAGTGCTTTAACCCTTTTTCCCAACTGGTTTTCTACTTCGTTTTTGAACTCTTTGAACTTTTCAAGGTATCGGATTTGCACTTCATATAATACACATATCTGTATCTACTGAAATCATCAGTAAATGTAATGAAGTAGAAATACCCACCTCTAGACATGGAGCTCATTGGTCCACATACATCACTATGTACAACACCCAAGAGATCCTCAGCCCTCTCATTATAACCAGTGAAAGGGGATTTAGTCATTTTGCATAACAAACAAGATTCGCATCGCTCAAATTATTCATAATCAAATGAGTCCAAAAGTCCATCTTTATGGAGCTTGGATATGCGCTTCTCGTTTTTATGGCCCAAACGACAATGCCAGAGATATGTAGGGTTTGAGTGATTTGTTCTTAGTCTTTTATTTTTTTCTACATTATAGATCTGATGGTCTAAGTTCAAACGTAAAGACCATTAAACAATTGGGCTACAACATGACAAACATCATTCTTAAATATAGAATAATAGTTGTTCTTAATTATAAAAGAAAATCCAATCATGTCCAAGCATGAAATGGATATAATGTTTCTAGTTATTGCCGGAACAAAATAACAGTTATATAGTTCTATTACAAGCCCACTGGGCAATGAAAGATGGTAAACCCCTATGGCTACAGCAACAACTCTTGCTCCATTGCCGACGCGCAGTTCCACCTCCCCTTTACTCAACAATCTTCTCCTCCCAGTTCCTGCACATTTGTACAAATGTGATAACCACATCCGGTATCCAATACCCCAGATGAATGAGCAGAAAGTTTATCTCTATAACGTAAATATTTGAAGCGAAAGTCATACCTCCCTTCATTTTCTGCAGACTCTCAATGTACGAAGGACAGTTCCTCCTCCAATGTCCAGCCTTGCCACAGTGGTGGCATTTCCCCTCCTTAACCGTGCTCTTCTTTTTCATCAGTGCAGAAGACTTGGGCTCGAGATGTGACTTGGGTCCCACCTTCGTCTTCTTAGAGCCCTTGGCCTTGCCCTTTCCCTTATGCACCATCAGTATGGGGCTTGCAGGATTGGCCTTCTTCATGTTGATCTCGGCAGTTCTCAACATGCCTAGGAGTTCGGGCAGTGTCTTGTCTATTTCATTCATGTTGTAGTTCAAGACGAACTGCTCATAACTGTCCGACAACGATTGTAGGATCAGATCTGTGGCCAACTCTGGACCCAGAGGAAAACCCAGTCTTTCAAGGTTCTCTATAAACCCAATCATCTTGAGTACGTGAGTCGCTACTGAGTCTCTTACTCCTATCTTGCACTAAAACAATGCTTTGGTTACGTCGAACCTCTCTTGACAAGCCTGCCCTTGAAATATTTTCTTGAGATGCTCGTAAATCTCCTTTCACCCCATGTTCTCATGTTGCCTTTGAAGCTCAGAGTTCATGGTGGCAAGCATAAGGCATTCGACGTCTATGGCGTCATAAGTATACTTCTTATAAGTATCTTTATCAGCATGGGAAGTATTCCCGGTCGGCACCTCAGGGGCTTCTTCTTCCAAGACATAGAGCTTTCGCTCTTGCCTGAGAACAATTCTCAGGTTCCTATACCAGTCCATGTAGTTAGTCCCACTAAGCTTATCCTTCTCAAGGATGGCTCTCAGAGATAGAGTGGAGTGTGAACCACTTGCCATTAAATTCTACAAGAATTCATGCAGAATAAATCAGTACCAAAATTTCAAAATACAATTATTTTCTTAATTTGGACTTCAATTAAAAAAAACTCCCACTATTTTATTCAAAATAATAGCCCTCACTATCAATTCGGAGAGTTCATGCGAGCTACTCTCTTAGTGGACAAGATCCGTATTTCACCAACACAATGAGTCAGCTTTGGCTTTCCTCTCACAATGTGGTTATTTAGGTCGGTAACGCTTGCCAATTGCATCCTCATGCAATTCTTGTATGGTTGGTGAATAACTCCTTATTCGCAACCATCATATGGTGCATGCCAACCCTATGCCTCTAGGCACTCAACTTTTGAGATCACCTAGTTAAGTTGGACCCGATGTCGACAGTGGGATATCATAATTATCCGCTTTCACCCTTACCAAGATAGAATAATGCACCTTGCTTTGGCAAGCCCACACTTCATCGATCGAGGAAGGAACAGTGTCATCCATCGGAAGGCATCCGAACACTTAATATTAGAGGATGGGATTTTGATTATAGGTTAACAATTAACCATGATCAACATTTGATCAATGTGCACATCCAAAGAAAAACACTTCACTAACATCCTCATGCATCTCTTATGTGCACAATAGAACACTATCAAAATTTGACAGAGAAAAGGGATAAATTTGAATATCTTGACACTTCCAAATCTTCAGGTTTACATGCATTGGACAAGGGACAAAGGCAACTCAACTTAAAGCAGTAGACAAGCTCGTCTCTCATTGTTGGATGCAAAATCCAAAATAATAGATTTGGTCACTAACCATTCGAGGGATGGTTACTGCTAAGGAGACAACAATTTCTAACAATTAGAAATAACCACGAAATTCCAGACGTTCCTGGCAGGGTTCCAAGGGGCAGAGCCCCTAACCTGTGGGTTATGGGCCCACCGATCTCCCTTGGAAAAACCATCAACAATTAATGTACCAGGAATAAATCTAGACATTTAGAACACTTCGAAATCCCTAGGTTTACACGCACTGGAATAACCTAACTTCCAAAACAACAATCATGGCCGCAACCTCCCTCTGATACCACTGTTGGGTTTTCTATGGAGGTTGGCACAACACTTGTGCATGCAGCGGAAGGAATAAAACAAGAACAACCCAAAGAGAAATGGATCTGGCCATGAATGTTGAATCAAGAAGTTAATACAAAACTAGGCAAAAATTACCTTAGCGGCGTTGAGTCACAACTCAACGGAGATGCTCCAAGCTTCGTGTCCTTCTCAGGGGCGAGTTCTACGTGGAATAACGTCCACATCTCTGCAGAAATCCACACTAGCGGGAGAACCACGAGCTTCATCGCACGAAGGGTCGGGAAGAAGATCAGCCGCACATTTGCACTTCCCACGGACTGCTAGGTCCGCGCCAGGGAAAGCAAGACCAGCGACAGTTGTCGGAGATGAGGTCATCGACCGAGCGAACAGGCGGAGGCAGAACGTTTCCGTCCAGCGGATTCGGGATTCGTCGGATCGGGATATCGGCGGAACTCATTCTGTCGACTTCCGTTCAGCTACAGAAATCCCGATGTTGGTCGATGATTTCCACAAAACCCTTAGTGTCCTATTTATAGCAAAGGCATAAACACTTCATAGGAATCGCTATCTGCAGACCACCCAAGTTAGGGTTTCTGGACTGTTCGGCGAGAATCACCTCCAGATTCGGCGAGAATCAGTCGGCGAAAATCACCTCAAGATTCGGCGAGAATCAGTCGGCGAGAATCAGTCGGCGAGAATCAGTCGGCGAGAATCAGTCGGCGAGAATCAATCGCAGAATCGGCGAGAATCAGACGCATAATCGGCGAGAATCGAACAGTTTGATTCTCGACGATTATGCCTTAGTCTGTGAGACATACACGACGACTCCCGTCGATTCTCGTCGATTTTTCCATAGTCGACGAGTCATACTCGACGACTCCAGTCGACTCTCGACGATTTTCCCTTGGCAACATTTGCCTGACTCCCCATACTATAGGGTGATTGGTAACCCTTACCAACACAATTAATCTTCCAATTTCTCCACATGCTCTTATGTGCAACCCTGCAGGCTCATATCGGGTTGGCATTGAGATTACATGTTTGACCACTTCTAGATCACCGTGGTAACTCCAACATTATCATCTAAAGCTATCGGTGGAGTTGAGTGGTCTACACGGCATATTCCACATTTCAGTATTGCAGAAGGCGGTGCTAGAGCCTTCGCAGGTGATTGCAGTTGATCATGTACTGGTGGACGAAGGGTTGAAAACTAGGGTAAGGCCCGTTTGTATTGAGGACTCTAAAGTCAATTGACTTTGTAACAAGGAGATAAAAAGAGTCAAGGTCCGTTGGGACAATTGCGGTTGTGTGGAGCTCTCTTAGGAACGGGAGCAGACCATGCTTGATGAGTACCAAGAGTTATTCCACTCAAGTAATGCTTTTAGTTTTCTGATGTCTTTTTCTTTGGTAACTTCGTGGATGAAATTCTTTTAAGAGGGAAGGATTTGTAACGCCCCGAAACTCAAAAGAGTGATGGGTGGGGTTTTGAGCAAAAGTCTGGGATTTGGTAGTGGTGATACGGCCTGGGACATAGGCGTGTCCCAGGGGCGTGTCGTGCTCGGGGTCGGCGATGGTCGCGTGGTCGATGAAATTGCAGTCAACGGTCTTCGGGGGGTGAACACGGCCTGGGACACGGGTGTGTCCCAGGGCGTGTCAGGCACTCAAAGTCTTTCACTCAACGATCGTTGAGTGAGGAAGCACGACCTGAGCCCAAGCGTGTTCGGGTCCGACATGGGCGTGTCAAATTCTACACAGGCATGTCGAATACCCTTGTCCTGCTCGGGTCATTTGGCGAGTTGTGCTAAGGCAGCTATACGGCCTTGGATACGGGCGTGTCACAGGGCATGTCTAGCATACGACATGTGACACGGGCGTGTCACATGGCCGTGTCGTGCTATAGACGTTTTGGACTTGTGTCATTGGAGTAACATTCCCAGTTATATGGGCGTGTACTGGGTGATACAGGCATATCAACCTCGACACAGGCGTGTCAACCACGACACGGGCGTGTCGATTGCCCGTGTTCTTTTTAAACCTGATGGTTTCGGTGTCGATTGAGGCACACGGCCTTGGACACGGGAGTATAGCAAGCCGTGTTTGGCCCAGGAAGTTAATTTTAAGTGTGAATCGTGTCAGTCCATTTCCTTTTTTGGGATCCAACGGTTTAGGGTTGTTCTTACTGGGATATACCCAGGAATAGGGCTTAGAAACCCTCATTCTATTTGGGTTTTCTGTTTTTAAATCCTAGAGAGATCGGAGAGCAATGAGGAAGATGGAAGAGGGAGATCCGGCCGCCGGTGGAGCTTCGGAGTTCCGATTCTTGTTCCGAGTCCAGATCCACGAAGGCGAGGCTGATACGGTGCTTTCGATCAGACCGGATCGTCATGGCGCCAGAGAGAAATGCTAGGGTAACGATTCTCATCTTGAGCATGTGAAGCTCTTCTTATTTTGCATAGGGAAAACCCTCTCCCGCGAGTGTGCGGTGAGTTGAGATGTTCCTTGGGGTAGATGTAAATTCCCCCTTGTTTTCATGTAGAGTCCGAAATCGAAACGGACATAAGCATGGTGTGTGAAGCCTACCCGGACAAGTTGGTCTAGATCGGTGATGTTTTACTATGCATTGTTAGCTAGAGAAGACTCTTTGCCTTTTTGTTATTTTCGGGTTTCTGCGTGGTAGATTGCAGCAGGGATCCTTAGGGATTAACCCCAAGGCGCACCCGGAAATTTTGGCAGAAGCGTGATTCTTCCATTGTTGGTGGCCCGAGAGCGATCATTATACATAACTGGGTTATGTACGTTCTTTGATCGATTTATGGGTTACAGGGAAACTTAGCTCGCGCCGATGATTTTTATTATCGTGGCAGTGTGAGCAGCGACTTGAGTGAAACCGTACCTACTCTATGTGGTTTAGTTCAGTGGCCTGCCGATGGCATAGTGGGAGGGTCTTCGTCTTAAGCCATGAAGACTTAATTTCTCAATAGATTGCCGTCCTTGGGGCGGTGGTGGTCCGAGTTCACCGTGTAAGTGCTCTGAGAGCACAAGGTGTGCGGTCATGCGTGCCTACACCTATGGTGAAGTGTGCTTAAATTGTACTTTCACAATCCTGTTTGTTTATGCTAATAAATGTGCAGGGAAGAAGCTTTGTCGCCCCGAGTTTGGGGGCGGAATCGTTATAATTTGGTCAGCTTTAGCTGACCGTTATTCTTGTTTTCCACCATTGCAGTGATTTGTGCTTATAGGTGCTGTAGAGCCAAGCGGCAAATAGCGGACCAAAGCCCAAGTTGCTGAGCCGGCCCTCAAAGGCCTTGTTTTTTTTACTTTGTTTACATCATGTGTGGCCGGCTTGCGAGCCGAAGTTTGTAAGACATTGTTTAAATATTGGTGAACTATTATAAGGCCATAAGGCCAGTTGATGGTTAAAACGCCGGCTCTTATTTAGTGGTTGGAAGTGATGAAGAAAGTGGAGGTTTTTATTTATAAAAAGAAGAGCATTTTATTTTGTTAGAAACCGAGTTTTAACGAGAGGGAGGCAAGTGCACCTATCACGTGTAGTACAGGATATTCCCGTGTGGAGGAATATCGGGGTCGTATTGTTCTCGGGGCCGGCTTAGCTATATCTACTCTTTCCTTGAAAGCCTATTATTCTACAGAAAATATTTTACTTTGGTTTAAAAAATATAAAAATGCATAATAATAATAGCATAATAAGAATGCAGGAAAAAATGCAGTAAATAAGTGCGGAAGTCCGACGAAGAACTCGGCGCGACGATATCAAAAGAGAATTTGAACTAAAATAACTTTTAATAAAAAGAGATCCTAATTTTCAAATTAATTAAGGCGGAGACTCGGCCGTGGAGGTTCCTTAGATATGAGCTCACCTTGGTCTAGGGATATCGCTCACCTGAACGTTAAGACTATTCGACCGATCGCTAGACCGACGAAGGATTCCACTTAACGCCCGCATTACGCTAAGAACCCCACTATGTGGTGGGGAACCCAATCCGGTAGAGTCACGCGCCTCCTCTCTCGAGGGTTAGCGCGGAGCTCTCTTTACCCAAGGGTGATCGGTCCATACGTGCGGCCTCTCGGCGTTGCGTATGGATAACGGAAATAGAGCCCGCACATCGATTATGCGGTCCTACGCGTCATTAACCCGGGGTAAACCTTAAGAAATTTAATTGAACTGAAAAACAAGAACTTCAATTATTTAAAGCTACTTTTTCTGTCCCAATGCTCTTCGATATTGAGGGCTAAGAGCGGTTAGCCACTCATCGGAATGGGGACACTTACGCTAGAAAGCAATAAAGAAAGCAGTAAGAAAGCAGTAAAGAAAGCTGAAAATTGCAAGTCCTACTCAAACGAGTAGGACTGAAGAAAGCAGTAAAAGCGAATCCCGGCTCAAATGAGTGGGCGTGGGTAAATTAATCTCATACACGCACGCAGTCTACTTGAAAGTAAAACACACACACGCACTCTACAAAAATATAAACACACGCACACACACAAAGTTTTCCTGCTCAAGTGAGTAGGAAGAAAATGAAAGCAGTAAAAAGACAAGTCCTACTCAAATGAGTAGGCGGGAAATTAAAGCAGAGCGCCATTTGACTCTTAATGAGTAGGCGGAAATAAATGCATACGCACACACTCTACAGAAATTGAAATAAAGCAATAAAATCTAACTCATACACGCACACACACTTGCAAAAATAAGAAAAATCAAAGTGACTGAAAAATTAAAATGACTGCATTTCTACCGCTAGAATGCAGTAGAAATGCATAAAAAGTGAAAATAAAAATTAACCGAACAAAAAGTTTTGAAAATTAAAACAAAAAATGAAAGTTGGCGAAAAATTAAAACAAGTACTTTTTCATTCTTATAACTTTATAGAAATGGATAAAAAGTGAAAATAAAACTAAAAAAGAGCGAAAAGTTTTACGATCTTAAAAATATCTAAGTTAAAGAAAATAAAAAAACACCGTTTAAACCCTTTTTTATAAATCTATAAGAATGAAAACAAACATAAAAAAGAGAAATCTAAAGCTAAACAAGTGCGGAATATGAAAAATAAAAAGGGGCATTACAACGTCTTGAAAGTGCGATAAAATCCTAAACTAAACGAGTTATAAAAGCTATAAAAAGATGAAAACATAAAAAACACGAAAAAGATGAAGAAAAAATTACTTAAGTTCGGGTTTCCAAATGAGATTCATGCATTGCAAAGAGGGAAAAATTACATATTTTATTGAAATAAAAGAGATTACAATAAAGCTAAAGTGAGAAAGCTAATACAAACTAAGAGAGAGGGGGAGAAATTCTCCTTACATAAGCATGAGAAGCCATTTGGGCAGCACTTAGCCTAAGGAATTTGGACCAAAAAGTGGACAAAATAAGCTTCCTGGAAGCTTGTATTTATAGGCAAAAATTCGGGTGTGACACACCCTAGGTCACGGGCGTGACAGGGGGGCGTGTCACTACTATTCATGAGCTGATCGGGTGATTTGACTGGAGCTTTGACTTCGGCTGAAAACGTGGCGGTCACGCCCCAGGTCACGGGCGTGACAGGTGTCAGTCACGGGCGTGACTAGGGCGTGACGGGGAGCTGGATCTGGGGATTTGACGCGAGCTTAGACTTCGGGGCAGCCCATGTGGTGGACACGGGCGTGACACAGTTGTCACGGGCATGATAGTGGGGCGTGACCGGGACAGCTGGCATCCTGATGTCGGCAGCGTTGACTGTTTGACTAATCGTTGAGTGTCGGCCTCGACACGGGCGTGACGGGCTATGACACGGGCGTGACGTTGGGCGTGTCGGGCTCGGAACAGTGAAACTGTTGAGTTTTGACTAGCTGATTGCGTTGAGAGCCTGACACGCCCGTATCGGGCATGGTCACGGGCGTGACAGGGCCGAAAATTCAGTTTTCCTGAAAAATTTCAGAAAACAAAAAAGCTAAGTTAGAAATAAAAAATTACAAAAAAGAAACAATTTATTAAATAAAACAAACTAAAAAAATATAAAAATAAACAAAAATGACTTAAATAAAATACGAAAATATAGGTATATTTACAACTCATCAAATACCCCCATACTTAAGCTTTTGCTATTCCAGAGCAAAAGTTAGAGATGAACCTATATGGAATTAAAAAGAATCCTGAATTTAACTACCGCTTGATTTAATTGTACGAAAGATTGAAATGAATTTCCGGGGTCTCGGAATTAAATCTTAACTTATGAAAATGTTAAAATAGAGGAACCGTTTCAAAAATACTTCTAACCGAGAAAAATAAAAAGCGAAAATTATTTTGTTAGTTGAACAAAAATGGATTTGAATTATCGAAAAAACTTTAGCTACAAAGAAATTAATAGGAAATAATTCAATTTAAAAATTATGCTCTCAAAAAGATTTAAATTAATTCTAGAATCATGAAAATTGAATAAGTGGATTGGCGGTTATGAAGAGGGCTTTGATTTTGAGGCGAGGTTATTTTTTCTCGAACCTCCATAATAATTTTTTTTTTGTTTTGAATAATTAGGAAAATAAAATCTTATTTTCCTAACTTATAATTTTTTCTTTCTTTCTTCATAAAAAAATAATAAACCCAATGTATATGTATAGGAGTAATGAATTTTATCCTCTTACTCCGTAACATATAATCTTTTTTAAAATATTGGGTGCCTATGTTTACGGGACGAAATCTTATCCCCATTGACATAAGATCTTTTAAGGGTGAGTGGAGAATCATACTGATTAAGGCATGAAAAAAAGGTGGATGGTTTAGTTTCTAAAAGAAAGCTAGAGTTTAATAAAAATTTTGAGAGCAACCTTTTTAATTCGAACGTTCCTACGTTTCTAAAAGCATAAGTAGAAATAATGTAAAATCCATAAATGTTATTTTCTAACATAAAAATGTGCTTTTATTAAAAAAAATAGAAGTGATAGTGAGAAAAACAAGTTCCCTATAAAAAGAAAAAACCATAAAAAATTCTTTAAAATCTTAACCCTAGAAATTTAAGTATATCGAGCTACAATTAATAAACGAATAGTAAATAAAGAATTAATTAAAATTCGCTTATAAATAAACTCGAAACGATTATTTTGGAGAGCAAAGAGGTTAAGAATTAAGGTATTCGAATTATTTATTACAAAATAAATTTTTTTGGATTTTTATGAGTTTTTCTAATTTTTTGATATTTTGGGGTTATTATCATTATTTTTTTGGAAATTTTTTAAAGGTTATGCAAATTTTTTTGAGTTTTTTGAGTTATACAGATTTTTTGAATTTTTGGATTTACAGAAATATTTACAAGAAAAGAGAGAGATTTTTTACAAGATAGGAAAGAGAAGTGGAAATGGACAAGAATATTTACAAAATATTTACAAAGTAGAAAATGGATCGCTCGCGAACAGACTCTTATTTGTGGTTGGTTCGATGAGTCGAACGCCGCGGAGAGATGTTTTATTTTTTTTTGAAAAATTTTAATTTTTATAATTAATATTATTAAAGCATGAAATTTTTTGAAGTTTTTAATTTTTGCAATTTATTTTTTTTTGGAATTTTTAATAAGTGCTTGAAATAAAAGGACAGAAAATAGGAAACACCCCCATACTTAAGTCCAACATTGTCCCCAATGTTGCACTAAGTATGAGGAACATGATATATATAAAAATCTAAGCAGTATGTACAAAATTTAAAATTAAAAACAGGGGTTTAGAAATCTTCCCTAAACCGCGTTCGGGGAAGCCCGTTAAATTAAGACCTGCAAAAGTTAAAGTAAAAGCAGAAAAAATAAAACAGAAAAAAGAAAAATATAAGTTCGGCGAAAAGTGTGCGGGTGATAGGGGGCGCGAGGGGTAAGTGAGTGTGATAAATGTGCGACGGATACGCGATCCCCTAGCGCTCACAATTGTGAAGCGCGTCGAAACGACAAAATAGATATATAAATAAATTTTTTTTTTTGAGTTTAATATATTTTTCTTAGTTTTTTTTTTTTTGAATTTTAAGTTTATGTCCTTTTTTTGTTTTAATTTTTGAAAATAAAAATGAAAATAAGTTAAAGGAAAATAAAATAAAAATGAAAGATATGTTTTTTTTTTAAATTTTTGATGAAAAAATAAAAAAATTTCATCACTTTTTTGATTTTTAGGTTTTTTTTTTATTTATATATATATATATATATATTTTTTAGTTTTTTGATTTTTTTTTTGTTTTAAAGTTTTTTAAATTTTTGATTTTTAGATTTTTTTTGTTTATAGTATTTATTATTATTATTATAATTGATGTTATTATTATAATAATAAATATAATTTTTTTGGTGGTCATTTTGTTATTTCTTTTATAAATATATATAGAAATAAAGGGTAAAATTAATAGGTTTCAGGAATTCAAAATAGTAAGACGAAATTTCCCCGGCAACGGCGCCAAAAACATGATGGTTAAAACGCCGGCTCTTATTTAGTGGTTGGAAGTGATGATGAAAGTGGAGGTTTTTATTTATAAAAAGAAGAGCGTTTTATTTTGTTAAAAACCGAGTTTTAACAAGAGGGAGGCAAGTGTACCTATCGCGTGTAGTACAGGATATTCCCATATGGAGGAATATCGTGGTCGTATTGTTCTCGGGACCGTCTTAGCTATATCTACTCTTTCCCTGAAAGCCTATTATTCTACAGAAAATATTTTACTTTGGTTTAAAAAATATAAAAATGCATAATAATAATAGCATAATAAGAAAGTAGGAAAAAATGCAGTAAATAAGTGCGAAAGTATGACGAAGAACTCGGCGCGACGATATCAAAAGAGAATTTGAACTAAAATAACTTTAATAAAAAGAGATCCTAATTTTCAAATTAATTAAGGCGGAGACTCGGCCGTGGAGGTTCCTTAGATATGAGCTCACCTTGGTCTAGGGATATCGCTCACCTGAACGTTAAGACTATTCGACCGATCGCTAGACCGACGAAGGATTTCTCTTAACGCTCGCATTATGCTAAGAACCCCGCTATGTGGTGGGGAACCCAATCCGGTAGAGTCACGCGCCTCCTCTCTCGAGCCCGCACATCGATTATGCGGTCCTACGCGTCGTTAACCCGGGGTAAACCTTAAGAAATTTAATTAAACTGAAAAACAGGAACTTCAATTATTTAAAGCTACTTTATCTGTCTCAATGCTCTTCGATATTGAGGGCTAAGAGCGGTTAGCCACTCATTGGAATGGGGACACTTACGCTAGAAAGCAATAAAGAAAGCAGTAAGAAAGCAGTAAAGAAAGCTGAAAATTGCAAGTCCTACTCAAACAAGTAGGACTGAAGAAAGCAGTAAAAGCGAATCCGGGCTCAAATGAGTGGGCGGGGGTAAATTAATCTCATACACGCACGCACTCTACTTGAAAGTAAAACACACCCATGCACTCTACAAAAATGTAAACACACGCACACACACAAAGTTTTCCTGCTCAAGTGAGTAGGAAGAAAATGAAAGCAATAAAAAGACAAGTCCTACTCAAACGAGTAGGCGGGAAATGAAAGCAGAGCGCCATTTAACTCTTAACGAGTAGGCGGAAATAAATGCATACGCACACACTCTACAGAAATTGAAATAAAGCAATAAAATCTAACTCATACACGCACACACACTTGCAAAAATAAGAAAAAGCAAAGTGACTGAAAAATTAAAATGACTGTATTTCTACCGCTAGAATGCAGTAGAAATGCATAAAAAGTGAAAATAAAAATTAACCGGACAAAAAGTTTTGAAAATTAAAACGAAAAATGAAAGTTGGCGAAAAATTAAAACAAGTACTTTTTCATTCTTATAACTTTATAGAAATGGATAAAAAGTGAAAATAAAACTAAAAACGAACGAAAAGTTTTACGATCCTAAAAATTTCTATGTTAAAGAAAATAAAAAAACACCGTTTAAACCATTTTTTATAAATCTATAAGAATGAAAACAAACATAAAAAAGAGAAATCTAAAGCTAAACAAGTGCGGAATATGAAAATAAAACGGGCATTACAACGGCTAGAAAGTGCGATAAAATCCTAAACTAAACGAGTTATAAAAGCTATAAAAAGATGAAAACATAAAAAACACGAAAAAGATGAACAAAAAATTACTTAAGTTCGGGCTTCCAAATGAGATTCATGCATTGCAAAGAGGGAAAAATTACATATTTTATTGAAATAAAAGAGATTACCACAAACCTAAAATGAGAAAGCTAATACAAACTAAGAGGGAGAGGGGGAGAAATTCTCCTTACATAAGCATGAGAAGCCATTTGGGCAGCACCTAGCCTAAGGAATTTGGACCAAAAAGTGGACAAAATAAGCTTCCTGGAAGCTTGTATTTATAGGCAAAAATTCGGGTGTGGCACGCCCTAGGTCATGGGCGTGACAGGGGGCGTGTCACTACTATTCATGAGCTGATCGGGTGATTTGACTGGAGCTTTGACTTCGGCTGAAAATGTGGCGGTCACGCCCAGGTCACGGGCGTGACAGGTGTCAGTCACGGGCATGACTAGGGCGTGACAGGGAGCTGGATCTGGGGATTTGACGCGAGCTTTGACTTCGGGGCAGCCCACGTGGCGGACATGGGCGTGACACAATTGTCACGGGCGTGATAGGGGGGGCGTGACCGGGACAGCTGGCATCCTGATGTCGGCAGCGTTGACTGTTTGACTAATCGTTGAGTGTCGGCCTCGACACGGGCGTGACGGGCTTTGACACGGGCGTGACGTTGGGCGTGTCGGGCTCGGAACAGTGAAATTGTTGAGTTTTGACTAGCTGATTGCGTTGAGAGCCTGACACGCCCGT
This sequence comes from Platanthera zijinensis, assembly GCA_039513925.1. Classification (NCBI taxonomy): domain Eukaryota; kingdom Viridiplantae; phylum Streptophyta; class Magnoliopsida; order Asparagales; family Orchidaceae; genus Platanthera; species Platanthera zijinensis. The sequence goes on along the minus strand of CM077082.1, from coordinate 110,512,387 downwards.
GTCGGGCATGGTCACGGGCGTGACAGGGCCGAAAATTCAGTTTTCCTGAAAAATTTCAGAAAACAAAAAAGCTAAGTTAGAAATAAAAAATTACAAAAAAGAATCAATTTATTAAGTAAAACAAACTAAAAAATATAAAAATAAACAAAAATGACTTAAATAAAATACGAAAATATAGGTATATTTACAACTCATCACCAGTACTCTTTGGTACTTTGTATTTCATTCCTGTGTGGTTTGTTAGTGGACATTCATACTTGTTGGCCGGGTTCTTATTATTGCAACTTAATAAATTTCTTCCGCTGGATGCTCTATTTAGGACGTGTGTATTGGTTGAATTGTTTCATTGAGTAACGCACCGGTCTGTCCGTGGTATATGGCGTCGGCCCTCGACCGGACCTAGTACAATATGCTATGTGACGGATAGGGGTGTTACACTTCTAGTCACCTATATGTGTAGAAACAAAATATAGCGACCAATCAAACGGCAAACAAGTGCATTTTCATTCCTAAGTGGACATTATTGAGTTCAATTTATGTTTTATAACGACAGAACTTACACGTGCTCGCCACCCCTCAAATGAATTCAACCACGAATTCGGAAGGGATCGACCAACATGTTGATACCAAATTTTAACACCTTTACCCGTCACGTGTAATATAATAGAGGGTCCGGTCGGGGCCACACACCATATTCCACAAATAGGTTGAGAAGTAACTAAATAATATCAAAACATCAAAACCTAACACAGAGCATTCTAGCGGAAGCTTCAGGGTTTAAAACTTGAACTCAAAAAGAATAAAATTGTCCACTACTACCAATTAGGAATGTATAAAACCAAATACACAAGGTACATAGCCTTATGGCTTTACAAGTTTCTCTTAATAAAAGGTGTGGTTTATAAACATCGGCGCACAGGCTGGCCACACATGAACAAGAGAAAACAAAACAAGTTTTAAGGGCAGCAGCACAATCTGGGCTTCAGCCCGCTATTTCTCGCTTGGGCCAGCACCACCTGCAAAGAATCAATCCACCAAGCGGTGTCAAATAGGGAAATGGTCAGCATTCAGTTGACCAATTATAACGACCCTACCCCTGGTACGAGGAGGTAGAATTCCTTCCCTGAAAAACATTTATTCGCACAATATATATGAATACTAATCCACCAAGGATGTGCACAACCGCACAAGTCAATACATATCACAAATGTCAGCACGATGGCCCGGCGTTCCGTGCACTCAAGGCACATTATTGGTGTACCGAATACCAGGTCCCACCACCGTTTAGATGTACCAGACAAAAAGGTTCATTATGATGGTTCCTAGTCTTTATGGCGCGCAGGCCAAAGACTCTCGCTATGTGATCCTAACAGGGCCTTAAGCACCCAAGGTTAGACAACCATAACGCGGGTACAGATCCACCTATCCTGTTGCTGAAATTCGTCACACTCAAGACTGGACTGATACAGGTACGGCTTCACCTTGCCCGTTCGCCACCAAGGCATATACATTTGCAGCCCAACGACTCAACTTAACACATAATGGCACTCACAGCCACACGAGTTGTACACCAAGTATACCTCTCAAATTTTCCTGGACTTCGTCCAGTAGTTACTGGTGCACCAAGCTACAGGTATCCACCAAGGATTTCGTACACGCAATCAATTTATCCGTACTCTTCTCCAATTTGCAAACAAAGCATCACCAATCCAAACCAACTTATCCGGATGGGCTTCACACAGCATGCCTAACCATACTACAAACATCTGGTTATAATGCAATAAAACAAGGGATAAACCACCAATCCAAAGGGAATCACTTCGCCATCCACCATTTGGTGGAGGATTCCTATGCAAATGCAGGAAAGAAGGACATCACTAGTCTAAGAAGGAAATCATAACCCTTGGAAGATGTTTCAGCGCCATAGAGAAAACTACACGGTTGGAAAGCTCCGTAATGCTCTAGACTCCGTAGATCCGAACTTGGCTCGTGATTTGGACCACCGTAGCACCACTAGTGGCCAGATTCCTCTTCTTCTTCCTTCCCTTACTCTCCTCTCTCACTAACTCTTAGAAAGATAATGATGATGATAGAATTAGAATTTACTCATATATTCCCAACCTTATCAACCCAGAGAAGAACCACGGCCATTAGATCTTTATCAAAGGAAATGAATGGCCCTGATCAGCACTTAAAATGACTTTACTGGGCCGAATATGGCTTGTGAAACGCCCGTGTCACAGGTCGTGTACCTTAAGCAGAACACAACCGACTCAAGCCAGATCAGAACACGGGTTTAGACACTCCCTTGTCAGACACCGACACGCCCGTGTCGACCAGCTTATACGTCCATGTTCATAGGTGTGTCCCTCAATTGGCTCAGGATCAACACTAACCCGAGCAGGACACTGGTTCCCCACATGCCCGTGTTGCATTTGACATGGCCGTGTTACACCGAACACGCCTTGGCTCTATGCTATGTACTTCAGTCGGCACCGCCTGCACACCCAGAACAGGACATGGGTTCATTACACTCCCGTGTCACCAACTGACACGCCCGTGTTAGTACTGTTCATACCCGTGTTTTCAACCATGCTCCAAACTTGAAATAGCTAGGCTACCACAGAGTAGGTCACGGCTCTAGACGCGCCTGTGTCTCAGGTCGTGTCACCTCATTTTGGTAATTGGGGTATTACAATTCATCCCCCCTCATCCATTAGAGGATATCAAGGGGTTTTCTAGGCTATCTAGTGGTTGCATTCACTGTATTTTTCATTCGCCGAAAACCCCACTAATGGTCATTAATGGCATTGATGCTTGACCCCTCCCCTCCACCATTTGTTCGTCTAAAAAGTATCCCTAGACCCCCAACATCCATTTCCAAATTTTCCCTAAAGCAGTCGAGCCATTTGTTAGTGTTTTTTCAGAACACCGAGCAGCGCTATCACCGTTAATGGCATCCCGACAATTGGATAGACTCCAGCCTTGCAAAAAGGTCCTATCCCTCTCCTCTTTCTCAATGGATAGATATCAATCCATTGGCTGCAAGGTTTGGGGCCAATTGGACCTGAATCGGGTAGGCCGAGAGCTTTATTTTCAAGCTTTTAATTCTGATCACAAATAACTATTCCAGCCACCTCCGGCTGGCCAACCACCGTAAATCGCCAGCCACCACCTCAACGAAGGTGGTCGTGGAGGTGGCCGGCCGGGAATAGGCATGGTTGGCTGGGAATTCACGGGCAAAGAAGGCCCAAGATGCGCCAATCCTGGCCATTGGCTCAAGGTAATAGATGAGACGATTCCTTCGAATCTTTCTTTAAGATTTGTGCTGGTCGAATTAATATAATTCCATTTAAATTAATTTTTGTTACATAAATTGCTTTGTATTGAATTAAATATTGAAAATACTTAAAGGCAAAACCAGAGGAAATGTTTTATATAAAAGTTGTAGCCCTTTAAGTCTTGTGTATTTTAAAATTAATTTCAACTCATTTGGGTCACTGGTCTGACCACAACACACCAAATAGTGCAAGCTATACCTAGGGATAGCCAGACACAAATTTGTGTTCCCCCACTAATCTAGTCATTCAAATGCTTTGATATTTGGTTCATAGTTTAGTCTTACCTATTTCTCCAACATATCCAAAAATGGGAATTTTTGGAAAACATTTTTTGATAGTTTTTGTACATATTTAATAAATCATGTATGATTTAATTAGAGCATCTAATGAAATCATAAATCCACAAATTTTTGGTAGATAATTCTTAAGGTCATTGTATGACCCTGGTAAAAATCTCACCCTAATTGGGGATGAATTGATTAGGTATTGAGGTGATAAAAATTTGGTCCCTTAAGGGTAAATTAGGGCAAATGTGTTCTTGATTGGTTGAGTGGCCAATCCTCACCCAAAAGGGATGAAACTTGGGCCACTGCCTCAAAGTAATCTAAACCCCCCCCCCCTAAGTGAAATTGAGTGGTTTGGGGTGGAGATGCCCTAAGACCCTAGTGTAGACCATAGAGTTGAGGTTTGGGGCCTAGTGAAGGACATGGGACAATATGTTCATGGATGGCCTGGGAACCTAGAAGGTGAGTACCGAGGATAAAAATATGCTCTGGGGAATAGTTTATGGATTCTTAGGATCTTACAGTTTCTTTAAAATATTTATGGATGATTTACGGCACTTTGGTCCAATATTTATTTACATGCTCAAATGGGTTTTGAAACTCATGAAACTTAGGCAATAAACTTAATTTAATGATATTGTTCCCTAGAAATTTTTTTGTGAATTTTTGATTAATAATTGTAGTACTTCATTCAAAAACTCTAAGTTTGATTCAATAACGAGATAATTATTTATGGGTTATATGCTTACTATAAAATAATGAGACATGGTTAGGGAATATTTTACGATATAAACTTGCTCTGTGAATTTTTATAGAATTATTGGAAGCTATTTCATTTTGGAACATTCACAAAGTGCCCCATGTTAAATATCTTTAAGTAATTTATTTATGTGACCAAATGCACTTAGAAAATTGTGATTTCTGGTTAGTAGACATTTTTGGTCATTGTTAGCATCTGGTAATTTGTTTATAATTTTGGATGAATAAATTTTGTACTTCCCTCTTTACTTTGTTATTATGGTAGATTTTCATTATTTTGTTTGGAAGTCAAAACATTATTAGAAAATTTATAATTTCAATAATTATAATTTTTTTATGAGATACATCTGTCATAATTCTTTTAGGACCTTACCAGGTCAGAAAAGTGTACTTGATGTTTAAAGGCAATGTTGGCCTTATTTTGCAAAAAATTATTTAAATAACAATTAAATTTGGAAAAATATTATATTCTGGATTTATTCCTAAGACATCATGATAGACCCCTAGTAATAATCTTAGGTCAATCAGATGAATATTTGAAGGGGTCACCATTCATAGTCATAATGTAGGATAGTTAGTTTGCACATAGTAGAAACTATAAAAGTAGAGTGATATGTGAAACCTGTTATGGGAAAAGGTAGTTGGTGTACCTGGTCTAGATGAGAAGGAGTAAGGTCACCATTGGAAGGTAGGTTGAAAGAACCTGGTGGGCTATGGACTAGGTTCTCGGGAGCGACGACGGATCATCTTTCCCCTAGGAGGAAAGTCTAAAATACACTTTGGGTTAGTTCAAGTGTAATGCTAAGGTCTTGAGACCTGAGTAGATACAAATAATAGTAAGTGCTTTGCGAAAGGAAATGATGGGCTTCAGCTAACATAAAAGAATTTCAAGTTGCCCCGAGAGCCCTTCATAGGGAATACCCTGGGTAGTCCAAGGTAAACCTTAAACCGTAAGAATAAATATTTATGAGCAACTAGTAAACCTAGGGTATTAATTTCACTCACAGTTATGTCTCGGGAGGTTAGCTTGGTTGGGTTATCCGAGAGGTAGGCTCGGTGGTTGTGGAAATAGGCAGGTTAGCCCGGCGAGCCTTGGGCTCGCAAGGTAGTTATAACAGACAGGATAGTCCGGGGAACCGATGGCTCGGGAATACAAGGATGTATGTGCATAAGGTGGTGGGTCTAACGTATTTCATGGTCGTTCACACCGACGTCGATATGATAACTCAGCGGGTGTGGTTTACACTTAGCCAAGGAAAAGACTGGCGAGTTTTAGTCAGCATTAGTACAAGGTGACTCTTGTGTGTCCTTCAGAGGCCTACGTAAGGGCTAGTACTGATAGTGTGGATACCAGCCTAGGATTTGGGTGGCCTGACCTACTGTATCCATTGGCCACTATGGAGGCTACTAAGAGTGATGCTAGCTTCCAAACAAGGGGGAACTAAAGGTCTGTGCGCATAGAGTCTGGCGTGTTTGTTGCACTTGCATGACATATCCCTTTTACCCACATAACATTGCCTATCATATCATCATCGTACATCAACCTTTACCCCTAATGTAAAAATTGGTATGGAACTTTTTATACGATAGGCCTTGCAAAATGCTCTCATAGTTCATAAGCTTATGTGGGCATGCTTATAAGCTATGGTTACTTTCCTTGTGGTAATTTATTAATTTTCTTGTGGCTATTTATTTTTTTTCCTTTGTGGTGCACTTTACCTTCTACTCTTACTATTTTTTATTATTGTAGAACTACTAGCTTGCTTTTCCTTTCATAGCACTATATACGTTACAATATACATGCTAGATAGCTCCACCGTTACCTACTTTGTTTATACTCTCCACCATCATAGCTTTCCTTTCATTCCTCCCGCAAGGTGCCTAGGATCCATTGGGGGAGGGGTGAGGAAAATTAGGTTGAGTCTTTTAACTAATGGTCGGTGGACCAAACATTTCACGGGCTCCAGATGGGGGATAGGGAGAAGCAATAGGAGATGGAACACTAAAAAAGTACGGTGCACTTGGAGGTGGTCCAGTCTAGTACAGGAGCACCAGTCTCTGGATCCGTGAGCGTTAGTTTTACTTAGTTTCCGCGTGAGTGATGTAGTGAGGATATGTTGTAAAGAGCAATGCCCGTTTATGTTTATACTTTACTAATCTATTTCAGTACTTTTATTGTCATGTGGACATTGTTATGATTTCTATTTAATATATTATTTGTTATTGTGGACTTGACTTAATAGTCTTTTATCTATTAACTTCTATTCTTTGGTGATCCTTAAGGTCAACAGGATCGACGTTTTGTAGTGGCGACCTTCCCGAGTGTCGGTGTCACCGCAAAATGGCGATATTGGGCATAAGACCCGGTAGTGTAGCAAAAAAAGGGATCTTACAGTACTCTTGGCCTACTCTTTTACATTTATGGAGGAGCAGGAATAGAATAAACTCGGAAGTCTTCCGCTGCAAGAGTCTTTCAGCAAGATGTGGCTGCAACCTCTACCTTTGCTCCATCAAGGGGAATTGTTAATTTCAGCCATTTTATCTTCCCCAGACTGCCAATCCTTTCAATGAAGCGGTTGTGAACAAGTCAATCTTTGAGAACTATACAGTCACGAGAATGTTGATCAATACTGGTAGTTCTGTGAACCTCATCTTCAAGTAAACTTTTGAGGTCCTGAACACCGGAAACCCTTTGCTTTCCAACAAAAGGGCCACTCTGCAATTTCTCTAGAGAAAGAAAGGATGTAAGAGGGAGTGTTTCCCTCTTAGTAACACTCGGTGGGGGGGGGGACAAAGCTTGTTCAGTTTCTAATAGTGAATGCTCCGAATAGCTATTGTGCCATCTTTTGAAGACCCCTCCTCAATGAATACCAAGCAATTGTTTTGACCTACCATCTTGCGATTTATGTTGCAGTTGAATGCATACAATACCAGGTAAGGAGCGACCCAAAGATGGCTCGAGAATGCTTTGTGAGGACAGTCATTGTGACTGAGCATGTTCCTCCTCTAGCTGTTTCAAGAACTACACCTGAAGATGCAACACTCTTCAAAGAAACTAAAGAACCATAGGAGGAAGCCCATGAAGGAACTCACTTGGAACCTGCCCAGGTAATGCAAGGTGTTCCAATCGCAGAAGGGGTGGATAGGAAAATCTCCATCAACTCATAGTTATCTTAAGAAGAGAAGGCATAGGGTATCTCTTGCCTGCTGGAGAACCTGGATGTCTTTGCTTGGTTAGGGGAGGACATGCATTAGTGGATCCTGATGTTGCTTATCACCATCTCAACAACGTCCTTGATTTCAAGCATATTCAATAAAATAAGGGGGAGGGGCAACAAAGTTAGCAGAGCCTATCAGGGATGAGTCACCAAGTTCCTCAAGGTAAAGTTCATTCGCGAAATTCAATTCCATGCTTGGGTATCACATGTTGTAATAGTTAAGAAACTCGGGGGAAATAGAGGATGTGTGTAGATTTTACCAAATTAAATAAAGTAAGTCCAAAATATTATTACTCGTTTCCTCTGATAGATTCATTAATAGATTCCGCGGTTGGGTATCCATGCATGAGTTTTTTTGATGCATTTTCTAGATACCACCAGATTAGAATGCATAAGCCTGACGTACCTTGTTGGATCCCTAGTTGGATTTGGGCTAGGTTCACTAAGTTAAAATATGACCCAACATGTATAGACCAGGGTTATGGTTGTGTCCTAGAGTCTAGGCAAGTCCTTAGAGTCAACAATGCTAGGGATCAGCCTTCAACAAATTCCGAGACTCAAGACTTAGAGAATTCAAGACTTAGAAAAAAGAGTTCAACATTCGTCGATCTCTGGTCGACGAAAGTCGTGCTCAGCTCGAATAACTCATAGACAAATCTCTGAGCTCATCTCGACGCTCATGGACCAGGTGGACAAACTCAGTTCTCTGAGCTCAGAGGTCGATGATCTTGGATCTCAGCTCGATGAACTTGATGCACAGAAGAAAAAAGTTATCAATCAGCATTCAGACATTGATGATCTTGGATCTCAGCTCGACGAACAGCTATTCTCAGCTCGACGAACTTTGGACTCAGTTCGATGAATCCAGTCTTGGCTGTTTTCCTCTTGTGTCCTTATTATGTGGCAATGATTCCTGAATAATTAATGCTCTAATATTCTCTGAATATTACCGTTAGACAAGAGCATTAATTATGGTCTTCATCAGGATTATTGCCTGCCTTTTTTCTAAGGGACAGTTGGGGAAACAAATCGATAGGCCGTCAGCATTAATTATAGTAAGAATTTCAAAATTAAAAAGGACTTCCACATGGAAACTATAAAAAGGAGAATTCTCTTTCTTCCAATATACTGATACACAATCTAAGAGACATACAGATTTCTTGAGACACAAATAATCGATCAGTCAAAAAATCAACAACTGCTAGACCTGAAGAAGAACAATATTTCTGAAGAAGAAGAACAACCATCCAAATCAAGAATCTTCTTCTGTCATACTCTCAGGAACCTTTAGTAGGACAACAATACTACATCTGTCAAGAAGTTCATAAAGTTCTTCGGGTTAAAGCTAAAAGCTTTAAGGCCTATCACCTTGAAGAAAAAGTTCTATTCCTCCCTGAACAAACTCAATATTTATGGGGGAGCTTTTTGTTAACATCAATTCCACTAGTCTTCTCAGTTGTATTTGAGAAATAGAAGACACCATCACTCTCTCACCCCCTCTGTAAAAAGGGTTCTCTACTCCCTTCAAAAGTGATTCCTAGTTGCAAGTCTCCTAACCAAAAGACTTGAGGTTTTATTTTAGATCACCTTATCAAAAGCTCATTTGTGTCAGTCACCTGATCAAAAAACTGAGTGGATTCCTACCAGGGTGGTAGAATTGTGGATGTACCCAGGTTAGAGAACCACTATAAATACTTATGTTGTCTGGTTGCCCTCTTCTTCTTGTTCTTATCTTGGCTGTGTTATTTAGCTTTTCTATAATTTCATTTATTTCAATTTGGCATGCTGTGATATAGTATCTAAGCTTAGGTACCATCCTTATAGTTCAAAAAAGGTTTTAAATATACATACATACTCTATTCACCCCCTCCCCCCTCTAGAGTATATCAGATCTAACCATAACTTTCAATTGGTATCAGAGGAGGTTCTTTTGGTTGTACAAGTTAAAACCTACAACTAAAGATCCAAAGTTTTATAAGTTCTTTATCTTTACTAGATTTATATATACAGCATGGCACCGAACAAAAAATATGCAAGCACCAGACCTCCAGTGTACAACTTGTCTAAGTTCAAAATCTTGAAGCCAAGAATTAGGCTTTACATGAACTCTATTGATTAAGATATATTTAACTCTATCTTAACAAGACCACCAGCTCCAGTGGCTTCAACCTCAACTACATCAACTGACTTGAGTGCAGTTCCACCCCCTGGATGGATAGATGCACAAAAAAGGCTAAGATAGTTGATGCTAGAGCCATGAACATACTAGCTCAAACTATGTCTGATGAAATATTTCAAAAGGTTGCTGAGTGTCAATCAGCTAAGCACATTTGGGACTCTTTGAACCAAATGATGGCTGGATCAGCAGATGAGAGAAAAGATAGAAGATCAAACCTCATCACTCAGGATGAAAAATTCAAGAAGGATGAAGCAGAAATAGTAGAAGTGATGTACAATAGACTCAGCTCCATCATCAGTGATCTAAGGACCCTAGATAAAGAAATCACTTTGACTGAAGTAAATGAAAAAATCCTTATGTGCTTTCCTAGCACTTGGGACTCAAGAATCTGGCCCATCAGAGAAGCCAGAAGCATGACAGAGATCTCAACAGAATCTTTTCTAGGAAAGCTAAAGTCTTATGTGCAAGTGATGAAAGCAAGAGAAAAAGCAGCTGAATTAAAGACTCTAACACCAACTAGGAAGGAGCACCGCATAGCTTTCAAAGCTATAAAAGATTCTGAAGTTATTCCTGTGAATGAAGAGTTGATGAGTCTCTTTGCTAAGAGATTCTTCAAGATGGCTAGAAAAGACTTCAAAAGGAAACCATCTAAATATGAAGATAAGCCAAGGTATGACAAAACACCATCTAAAGAAACAGTTTTTTTGGCTGCAGGAAACCAGGGCATTTCATCTCTGAGTGCCCAGAAGTTTAGAAGAAGGATTGAAGAAAGGAGATGGACTCAAGGAAGAGTCACTACAGCAAACCTTCCTCAAGGAATCACAAGAGGAAAAACAAGGGCTTTGTTGCTAAAACATGGAGTGATACTAAAGAAGAGTCAACATCCTCCAGCTCCAGTGAGGATGAAGAAGAGCAGAAGGCTAATAAAGTTTGCCTCATGGCCATTGAGGCAGGTTGTAGCAGATCAAATATAGATGAATCTGAAGATGAGGAACTCTTATAAGCTGAAGATCAGGTAATAACATTTTATGATTTTGAATCAAATGAGTTTAAACCTGAATTTAAAAATTTGTGCTTAGACTTGATCAGCTCTGAGAAGGAAATCAAACTTCTCAGAGAAAAACTAAATGATTTAGACAAAATCACCTCAGAAAATGCTAATCTAACAAATGAACTTATTTCTGCTAATGAAAAAAAAATCTTTTCTGAAATCTGAACTTAACAAGGCTAAGAAGTTAGAAGAATCACTAAATGGAAGAAGTTTGCAACTGCTAGATATCACTAGTACTGTAAATGATAGGATTAACAATAGAAAACTAGGACTAGGTGCCTCTTCTAGTGATCCACCACTAATTCAAAAAAATAACCTTTGCAAACCAGTAAAGTTTATATCTTACAAAGGAAAGAAGAATATTGAAAAGGTTAATATGGTCTATAAATTTATTGAACAAATTGAAACTCAGAGTAAACTTAACAACAAGAAGAATAATAAAAACAATAATGTTTAGCAGTTATCGTCGAACTCAGATCGACAATATATGAACAGATAGTCGAACTCAGAATGAAGATCACTGAACGCAAACTTAAGTAATAAATATTCTTCGATCTATGATCGACGATACCAGTATGGTTTGTCGACCAGAGATCTACGATTTTGGTGCCCCATGAATGAAAATCTTCATTCTTCGAGTAGATATCGAAGATCTCATCCAACATCATCAAGCTCAGGTCGACGATCCAACTAGAAATCATCGATCCCAGATTCTTACAACAGGAACCTAAATTCTAACAGCAACTTTAATCCTTTCAGTTAATGGATAATACCACCAAGAAGATATCACCCCAAAGGCTATAAAGATCAACCTGAATGTTCTTACATTTCTAGTTATAGCTATGTAAATCAATAAGGGCCCAAGGTTACCTGGGTCAAGAACAAGTAACTATCTTAATTGCAGATGAAGACCTGTCCAACATACAATCAATTATGGTATCTGGATACTGGCTGCTCCAAGCACATGACAAGAAGCAAAGAAAATCTTATTGATTACAAGCCTAAGCTGGGACCAAAGGTCATCTTTTGTGACTCTAATTGTGGCCAAACAGAGGGTTATGGCAATGTCAGGATTAGAACAGTAACTTTCAAGAGAGTTGCATATGTAAGTGGTCTAAAGCATAACCTCATCTCTATCAGCCAACTCTGTGATGAAGGTTATCAGGTATCATTCAACTCTAGCTTTTATACTATTACCTCTAAAGAAAACAAACCTTTTTTAATTGCCAATAGACAAGGAAACATATACATAGTTAATTTTCATTCTAGTACTTCAGACATATGTTTGCTTAACATAGTTAGCAGTCAAAATGACTTGTGGCATAAAAGATTAGGTCATGTAAATCTGAAAAATACTGCTAGGTTATCTAAGGACAACCTTGTTAGAGGTGTACCATCTGGCCCCCACAAGAAGGAAGGACTCTGTTGGGCTTGTCAACTAGGCAAGCAAACTAAATATAGTTTCAAATCCATTAATAAGAGTGATTCACCTAGGACATTGTACTTGCTCCATATGGAACTTTTTGGCCCTATGGCTTTACAAAGCCTAGGAGGGCAATCTTATACCTTAGTGGTTATAGATTACTTCTCCAGATTCTCTTGGGTATTCTTTCTGAGATCTAAGTCAGATACATTCAAGGTTCTTACAGATTTTCTCAGGACCATACAGATTGAGTACTCTACTCATGTTGCATTGATCAAAAGTGATCATGGTACAGAGTTTGAGTCTCTTCTAATGCATGAGTTCTGTGAGAAGGAAGGTATCAGGCATTGATTCTCAGCTCGTAGAACTCCTCAAAAAAATAGGGTAGCTGAAAGGAAAAATAGAACACTCATTAAAGTTGCTGGCACATTACTTGCAGATGCTTACATGCCCCTATCCTATTTGGCAGAGGCAGTGAGCACATCAAATTATGTCCTGACTAGAAGCATGATACACAAACTAAAACATAAGACTCCTTATGAATAGCTCAAAGGGAAGAAACCAATAATCAACTATTTTAAAGTTTTTGGTTGTGTATGTTATATTCATAACAATGACAAAAAGCACATTAGAAAATTTGAAGCAAAGGCTGTAGTGGGAATTTTTCTAGGATATTCCCAAGTTAGCAAAGTTTATTGGGTATTTAATAAATTTACATTGAAAATAGAGGAATCTATGCATGTTACATTTGTGAGGCTAAAATGTTTTATAAGGATAAAGGGTTTTCTACCAAAGACTCCTTGCAGGTACACAATATGTGTGAGAAATTGGATGACTTAAACCTTACCCCAAGAGTTGTACCTCATTCTTCTCAACATGTCAATGAAGAAAGTGATGAAGAAACTATGGGAGAAGCTGAACCCCCTTCAATAATAGAAGCTACTCCACAAGAAGAATTCTCTCTAAGTGATATTGTAGAACCAACTCCACCCTCTAATTTTGTCATACTGATGGATCACCCCAAATCCCAAGTGATTGGAGACATAACAGTAGGTGTATAGACAAGGCATCAACTCAACCAAGATTTGATGCATGCCTGTTTCCTCTATCAAATTGAGCCTCAATCTATAACTGATGCAGAATAAGATCCCCACTGGATTATTGCAATGCAAGAAGAGCTTAATCAGTTTGAGAGATACAGAGTATGGGTTTTGGTTCCAAGATCAAAAGACAACCAAGTCATTGGAACCAAATGGGTATTCAGAAATAAGCTTGATGCCCAAGGAGTGATTGTGAGGAACAAGGCTAGGCTTGTTGCTCAAGGGTATAATCAAGAGGAAGGGATTGACTCTGATCAAACCTTTGGTCCAGTTGCTAGGCTAGAAGCTATAGGGATATTTCTGCCTTATACTGCATTCAAAAAGTTCAAAGTGTATCAAATGGATGTGAAGAGTGCTTTCTTAAATGGTGAACTTAAAGAAGAGGTTTATGTTGAACAACCTCTAGGTTTTGTTTCTCCAACTCATCCCTCTTATGTGTTTAAATTGCATAAAGCTCTCTATAGTTTAAAGCAAGCTCCAAGAGCATGGTATGAGACCTTAGCCACCTTTCTCTTAGATCATGGTTTTTCAAGAGGCATAATAGATAGGACTTTATTTACTAAAATGCATCATGATAAAATACTGTTAGTATAAATATATGTAGATGACATAATATTTGGTTCTACTGATCCCAAATTGTGCAAAAGATTTTATGATCTAATTCATTCAAAATTTGAGATGAGTAGCATTGGTGAGCTCTCCTACTTCCTTGGTCTCTAAGTGAAGCAACTTCCTGATGATATCTTCATTTCCAAGGCTAAATATTCTAAAGAGCTTATTAAAAAGTTTGGGATGGCTGATGCCTCAACAAAGAAAACACTCATGGCTACAAATGTTGTAATAGATTTTGATGTGCATGGGAAACCTGTGGATCAGAAATTATATAGGGGCATTGTTGGGTCTCTACTATACCTTACAGCAAGCAGACCTGATATCATGTTTGTAACATGCCTTTGTGTTAGGTTCCAAGTGAACCCCAAAGAATCCCATCTAGTTTTCTAAAAAGGATTTTAAGATATATAAAGGGTTGTCCTAGTCTAGGTCTCTGGTATCCAACTGAGTCAGAGTTTGAGTTAATTGGATACTCAGATACTGAATTTGCTGGATGCAGAGTGGACAAAAAGAGTACCTCAGGAATCTGCCAGTTTCTTGGTGTGAGGTTGGTGTTCTGGTTCTTCAAGAAACAATCATCTGTGTCCACATCAACTGCAGAAGCAGAATACATTGCAGCTGGCAGTTGTTATTCCCAGATGCTGTGGATTCAGAACCAACTCCTGGACTATGGGTAAAACTTACATAATTCAACTCTACTTTGTGATAACACAGGTGCTATAACTATAACACAGAATCCAGTCCATCATAGCAGACCTAAACATATAGACATAAGACATCATTTCATTAGAGAGTGTGTAGACAAAAACAAAATTAAACCTTTCTATATCTACACTGATTTACAAAGAGTTGATATTTTCACCAAACCCTTGGATGAAAGAAAACACTTGATCTTTGTAAATCACTTGGAATGATAAATGGAGAAGGGTTAGTTTAGTTTATGTCTACAATCGATGAATTTTCTAGAGTTCGTCGAACGAAGCTCGATGAACAAGGAAAAGTTCTTGAGATTTTCGTCGACAAGAGATCGACGAATTCTCTGTGATCTAAATTAGTTTCGTCGAATTGAGATCGATGAACTTACTTTAGAAAACTTTCGTCGACCAGAGATCGACGAAATGTCTTAGAATCTTCAGACTGCGATTGATGAACTGTTTAACTCAAAATTATTTCGTCGACCACAGATCGAAGATCTTTTAATTTTTTCGTGGAACGGAGTCTATCGATTCATATTCCGGAAAACACTATATCTTGGTTTTCTTCGACCTCCGTCCCGTGCTTTCAGTTCTTTTGCATTTGATCTCCGTTTTCCTTTGCAGGTTCTCTAATGGCAATTTTCACAGGATCTCTTGCTGCTATGAAGTTTAAACCTGGTTTTGATTTGGACTTTGATTCTTTTCAGTACTCCAATCAAATCTTCTTGAACATTCTACAACTCCTTGAAGATCAATAACTAAAGACTCTGCTTACCACTCGCATCAAGATATCGGCAACAGAGATCAGGGAGTGGGTCTATACAGCTACTACAGACGGTAATACGATGACATGAACCATCGCGGGTAACGCTATTTCTCTTACCCCCGATATTTTAACTGAGATTTTTGGATTGAAAAATGGTGAGGATGAATTATAAATAGACTCTGAAGAATTTGATTTGATGCTGAGAACCATGGGTTATTCTGGAGATACCCCAAATAAATTACTTAAGAAACTCTTGTCTGCCGAGTATATGTTTCTTACAAATATCACTGGGAAAGTGCTGCTAGAAAAGCACACAACACATGACTACATCACCAGGCATTAGTTCCTGGTTATGTGTGCCCTAGTAAATTAGAAAGCTGTGAACTGGGCTTAAACTCTGTTTGACTTGATTAAAAAGGAAAACAACAAGAAAGAGGTTTGTTTTGAAAGGATCCTAGGGATCTTCCTCATAGAAAAGGCTGCAGGATCCCTGGTCTCCTCGACCATATCCATCAATGCTTCTAATAGACTCACTTGTGCTCTTTTTAGCAAGTAGGAGAGGACTATCACAAAGCCAACTAAGGCTACCTCCTCCTCCACAAGAACTTATGAGAGTACAAGGGTTGTACCAACCTCTCACCACCCAACTGAAGGGATCCTCTCCACCCCTCCACCACCTCCTGCCCCTCAAGTTCCATCCCAATCACAAGTCCAACCAACTCCACCCTCCACTACCACTATAATCCATACCCTAACACAACCAGCATCTCCAATTCCCTCTTCCCATACACATATACCATCTCATTATCCTTCATCTCTACCTGATACATCCATACCTACAGCACCCAATCCCCTCTTCCCTCTCATCTTGCTGATATCCCCCACATCAACCTCTACTCATTCTCATCCTTCAACCTATTATCATCTCCACTTCACACTCCCTCTCCTCAACATGACTCCTCCCTAGACACTCCCATTTTACATCCACCTATCACTCCCTTAGCAACTGCAATCTCCACCCAACAAGCTTCTGCCCCACCATCCACTTCTCCAAACCTGGATCCATCTATTGTCACCCCACACATTACTCTCCTCACACCCCTACTCAAATCTCTAATAGTAGAGGCCATTTCTCCTCTAGCTGTCTCCATATCCTCTCTTGCAGCCCAGATCTCTGCCCTCACTACTGCTCCCTCTTCATTTGGGGACCTGGCTTTAGTATCTATTGAAACTAGGCATGGGGAGATACTTCAAGAATAAGTAGCATCAGTTGTAGCAGAAGTAGTAGATGAACTAGTTAAATAGGATATAGACACAACAACAGTTGCACCAGTAGAACCAAAAGCAGTACCAGCAGTAGGAACATGTGCTAATATGGAAACAGATTTAATGAATTTTCTTGAATCTGATATGGAAATAGATGTCGCAGAAACAATAGCCTCAGTAGCGGATGCAAGTAACATTTATTGTACAGATATTATAGTTTCAAATACTCAAGAGGTCAGTCTGCCAAAGATTCTGCCCGAAAGGATTCATTTCATTAATCCCAAAGTGAATCTAGCAGCTTTGCTAAAATTATTTGGGTAATATATTTATTTCTATATTACCTTCCCCATTCTATCATCTAAATCCATAGTGTGTTATACCTCTGCTGCCAACTCAGAGATGTTAGACACTATAAAGACAAGTTTTACAGCTCCTCCAGCAAATTAGTCTGATGATAAGACATTTGTTTCTTCTGGGCAATCCTATATTATAGATGATAGCCCTATCCCCAATCTTGATGATATTATAGCTCAAGATATTGCTATGGAAACTGAAGCAGTCCATGCTGATGTTTTCCCTAATCCAAGAAGTAAATAAATTTCCAAAAATACAATATGACAAATTGATGAAATGTATGACAATCCACATGAATCAGATGATGATGATGATTATTAGGACCCAAAGAGGAAGAAAATCTCTAAGAAAAGGAAGGCTCCTCCTCCTCCTGCTCCTAAGCCAGGAAAAACACATGACACTCCCTACTATATTCTGCAAAACATAACTCCATACAAAGGGATGCCAGCGTTGATGTGGCTATCAAAAAATGAATAAAAGGCTAGAAAGAAAAGCAGAAGATACTCCCCTCCTCCTCGTCATAGATACAGGAAGGACACTCCTCCTCCTGCACTTCCTGGTGCTTCAGGAACCACTTCTCAAAGGTCAAATGCACGTTCCAAGCCTACATTCACCATAACTTATCAGAGTCCGGAAAGGCCATCTAGACATCAATCTCATGGAAGCAGCCAACAAAGAAAATATTAGTTGTACATAGCAGATAAAGGAAGTAGTCTATCAGAAGCCAGAGTTCTCTCCTCCCAAACAACAATCTGAACAAAGATGGCATTCCGAATCACACAAACCTAAAGGAGAATATAGTGAAACTGCACCTCTAAAGTCACTATACAATCAGAGTGGTGAAAACCAGAAATCAACAAGCTTTCAAACACACTTTACTCAATTCAGGCATGTTACACTGCTACCCTCCCAAGATGATAAATCACTTGTCAGTCAGGATGTTGATCCTAATTTTAGGATGGCTAGGCTTTAAGAATTGATAGGTCTGTCACAGATAAAGAAGGCCAGAGAAGAAGGAGAAGATCCAACCAAGTTCACTACCATGTCTCATATAGAGAGAAAGAACTTGAAAGACTTCATGTAAGCACGAAGGTATTTAATTCTGCAGATTATATGGCTAGACACCCAGAGGCTGTAGTTCCCAGAACTTCCACCCAGAGAATGATTGGTGTAGCAGATATATATATGTCAAAAAGAGAAGCTGCCAATACTAACAGGGAAATTATTTTTACTCAGCCTGGTGATAAGGACAAAGAAGCAAAGGAGAAGAAAAAAAAAACTAGAACCTGAACTGCTATATTTTTGTGGTACATTTCTGATAAACTATGTCTTATGTTACAAAGCTAACAATGTAAATATATCTGCTGCATGCCTATTGTTTAATTCTCTGCAAAATATATAATATATTCTTGCTTTGTATATTTTCTAATATTGAGTCTGTAATCAGTGACCTCACCGAAATAGGGGGAGATTTTTGGATCCCTAGTTTGATTTGGGCTAGGTTCAATAAGTTAAAATATGACCCAACATGTATAGACGAGGGTCATGGTTGTGTCTTAGAGTCTAGGTCAAGTCCTTAGAGTAAACAATGCAAGGGATCAGCCTTCAACAAAGTCAGAGACTCAAGACTTAGAGAATTGAAGACTTAGAAAAAGGAGTTCTATGTTTATCGATCTCCGATCGACGAAAGTCGTGCTCAGCTCGACTAACTCAGAGACAAATCTCTGAGCTCAGCTCGACAATCTTGGACCAGCTGGACAAACTCAGTTCTTTGGGCTCAAAGGTCGATGATCTTGGATCACAACTCAACGAACCTGATGCATAGAATAAGAAAGTTATCAAGCAGCATTCAGAGGTCGATGATCTTGGATCTCAGCTCGACAAACAGCTATTTTCAGCTCGACGAACTGTGGACTCAGGTCGACGAATCCAGTCTTAACTGTTTACCTCTTGTGTCCTTATTATGTGGCAATGATTCCTGAATAATTAATGCTTTAATATTCTCTGAATATTACCTTTAGACAAGAGCATTAATTACGGTCTTTATCAGGATTATTGTCTGCCACTTTTCTAAGGGACAGTTGGGGAAACAAATCAATGCCAAATTATTCCAAGGCCGTCTGCATTAATTATAGGAAGAATTTAAAAATTCAAAATGACTTCCACATGGAAAATATAAAAAAGGCGAAGTTCTCTTTCTTCCAATATACAGAGACATAATCTAAGAGACATATAGGTTTCTTTAGACACAGATAATCGATCAGTCATGAAATCAATAACTGATAGACCTGAAGAAGAACAATCTTTCTGAAGAAGAAGAACAACCATCCAAATCAAGAATCTTCTTCTGTCATACTCTCAGGAACCTTCTGTAGGACAACAATACTAAATCTATCAAGAAGTTCCTGAAGTTCTTCGGGTTAAAGCTGAATGCTTGAAGGCCAATCACCATGAAGAAAAAGTTCCATTCCTCCCTGAACAAACTCAATATTTCAGGGGGAGCTTTTTGTTAACATCAATTCCACTAGTCTTCTCAGTTGTATTTGAGAAAGAGAAGACACCATCACTCTCTCACCCTCTCTATAAAAAGGGTTCTCTACTCTCTTCAAAAGTGATTTCTGGTTGCAAGTCTCCTAACCAAAAGACTTGAGGTTTGGTTTTTGAGCACCTTATCAAAAGGTCATTGGTAGCAGTCACCTGATCAAAAACCTGTGTGGATTTCTACCTAGGTGGTAGAAGAGTGGATGTACCTAGGTTGGGGAACCACTATAAATTCGTGTGTTGTCTGGTTGCCCTCTTCTTCTTGCTCTTACTGTGGCTGTGTTATTTAGCTTTTCTGTAATTTCATTTATTTCAATTTGGCATGCTGTGATATAGTATCTAAGCTTAAGTACAATCCTTATAGTTCATAAAAGGTTTTAAATATACACACATACTAAATTCACCCCCCCCCCTTCTAGAGTATATCAGATCTAACCCTAACTTTCATCCCTCACACATTATTTATTAGTAATGATGGTTATTATTTCTATCTTGTGATGCCTTTCGGGCTCAAAAACGCTTGAGTTACATTTCAATGCATGATGGATTTTGTGTTCAAAGAACAAAAGGGGGAGAAATCTTAAAGTCTATGTTGATAATCTCTTCATAAAAATCAAATCCTTTTCTTTGCATCTACAAGACCTCGCAGTGACATTATCTAGACTCTATAGAGGTATGAAATGAAGATAAATCCGTTAAAATGCGTCTTCACGGTGAGTAAGGGGAAATTTCATGGCCATCTCCTTAAACGCAAGGGCCTTGCCCCCAATCCTGATGAAGTAAAAGGCATTCATGATATGTCACCTTATTATTCACTTAAGGGGGTCTAATAGGTAGTATTTGTTACGCGCTAGGGTTTGAAGAAAATAAACGCAACCGAACTAGCAATCCAATGAGACAAGTATACCTATCGAATTGTAGCTAGGGGACACAAGTGTCGTATTGAAATCCGGGAAATGTTGAGTATGCTTACTCACACCAAAACTATTATCTTATCGACGGAAAAACTAGGGTTTTAGAGAATCTAATTGCAAGGAAGGAAGTAAAGCTAAAGCTAGAAAGAGAGCTATTACAGTTAATTAAAGAGCATAAGAAAATCGATTACTACGAAAGGTTGAAAATATGAAATGGAAATGCACTCGATCAAGAATCACCTCGGCTAAAGACAATTAAGAAAATGCGATAAAAATCTAAACTTAATTGGATAAAGGTCCTTGACCGTGAAGGTTCCTAAAGCTTGAACACTCTTCTCTAGAAGTCGTGCCGAACTGAGTTTAGGAAGGTCCTACCGACTCTCGTCTAAATCGGAGGCCTAAAACTCGCTTTACCCGGTGAACCCCACTATTGGATTTTACTCCAATACGGGAGATTTGTACGTCTGCCTCTCTCGAGGGGTGCGTACAACTCCCTTTACTCTTGAATGCTCACTTCATTCTATCGGCCTCTCGGCTAGCCCAGAATGAAAGCAAAGGTGGAGAGTATATATCGATAATATACCTCCAACCCATGATTAATCAAGAGTAATTCAAGGCCCTAACCTAAAAAGAAAAGATTAATCAAAACATCATAACTTAATCGCTCGAACCTCGGATCATCAAGATCAAGTACAAGGAGGACTAGTTAATCATAGTGAAGTGGAGGAGGGGGGATGAGTAGTAATGCATAAAAAGAACACAAGCTAAACCAAAAACACTTCTATTAATGAAAAGGGGCAAGTTACACTAATTGAAATTTAAATTACAAGTACATAAAATTTAGAACCTATTCTAGCCCTACATTAAGCAATAAGCAAAACTATAGATTAAAAGGAAAGCTAAGGAAACTAAATATTAAATCATGGTTAAGCAAAAATTACAAAGGAAGAGAGAGAGAGAGAGAAAACTAAAAACTTGAAAAGGGAAGCAAGAAATAAAGGGGCAGCACCTCCCCCTCTCAACCAAAGCTTCCTGAAATGGAAGGGGGCATGAATTTATAGGCAAAATTCTCGGGTTGGTCACGCCCTCCGACACGCCCTAGGGGGGGCGTGTCAAGGGGCATGACATGTACGAAGTTGACCTCGGGTTATGGGATATGGCGGGAGGGATGGTTGCTTCTGTACGTCGGTCGACATGCCTATGGTCACGCCCGTGTAGGGGGGGCGTGCCACGCACGTCATGTTGAAATCATTGGTCGTAAATTTGTCAGTTGTCGGAAAGGTTGATGCCACGCCCCAGGTCACTCCTGTGACGGGGGGCGTGACAGTACTATTACATGCTGTGGCGGAACCTTCATTCAATGCGGCGGCAGGCTTTGCGGCAGAGGGCGACACGCCCTTGGTCACGCCTGGCGACACGCCCGGTAGGGCATGTTAGGGGGCGTGATAGCCGTTTTGTTCGTTTTTCTGTCCCTTCCAGCAGGAGTCCTCGGGATCGGGTGACATGCCCTAGGTCACGCCCAAGGAGGGCGAGACATGGTGGCGTGTCAGGTCTTTTTTGGCAAATTTTCTGGAAACCATCAAAAAGACAAGAAAACGTCAGTGGCAATAATATTTAAAAAAAGATAAAAAATAAACTAATAATAGACATGATTTGTACAATATAAAATAGAAAATACGATAATAGTTTAGGTTATAAAACGTCTTATCAAATTCCCCCAAGCTTTAGCTTTGCTTGTCCTCAAGCAAAAATATAAAAACTAGATAATCATAAAAAAAGGACTAATCAAAAAGTTCTAATTATGCCTACACAAGTACTATGCGAAATTCTAAGTAGGTAAAAGGTGAAATGTAAGTCTATAACAATTATTTAGGTATGGTAAAACTTTTATAAACTTTACTCAATAAAAACAAATCATCCAAAATTTTTACGAAATTCTTTAAATAGACTTAAGCAAAGCAACGAAAATGAAAAAAACACATTGAGTTGTTACTAGATCCAAGCAACGCATTATATATTATATCAATTTAATTAACAAAAATCTTGGTTTAAATCCATAACTAAAACTGATTTACTTTTCTTCTTTTCTTAGTTGTTAAATAAAAATCAAAAAACGTGAATCAAAAGGACTTAAATAGGACAGAAATGTTTGGTTTAGGAATATGATTAGGAGTGGAATTCAAAGATAAACGTGAAGGTTTAAAATCACACTAAACAAGAACAAAGAGTTTAAAAAAAAAATTCATTAAAAATATATATATATATATATTTTCTTTTTTTTTTCTCGTTTATTCAATTTTTTTTTCATTTTTCAAAACAAAGGCCATAAATATTTTTATTTTTATTTTGAAATGGCCAAAAAAAAACAATCATAACTTTTGAGCATACTTTTTCAAAAACCTTACTCCCACAAAAACCACAAAAATAACCTATCAAAATCATGAAAATATTTTATAAAACTCAAAAAGGCTAGTGTGATTAGATAGGTTGGAAATTTTGGCTTTGGTGAAAATGAAATGAAGGGAGGAGCTATCAAATGAAATCAGAAAAAGGCTCAAAAACGGCTAACTAGTGGTAAAAGTTTTTAGGTTGGCAGGAAAGCTCAAACGAAAACAGAAACGGCCTAAATCATTTTTACGCTTTTGAATTTATTAAAAACAAAGGTTCGAAAAATTTCAAAAAGCGAGTCCTAGATATTAAAAGAAGATTGATGAAATTAACTTGAAAATAGAAATAATAGGTGACTTGGATCATTCACATATACTACGCTATTCAAAAGTTGACTTTACAAAAATTATTCAAAAACAAAAAAGAAAATAGTGGATGATGAATTTTTGAGAAAATAAGGAAATAAAAAACAAAAAACCATAATAGAAATGCTAGTTTTAGAAAAATATTTCACCTTAACATGCTACCGTGAATTAGAAACACAACATGGCCAATATTTTACTTGTGAAACATAATTAAAAAGAACGATTAGAAACATTATAATTAACTAAGTTGTTTATAGGAGATTTTGAGTAAAACAAAACAAAAATTAGGGGTACTATTGAAATTCAAAAATGTCTAAACTTATTCAAAAACACATATATTTTTTTTTGGTGAAATATTCTCTTTTTTTTGGATTTTGGAAATATTTTCTCTCTTTTATTTTGGAATTTTAAGATATTCATTTTTTATTTTGGAAATATTTAAAATATATAAAAAAAGAAAAATATTTACACTAAGCAAAAATAAAGGAGGTAGTACTCCCCCAAGTTTAAAATAGACATTGTCCTCAATGGCAAAAGAAGAGGATTGGAGAAGGAGAGAAAAATAAAGTATAGAATTGAAAGACAGAACTGAAAGACAGGTACTTCCCCGGATTTATTTGCTGCGAAAGTTGACTGATGTCGCTCCCCCGAATGTCTTCTTTGGACTTCGTGATGGATTCAGCAACGTTGGAGCAGGCGATCGTAGAAGCTTAAGATTGTCGGAGCCGTCCGAGGCAAAAATTGTAAAATAAAGAAAATAGAAAAAGATAACTTGGGTTGCCTCCCAAGAGTGCCCCTTGTTTAAAGCATCGTTGAGCTCGACGCATCAAAAAATAATATTGTCCAAAAATATTGTTGTCCAGAAATAAAATTGTTTTTAGCAAAAATTAAAAGTTCAAAGTTTAAGTTCGTGAAGCAGAAACATAATAATGTTTGGACTGACATCGTCATCACCAGAAAAATAGAGTTTAAAACGCTGACCATTCACTTTGAAACTACCCTTATCAGGGTGAGAAATTTAAACAGTTCCATAAGGAAATACTTTTAAAACAGAAAACGGGCCAGACCAGCGAGATTTTAATTTGCCCGGAAATAAACGTAAACGAGAATTATATAAAAGGACTTGGTCGCCCGGCTTAAAGTTTTTAGGGTGCCTTAAGTATTTATCGTGTAAACGCTTCGTCCACTCTTTATAAAGTTTATTATTTTCATAAGCATAAGAGCGCCACTCATCGAGTTCATTTAGTTGAAATTTTCGAAGGTCACTGACTTAGTGGGGATCGAAGTTTAAAAATTTTAAGGCCCAAAAGGCGCTGTGTTCTTACTCTACGGGCAGATGGCATGATTTTCCATAGACCAGCCGATACGGCGTACATCCGATGGCGGTTTTGTACGCTGTTCGATAGGCCAATAGAGCATCGTCAAGTTTGGCTGAACAGTCTTTCCTAGAAGTTGAAACAGTCTTTTCTAATATTCTTTTTATTTCTCTATTAACTACTTCGACTTGTCCGTTAGTTTGGTGGTGGTAGGCTGTGGAAAGCTTATGCATAATGCCATATTTGGTAAGGATTTTGGAAAAATGTGCGTTACAGAAATGGGAACCCCAATCGCTAACGATTGCGCGAGGCGTACCGAATCTAGAAAATAATTTTTGTAAAAACATGACTACAACTCGGGATTCGTTTGTAGGAAGAGCTTGGGCCTCAGCCCATCGTGAAACATAATAAACAACAACTAAAATATATTTGTTTCCGGAGCTAGAAGGAAGGGGGCCAACAAAATCAATTCCCCAGAGGTCGAAAATTTCGCACTTTAAGAAATAATTTTGTGGCATTTCATTTTTATTAGAAATGTTCCCCGACCGTTGGCAACTATCACACTTGCTCACAAAGGCTTGCGTGTCTTTATACAGGCTAGGCAAGTAAAAACCCGCGCAAAGCACCTTGTAAGTGGTGCGAGCAGCTTGATAGTGCCCACCTGTCGGACCTTCATGCAAATGTTTTAGAATATCAATTCCTTCATCATAAGAAACACATCTCCTTATCACTTTATCCGCACAAATTCTGAAAAGATGCGGGTCTTCCTAAAAGTAGTTCTTCAGCTCAGAAAAGAATTTCTTCTTTTGCTGAGAGGAAAACTCTTTTGGGAGCACCCGGGCCACTAGATAGTGGGCGATGTGCCCGAACCAAGGACAAGTAGATGTGTTAAATAAAAGCATCTTCTCATCAGGAAAATAATCATTAAAAAATTTTTCATTTAATTTTTCTATAAAGGGGTTATCTAATCTGGATAGATGGTCGGCTGCCATGTTCTCGGCTCCTCGCTTATCACGGATCTCTAAGTCAAACTCCTGGAGGAGTAATACCCAGCGAATAAAGCGAGGCTTGGCATTCGTTTTGTCAAGAAGGTACTTGAGGGTCGAGTGGTCCGTAAAAACAATGATTTTTGAAAGTGTAATGTAAGGGCAGAATTTATCAAATGCGAATACTACAGCTAAGAGCTCCTTCTAGGTTGTGGTGTAATTTTCTTGTGCAGATGTTAGGGTTTTACTAGCATAATAGATGGGGTGGAAGTTTTTAGATATTAGTTGACCTAATTCGGCTCCCACAGCAAAACTACTCGCATCGCACATAATCTCGAAAGGAAGGTCCCACACCAGAGCTATCATAATCGGTGCGTTAATTAACTTTTCTTAAATTAATTCTAAGGAAGAAAGGCAAGAGTCATCAAAAATGAATGGAGCGTCTTTTTCTAAGAGATGGGTGAGGGGATTTGTGATTTTGTAGAAGACCTTTATAAAGCAACGATAAAAGCCATCGTGGCCTAGGAAACTTCTTATAGCTTTTATGTTCGTAGGCGGTTGCAGCTTCTCGATAACTTCTATCTTGGCAACGTCTACCTCAATACCATTAGTAGAAATTTTATGACCAAAAACTAACCCTTTCCTTACCATAAAATGACATTTTTCCCAATTCAGGGCAAGGTTAGTTTCTTCGCATCGTTCTAATACTTTTTTGACGTTTTCAAAACATCTATCGAAGGAATCGCCGAACACGGAGAAATCATCCATAAATACCTCCATAATGCTTTTTATGTACTTGTCAAATATTGCGAGCATATATCACTGGAATGTATCTGGCGCATTGCACAATCCAAACAGCATTCTTCGATAAGCGAAGGTGCCGAAGGGACAAGTAAACGTAGTTTTCTCTTGGTCCTCAGGAGAGATGGGTATTTGAAAGTACCCCGAGAGGCCATCGAGAAAACAATAAAAGCTATGGCCGGATAATCATTCTAAAATCTATTTGATAAATGGTAAAGGAAAGTGGTCCTTGCGGGTGGCGTCATTTAACTTACGGTAATCTATACACATACGCCAACCCGTCACCATCTGTGTCAGGATTAATTCATTATTCTCATTACTAACTACGGTTATCCCTCCCTTCTTTGGCACTACTTGAACGGGGCTAACCCACTTACTGTCCGATATAGTGTAGATAATTCCTGCGTCTAATAATTTCATAACCTCTCCCTTAACTACTTCTTTCATATTCAAGTTTATACGGCGCTGAGGTTGAATAGAGTTACGCGAATTATCCTCCATTAAAATTTTATGGGTACAGAAAGATGGGCATATGCCCTTGAAATCAGAAATTTGCCAAGCAATAGCCCGGCGATGCTTACATAGAACTATAAGAAGTTTATCGTTTTGCGTATCTGTGAGGTAGGCCGAAACGATAACTGGTAACATAGAATCTTTTTCTAACAAAGCATACTTAAGGTGTTCGGGAAGTTCTTTAAGTTCTACGGTTGGGGGTTCTTCATAAGAGGATTTAGAGATTCTTTCTTTTTCAAAAATAATATCTTCATAAACTTTTTTATAAGGAACGTAATAAGAAGTGGGGCTAGCAGCCAAGACGGCTTCTTGCAGCGATTCAGTTGGAAGAAAAGAGGAAGAACAAAAATCAGAAAATTCTTTTTCAAACTCAGAAAGACAATCAGAAGATTCATCGCTTCCTTGCAGCGATTTAGCGGGAAGAGAAGAAGAAAAACAAAAATCAAAAAGTTCTTTTTCAAAGTCGGAGAAGCAGTAGGAAGATTCATCATTCACGATGTCTACGAAAAAACATGAGTCATCATTTGCTAGGGTGTTCTTCATCGAAGGTGTGATAGAAAAAGTGACTTCGTCGTCGCCTACTCGAAGGAAGAGCTTACCATTACTTAAATCAATGATGGCTCTGGAGGTGGCAAGGAAGGGTCGGCCAAGGATAAGGGGAACCTCGACGTCTTCTTCGATGTCCAAAATGACAAAGTCCACTGAGAAGATGAACTTGTCGACTTTCACTAGAATGTCCTTCACTATTCCTAACGGGTACTTAACGGATCTATCAGCTAGCTGGTTACTCATACGCGTGGGGTTAAGGATACCAATCCCTAACTTTTTAAACAACGAAAAGGGCATCAGGTTTATACTCGCGCCTAAGTCGGCTAACGCGTGTTTAACAAAAAGATCACCAAAGACATACGGGATAGAGAAACTACCCGGGTCACTAATTTTCTTCGGCATACCATTTGTTAAAATAGCAGAGCACTCGGCGTTTAGCGTGATGTGCGAAAGATTCTCTAACTTCTTCTTGTTGGTGAGGATGTCCTTAAGATACTTGGCGTATTTCGGCCTCTGCAAAATAGCCTCGTGGAAGGGAAGATTAAAGTGGATTTGCTTGAAGATCTCTAAGAAGCGGGAGTACTGATCATCTTGACGTTGTCTATTAAGTTCGGAGGGGTTTGGAGGAGTTGAATTATTTTTGAAGATTGGTGGTGGAGTGAGATTTTTTTCTAAAACAGGGGTGATAACTTCTTCAGCAGAGGGTGGAAGCGGAGCGGAGCATTGATTATTAAAGGCGGGAGCGGAGCTTGCCTCGGGCTCTTCACTTACCATACCGGAGACTTGCTTCCCACTCCGAAGAGTTATAGCTTTCGCTTGCTCTCTCGGGTTGGGTTCGGTATTGGAAGGAAGAGACCCTGCGGGTCGCTCAGAAATTATTTTCGCGAGCTGTCCTACCTGATTTTCTAGACTTTTTATGCTTCCGGTTAAAGTTCTTATAGTAGCGTCATTTGTGGTGATATATTTAGAAAGTAATTCCTCCAAGCTTGGAGGTTTTGGATAATTTTGAAGAGGTGGTGGTGGTGGTGGTATAGAAAAATTATTTTGTGGTGGCGGGCGCATAAAATTCGATGGATTACTCCACGAAAAATTCGGATGATTTCTTAAAGCAGGGTTATAGCTATTCGGAAAATTAAAATAAGGAGGATGAAAATTCATAGCAGAACAATTATTAAAAGCATTTCTAGGCATATTATTAACATAATCTAAATGTTCTGGAGTAGGGGTTGCAGATTCCCATACCTGAGGGGCGGAGGCAGCAGTCATCTCCGTTATCTTTTTGCTTAGGATTTCTACTTGCAGAGCGAGCTGGGAGACGTTGCCCACTTAAAAGATACCTGCAGGCTTGTTCGGGCGGGACCTAGGCACATTCCACTGATAAGTGTTCATGGCCATGTCCTCAAAAAGATCAAGAGCTGCTTCTGGGGTCTTATGATTTAAAGTACCGCCAGAGGCTGCTCCTATCATTTGCTTTGTATTTTGATTTAGCCCGTTGTAGAACATCTGCACTTGTAACCATATTGGCAGCGCGTGATGTGGGCATCGTCTTAATAATTCTTTAAATCTCTCCCAGGTTTAATATAGGGTTTTAGAGTCTATTTGTCCAAAGGCAGAGATATCATTCCTAAGTTTTGCAGTTTTAGCTGGCGGAAAATACTTCGCCAAAAATTTTTCAGTTAATTAATTCCAAGTGGTTATGCTATTCTTAGGAAGTGTATTCTGTAAGACCCCCTTTTTTTTCTTTTTCAACCACCGGGGTCTTAGGCCTAGAACCGCCGCTTTGCGGTGACTCCTTCACGTCCTGAAGGGTCATCACCACAAGGCGTCGATTCTGCCGGCCAATTCGATCACAGAAAAGTAGCACAATTATTAAAGTAAGAACAATGCAGTCCACAATAATAAATCACATGTAAATAAGATAAAATCTCCACGAAGGGAGTGTCCACAGAAATCATCAGAGTACTATAAATACGGGCTTATGCCCGGTACAAAATGTCCTCACTACAAGTCTCTCATGCGGAAGCGAAAACAGAAACTACTCAAGGTCGAGACTCACGGTCCCGGCTGTATGAACTCCGGAGCTAGACTGCCCCATCTCTAGGCGCACCGATCTCTGGGGCTGCTCCTCCATGCTGGGCTCCACGATCCCCTAAATGATGCGGTTCGAAAACCGTTAGTCATAAAGACTAAGCCCTATCATCCCCTACCCCTTCCCCCATGGCTCCTAGGTACCGAGCGGGGAGGAAGAAAGGGAAGGACATGATGGTAGAGATAAATCAAGAAACAGGTGACTGTGGACTTAATCTAGCAAGTTATATTTGGTGAACAGTTAATATGATTGTTATAATAGGTCTAGCAGTAAGAAAAGCAATTATATGAATTTAAACCTCCACATATGCGAGAACAAATAAGCAAAAGGGATCTTTTGCAAGGCTCCCATCGTATAGAGTGTCCCATACCACTTATACGTTGGGGTGTCGGTTATCAAACAGCAATGGTTGTTATATATTGAAATTAACCTTTGATTTATAAACTTGCCCACACAAGCTTATAGACCAAGGGGTCGTTTTGCAGGTCCTAATGTATAAGTGTCCCATACCACTTATACTTTACGTGTCAGGGTTAAATGAATCGATTATGCTATGACATGCTAGTGGGTATGATGAAACATGCAAGTGCAACTCACACACCTGACTCTGTGCACAAAGACCTTTAGTTCCCCCTTTCGGAGCCGTTACCTCCCAGGATACCTCTGTAGTGGCAGACGGAAGCGGTGGGTTGGGACTCGCCCACCTCAAAACCAGTAAAAGCACCACTGGTCTGACCTATCGTACGCCTAAACGCTTGGTGCACTAAGCGGACACCTGCGTACTCTTGCCGGCTGGCGCACCGGACTTCTGTTGGCGAAGTGCTAATCACCCTGCCGAGTCAACGATATCGGTGTCGGTGCAATCGAACTCCCCGATATCGAAAAACCCACCACCTTAACTTTTCCTATCTTATGCACATGCAAGTTTATTCGTAAACACACAAAACCGAGCTGAAGCTCCCCGGACCAAACGTCCGTCTCCAAACCAACCGAGCCGAAGCTCCCCGGACCATCCCGTCCGTTTCCAAATCAACCGAGCCGAAGCTCCCATCAATCTTCCTGTGCCAACAGTGTTTGTGAAAGGTGCAGCCCTAGTTACTAAGTTACTCTTGTCGGTTTGATGTTACAGTTTACGTTAGCCCAGGACTGCCCCCGGTATACCCCGTAAAGGGCTCTCAAGGGGCACTAGGAACCAAGACGGCTGCATTACGGCCCGAAGTTCCCTTTCGCAGGGCACTTATTGTAATTGGTTGATCTCCCTTAACCCGATTCCCTTCTCATATTTCGTTAGACTATCCTAGGGTGATTTTTAACCTTCCTCTCTTCGGGAAAAGCGATCTTTCGGCCAACCCGAGCACCTCTTAACTCTAGCTATCACCACTTCTCACCACTCTTTATATCTTCCTATTGTAATTTCCTCCACCATTGCCCACCCAGACATTATGATTAGCTCCAGTGCCTTCCTCAGATCATGTCCTATTGCATTTCACAAATCGCTATATGCAGACCGACCTAGGCTACATGTCGAACCGGTTATGCAATGATCCATTACTCATCCAAAAGCCCTAAATTATTTACTGGAGACTTACCATGATATAAATGACCTAAGTCCAGAAAATGGAAATTTTCCTAATTTATTTGGCATTTAATTGAATTCCTCGAAAATCCCAAGGGCTACCAGTTTGAACATGAACTACCCTATGTTCTCATGCAAGATGTCCAGTAAATATATGATAAATACTAGGTTATCTCAATAGGTTAAATCCTAAGTATCATAATTTTTCTACCATCAGAAGGGCATGAAAACTATTTTAGAAATAATCTCTAACTTCTGTTGTTTATGAATCAAGTACAGAAAATATACTTCCAAAAATTATAAATAATTTATGCCAGGCAGATAAAGGCCTAAAATTAGCACTGGCCAAGTTTCATAATTTTCCAGCAAGTATTTTATCCATAATTAATTTTTAAACAATAAAACCCCTTTCTATTATCTGTGAACAAAGTACCAGATTTATTCAACATAAAATTCTATAAAAATTCAGGGATCAATGTTCTACTGGTCAAGATCTAAATCCACAATTTTAACTGATAATAATTAATTTAAAGCATCCAAATAATTGAAACAACAAATCGGGCAAATAATCCTTTAACACATGAAGTATAATATTTATCAATCATAAAATTCCAGGAAAACTACCATAAGTCTAAAACATCTTAAAACTCCCTCCTCCCGAGTTTCATGATTTTTGGATTAGATTTAGTGCTTAAAATAACTGAATTACATTTCTATCCTAATTCAAACTCTCAACTTCCGAGGTACCTAATTACCTCCAATTCCTTCACTATTCCAACCAGAGAGTTTTCAGCACATCATGCCACTCTCCTCCAAATTTCAAGGGCATACAAGAGCTTTTGCTCCTATGACCTTCACAAACCCCAAAACCCTTCATTTAGTGTTCGAGCTTGGATCCTAGGGTAAGTCAACCCTAAACCACTCCATTTTTCTCCAAACAGGTTATAACACCATTCTAAATCAGAGATCAGAAAATCAGCCTCTGTTGAGGCGATTTGACCTTTCCAAATTCTCAGTGCACTTTTTATTAAAAGGTGTCTCACTAACGCCTAGTTAAGGGTAGAAGATTTCTCAGCCAAAACTCCTCCAAATCACTTGGAATTTTACACAGACCTAGGTTTTATAGCCAGGGACCACTCACCAAAATTAGGGAGGGTTTGGACTTAATTTCATCTCCTAATTAATTTTATAATGTTTATTAAAATTTTACAAAAACTTTAGGCAAAAGTTCTCCAAAAATTCTTATTTTTGGACAGCCTCTCGATATACATATTATAGACCTCCAGCCCAAATTTCAAGTCATTTGGACATGTTATGAACCGTGGGCAACCATTTCAATTTCTGGTTAGCCTAGGTCTTGATCCCACCAAAATGAGTGATGTGGTCAAACCACTCACCCAAATTGAATAAAATTAATTTTAAATTAAAGTAGACCCAGAGGGCTACAACTTTTGTGACTGGTCATTTTTCCTAATTCGGCCTCTAAGTGCCTCGTTTTGCATCCTCAAAATATATTCAAATAATCTATTTTTCCATTATATAATATATAATAATCTATGTATTATAATATTGATTCTACTGTTCATCTTCTTCATGAACCCAAAAACAGACAGAAAACATTTTTTCCCTGTAAGCGTTCCGTGATCCGTCGCCGGCCGTTCGGTCACTTCCCTGGCCAGCCACCACCACCACCACCACCACCTCCGTTGAGGCGATGGCTATCGGTCGGCGGTGGTTTGGCTGCCGGAGGTGGCGGTTTCCGGCGAACTCAAAAATACCTTTTACATGGTTTTCTCATGAAAATGAGAGACGGGTCCGGCTCCGTTGAGCGCGAACCTCCTTTCTAAGAATCCTAAGATCTACCCATGAAAGAGAAGGAGCAGAGGAGGACCTTGTTCGCGGTTTGAAGGCGGGAAGAACGACGGGGTGCCATGGCGCGGTGGTGGCGTTGCTGAACTTCTCCTACAGCAAGAAGAAAGGTCTGATCCGTTTGCTTGAGCGTGTAACCTTCTCCTCTGGTTCCAGGTGGGCTTTTATAAGTCAAAAAGTGGGAAGGTGAATGGGTAAAGCCTTTATGGCCATGAAGGTTCTCCCCTTAACGTTTCGGTTACAGTGAAGGGATAAGAAACGGTGGAAACTGAACAGGTGTGTCCAGCTGGCGGCTTCCTATTGGACCATATCTTCCTATTTATTAAAATAATTAAGGAAGGAAACGGCCCATAAATACTCCTGGTGTAACTTCCCACACCCGCATTTATTTCCACGCGTGTTAGAATAATTTAGGCCCTGAACCGTCGTTTCGGCCAATGTCACGGGCGTGACACATAGGTCACGGGCGTGACAGGCCCGAATAGCCAATTCTGGGGTCGACGATCGTCGAATTGAGATCGACGATCGTCGAAGGCTGGTCACGCACTAGGTCACGGGCGTGACACTCATGTCACGGGCGTGATATGCCCGGGCCGCAAGGTCGACGATCATCTCACGGCGATCGACGATCGTCGATGGTGTCATGCCCTTAGTCACGGGCATGACACCTTGGTCACGGGCGTGACATGCCCAGACAGCACGTTCGACGATCGTCTTGTGGAGATCGACGATCGTCGAAGTAGTCACGCCCAAGTCACGGGCGTGACGGGTCGGTCACGGGCGTGACCAACCCGTGACCCGAAAATATTGATCGCTTTATTTCAAATTTTGGGCTTCCTAGGGTTTTGTCACAACTAACCGACTCCTAGGGGTCTAGCCGAAAATGGGATGTTACAAATCCCAATAAACAAAACAAAAATTTCGTCCCCAAAATTGAGGTTGAGCCTACGGGGAATTCTATCGGAATAAATTAAACTTGTAACATCCCATACGATCTTTCTATTGGGTTCAGGCGACTGTTCGTTTGATAACGAAGACAATCTCCCCAATAAACAAAAGATTAGCCCCTACCTTTCTGATTAAGTGCGCATGCCTAGGTCCTGGATTTTCCTTATCTAGTCTTAACATTCCAAAACAAGAAGGCAGTCTATAGTATACCGAGAGGTGGTGAGATGTACCTGACTGAACAACTCCGGGTATCTTTGCCTCATCAGATCCTGCGGTTCCCAGGTGTGCTCCTCCTGACCGTAGTTTCTCCACAAAACCTTGACTAAGGGGATCTTTTTGCGGCGCAAGATCCGTACTCCTTTGTCGTCCATCCGAACCGGCTCCAAGTGAACCGATCGGTCTGAAGCTACCAGCCCTTCGGTGTCAAAATCCGCTGCTCCGGGCGTAGTAGAGCCCTTCTCAGCGAAGAAATATGGAAGACGTCGTGTAGAGCTGCCAGCTCTGGCGGCAACTCTAGCCTGTAGGCTAGGGGTCCGATCCGCTCCAGGATCCGGTAAGGGCCCATATACCTAGGGCTGAGTTTCTTCCTCCGACCGCGCACCCGAGAGACTCCGTGCATGGGCCTGATCTTCAAGAACACTCGATCCCCTACCCGAAACTCCACCTGACGATGCCGGGCATCGTAGTATTTAGCCTGTCTGCTCTGCGCCTCCAACATCCTATCTCTGATCAGTCTCACCTGAGCCTCGGTGTCTTCAACAAAATCCGATCCCAACAGCTTCGGATCCTCGTCTTGAACCCAAGAATACGGGGTCCTACATTTTCTTCCATACAAGGCTTCATAAGGCGCCATCCTGATGCTGGACTGGTAGCTGTTATTATAGGAGAACTCGACCAATGGTAACATCTTCTCCCACGGCTCCCCTCGGTCCAGTATACACAATCGTAGTAGATCCTCCAAGGTCCGGTTGGTGCGCTCTGTCTGCCCGTCCGTCTGAGGGTGGAAGGCCGTGCTAAAAGTCAAACGGGTGCCCAGGTATGCCTGCACTGACCGCCACTCCCTAGATGTAAACCGTCCATCGCGGTCCGACACTATCATCCGGGGCACGCCATGATATCGGACATACTGCTCCACAAACTTCCGTACCAGCACTCCCACCGGATCGTCCTTCCTAATCGGTATAAAGCGGGCCACCTTTGTCAGCCGATCGATAATCACCCAAATCGAGTCGTTCCCTGTCCGAGACCGGGGAAGACCATGTATAAAATCCATCGCTATATCGTCAAACTTCCACTCCGGCACCGGGAGTGGCTGTAACAATCCTGCGGGGTTCCTGCACTCCGCCTTCACCAACTGACACGCCTCGCAATGGGTCACGAAGTACGTAATGTCCTTCTTCATGCCCGGCCAAAACATCGTCCTCTTCAAATCAGCGGTCATCTTTGTGATCCCCGTGTGCACCGAGTATTGGCTGCAATGCGCCTCCATCATAATATCCTCTCGGATCTGGCCTCCTGCGGGTATATATATTCTGCCTCTGAAGTGGAGCAAACCATCTCTCAGGGAATAATCTCCTGTCGAACCTTCCTCCAAAGCTCGGAACATCGGCTCC
Source organism: Platanthera zijinensis (assembly GCA_039513925.1). NCBI lineage: Eukaryota > Viridiplantae > Streptophyta > Magnoliopsida > Asparagales > Orchidaceae > Platanthera > Platanthera zijinensis. The sequence goes on along the minus strand of CM077082.1, from coordinate 110,476,871 downwards.
GCCCACGCATCTGTCCTCTGTCCGTCCCGAATGCGATCCCGAATATCGTCTATGGCCACCATCGATGCCAGATACTCCCTATACAGAACTGGGTCATCCTCGGACACTAGTGATATCTGCATATCTCTGAATGACCGGACTAGCTCCATGGACATAACCTGGGGCCCAGCTTCGGAAGTGGTAGCTCTCCGGCTCAACGCGACGACCACCACGTTTACCTTCCCTGGATGGTAGTGCATCTCATACTGATAATCTGCTAAGAACTCCACCCAACGCCTCTGCCTGATATTCAGCTCCTTCTGCGTGTCCACGTATTTCAAGTTCTTGTGATCGGAGAAGATATCGCAGTGGACTCCATAAAGATAATGGCGCCAGACCTTCAGAGCAAAAACGACCGCTCCCATCTCGAGGTCATGCACCGGGTAGTTCCTCTCATGGGTCTTCAGCTGGCGGGAGGCATATGCTATGACATGTCTATTCTGCATCAGCACCGCTCCCATCCCTTGGTATGATGCGTCGGTATATACCTGGAATCCTTCCTTTCCGGATGGAAGGGCCAGAATAGGGGCCGAGATGAGTCGGTCCTTCAGCTCCTGGAAAGTCGCCTGGCACTGCGGGGTCCAAACAAAAGGTTCCTCCTTCTTTGTCAAAGATGTGAGGGGGAGGGCAATCCGAGAGAACCCCTCCACGAACTTCCGGTAGTAACCGGCAAGTCCCAAGAAACTGCGTACATCGGTGGCTGTCCTCAGCTGCGGCCAATCGCGAACTACCCGAATCTTTGCTGGATCTACTGCTAACCCGGCTCCGCTGATGATGTGGCCTAGGAAGGCCACCTCCTTCAACCAGAACTGACACTTGCTGAATTTTGCATAAAGGCGATGCTCCCGCAACCTCTCCAAGGTCAGTGCCAGATGCCGAGTGTGCTCCTCCTCCGTCCTAGAGTAGATCAGGATGTCGTCTATGAATACTATGACGAACACATCCAAGTAGGCCTCGAAAACCCGGTTCATGAGACTCATGAACGCCGACGGAGCATTCGTGAGCCCAAAGGGCATCACGGTGAACTCATACAGGCCATATCTGCTACTAAAGGCCGTCTTCGGGATATCCTCCTCCTGGATCCGCAGCTGGTAGTATCTTCATCTCAAGTATAGCTTCGAGAAATAATGGGCCCCCTCCAGCTGGTCGAATAATTCGTCTATCCGTGGGAGCGGATAGGTATTCCGGACGGTCAGCCTGTTTAGTGCTCGATAATCGATGCACAGGCGGAGTGTCCCATCCTTCTTCTTCACGAATAGGACCGGTGCTCCCCATGGCGAGGAACTCGGTCTAACAAAACCTGCCTCAACTAATTCCTGCAACTGAGTCCGAAACTCTGCCAACTCCTTTGGGGACATCCGATAAGGGGCCCTAGACGCCGGCTTGGCCCCCGGCACGAGCTGTATCTGAAAATCCTGCTCTCGGTGTGGAGGTAGTCCTGGTAGTTTCTCTGGAAAGATGTCAGCGAAATCTCGCACCACCGGGATGTCTGTCACCGACTCCTTAACTTCCGCCATCTCAAAAAGAATCTGATAGACCTCCTCTCCCTGCAGATGGGCCTTAACGGCCTGTACCGAAGATAAGAGTATACGAGAGACAGGTCTTATACCTTCGATGGTAATGAAAGAGTCCCCGTGTCTCACGGTGATCCTCTTTGCCTGGCAGTCAATCTGGGCATAGTTCCAGTGCAGCCATACCATGCCCAGGATCAGGTCGTAGTCCGTCAGCTTCAAAATCATCGCTGGAGCCTCGAACGCTTTTCCACCAATTTCTGCCTCCATATTGCATTGATCCGTGGTAAGGAGCTCAGATCCATCTAGTAGTCGCACCCTCATCCTCGAGCCTGTGAACCGCTCCACACCCTCCAGTCCTTCTACGAACGTCTCCGACACAAAGGAGTGAGTAGCTCTAGTATCGAACAGCGTGCGGGCCGGCTTGCCGCTGATGAAGACTATACCTGGGGTGATTAAACATCTTAGGGTTCTACAAAGAATTTTCTTTCCTTGTTAACCTATCTAGTGCGGTTCTGAGTTTTAACAACTAAAAGGGAGATTCTATGAAAATAAAGAAGCATTGCTGCGTACCTGCTATGACCTGCTCCGGATTTCAAGGCTGCGCAAGGTCCAAAGCATATACCAGCTCTCTTTCCTGTCTACGATCTCCCCACTGGTATCCACGACCACGGCCGCGTCCTCGGCCTCCGTAATGCTGAGCTGGTGGGCCGCCCTGATGTGCTGGAGGTGGTGCCCCCCTCAAGGGGCAGTTCCTCCGAATGTGCCCAATCTGATGACAAAGAAAACACTCTGGTGGGGGATACGCCATCCCCCCGGGTCTTGGCATCTCCTGCATCCGAAGAGGGGGAGGGGCTAATACCACCTGTTCCCTCGGCTCCTGCCTCACGTCCTGACGAGGCTGGTCCTCCGTCCTCCTCCCCTCTAGTATAGCACCTCGCCGCTGGTCATTTCTACCTCTCCGTCCCTGATCCTCTGCTGGCCGTTTCCGGCCCCGGGTGGCGTGCCAATCTGCCTCAATCCTTTTGGCCATCTCCAAAATCCGGGAGATGGGCCCGTCAGATACAAACAACAGAGCCTCCCTCAAGTCCTCCCGCAGGCTCTTATAGAACCTCCTGATATACCCTGCCTCGTCCAGCTGGTAGGAATCTGCGTATCGAGCCAGATGGTCAAACTCTCGATGGTACTCCACCACGGTCCGGGTACCCTGATTCAGCTGTAAGAACCGCTCCTCCAAATCATCCCTAGCCGACTGCGGAACGAAATGCTCCAGCAGTGCGGCCCTGAACTCCTCCCAAGTAACCTCCGCAACCTCCCTATCAGCAAATGTCGTGTCCAACAGCATCTTCCACCACCTCTTTGCATGGGACTCCAGGCAGGAGACAACCAGAGCCACCCTCTCCTCCCATGGACACCGAATCCCGGTCAGCATCTCATACATGATATCTAGCCACTCTTCCGTCCGAACAGCCTACTCTGTCCCCAAATAGGACGGGGGAGAAAGACCCCGGAAGATGCTGAGCCAGTTGGCCCCCGGATTTGGCTGCGGGGCCGGAACCTGTTGGGCCCTGAAGGCCTCCAGGATGGCAGTCAGGGTCTGTCCCATGTCTGACTGAAGGAAAGGAGTGGGGGCCGGTGGGGGTGGTGCAACATCTTGAGCCTGTTGAACTCCACCTTGTGGCGTAGTCCGTGCTGGAGGCTGCGTAACAAAAACACACGCTGAGAAAACGTTCAAATATTACATAAAGGTGGACAATTTATATGTGATCCCCATATGGGCACACCACTGCTTCCGCTGCTTAGTTTGTCCCCAAACTAAACTCGAGCGGGGGGTGACCCAGGGTTTGTGGACTGCTACTTCCTTCTGATCGATGTTTCCTCTGATACCACTTGTAAGACCCCCTTTTTTTTTCTTTTTCAACCACCGGGGTCTTAGGCCCAGAACCGCCGCTTTGCGGTGACTCCTTCACGTCCTGAAGGGTCATCACCACAAGGCGCCGATTCTGCCGGCCAATTCGATCACAGAAAAGTAGCACAATTATTGAAGTAAGAACAATGCAGTCCACAATAATAAATCACATGTAAATAAGATAAAATCTCCACGAAGGGAGTGTCCACAGAAATCATCAGAGTACTATAAATACGGGCTTATGCCCGGTACAAAATGTCCTCACTAAAAGTCTCTCATGCGGAAGCGAAAACAGAAACTACTCAAGGTCGAGACTCACGGTCCCGGCTGTATGAACTCCGGAGCTAGACTGCCCCATCTCTAGGCGCACCGATCTCTGGGGCTGCTCCTCCATGCTGGGCTCCACGATCCCCTAAATGATGCGGTTCGAAAACCGTTAGTCATAAAGACTAAGCCCTATCATCCCCTAACCCTTCCCCCATGGCTCCTAGGTACCGAGCGGGGAGGAAGAAAGGGAAGGACATGATGGTAGAGATAAATCAAGAAACAGGTGACTGTGGACTTAATCTAGCAAGTTATATTTGGTGAACAGTTAATATGATTGTTATAATAGGTCTAGCAGTAAGAAAAGCAATTATATGAATTTAAACCTCCACTTATGCGAGAACACATAAGCAAAAGGGATCTTTTGCAAGGCTCCCATCGTATAGAGTGTCCCATACCACTTATACGTTGGGGTGTCGGTTATCAAACAGCAATGGTTGTTATATATTGAAATTAACCTTTGATTTATAAACTTGCCCACACAAGCTTATAGACCAAGGGGTTGTTTTGCAGGTCCTAATGTATAAGTGTCCCATACCACTTATACTTTAGGTGTCAGGGTTAAATGAATCGATTATGCTATGACATGCTAGTGGGTATGATGAAATATGCAAGTGCAACTCACACACCCGACTCTGTGCACACAGACCTTTAGTTCCACCTTTCGGAGCCGTTACCTCCCAGGATACCTCCGTAGTGGCAGACGGAAGCGTTGGGTTGGGCCTCGCCCACCTCAAAACCAGTAAAAGCACCACTGGTCTGACCTATCGTACGCCTCAACGCTTGGTGCACTAAGCAGACGCCTGCGTACTCTTGCCGGCTGGCGCACCGGACTTCTGTTGGCGATGTGCTAATCACCCCGCCGAGTCAACGATATCGGTGTCGGTGCAATCGAACTCCCCGATATCGAAAAACCCACCACCTTAACTTTTCCTATCTTATGCACATGCAAGTTTATTCGTAAACACACAAAACCGAGCCGAAGCTCCCCGGACCAAACGTCCGTCTCCAAACCAACCGAGCCGAAGCTCCCCGGACCATCCCGTCCGTTTCCAAATCAACCGAGCCGAAGCTCCCATCAATCTTCCTATGCCAACAGTGTTTGTGAAAGGTGCAGCCCTAGTTACTAAGTTACTCTTGTCGGTTTGATGTTACAGTTTACGTTAGCCCAGAACTGCCCCCGGTATACCAGGTGAAGGGCTCTCAAGGGGCACTAGGAACCAAGACGGCGGCATTACGGCCCGAAGTTCCCTTTCACAAGGCACTTATTGTTATTGGTTGATCTACCTTAACCCGATTCCCTTGTCATATTTCGTTAGACTATCCTAGGGTGATTTTTAACCTTCCTCTCTTCGGGAAAAGCGATCTTTCGCCCAACCCGAGCACCTCTTAACTCTAGCTATCACCACTTCTCACCACTCTTTATATCTTCCTATTGTGATTTCCTCCACCATTGCCCACCCAGACATTATGATTAGCTCCAGTGCCTTCCTCAGATCATGTCCTATTGCATTTCACAAATCGCTATATGCAGACCGACCTAGGCTATATGTCGAACCGGTTATGCAATGATCCATTACTGATCCAAAAGCCCTAAATTATTTACTGGAGACTTACCATGATATAAATGACCTAAGTCCAGAAAATGGAAATTTTCCTAATTTATTTGGAATTTAATTGAATTCCTCGAAAATCCCAAGGGCTACCGGTTTGAACATGAACTACCCTAAGTTCTCATGCAAGATGTCCAGCAAATTTATGATAAATACTAGGTTATCTCAATAGGTTGATGGCCGCGGAACAGAGACCTACTGTGGGTGGTTCGAAATGGTCAGATTCCGCGGGCCGGTTAGATGATCGAGTTTTCTAACGAAAGGAGGCAAGCGCACCTATCGCAAGTAGTACTCGGTATTCGGGAGAATACCGAGGTCGTATTATTCTCGGGGACGCGTTGATTATATCTACTCTTCCGGGAGCACTATTATCTTACTATTAGTAAGGTGAGATTTTTAGTTTAATAAAAACGGAAAGAAAGAAAGCAGAATTTTGCTAAGTTAGTTCGATGACGGGTTAACGTTCGGCATCGAATCGAATTAAGACTAAAATAATTCTCGACAATTATTAAACTTTGTTTTTAAATTAATAAAAGGCACTTGGCCGTGGGGGTTCCAGAAATATGAGCGCACTTATCTCTAGGAATATTGCTCACCTAAACATTAAGACTATTCGACCGATCGTTAGACCGACGAAGGATTCCTCTTAATGCCCGCTTTACGCTAAGAACCCCGCTATTGGGTGGGGAACCCAATCCGGCAGAACTACGCTTCTCCTCTTTCGAGGGGGCGTACGCAGTTCTCTTTACCCAAGGGGGATCGGTCCATACGTGCAGCCTCTCGGCGTCGCGTATGGATAACGGAAATAGAGCCCACACATCGATTATGTGGTCCTATGCGTCGTTAACCCGGGGTAAACCTTAAGTCCTTAAATTAAAATAAAAATAAAGTTTTTTAATTATTTCAAATCATTTTTTATGTCCCAATGCTCTTCGATGCCGAAGGCTAAAAGAAATTAGCCACTCATCGGTATGGGGACGGCTTTATGTTTTTAAGTGAAGCGTGAGTGTAAATTTAGGTTCTGAACATTTATAAGAGAAAACATGAAAAAGGCGATTAGATAAATTGAAAGCTAATTGATGCAGGCACTCACGCACACTTCAAAACCATAAAGAATATTAAATAAAGCAAGACCTACTCAAATGAGTAGGCGGTAAATAAAAGCACGCCATTGAACTCTTAACGAGTAGGCGGAAATAAATGCACACACACACACACTCTTCTTAATTGAAGAAAGCGATAAATAAAGCGGTAAAATTATCTCCTACACGCACGCACTCTACATAATTGAGAAAGCGATAAAATTGCAAGTCCCGGCTCAATTGAGTGGGCGGGAGTAAATTTATCTCATACACACACACACTCTACTTGAAGGTAAAACACACACACGCACTCTACAGAAAAGTGAACACACGCACACACACTAAGTTTTCCTACTCAAGTGAGTAGGAAGAAGATGAAAGCAGGGCGCCATTTAACTCTTAACGAGTAGGCGGAAATAAATGCATACGCACACACGCACTCTACAGAAATGAAATAAAGCAGTAAAACCTAACTCATACACACACGCACACTTGCAAAAATTAGAAAAAACCAAGTTGCTGAAAAATTAATACAACTGCATTTCTACCGCTAGAATGCGGTAGAAATGCATAAAAAGTGAAAATAAAAATTAACCGAGCTAAAAGGTTTTGCAAATAAACGCAAAATGAAAGTTGACGAAAAATTAAAACAACTGCATTTCTACCGCTAGAATGCGGTAGAAATGCATAAAAAGATGAAATAAAAATTAACCGGACTAAAAGTTTTGAAATTAAAAAGATAAAACAAAGTGAGCGAAAAATTATAACGACTATATTTTCATTCCTATGTTTTTATAAAAACTCCTAAAAAGTGAAAATAAAACAAAAAAGGGGACAAAAAGTTTTACAATCCTAAAGAGCCTAAGTTAAAGAAAAATGAAAATAACACTTTTAGGAGAGTTTTTATAAAGCTTTATGAATGAAAAAAATAGGAAAAAGAGGAAAAGCTAAATCAAAAAGGGCGGGAAATGAAAACTAGACGGACGGCACAACGGCTAGAAAAGCCGATAAACCCTAAATCTAACTAAGTTATGAAAGCAAGAAAAATGAAAACATAAAAGAAATACAAAAAGAGGAACGAAAAATTACTTAAGTAGGCGCATTCAAATGGATTAATCAAACAAATGGAGAGAAAAAGATTCATATTTTATTAAATTAAAAACCCTAATACAAACTAAGAGAGAGAGAGGGGGGAGAAAATCTCCTTACATAGGTTTGAAATCCAATTGGGCAGCACCTCCCCTAAGCAAAGTGGTCAAAAAAGGTGGACAAAATAAGCTTCCTGGAAGCTGTTATTTATAGACATTTTTTCGGGTTGGTCACGCCCGTGACTAGGGCGTGACAGGGGGGCGTGTCGACACTATTCACGAGCTGACCGGTTGACTTGACTGGAGCTTTGACTTCGGGGTGAAAACGTGGCGGTCACGCCCCAGGTCACGGGCGTGACAGGGGGGCGTGACCAGGAGAGCTGGCAGTTCGATGTCGGCAGAGTTGACATGTTGACCAAGCTTGCGGGTCGGCCTCGACACGGGCGTGACAAGCATTTGACACGGGCGTGACGCCGGGCGTGTCGGGCTGGGTTTGATGATGGCCGATCGTCGAGCTGGCATCTGTGGTCGGCGATCGTCGGGCTGGGTGACACGGGCGTGTCGGCCGATTGACACGGGCGTGACAAGCCGATTTTTCTGACTTTTTGGAATTTTTTTCTGGAATTTTTCTGGAATAAAAATTAAGCTAAGTTAGAAATAATATTTACAAAAACAAGCAATTTATTGAATTAAACTAATAAAAAAAGACAAAAAATAAACGAAACGGACTTAAATAAAATACGAAAATATAGGTATAATTACAACTCATCAAACACCCCCATACTTAAGCTTTTGCTATTCCAGAGCAAAAGTTTGAGGTGAACTTATAAGGAATAGTAAAAAAACCTAAGTTCCGCTACCGCTAAATTAATTATAAGAGAGATCAAATAAAAATATACGGGGTATAAGAGTTAAGTCCTAAAATTATTTTGATGATTTAAACAGGGCAAAAGTTTTGGCCAAAAGACTTCTTGATGTAATCAAATAGAAAGCAATAATTGTATTGGCTAGATTAACAGAAAATAGTTTGGAGTTATACGAACCTTAGCTTATAGGAGTGTTATCGGAAATAATGCAATTTACGAATTATGCTCTCAAAAAATTTTTGAATTAATTCTAGAATCATGAAAATGGCTAAGGGGGGGGGGTTGATGTTGGTTTATGAAGATGCTTGGATTTTGAGGCGAGGTTATTTTTTTCTCGAACCTCCATTTTTTTTGATTTGGATGTTAAAGGAAAACGAAATCTTATTTTCCTTAACATAAAATGTTTTCTTTCTTCATAAAAATAACCCAATGTATATGTGTTGGAGTAGTGAATTTTCTTACTCCGTAACGTACAATCTTTTAATTTATTGGGTGCCTATGTTTACGGAATGAAATCTTATTCCCATTGACATAAGATCTTTTTTCTTTTTGGGAAAATAATTTTATCATACCAAGTCGGTTATGATAAGTAAGGGGAGAAAAGAGAACTAGATTTTTAATTGAAAAATAATTGAGAGCAACCTTTATAAATTGTACGTTCCAATTTTTCAGAAAGCTAAAAGCAAGCATAATTGAATTCTATAGTCGTTATTTTCTAACATGGTACACATGCTCCTATCTATGAAAAATTAGAAGTAGTGCCTAAAGCAAGTCCCCTATTTTTAACAAAGTATAATAAATTCTTTAAAACTTAACCCCGGCTATTTAGATTTTTCAATCTATAATTAACAAACGAATAGTGAACAAAGAATTTATCAAATTCGCATATAAATAAACTCAAAACGAATGTTTTGGATAGCAATAAACTCAAGAATGAAATGTTTGATTTATTTGTTTCATAATAATTTTTTTGAAAAATTTTTTTTTTTTTTTTTTTTTTTTTTTGAAGTTATGTTCCTTTTTTTTTTTTTGTAATTTTTTGTATTTTTGTATTTATATCTTTAATATATACATACTAAAAAGAAAGAAAAAATGCGAGAATAAAATTTTTTGGATTTTTTTTTTTTTTTTTTTTTTTTTTTTTTTTTTTTTTTAAGTTTTGTGAATTTTTTTGTATTTTTAATGAAAATTTCATTCTATTTACAAAAATTTGGGAAAAATTAAAAATTTTTACAAGGATGAGAGCGAAAAAGGGAGAGGGGAAAGAGAAAGAATATTTACAAAAAGTACTTATAAAATTTATTTACAAAAAATATTTACAAGAATATTTACAAAAATATAAACTAGGCTGCCGCGAGATGACTCGTTATGTGGATGGCTCGATGAGCCGGATCTCGCGGACAAAGCTAAAAATAAGTAAAAGTTTCAAAAATGAAACTTCAAAAATTTTTAATTAAAAGTAAAATTTTTTTGTGTTTTTGTGTTATATATATTTTTTTGTTTTTGTTTTTGTTACTTTTTTTTTTATTTTTGTGTTATATAATTTTTTTTTTTTTTTGTTTTATTTTGTTTTGTAAATGAAAAAAAAGAAAGTACGAAAATATGAAAACACCCCCATACTTAGATCCAACATTGTCCCCAATGTTGTATGTTAAGCATGAGGAACAAAATAGCAGGAATATGTACAAATGAAGGGAAAAAGAGGGGGGCAGAAAACGTCCCTGATCCGCGCGCGGGGAAGCCCACTAGAAACCCTGCAGTTATTAGAAAAATAGAAAACATAATAAATAAAGACGTAAATAAAAAGATAGACGTGGGGTGCCTCCCAGGAGCGCTTTGTTTATAGTCGCGTAGCTTGACTATAGTGGCGGGTTTATAAGTCGAGGAGGGATATGGTTTCGTTATACTCGATCACTGGGTCGCCTGCTATGTAAGACTTTAACCGATGACCGTTTACTTTAAACGAGCCTTTTTCCGGGTGGGAGACGAGTACGGTCCCATAAGGAAAAACTTCTTCAACTAAGAAGGGACCGGACCAACGTGATTTGAGTTTGCCCGGAAAAAGTTTAAGACGAGAATTATAAAGAAGGACAAGATCGCCCGGAGAAAAAACCTTGGGGGTTTTAATTTTTCGATCGTGATAAAACTTAGAACGCTCCTTATAGAACTTATTGCTCTCGTAAGCGTTCGCACGCCATTCATCGAGCTCGTTTAGTTGCAGTTTTCTATTCAGAGCGGCTAAGTTAGAGTCGAGGTTTAAGAGTTTTAATGCCCAAAGTGCGCGGTGCTCCAATTCTACGGGTAAATGGCACGCTTTGCCATAGACTAATCGAAACGGGGTACAACCAGTAGCGGTTTTGTACGCCGTACGATACGCCCATAACGCGTCGTCAAGCTTAGCGGACCAATCTTTCCTATTAAGTGAAACGGTTTTTTCCAATATGCGTTTTATTTCTCGATTTACTACCTCAACTTGGCCACTTGTTTGCGGGTGGTAGGGGGTGGCAAGTTTGTGCGTGACTCCATATTTAGCTAACGTCTTAGCCATTAGAGCGTTACAGAAATGCGTTCCCCTATCACTAACAATTGCGCGAGGTGTGCCGAAGCGAGAAAATAATTTTTTTAGAAATGTAACGACGACTCGCGCATCGTTGGTGGGGAGAGCTTGCGCTTCCGCCCACCTTGATACGTAGTCGACCGCCACTAAAATATACGAATTTTTATAAGAAGGAGGCAGGGGGCCTACAAAATCTATCCCCCATAAATCGAAAACTTCGCATTCTAAAAACATATTTTGGGGCATCTCGTCTCGACGTGAGATGTTACCCGACCGCTGACAGCTATCGCATGCGCGCACAAAATTGTGCGCGTCTTTGAAGAGAGTGGGCCAAAAGTAGCCCGCCTCTAGCGCCTTCCTAGCGGTCCGGTTGGCTTGATAGTGCCCCCCGGCTGGACCCTCGTGGCAGTGCCTCAATATTTGTGTGCACTCCACTCCCGCGACGCATCTTCGAACCGCTTGGTCCGCGCAGATACGGAAAAGAAACGGGTCATCCCAAAAGAAATTTTTCAAGTCGGAAAAGAATTTCTTCTTTTGATGACTTGAGAAATCTTTTGGAAGTACCCGCGCGACTAAGTAGTTCGCAAAATCTGCGAACCAAGGCGAAGATGACGAAGATGAACGAATGGCGAGAAGACGTTCCTCGGGGAATCTGTCATTTATTTCAGATTCGACGAGCGCTTCCGCACCGGAATTATCTAAACGGGAGAGGTGGTCTGCCGCAAGATTTTCCGCGCCCTTCTTATCCCGGATCTCCAAATCAAACTCTTGAAGGAGGAGAACCCATCGAAGAAGGCGGGGTTTTGCATCGGTTTTGGCTAGTAGATACTTAAGGGCGGAGTGATCGGTAAAAAACGATAACTTTAGATAGCGTAAGATACGAGCGAAACTTATCGAAAGCGAAAACGACGGCTAAGAGTTCCTTTTCCGTCGTTGTGTAATTCACTTGTGCGGAAGTGAGCGTCTTGCTAGCGTAATAAATAGGATGAAAATGTTTTTCTACGCGTTGGCCAAGAACGGCGCCTAAGGCAATATCACTAGCGTCGCACATGATTTCGAACGGAAGGGACCAATTAGGGGCCACTAGAATTGGAGAATTGATAAGCTTTTGTTTTATAAAATTAAATGCAGACTCGCAGTCGCTACTAAAGACAAAAGGTGATTCCTTTTCCAAGAGGTGAGTAAGCGGCTTTGTTATTTTTGAAAAATCTTGAATAAAACGTCTATAAAAGCCCGCGTGGCCTAAGAAACTCCTAATGGATTTTATGTTCGTCGGCTGAGGAAGTTTTTCAATAATTTCTACTTTAGCCTTATCGACCTCTATCCCCTTAATCGAAATCTTATGGCCGAGGACCAAACCTCCTCGAACCATAAAGTTACATTTTTCCCAATTTAAAACAAGATTCGTGTCCTCGCATCGCTGGAGGACACGATCAAGATTACGAAGACAATTCGGGAATGAGCATCCGAATACAGAAAAGTCATCCATAAATATTTCCATAATATCTTCTACCAGCTCGCCAAAAATCGCTAGCATACATCGTTGGAATGTAGCCGGCGCATTGCAGAGGCCAAATGGCATTCTTCGATATGCGAAGGTGCCAAAGGGGCAGGTAAAAGTTGTTTTCTCTTGGTCCTCGGGGGAAATGGGGATTTGGAAAAACCCCGATAGACCATCGAGAAAACAATAAAAAGGATGACCGGAAAGACGCTCGAGAATTTGGTCAAGGAACGGTAGTGGGAAATGGTCCTTGCGGGTGGCATCATTAAGTTTGCGATAATCGATGACCACGCGCCAACCCGTAACAGTACGAGTTGGGACGAGCTCGTTGTGCTCATTCGCCACTACGGTTAGACCGCCCTTCTTGGGCACGACATGAATGGGACTAACCCATGCACTATCAGAAATGGGATAAATAATCCCCGCATCTAATAATTTAATTATTTCAGCTTTCACGACGTCTTTCATGTTTGGGTTAAGACGCCGCTGCGGCTGAATGGTTGTGCGGCAATTATCGTTTAAGAAAATTTTGTGAGTGCAGAAGGAAGGGTTAATCCCCTTTAGGTCAGAAATTTGCCACGCAATTGCGTGGCGATGTTTAAGCAAAACCTCCAATAAATCGGAGGTCTCTGAATCGCTTAAATACGAAGAAATGATAACGGGGAGTGTATCATTTTTTCCCAAAAAGGCGTATTTAAGGGATTCAGGTAGTGGTTTGAGGTCTAGGGTTGGCGGTTCTTCTAGCGAGGTTTTAGAGCTAATGTCTTTTGAACCAATTGGTTCAAAAGGCATATCGGAAGATACATCCTCATCGCAATAAAAATTTTCGAGAGAAAAAATATTTTCGCTTAAAAATTCGGACTCGAAAATTGGAGAAGAACAATCTCCATAAAAGGAATCTAAAGAATAGCAGAAATCGTCGCTCGGCGACGATTCTTCCATAGAGGGGTTAATAGAAAAAGTAACTTGGTCGTCTCCTACCCGAAGGAGAAGCTGACCATTACTTACATCAATTAACGCACGCGAGGTCGCGAGGAAAGGGCGACCAAGTATTATTGGTACGTTGGCGTCTTCCTCGATGTCCAAGATGACGAAGTCCACCGGGAAGGTGAACTTGTCTACTCGGACAAGGACATCCTCAACAACCCCGATGGGGAACCTAACCGAGCGATCCGCTAGTTGGATGCGCATATTGGTAGGAACAGGAGTACCCAAACCTAGACGAAGGAAGAGCGAGAACGGCATCAAATTAATGCTCGCGCCTAAGTCTGCCAAGGCGTATTTTACTAATACATTGCCAAAAAGGCACGGGATGGAGAACCGTCCCGGGTCGTTTTGTTTTAAGGGCAATTTACTAGTAAGAGCCGCCGAGCAGACAGCGTTGAGAGATATATGCGAAATATCCTCGAGTTTGCGTTTATTAGAAAGTAGTTCTTTTAAAAATTTCGCATATTTAGGCATTTGCGAGATAGCCTCGCAAAAAGGAACATTAATGTGAATTTGTTTAAGTAATAAAATAAATTTTTCGTATTGCGCATTAACTCGCTCTTTATCTAATTTATGCGGGTAGGGCAACGCCTTGTTTAAAATAGATTTTTCACTTAAAATTGGTAGAGGCTGCGTAGACGAAGAAGAGGGAAGAGGGGAAGGAGGTGAAATTTGTACCTGAGGATCGATCCGTTTTGGATCGACCACCTCCTTACCGCTACGGAGGGTTATAGCGTTGGCGGATTCCCTTGGATTGGGCTCCGTGTTCCCTGGCAGTGCCCCCATGGCGCGTTCTGACATGAGTCGCGCCAGCTGTCCAACCTGGAGTTCTAAATTTTTTAGCGATCCGGTGATGTTCCGGATATTAGACTCGTTGGACGCGACATAACGATTAAAATTTTCCTCCACCGGGGATGGCTTCATAGGAGGGGGAGGAGGAAGCGTCGGCGCAAAAGGAGGGGGAGGGGGACGCTGCGCGTTGTTCGGGTTGCTCCAGGAGAAATTCGGATGGTTCCTCCAACCCGGATTATAGTGGCTACTATAAGGGTTGTTTTGAAATGAGGGACGCACCGGATTTCCCAAGTAGTCCACGAATTCGTCGACCACGCAGACGTTGGAGGGGGGGAGAAAACAAGGCGGAGTGGAGGAGGAAACAGACATCTCCGCCACCTGCTTAGTTAGCCTTTCCACTTGGAGGGCTAACTGAGCTGTGGCATCCACTTCAAAAATGCCCGCCTGCTTAGGGCGCGCCCGCGGGACATTCCACTGGTAGGCGTTCACCGCCATTTCCTCGAAAAGGGCCTGGGCGGCCTCGGGGGTCTTATTGTTCAGAGTGCCCCCGGCAGCCGCGTCAATCATTTGACGCGTCTGACTATTCAGTCCATTATAAAAAATTTGTACCTGCAACCACGTTGGCAGAGCGTGGTGCGGGCACCGGCGGAGGAACTCCTTAAAGCGTTCCCAAGTCTCGTAAAGAGACTCGGAGTCGTTTTGGACGAACGAAGATATGTCCGCCCGCAATCTTGCAGTTTTGGCGGGCGGAAAATACTTCGTAAGGAATTTCTCGGCCAACTCCGCCCAGGACGTGATGGATCCCCGCGGGAGGGAGAGTAACCACGCCTTAGCCTTGGACTTAAGAGAGAACGGAAAAAGGCGCAAACGAATGGCGTCATCAGTGACGCCATTAATTTTAAAAGTATCGCAAATTTCAAGAAAATTAGACAAGTGATTGTTGGGGTCCTCATCCGGCTGTCCGTCGAACTGCACGGCATTTTGGATCATCTGAATCACACTTGACTTAATTTCGAAATTATTGTTGGCCACCGCGGGCCGAACAATACTCGACCCCGTATCATCCAAATTGGGCCGAGCGTAATAAGACATAGTACGCTCGACCGGTTGGGCATTATTAGGGGGGTCGGCCATAGAAGAAGAAGAGGGTTCTCCGATAGATTCTACGGGGTCTGAAAAAGGAATTCGACGGAGAGATCGGATACGCGCAAGAGAGCGGTCGATCTCGGGGTCGAAGTCAAGATTTTCAGAACTCGAAGGTTGTCCACGGGTCATACACCCAAAAAAAACGAAAACGGGGGGGGGGGGTTTTTTTTTTTTTTTTTTTTTTTTTTTTGTATAAAATTTTTTATTTGAAAATAAAGTAAAATTAATAGAGTCCGGATTCAATATAACAACAAGACTCCCCGGCAACGGCGCCAAAAACTTGATGGCCGCGGAACAGAGACCTACTGTGGGTGGTTCGAAATGGTCAGATTCCGCGGGCCGGTTAGATGATCGAGTTTTCTAACGAAAGGAGGCAAGCGCACCTATCGCAAGTAGTACTCGGTATTCGGGAGAATACCGAGGTCGTATTATTCTCGGGGACGCGTTGATTATATCTACTCTTCCGGGAGCACTATTATCTTACTATTAGTAAGGTGAGATTTTTAGTTTAATAAAAACGGAAAGAAAGAAAGCAGAATTTTGCTAAGTTAGTTCGATGACGGGTTAACGTTCGGCATCGAATCGAATTAAGACTAAAATAATTCTCGACAATTATTAAACTTTGTTTTTAAATTAATAAAAGGCACTTGGCCGTGGGGGTTCCAGAAATATGAGCGCACTTATCTCTAGGAATATTGCTCACCTAAACATTAAGACTATTCGACCGATCGTTAGACCGACGAAGGATTCCTCTTAATGCCCGCTTTACGCTAAGAACCCCGCTATTGGGTGGGGAACCCAATCCGGCAGAACTACGCTTCTCCTCTTTCGAGGGGGCGTACGCAGTTCTCTTTACCCAAGGGGGATCGGTCCATACGTGCAGCCTCTCGGCGTCGCGTATGGATAACGGAAATAGAGCCCACACATCGATTATGTGGTCCTATGCGTCGTTAACCCGGGGTAAACCTTAAGTCCTTAAATTAAAATAAAAATAAAGTTTTTTAATTATTTCAAATCATTTTTTATGTCCCAATGCTCTTCGATGCCGAAGGCTAAAAGAAATTAGCCACTCATCGGTATGGGGACGGCTTTATGTTTTTAAGTGAAGCGTGAGTGTAAATTTAGGTTCTGAACATTTATAAGAGAAAACATGAAAAAGGCGATTAGATAAATTGAAAGCTAATTGATGCAGGCACTCACGCACACTTCAAAACCATAAAGAATATTAAATAAAGCAAGACCTACTCAAATGAGTAGGCGGTAAATAAAAGCACGCCATTGAACTCTTAACGAGTAGGCGGAAATAAATGCACACACACACACACTCTTCTTAATTGAAGAAAGCGATAAATAAAGCGGTAAAATTATCTCCTACACGCACGCACTCTACATAATTGAGAAAGCGATAAAATTGCAAGTCCCGGCTCAATTGAGTGGGCGGGAGTAAATTTATCTCATACACACACACACTCTACTTGAAGGTAAAACACACACACGCACTCTACAGAAAAGTGAACACACGCACACACACTAAGTTTTCCTACTCAAGTGAGTAGGAAGAAGATGAAAGCAGGGCGCCATTTAACTCTTAACGAGTAGGCGGAAATAAATGCATACGCACACACGCACTCTACAGAAATGAAATAAAGCAGTAAAACCTAACTCATACACACACGCACACTTGCAAAAATTAGAAAAAACCAAGTTGCTGAAAAATTAATACAACTGCATTTCTACCGCTAGAATGCGGTAGAAATGCATAAAAAGTGAAAATAAAAATTAACCGAGCTAAAAGGTTTTGCAAATAAACGCAAAATGAAAGTTGACGAAAAATTAAAACAACTGCATTTCTACCGCTAGAATGCGGTAGAAATGCATAAAAAGATGAAATAAAAATTAACCGGACTAAAAGTTTTGAAATTAAAAAGATAAAACAAAGTGAGCGAAAAATTATAACGACTATATTTTCATTCCTATGTTTTTATAAAAACTCCTAAAAAGTGAAAATAAAACAAAAAAGGGGACAAAAAGTTTTACAATCCTAAAGAGCCTAAGTTAAAGAAAAATGAAAATAACACTTTTAGGAGAGTTTTTATAAAGCTTTATGAATGAAAAAAATAGGAAAAAGAGGAAAAGCTAAATCAAAAAGGGCGGGAAATGAAAACTAGACGGACGGCACAACGGCTAGAAAAGCCGATAAACCCTAAATCTAACTAAGTTATGAAAGCAAGAAAAATGAAAACATAAAAGAAATACAAAAAGAGGAACGAAAAATTACTTAAGTAGGCGCATTCAAATGGATTAATCAAACAAATGGAGAGAAAAAGATTCATATTTTATTAAATTAAAAACCCTAATACAAACTAAGAGAGAGAGAGGGGGGAGAAAATCTCCTTACATAGGTTTGAAATCCAATTGGGCAGCACCTCCCCTAAGCAAAGTGGTCAAAAAAGGTGGACAAAATAAGCTTCCTGGAAGCTGTTATTTATAGACATTTTTTCGGGTTGGTCACGCCCGTGACTAGGGCGTGACAGGGGGGCGTGTCGACACTATTCACGAGCTGACCGGTTGACTTGACTGGAGCTTTGACTTCGGGGTGAAAACGTGGCGGTCACGCCCCAGGTCACGGGCGTGACAGGGGGGCGTGACCAGGAGAGCTGGCAGTTCGATGTCGGCAGAGTTGACATGTTGACCAAGCTTGCGGGTCGGCCTCGACACGGGCGTGACAAGCATTTGACACGGGCGTGACGCCGGGCGTGTCGGGCTGGGTTTGATGATGGCCGATCGGCGAGCTGGCATCTGTGGTCGGCGATCGTCGGGCTGGGTGACACGGGCGTGTCGGCCGATTGACACGGGCGTGACAAGCCGATTTTTCTGACTTTTTGGAATTTTTTTCTGGAATTTTTCTGGAATAAAAATTAAGCTAAGTTAGAAATAATATTTACAAAAACAAGCAATTTATTGAATTAAACTAATAAAAAAAGACAAAAAATAAACGAAACGGACTTAAATAAAATACGAAAATATAGGTATAATTACAACTCATCATAGGTTAAATCCTAAGTATCATAATTTTTCTACCATCAGAAGGGCATGAAAACTATTTTAGAAATAATCTCTAACTTCTGTTGTTTATGAATCAAGTACAGAAAATATTCTTCCAAAAATTATAAATAATTTATGCCAGACAGATAAAGGCCTAAAATTAGCACTGGCCAAGTTTCATAATTTTCCAGCAAGTATTTTATCCATAATTAATTTTTAAATAATAAAACCACTTTCTATTATCTGTGAACAAAGTACCAGATTTATTCAACATAAAATTCTATAAAAATTCGGGGATCAATGTTCTACTGGTCAAGATCTAAATCCAGAATTTTAACTGATTATAATTAATTTAAAGCCTCCAAATAATTGAAACAACAAATCTGGCAAATAATCCTTTAACACATGAAGTATAATATTTATCAATCATAAAATTCCAGGAAAACTACCATAAGTCTAAAACACCTTAATACTCCCTCCTCCCGAGTTTCATGAATTTTGGAATAGATTTAGTGCTTAAAATAACTGAATTACATTTCTATCCTAATTCAAACTCTCAACTTCCGAGGTACCTAATTACCTCCAATTCCTTCACTATTCCAACCAGAGAGTTTTCAGCACATCATGCCACTCTCCTCCAAATTTCAAGGGCATACAAGAGCTTTTGCTCCTATGACCTTCACAAACCCCAAAACCCTTCATTTAGGGTTTGAGCTTGGATCCTAGGGTAAGTCAACCCTAAACCACTCCATTTTTCTCCAAACAGGTTATAACACCATTCTAAGTCAGAGATCAGAAAATCAGCCTCTGTTGAGGCGATTTGACCTTTCCAAATTCTCAGTGCACTTTTTATTAAAAGGTGTCTCACTAACGCCTAGTTAAGGGTAGAAGATTTCTCAGCCAAAACTCCTCCAAATCACTTGGAATTTTACACAGACCTAGGTTTTATAGCCAGGGACCACTCACCAAAATTTGGGAGGGTTTGGACTTAATTTCATCTCCTAAATAATTTTATAATGTTTATTAAAATTTTACAAAAACTTTAGGCAAAAGTTCTCCAAAAATTCTCATTTTTGGACAGCCTCTCGATATACATATTATAGACCTCCAGCCCAAATTTCAAGTCATTTGGACATGTTATGAACCGTGGGCAACCATTTCAATTTCTGGTTAGCCTAGGTCTTGATCCCACCAAAATGAGTGCTGTGGTCAAACCACTCACCCAAATTGAATAAAATCAATTTTCAATTAAAGTAGACCCAGAGGGCTACAACTTTTGTGACTGGTCATTTTTCCTAATTCGGCCTCTAAGTGCCTCGTTTTGCAGCCTCAAAATATATTCAAATAATCTATTTTTCCATTATGTAATATATAATAATCTATGTATTATAATATTGATTCTACTGTTCATCTTCTTCATGAACCCGAAAACAGACAGAAAACATTTTTTTCCTATAAGCGTTCCGTGATCCGTCGCCGGCCATTCGGTCACTTCCCTGGCCAGCCACCACCACCACCACCTCCGTTGAGGCGATGGCTATCGGTCGGCGGTGGTTTGGCCGCCGGAGGTGGCGGTTTCCGGCGAACTCAAAAATACCTTTTACATGGTTTTCTCATGAAAACGAGAGACGGGTCCGGCTCCGTTGAGCGCGAACCTCCTTTCTAAGAATCCTAAGATCTACCCATGAAAGAGAAGGAGTAGAGGAGGACCTTGTTCGCGGTTTGAAGGCGGGAAGAACGACGGGGTGCCATGGCGCGGTGGTGGCGTTGCTGAACTTCTCCTACAGCAAGAACAAAGGTCTGATCCGTTTGCTTGAGCGTGTAACCTTCTCCTCTGGTTCCAGGTGGGCTTTTATAAGTCAGAAAGTGGGAAGGTGAATGGGTAAAGCCTTTATGGCCATGAAGGTTCTCCCCTTAACGTTTCGGTTACAGTGAAGGGATAAGAAACGGTGGAAACTGAACAGGTGTGTCCAGCTGGCGGCTTCCTATTGGACCATATCTTCCTATTTATTTAAATAATTAAGGAAGGAAACGGCTCATAAATACTCCTGGTGTAACTTCCCACACCCGTATTTATTTCCACACGTGTTAGAATAATTTCGGCCCTGAACCATCGTTTCGGCCAATGTCACGGGCGTGACACATAGGTCACGGGCATGACAGGCCCGGATAGCCAATTCTGGGTTCGACGATCGTCGAACTGAGATCGACGATCGTCGAAGGATGGTCATGGGCGTGACACTTGGGTCACGGGCGTGACAGGCCCGAACGGCAGATTTTGGGGTCGACGATCGTCGAATTGAGATCGACGATCGTCGAAGGCTGGTCACGCCCTAGGTCACAGGCATGACCTCTAGGTCACGGGCGTGACAGGCCCGAACGGCAAATTTCGAGGTCGACGATCGTCGAATTGAGATCGACGATTGTCGAAGGCTGGTCACGCCCTAGGTCACGGGCGTGACACTCATGTCACGGGCGTGACATGCCCGGGCCGCAAGGTCGATGATCATCTCACGGCGATCGACGATTGTCGATGGGGTCACGCCCTTAGTCACGGGCGTGACACCTTGGTCACGGGCGTGACATGCCCAGACAGCACGTTCGACGATCGTCTCATGGAGATCGACGATTGTCGAAGTAGTCACGCCCAAGTCACGGGCGTGACGGGTCGGTCACGGGCGTGACCAACCCGTGACCCGAAAATATTGATCGCTTTATTTTAAATTTTGGGCTTCCTAGGGTTTTGTCACAACTAACCGACTCCTAGGGGTCTAGCCGGAAATGGGATGTTACATATTCAGCCACTGCTTAGTTTTAGTTCTTAGAGAGAAGGGGAAGATTCTCAGCGTGATTGCATCATTTGTGACACTATTTATCTTGAGGTGTCGCAAATTTCAAGAAAGCTAGCTATATGTGCATTCAGATCTTCATCTTGAAGTCCGTCAAATTGCATATACTACTGCACCATTTGAATTATGCTAGGCTTTAATTTGAAGTTATTAATTGCTATAGCAGGGCAGACTATACTAGATTTTATTCCCTCGAGGTTCGGTCGTGCATTGATGATGATTTTCTAGAAGTTAAATTACAACCAAACTAGAATCCCGTGTAGGCAAGCGTACCTATCGAAATGCAGTATAGGAAGTGTCGTATTGCGATTCGGGGCCTGTTGAGTACTTGTACTCACAAGGAAGAGCTATTATTTTATCTAACGGAAAAGTTGGTTTGATTATACTAGATAATAAAACTAAAGCTGAAGTTAAAGAGAAATTCGAATATGAGGAAGCTAGCACTTGATCTAGAATCCCCTTAGACTAAAATAAATCTTCTTGAAAAATTTAAAATGCGAGTTCTTAATTATACTCACTCGACCGTGGAGGTTCCTAAAATATAGAAGCGTCTCTCTCGAGCTCATGCTTCTAACTAACCTTAGGTTGATCGATTAAGACCTCTCGGCCAGTCGAAACCCCTAAGCTTGCTTTATACGGTGAACCCCACTATTGGATTTGACTCCAATCCGGAAGATTTACGTCGTCCTCTCTCGAGGAGTGCGTTCAAATCCTTTTATCTTTAAGTGATCTCCTCGTATCCGCAACCTCTCGGTCATTTAGGATACGGATCTTAGATCGAAGATCATATCCGCGTAATATGAATTCGATGAAATAAAAATCAAAGATAAATCGTAGCGAGAACAATTAAGAACAAGACATTTAATAAGAAGGAGAAAGATCTATTTTATTCTAAGGTTCATCATGATCAAGTGCTAAAAGAAGATTAGCTACTCATCATGATTGGGAAAATACAAAATAAAGTAGGAAAAGACATGATTGAAATGGAAATAACCAAAATTAAAGTTACAACAAAGGTAAATCTAACTTAGAAATGAGAAAATACAGCAAAATAAACAAAACATTACAAAACTCCAACTCCCAAAATTCTTCCCTTCAGCATCTGAAGCTGTCTGGAATTTATAGAAAAATTTCTGTTTGGTCACGCCCTAGGTCACGCCCGTGACCTAGGGCGTGTCAGGCTCGGAACCGTCGTCTTGAAAGCCCGGGAACGTTGGAAGAGAAACCGCCAAAATTGGTTAACTGACTGGTCACGCCACTAGGTCACGCCCGTGACCTAGGGCGTGTCACGGCTGTTTCTGGAAACGGCGGGAAGCTGAAAACGGCAGGAGTAAACTGGTCTTCAAGGAGGTGTCACGCCCCCTAGTCACGCCCGTGACTAGGGGCGTGTCTTGCTGGAACGGAAATCTGGCGGCAACGGCTGGAACGGCGCGTTAATGCTTGGAAACTTCCTCGACACGCCCTGGGTCACGCCCGTGACCCAGGCGTGTCATTTTAATCCGACGTGGCATCGGTCAACAATTCTTCCACGGGTCATCACGCCCCGTGTAAGGGCTACACGGGCGTGTCTTCATCCGACACGGGCGTGTCAAGGTCGGTCGACGATCTTTCGGTGCGGTCGACGGGCTCTGGCTGCAGGCTTGGTTATCACGTGTCACGCCCCTGTGTCACGCCCAGGTAGGGCGTGTCACAGGGCGTGTCTAGGCAGAAAATGAGAAAATCCAGTTTTGTTCCAAAAAAATATATATATCAGCCCTGCAAGATTAAAAATTAATTTATTAGAACATATAAATATAAAATGTAGAAACTTGTTACTTATAAACTTAATATTATAAAATTGATATAAAATATCTATTATTAATATAAAATAGTGAATAAAAATATAGAAATAATTAGAGTTATCAAATACCCCCATACTTATCCGTTTGCTAGTCCCGAGCAAACAACTTCCTATAGGGAGTAGAAAAATTTTAAATGCTAGAAAAGAAAATTGAACCTAAGGAGTAAAATGCGAAGTCTTTTGCCTATGTTTGTAGATATTTTTATAGAAAGACTTACTCAGCATACAAATTAGGTTTTTATTTTTCTTAAAATGCGTTTTCACTATTATTTTTACTTTTAAGATGAAAATCCGGTAAATCTTAAAATTATCTTTAGGGAGAGTGTAGCGTGCGTACTAAGATAACATTGCACAAATAAAGATTAAGATACCCTCCAAAGAAATCCATCAATGTCGATGGCCATAGGCTTGCCCTTTCACACTCTCGCCACGGCACTAGTCTAACTTATAAACATAAATCAATAGGGCTTAATTAGGTTGAAATGTAGGCTTAGGTTTTTGGTGAGGGTAATCAAAGATAAACATGATGGCTAGTCACACCAAAACCTAGAGAAGCTTGTACATAAAGATTTGCTATGACTCTTAAGAACGTAGCCAAATTCCTATTTCTTTTGTTTCTTTCTTATTTTTTTTAACTCTCTCATCACATTGATTTTTTTTTTCTACCTCTTCATTTTTTTAATCATAATTTTTTTCTTTATTTTGAAGAGGAGAGAAAAATAAATCAACTTTCTTTTTTTTTTTATAAGAAAAGAGCCACCAAAAAAATGAAAAGGCTCCTAATCACTCACAAAGTATTTCTACATTTGTTCTTTCAAGCTCGGGTTTAGGTGTGTAATTAGGATGCTTTTTAGGCTTTGGTAAATCATTTGGTGGAGCTAAAACAAAAGGAAAAGGTAATGGGCTCAAATTGGCTAAGCAAAGTTAAAATTTTAGGTGCGGGTACAAAAGCTCAAACTAGCCAAAGGGAGTGCCTAAATCATATTTATGCTAATGAGTTAATCTTATGCAAAGTCTTGAGAATAGTTAGAGGGCAAGTTCTAGACATCGAAAAAGAATAACTCTCTCTTGGTCCGCGAAATATCTCTCTAGCAAACTTCTACTTACTCACCTAAATTATTTTAAAGTTTTACCGGTTTTCAAAATTGAAGTAAAATAAGTTGTTTCTACGCATTTCGAAAAATGAAAATCTAATTATATGCTGAATATTTAGATCTACTAAAAATTCTACTTACACGTGCACTTAACTAGAAACACAGCATGGCCAACAGTTCTACTCCAAAATTCAACATTCAATTAAAACATCAAAATTCTCTAAACACTATAAACAAGTTGAATTACTAGGAATTTTGCATATGAATAAATATAGAAATAAAGACTTCCCTAATTTAATTTTTGATTTTCTATTTTTTTTTTCATTTTTTTTTTAAATTTTTTTTTTTTTTGAAAAACAAAATTTGAAGATGAAATAAAATTTTTTATAAATTTTTAAAATTTTTGTTTCAAAATTTTTTTAAAATTTTTATATGTTTTGCTTGAGAAATATCCCTCCCCCATACTGAAGCAATACATTGTCCCCAATGTAAAAATGAAGAAGAAAAAGAAGAGAGGAGACTTCCCTGAGAAGCGCAAAGCAGCATCAAAAGATACCTATAAGAGATGATGAAAGCAAAACAAAATATTTTATAGATTTTTTTTTCATAATAAAAACAGATACATGAAAGTAAAATAAAGATACAGATACAAAGAGGTGGCCCTCTATAGCTCCAAAGAAAAGAAAAAAAACAGCTACTCCTGGTCAGAACCATCCTCGTGCTCCTGATAGAAAGTCCGCATGTTCGCGAACTCGCGAGTAATATGCGCTATGGAGGAAGTATGGTTTTGCTCGAGCACGGTGAAGCGCGCATCAAAAGAAGCAAAGCGACCGTCAAAATGGGTTTGCATCTGGTCTATGCGAGTATGGAGCAACCCAAATTGTCGGTCCCAATAATTTGCAGGATCGGGCGCTGGAGCAGAGTGCAGCGGTGGTGGCGGAATCTGTGGGGAAGGATGAGTACCGCTGGGACCGGCACCATGATCAAGATCAAGATCACCGCCACCAACGAACGGGGGAACAGCCTCAAACTCGCCGTCGCGTCGGCGAGCTAAACCAAGCGCCTGAAGGGTCGGGAACTGAAGAGGCTGCGGCGTTTGCATGCAAGTGAGCCGCGGAAGAGCTGCCCATACGCCGAGCTGCTTGGCGAGGAAAGTGATGAAATTCCCGCCGTGCACCGCTCCCAATCTCACATTTTCGGCCTGGTGCCGAAAGAAAATGGCGAGCATTTAACCAAGGTTGAGTGGGACCCGGTAAAACATACTATACAAGTATAGTAAGTCCGCCCGAGTCACCACGCCGTGGCTATCGCCGCGCCCGGAAATGGTAAAAGAGAGAAGGTTGTGCAGAATACGTAAAGCGGGGGAGATGAGGTGGCTGCCCTTAGATTTCTTTGGAGTGTAGGGGGCGACGTCATTACTAATTTCCGACCAAAAAGTGGTGAGACTGAAGTCGGGAGGGAAATCAGTTTTTAGGTCGGGGTAGGCGGGGGAAGTGGATAAGGCCTCCGAGCAAAAGCCCATGGCAACATTAAGTTGGCGGATGGTGAGCTGGTGCATCATCCCACCCAAGCGAAAGACGATGAAATCATCTTCCGCCGCCCAACGGAACTCAAATGAGGCCAGGAACTCAATGGTGAGCTCGAGGAAAGCAGGTTCAGAAATGGAGAAGAGGGGATCCCACCCTTGGGTAGAGATGAGCTCTCGAACTAGCTCCACTGCTCCGAATTGGGCGAGGATGGCCCAATCCATGATCCTGAACACGCCAAAGGGTTTGGCGCGCAGTCTCTCGCTTCGATCTTGTTGGGTAGCATTCTCGAAAAGAAGCATGGCCTCCGCCGAGGCTGGATCAGCGGGGTGCTCGGAGGAGGAAGCGGTGTATCGAGCGTGGTGGCGAGGCATGGTGAGAAATGTGGAGGAAATTTCGGCCAAAGGGAGGAGAGAAGAGAAGGGTTGAAGGGTGGAGGTGTGAAGAGAAGAGGGGAGGAAAAATTCTATTTATAGAATTTTGCGGGTCGGTCACGCCCACCTGTCACGCCCGTGACAGAGGGCGTGACAAGCTCGGGTCAAAGGGAAAAAGGAATCCGAGGCGGACTGCCTCGGATTCGGGGTCACGCCTCAGAGTCACGCCCGTGACTCTGCGTGACACGCCCGTGACGTCGGGCGTGTAGGGGAATCCAAAGAGCATCCGATGCAAAGGCATCGGATTCCTCGGTCACGCCCCAGAGTCACGCCCGTGACTCTGGGCGTGTCAGTCAAATTTTACTGACTAAGAAGGAATCCGAGGCGTGACTGGTCAGCGCCTCGGATACCCGCGACACGAGCTCGACACGCCCGTGATAAAAAATGTCACGCCCGTGTCATGTCCGAATGACGGGCGGGAAAACCGAGGGAGGAGGAACCTCCCGCAGTCTTGGCAAAACACGTCCGGGACACGCCCGTGACCATTGGGTCACGGGCGTGACGGACGCGTGTACGAGAAATTTTTTTTTATGTTTTTATTTATTTATTTATTTTTATTTTTTTTGAAATTTTGTTTTTTTTTTGTTTTTTTTTTGTATATCATCATTATGTTAAATAATCTAAGAACAATAAATTAAAATTTACCGACTTGAAAAAATACGAAGATTCGACGTTCGTCTCCACCCGATCGTCATGCAGCGATGTCCTTCAAGCCTGTAAAAAAAAAACTTAAAAAGAAAATTAGAAAATAATAAAAAAAAAGATAACCGTGGGGTGCCTCCCAAGAGCGCTTTGTTTATGGTCGGTGAGCTCGACCATAGTGACGCGCTCGCTACGTTATTGGATTTTCAGATGGGTAAGTCGGCGCATTAACAGGACGTTTGAAACCATTTGCTAGAGTTGAATTTTGTAAATGATTGGACATACGTTCACATTCTAAAAATGGAGGTTGGTCAAACAAAGTTCTTAAGGGGTCACCACCTATTTCAAGAGGTTCTAAAATAGATGTGTGTGTGACCAAATGAGTAGCACTAAATTCATGAGAAATTAAATTTAAAGTTTCAAAATTGTCATCATGAAAAACAGGTGAATAACAATTTTTAGAAAATAAGATGGAGTCTTCCTTAGGAGAAGTCTCCAAATAGTAACATGAGTCGTCATTCGAGAGCGAATTTTTCATGGACGAGTCAATAGTAAAGGTAACTTCTTCATCTCCGACTCTAAGGAGGAGTTTACCGTTACTAACGTCTATAATGGCGCGTGCTGTGGCAAGAAAAGGGCGACCGAGAATAAGTGGTACCTCGGTGTCCGCTTCGATGTCGAAGATGACGAAATCTACCGGAAAGATAAATTTGTCAACTTTGACAAGCACATCCTCTATGATCCCCATAGCGAGCTTGACAGACCGATCCGCCAATTGAATGCTTATTCTTGTGGGTTTAGGCTCTCCTAAACCCAATTTCTTAACTAAAGAATAAGGCATTAAATTTATCGAGGCGCCTAGATCGGCTAACGCACGTGTTACTAATAAATCGCCAAATAGACAAGGAATGGAGAAACTACCCGGATCAGGTAATTTCCTAGGCAATTTATTAAGTAACACTGCCGAACACTCCGCGTTCAATTGAACCGTGGAGAAATCCTCAAGTTTCTTTTTATTGGATAAAAGATCCTTGAGGTACTTGGCATACTTTGGCATTTGTGCGATAACTTCACAAAATGGTAAATTTATTTGGATTTGTTTAAACATATCTAAAAATTTACCATGATGCTCATCCACCCGGTCTTTGTGCATTCTAGACGGATAGGGAAGTGGTGGTTGATAAGGTTTTGGTTTAATATAACTAGAAGGCTTAAGAGGAGGGGAAGGTGCAGAAATTGTTACCTCCGTATCAACCGGATTTGAAGAAGGTGTTACCTCCTTCCCGCTCCGTAGAGTGATGGCATTGGCGTGCTCCCTTGGGTTGGGCTCCGTATTGCCCGGTAGCGCTCCTTGTTGGCGATCGGAGAGCATCTTAGCGATTTGCCCAATTTGTGTCTCCAAATTACGAAGAGATCCGGTGAGATTCCGGATATTGGCATCATTTGTACTCGTATATTTGGCGAACATCTCCTCTATAGTGGGAGCTTTTGGAGCTTGTGGTGGAAAATATCCTGGTGGGATTGTGTTTGGTGGGCGAGCCGCGTTCCCCAGATTACTCCAAGAGAAGTTGGGGTGGTTCCTTATACCCGGGTGATAGGTATTACCATAATTAGTATTACCCGGATTAAAGGGTGGCCGATTCGGATTTCCCATATAATCCACATGCTCGGCCAACGTAGTGGGAGAGGGGGAAGAAGTAGGATCCCAGGTGGGTATAGAAGAGGGAGCAAACATCTCTTCTAATCTTTTGTTTAGCATCTCAACCTGGAGAGATAGATTGGAGACCGTATCAATTTCATACATCCCGGCCGGTTTAGGTGATTTAGACCGAGGTGTACTCCATTGATAGGTATTCAAAGCCATACCTTTTATAAGCTCTTGGGCGGCCGCTGGTGTTTTGTTATTAAGCATTCCACCAGCGGCGGCATCGATATGTTGCCTAGTTTGAGAATTTAGGCCGTTATAGAAGGTTTGGATTTGTAACCAATCCGGAATTGCATGATGAGGACATCGACAAAGCAATTCCTTGAAACGCTCCCAAGTATCATATAACGTTTCCGAATCAAGTTGGGAGAAATAAGTAATATCATTGCGCAATTTAGCTGTTTTAGCCGGCGGAAAGTATTTCGTAAGAAATCTTTCCGTCATTTCAGCCCATATTGTGATTGATCCTCTTGGTAGAGAACTCAACCATTGCTTGGCTTTAGTGCGCAATGTAAATGGAAATAACCTTAGCCGGATGGCATCATCGGATACACCATTAATTTTAAAAGTATCGCATATTTCTAAGAAATTAGAAATATGCGCGTTTGGATCTTCATCTTGAAGCCCATCAAATTGTACATATTGTTGTACCATTTGGATGATGCTTGGCTTCAACTCAAAATTATTGGGGGCAATAGCGGGGCGAACAATACTATATTGAGCCTCGTCCAAGTTTGGACGGGCATAATAGGACATAGTTCGTTGTTCGACCGCATTTGTCTCACCCATATTGGAAGAAGAAGAAGAAAGAGATCTAGGAGAATGAGAAGAAGAACTTAATGAAGAAGGAGGAGAAGAAGAGGGTGACGGAGATAGAATTAAAGAAGGATTAGGAGTGTCTCCTAAGGATTCCGTATCTTGAAAATTCGGAACTCGAAATTGTAAGCGGTGCTGAAGGGTTCGCTCGATTTCCGGATCCAAATCAAAAAGAGGTGACGGATTCCCTCGGGTCATACACAAGAACAAAACATAAGATAAAAGTTTTAAGGTTTAAAAATTTATAAGATAAAATTTCCCGGACTTCCCAAGGGCTACCCAGTGACGGGTTCGCAAGGTACTAGGCGGTATTGAAGGATGAAAACCCGACACGGCCTTTTCGCAAGAAATTTTAAATATAAAAATTTAAAGATAAAACTTTTGAAAGAAAAAGTTTGTTTTTTTTTTGAAATAAAAGAAAAAGAAAAATGATAAAACTAATAGATCCTTGCTTTCAAAATATCAACAAATAAAAGTCCCCGGCAACGTCGCCAAAAACTTGATGATGATTTTCTAGAAGTTAAATTACAACCAAACTAGAATCCCGAGTAGGCAAGCGTACCTATCGAAATGCAGTATAGGAAGTGTCGTATTGCGATTCGGGGCCTGTTGAGTACTTGTACTCACAAGGAAGAGCTATTATTTTATCTAACGGAAAAGTTGGTTTGATTATACTAGATAATAAAACTAAAGCAGAAGTTAAAGAGAAGTTCGAATATGAGGAAGCTAGCACTTGATCTAGAATCCCCTTAGACTAAAATAAATCTTCTTGAAAAATATAAAATGCGAGTTCTTAATTATACTCACTCGACCGTGGAGGTTCCTAAAATATAGAAGCGTCTCTCTCGAGCTCATGCTTCTAACTAACCTTAGGTTGATCGATTAAGACCTCTCGGGCAGTCGAAACCCCTAAGCTTGCTTTATGCGGTGAACCCCACTATTGGATTTGACTCCAATCCGGAAGATTTACGTCGTCCTCTCTCGAGGAGTGCGTTCAACTCCTTTTATCTTTGAGTGATCTCCTCGTATCCGCAACCTCTCGGTCATTTAGGATACGGATCTTAGATCGAAGATCATATCCGCATAATATGAATTCGATGAAATAAAAATCAAAGATAAATCGTAGCGAGAACAATTAAGAACAAGACATTTAATAAGAAGGAGAAAGATCTATTTTATTCTATGGTTCATCATGATCAAGTGCTAAAAGAAGATTAGCTACTCATCATGATTGGGAAAATACAAAATAAAGTAGGAAAAGACATGATTGAAATGGAAATAACTAAAATTAAAGTTACAACAAAGGTAAATCTAACTTAGAAATGAGAAAATACAGCAAAATAAACAAAACATTACAAGACTCCAACTCCCAAAATTCTTCCCTTCAGCATCTGAAGCTGTCTGGAATTTATAGAAAAATTTCTGTTTGGTCACGCCCTAGGTCACGCCCGTGACCTAGGGCGTGTCAGGCTCGGAACCGTCGTCTTGAAAGCCCGGGAACGTTGGAAGAGAAACCGCCAAAATTGGTTAACTGACTGGTCACGCCCCTAGGTCACGCCCGTGACCTAGGGCGTGTCACGGCTGTTTCTGGAAACGGCGGGAAGCTGAAAACGGCGGGAGTAAACTGGTCTTCAAGGAGGTGTCACGCCCCCTAGTCACGCCCGTGACTAGGGGCGTGTCTTGCTGGAACGGAAATCTGGCGGCAACGGCTGGAACGACGCGTTAATGCTTGGAAACTTCCTCGACACGCCCTGGGTCACGCCCGTGACCCAGGCGTGTCATTTTAATCCGACGTGGCATCGGTCAACAATTCTTCCACGGGTCGTCACGCCCCGTGTAAGGGCTACACGGGCGTGTCTTCATCCGACACGGGCGTGTCAAGGTCGGTCGACGATCTTTCGGTGCGGTCGACGGGCTCTGGCTGCAGGCTTGGTTATCACGTATCACGCCCCTGTGTCACGCCCAGGTAGGGCGTGTCACAGGGCGTGTCTAGGCAGAAAATGAGAAAATCCAGTTTTGTTCCAAAAAAATATATATATCAGCCCTGCAAGATTAAAAATTAATTTATTAGAACATATAAATATAAAATGTAGAAACTTGTTACTTATAAACTTAATATTATAAAATTGATATAAAATATCTATTATTAATATAAAATAGTGAATAAAAATATAGAAATAATTAGAGTTATCATGCATAATAGGACATAGTCCTTTGCACGGCCTCATCTACATTGTGTTCTTCCATTATTAAAGTAGCAAATGACTCGGAGTCCTCAACCAGCACTTGGATAGTAGGACCATGAAATCGCGATCTTCTCCGAAGAGTACGCTCAATTTCGTGGTCCAAGTCCAAAATAACCAACGGACTCCCGCGGGTCATGCACTAAAAGAATAGAAAAGAAGAAAAGAAAAAGAAATCGGATAAACTATAAAGAAAGCTAGATTAGAAAAAAAAATTTGAGATAAACTTTTTTTTATATATATTAACTCCCGAACTTCCCAAGGACTACCCCGTGAAGGGTTCGTAAGGTACTAGACAAGATAGTGCCGCTTAAAGGCCTTTGCCCTTTTCGAGAGATTTAGGTGGCGTAGAAAAATTGTGAACTTGGTTAGTAAGAGCGGTGATAACTTTTTTGAATTTTAAAATTTAAAGAAAGAGGATGAGAAAGAGAAGAGATAAAATTAATAGGTTCGTGTTTTCAATATTTAACCGGAAGTTGGTTCCCCGGCAACGGCGCCAAAAACTTGTTGCGCGCTACAGTTTGAAGAAAATAAATGCAACCGAACAAGATATCCAATGAGGCAAGTATACCTATCAAATTGTAGCTAGGGGACACAAGTGTCTATTGAAATCCGGGAACTGTTGAGTATGCTTACTCACACGAAAACTATTATCTTATCGATGGAAAAACTAGGGTTTTAGAGAATCTAATTGCAAGGAAGTAAAGCTAAAGCTAGAAAGAGAGCTATTATAGTTAATTAAAGAGCACAAGAAAATCGATTACTACGAAAGGTTTAAAATATGAAATGGAAATGCACTCGATCAAGAATAACCTCGGCTAAAGACAATTAAGAAAATGCGATAAAAATCTAAACTTAATAGGATAAAGGTCCTTGACCGTGGAGGTTCCTAAAGCTTGAACACGCTTCTCTCAAAGCCGTGCCCAACTGAGTTTAGGAAGGTCCGACCGACTCTCGTCTAAATCGGAGGCCTAAAACTCGCTTTATGCGGTGAACCCCACTATTGGATTTTACTCCAATCCGGGAGATTTGGACGTCTGCCTCTCTCGAGGGGTGTGTACAACTCCCTTTACTCTTGAATGCTCACTTCATTCTATCGGCCTCTCGGCTAGCCCAGAATGAAAGCAAAGGTGGAGAGTATATATCGATAATATACCTTCAACCCATGATTAATCAAGTGTAATTCAAGGCCCTAACATAAAAAGAAAAGATTAATCAAAACATTATAACTTAATCGCTCGAACATCGGATCATCAAGATCGAGTACAAGGAGTATTAGTTAATCATAGTGAAGTGGAGGAGGGGGGATGAGTAGTGAAGCATAAAAAGAACACAAGCTAAACAAAGAACACTTTTATTAATGAAAAGGGGAAAGTTACACTAATTGAAATTGAAAGTACAAGTGCATGAAATTTAGAACCTAGTCTAGCCCTACATTAAGCAATAAGCAAAACTAAAGATTAAAAGGAAAGCTAAGGCAACTAAATATTAAAAAATGGTTAAGCAAAAATTACAAAGGAAGAGAGAGAGAAAAAACTAAAAACATGAAAAGTGAAGCAAGAAATAAAGGGGCAGCACCTCCCCCTCTTAACCAAAGCTTCCTGAAATGGAAGGGGGCCTGAATTTATAGGCAAAATTCTCGGGTTGGTCACGTCCTCCGACACGACCTAGGGGGGCGTGTCAGGGGGCATGACATGCACGAAGTTGACCTCGGGTTGTGGGATCTGGCGGGAGGGATGATTGCTTCTGTACGTCGGTCGACATGCCCATGGTCACGCCCATGTAGGGGGGGAGTGCCACGCACGTCATGTCGAAATCATTGGTCGGAAATCCGTCAGTCGTCGGAAAGGTTGATGTCACGCCCCAGGTCACGCCCGTGACGGGGGGCGTGATAGTACTGCTGCGTGCTGTGGCGGAACCTTCATTCAATGCGGCGGCAGGCTTTGCGGCAGAGGGCGACACGCCCTTGGTCACGCCTGGCGACACGCCCGGTGGGGCGTGTCAGGGGGCGTGACAGCCATTTTGTTCGTTTTTCTGTCCCTTCCAGTAGGAGTCCTCGGGATCAGGTGACACGCCCTAGGTCACGCCATAGGAGGGCGTGACAGGGGGGCGTGTAAGGTCATTTTTGGCCAATTTTCTAGAAACCTTCAAAAAGACAAGAAAAAGTCAGAGGCAATAATATTTACAAAAAAAAGATAAAAAATAAACTAATAATAGACATGATTTGTACAATATAAAATATAAAATACGATAATAGTTTAGGTTACAAAACGTATTATCAGTAGGAAGACTAGCAAGTTTAGGATGATTCAGCTCAAAAGTTGGGGATAAGAGTGCTTCTTTCTTCAAAACTCTTCGAGGAGCGTCCAAGTTTGAATGTACTGAAGAGTGCGCCGAATCTTTTGAGCAACTCAAGAAACAACTAATATCAACCACTCTGCTTTAAATCCCTCGGGCAGGGGAAACGTTGTACATTTATCTGGTAATTTTCCCAGAGGCCGTCAGCTCGATTCTTGTTAGCGAATATGGGAAAAGGTAGTATCCAGTATACTATGTAAGCCATATCCTTAAGAATGCTTAAATAATGTATCCAGTTCCAGAAAAGCTGGCTTTTGCACTAGTGATGTCAGCTCAAAGACTCTGACCATATTTCTAAGTACACTCAATTCAAATAATAACTGACCAGCCTCTGAATAGTGTGCTAGAGAATCCAGAACATTTGAGTAGATTTGCAAAGTGAGAGATAGAGCTAAGAGAGTTTTAAATCTCTTATGTTCTTAGGAGAGATTTCAAGGCACAAATAATGGAAGACTTTTTGGTGGATACAGTTGAGTCAAGCTCTGTTCAAGTAGAACGGTCCCATTTAGCTTGGACAATTTATGTAGATGGGGCTTCAGGCAGGAAGTCCTCTAGTGCAGGAGTTTCTCTCATTAATCCAAATGGAATCAAGCTAGAATAAGTTATAAAAAACTCGTTTCCGACAACAAACAACTCGGCAGAATATAAAGTGCTCTTGGCCCGCTTAAGATTGATAAAAGAGTTGAGAATTTAACATGTGCATGTCAAGATAGATTCTTTTGTGATGGCCTTACAGGTTCTTGGAAACTTTGAGACTAGTGGGCCAATTTTGAAGGAGTATATAATAGTAGTAAGGGCAGAGATTGGGGGATTAAAAAGCTTTACCATTGAACATATCCTGAGAATCCAGAATACGGAAGTAGATAAGTTGTCAAAGTTTAGTCTCCCTTCAGGTGGGAAGACCTCAAAACACTTTCATCCATCAATTGAGGGAGGGGAGTTGATGGAAGTTAATTAGCTGCCCTCTAGGATGGATTCGTTCATACTCTATCTATCAACACGAGAGTTCCATCAGTCCGTCATGGATAAGAAAAGATTCAAGATTAAAACAACATATTACTATCTTATCTAAGGAATTCTTTACAAGAAGGCTTTTCCCTCGCCAATGGCCAGGTGTGTGATAGAAGAAGAAATTCTTACCGTACTTCAAGAAGTTCATTCTGGTGAATGCTGCAGGCATTCTGGAGAAAGGAATTTAGAAAAGAGAATTTTACGACAGGGATATTTTTGGCCCACCATGAAGAAAGATTACAAGTCATATGCAAAGAAGTGTGTTCAATGCTAAAATTTTGCTCCTCTTCAGCTTAAGCCAGCCTAGCAACTCAAATCAATCACAATATACCGACCCTTTACAGTTTGGGGGATGGATCTTCTCAGTCCTTTTCCCAAGACAAGCCGACAACGACGTTTTAACTTAGTTATGATTGACTATTTCAGCAAGTGGATCAAAGTTAAGGCATTTGCAAAAATAATGACTCAGGCAGTGAAAAACTTTGTTAGAGGATAGATAATCTACATGCATGGAATTCTGATGGAGATCATCATAGATAATGGGCCCCAATTCAATAATGAAGAAATGATCAACTTCTTTAAATAGATTAGAATAGAACTGCTTATAAAGAAGTTACATAATCTCAATAGAAGATGGGCTAACCAACTCCTTTCAGTTTTATGGACTTCAAGAAGGACACCTTCATCATCCCCTAGAGAAACCCTCTTAAATCTCTCTTATTGTTCAAAGGCTCTTATCCCTGTAGAGTTTGAAGTTCTAACCCCACGAGTCTTACTTTCCAGACAGAGTTAGGAAGATTGGTTGGAGATTAACCACGAATGGCAGAAATATAGTATGAATAAAATTAAGGAAGTTCAGGATGAAGCCTCAAACAGATAAGAGGAAGTTAAACGAAGGGTGGCCAGTTTTTTCATAAGAACATAAGGGTCAAACTTTTTCTGGTAGGAGACCTTGTTCTAAAGAAGGTTGATGTAGTTGCAAGAGTTGTCTAAGTAAGGGAAGTTGAATCCTAACTGGGCTGGTCCATTCATCATCAAGGAGGTTTTAAAGAACGGTGCATATCGACTACAAAACTATGAAGGTGAAGATATATCTCATACCGGAAGTGTAGAAGACCTGAAGCTGTTATATTTTTGAACTATGTTTTCTTCATTTGTACTCATTCAATGATTATATCAACAAACAGCCTCCTACTGACACTTTCCTTTGCCGAGTGGTTCTTTTCTCTCTATTAGAAACTTGACATTAAGGATAGCTGGATGAAGACATCGTCAGGACAAGCTTAAACCCCCACCAGAATCATTCTCTTTGGCATAACACCATAATGGCCACATATTGCGGGGAGATTTCGAAATGTATAGTGGTAGATTGGAGATTTTTGCGCGAAGGACTTCTAGATTAGAGATCCAAGCTGGTATCTAACCCCACATCTTCATTTTGGAGGGACATGGTGGTTGTTTGCTCTACCATGCACTATAAGGGATATAATTACAGCTTTGATGATCTTTCTGGGAAAGCAATGTTACCCTATGCTTACCTATGCCCAATAGATCACCTTAGAATTTGACTCTCGAACACTCCTTGATACTCTCTAGTAGTGCCTGCAGGGGACCACTGCTAGGTTGATCTCACTGAGGAAAGCAATGCAGCTTTATGACTACATGCCATTTTGATCATCTTAGTCTATATCTCCAGGCAAGAGATCATTGTACCTTTTTTCTATAGTTAGTTGGGTTTACAGCTTTTGTGACCTAACTTAGGAAAGCAATGCACCTCCGTGCACACCTTCCCACTTGGTCACCTAAGTTTGTAGTTCTTCTCCCTTTCTTTGCAGATTGCCTTTCTAGGTTTCTCAGGTCGCGATATCAACCTATTTAAGTGTATAGATTTTGTGACCTCACTGAGGAATGCAATATAGCCCTATGGGCATCTGCCAACTTTGTCACCAAAGTCTGTAACTCATTATCTCTAGTAAGCAATTGTTATTCTCTCAGGTTGCGGTAGCTGCCCGCTATGGTGGCTTCATTGGCATTTATCCAACGGACAAGAATATATGGCAAGAAAACATTGTACAATGAGAATACTTATGAGTTTATTATGTGACCTGTGTTTTTTTATGCGTCCCGCAATATCTATTTATCAAACACATGCGAACTACTCATTACTAATTATGGAACCTATTGTTCTTAATCCGTTCAATTGATCGCCATGTGTTTTAAAGCTCAAGCGTAGATAGACTTTACTATTCGCATAGGTCATCTTATCGGCATCTCGTGTGGCAGATGTTATATGACAAGGTAATAAAATATAATTCTAGAATCTGGATTGTATTTGCGACCCACCACATTGGATAAAACAGACTGCAGTATTACTCTATGCTCGCACATGACCAATGTCATTATATTACGTGGTATCAGGTGTTAAGCTTACTTATTTTTACGGCCTGGTCAATCATTTTGTGCAATCTCCAACACATTTTTATCGGCTCACGAATATTAAAATTATCACTATATGACATGCGATATCAATTAATAGTTGGCATTATCTGTCCAATTAGTTCACAAGCTTATTATGTGGTCTGATTGATTTCAATGATTAATGTGGCCTGGCAATTTAAGATGTGCGTCATTTGATACTTATAAATCTTGGGATAATTTTCACCTGATGTCCTATAGAATTAACTTGCGCAGCCTGGTTTTCACCTATACGATATAGTGTTAACTAGTGCAATTAGGTTTTCAGTAACTCTGGGGATAATCAATCATCCTGTGTTTATAACTAATGCGGTCTAATTGTTTTTGTGATGTTGTCTTCATAAATTTTCCTAACTTCATGAAATGGCATCCTAAATCATCTCTTATCGAAGATCAGTCATTGTAGACCGAGCTCTTAAAAAAATTTTCATATTATGATTAGCATTTAAAATTTAGATCCTCAATCAGAAGTTTACAATCAAGTTGACCAGAATGATGGTTCGAATTCGATTTCAAAAGAAAATGCGAATAGACCGCCGGCTTCAATATGGTATGTGACATAAGTTATAGCTGAGAGAGTAGAAGTTAACAATATGGCAAACTAAAAAGTATACTTTTCATTGCATTCAAAAATCATTTAAAATGTTAAACTTGCACTATTTACAAAAAGAGCGGCCAAACCTTTGAAAATATAAAACAAGTTACAATTTTAATCAGAAGATGGTTTAAGTTTCTTCATCGCAGGAACTCCGCTGGGGCTTGCTGATCCATCATTATCTTCAAAAGGAGAATAGCCTTCAGAAGTGCTACTGTAGCTACCATCACTTTCACTGTCAACATATTCACTCGCCGGATTCACATCATCAGAACTGGAATCCTTAAATGCGGACTCCGAGGACTTTTTTTCCTATTCGGCATTACTAGAGCCTTCACAAGCGACCTCCCGAACATCATCCTGCAGATCCTCTTAAACCTCAATCTCTTCGATCCCTTCAATCTCTTCTTATCCTTCTTCTTCTTCATCCTCCGCTCCAACTTTATCCTTTCCCTTAGCCACACGCTCCATCAATGCAGATTTCTACTTTAGCTTGGGAAAGAGCTCGATAAAGGGAATGACTTCAATAACTTCCTTAGCATGGCAGAGCTCGATGAAGCGGTGAACTGCGACATCAACTCTCTCCTTCTCAAAAGGTATCATCGCATCCTGTAAGACCAGGGTCTTAATGTTGTAAGTAATCTACAAAAGGCAAAGTAAAATCAGACAAGGAGGACAAAAATGTCAGGTCGCTCTGAATACAACTCTTACCGATTCCTTCCCTTTCAGCTATGCGACCTCAGCCCCAACCTACTTATTCCTCTCCTGAAGTTATTGATTCTCTTTGGACATGCCCCTTAGTGCGCAGGCCATGAAACGGCTTGTTACCAGGCTGTTCGAATGATCCTGCACAACTAAATAGTTAAGATCGGTAGTGGGCACCTTTTGGAGCTCACGCAGATTTCTATTCTTATATATTGCGGTACTCACAACATGGTCATAGCAAGTAAGCCTTGCAAACTTTTGATGAGTCCTATTTATATAGTGATTTTCTAACTCATCTGGGCTAGTTTTCTTTCGAATGCACTTAACTTTTAGTTCGTTAACATATATATTTCATCTTATCTTTAATTCCTTAGGAAGTGTGAACTTAGGCCCGTGGTTATGTAATTTTGTTACTTTTATTGATTGTACTCCTTTTATGATTGCCTGGAATGTCTGCACATATATGTGATTCGCTTTTCCTTTTGGTACAGGGGTCGTGTGCGTGTTCCGGCAGTGTTTGGAAACAGGAATACTGCTCATGATCATCAGATCAATTGCGCACGACCACTGGTCGTGCGTAGCTGATCGTGCGCACTGGTCATCAGTTTCCCAGGTTATGTCGGGGCAAACACACGACCACTGGACACAATGCGCACGACCACCGGTCGTGCGCCACTAATCGTGTGCATTGATTCCACTTTTCCCGGGGTTCTGTTTGGGGAAATCTCACGACCACTAGATATAGTGCGCACGACCACTAGTCATGCGCAACTTCTCATGCGCATTATCCCAGTCTTTCTTCAGTTCTTCCATGTCAATACGCACGATCACTGGCCATAGTGCGCACGACCACTCGTCGTGTGCCCGTGATCGTGCGTATTGTTATATTCTGCTGTCTATAAATATGCAAGTTCCACCCTAATTCGGGAGATTAACATTTTCTCTGCCATTTTTTGTCTCCGAGGAAGGTATCTGTCATTCCACTTCATCTTCCACCATAGGGAGGTCCTCCGGGAAAGCTTTCACCGCCAAATCCAAGTCGGAGCTTCCTCTCGGCCTTCTCCTTCATCCTTAAGCCTCAAGAAAGGTTTTGACATTGTATCCAACAAGCAAAAGGGAATCTTGCAACTTTCTTCCGTAATCATGACACGAAGAAGATGGGTCAATTTGAAGGTAGTGACACCCCTTCTCTACCCCGTACGTAGTTGAGGACCGTGCTAGGACGCGGATTGATAACCCGGCAATTCCTTCCATGAACCCTCAGCAAGACTTCAGATTCGGTCAATCTCCTGACTTGTACTAGCTTTCTTGTTGTATATCTGTGTTAAAACATTATTTGAAAATGTTGTTGCACTTTAGTTGTATGCTTTTTTAGATTCATATCTATGTGATTCTATATTGCTTTACTTCTTTAGTTGTTTGAGAAGCGCCATTATCCATCCACCACCACATCCGGATTTGCCGCAGTAGCAATTGCTAGTGGCATGCGTTACGAAGAGGTGCTCACGACCCTCATTCCGCCAATCTCACCACCTATTTTGCAAGGCTACTCGTCCATCCGCCCAGCGATTTGGTGCATAGAGGCCCAACTAGTCTTCCATCCCGCCTAGCAAAGCATTGCATAGCGGCATTGCATAGGTGTAGTTTATAGCATTTTACTTTATTATTCGCAAACAATAAAAACCCCTCTTCGTTAGCTTCGACCTAAGGACCTCAATCTCAAGTCCTTCTCAAAAATAAATCCACCTTGTTGTGTTCCCTCGAGATCGATACTTGGGATTATTAGCCCATTTTATATTACTTGTGCGACCGGTACACTTATCATCAACCGTATCAAGTCTTTGGCACCGTTGTCGGGGAGCACAGTCGTGTGAGTTTTTCGAGAGGAAGATAGGAGATAGAAGGCCTTTTCCATTTGTTTATATCATGTTTCTTCTTTGCTTAGTTTTTAGAATTTGTTGCTTATTTTTCTTTGTTCCTTTTATAATTTTAAATTTTCAGTAGCAGGCATCCATTTACTTTTATCTGTTGCCGTGTAGTTAATTTTTGCTTAGAATACTTCTGTTGGTGAATTCGTTTTTACTTAACCATGTTTTCTTATATGAATATCTGTTATAGATGGTGTGGGGATTATAGGCATGGTTATGATGAGTGCCCCACTGAAGATAATGAGCATAATTCTCGTGGTTCAGTGTATGGAGCACCGTCTTCTTATGGTACTTGATACACCATACCCAAGTCTTATGGTCACTTCCCTTCTACGCCTTCACCTTTTTCATATTCCTCTCCGGTCCAACCTGGACCGAGGAGTAATGGAAAATAGTGTTTGTGTTGTCGTAGCAACGACCATGTGTTGAAAGATTACGCAGAATTTCAGTTCCTGTTGGAGGAGGATGATGAATCGGCTATTCGATTCATTCTATCCAACTCTCAATTGGATGCCCCTTATGATTCTGATGATATATTCGCAGGACCACCTCGTCTATGGGGGACTGCTGCAGATATACCCATCAGACTTTCTACTGATCTGTGTTACGACATGCCGTCTCTCCACATGCATTCTTCCCCTCTTTAGGATTTACTGCCAGAGGCACCTGCACACATTTTCTCTGATGTTGTTGTTCCTCCACTTTCTTTCCGAGAATTATCTATCCCAATTTTGAGTGAGTCGGTTGATGATACTGACGATGAGCTATGCTTGGATCCTACTTGGAGTGAGATCGAGACCACTCCCCCTATTTCTGATTATTTAAGTTTTCATCTCCGTTATTTCTTGATCCCTTTCTGTATCTGAGCCCATGCTGGTTGAGTCTTCGCAAGTGCTTTAAGAGGAATTAGAGCTTTCAGCTCTAGTGATAGATGATAGCATCCTCTTTTGCGAGGAGGTTTATTCCTCCTCTGTTGAGGAAGCTCTATTGATTGCTTTCTCCTCCTACCGTGTCCCTATAAAAGATGATACCTTGCTGGGCAAGGATAAATTTTATGGTGTGATGATTGAGGACCAGTGCTCTTCCTTTTCTTACTTATTATTTCCTCTGCCTGCGAGGAACATGTATGATTATTTAGGAAGAGGGGTAACTGCTCTTTCTCCGCATCGGTACTAGCTACCGAAACAAATAATGGAACAATTACCTGTGCACTTTTCTTTTCATAGATCCATTAGCTAGAAATATGTAGAATTTAATAAGTCATGCTTGGATGAAAATAACCCCAGCAGTTATCTTACTTTTCTTGCATTTTTATTTTTAATGTTTATCTTAGTTTAGAATTTCTTTGTATTTTATATATTTTTCTTTTGTTTTTGCGGAGCTAACCCCTTAAGGTATTCTTGGCAAATTTTTATTAGCGGGGTTGTGATTCTTTGTTTGGCGGGCCTGCTTCTATTTTTTCACATGTCTTCTGGTATGCTCACTAGCTGAGTATTGGGTGACCTCTTCTCTTAGATCAATTAGATTTTAATTTCTATATCATATGCTGTGTAGTTTAGTTTAATTCTGTGGGAGAGTATGTATTGTTACTTTTTGCATGCGCACATTTCATGTGCATACTAGAAGCTTTTATAGTTTTATTTTGATTAGTTCATTGCATCGCTCACAACTGCACCCAGATGAGCACGTGCTTAGCTGTTAGCGTGCTTCGAGTTAAACTCGTTTCTTTTGTATGATTTGAGAAAATTATTGTGCTTCATAGGATTGTGAGACAGAGTAAAATGTTGACTCCTGTAGTGCTCCTAGTCGAGTGCTCTTGCCTCGCATAGAAATTGGAGTAGATTAAATTTTTCTGTACGCTTATAGTTTTATATTTTTCTATTTTCTTAAA
Organism: Platanthera zijinensis; assembly: GCA_039513925.1. Classification (NCBI taxonomy): domain Eukaryota; kingdom Viridiplantae; phylum Streptophyta; class Magnoliopsida; order Asparagales; family Orchidaceae; genus Platanthera; species Platanthera zijinensis. The sequence continues at coordinate 110,434,299 of CM077082.1, read as the reverse complement.
GGCTTTTTATTCTACTCAAAAAATGGTGAATGTGTGAATCGAACGGTAGTGTAGGGATGTGTGTAGCCATCACTAGACTCATTTTGCTCGAGTCAGGAGGAAGGATCATCTTTCTCGGTGGATAAGTACTTGCCCCAAGCTACTCTCGAAACATTGGTGCATGGTTAGTCAAGCGTGAGTGTGATGTAGGCCATCATTTTGGCCCGATTTAGCATTGTACCGTTCCTAACGTCTCATCCTCGCTAAGCCCCGCTGTGCCTACTGATGCAGCGCCGCCGTTAATTAATGATGACCCGGTTGCCGACGAGCTTTGACACAAAAATCTTAGACGCCGTGATGACGCTGAAGGAAGTGCACGTTACAACCTTCGCCCGCGACGTGCTAGAACCGCCATGAAGAATTAACTTTATTTGTCTTATTTTATGAACTCTATTTTATATTTTGGGAATATAAAATTATACTATGTTTAAGACATAATTTTATATTCATTGCACGCTTTTAATTTTTTATTTTGAAACAATTTTATTTTTGATGTGGACTTAGCCATTCGGATGGATGAGATTACATCTCCATCATGGAGGGTTAAGGCTTGTTGTAAACTCCTATTTAAGGAGGTGCTTATGAGAAATCAAGTAATGAAAAAAGATTAAACCTAAAGATTCTCTCTAGATAATTTCAGCCAAGAGGTTTCCTTATAGCCCCCCCCCCCTTGCTAGTGGTGTGAAGCCGCCGGCCCCCTTGCTCACTCTATTCGTTCGGTGCGACTCTGGCGCGGCTTCCTTCGGTGCAACTCCTTGGAAGAAGGTTGCAAACCCCTCGGTGTGACGCCAGCGGATCCGTAGAGAGAGTGATTCTCCCACCTTATCTTGTGTGAACATTATTCCCGATTGGGTAACCTTTTCCATCTTGTGTGATTCATGCTTTTAGTTTGTGGAGGTTTTTTCACGCATCGTTTTCTCCGTGATTATTAATTTCATCGCTTGCAAAATCTAAAATCGAACTTGTTGTTATTAAACCTCTTGTTAATCGGAACGGGTAGATCCGTCTCGGGAGCGCAACATGGCCTAGCCTTGATTTGCTCTTCCGATCGGCGCACTTTGTGTGACAACAAGGGAGTTAATCTCAAATTGTATTTCGATCGCTCTTGAAAGTTTTTTGCCGCTCCAAAAATATTTTATTACTGCGTTTGAAATGGCTTATGTTGAAAAGAATAAATGCTTGTATAGGTGTGGTGAGTTGTGTGCTTGTTGGAGAGGTAGGTCTTAAGGACGTTGTATCGAGTCCGGCTTACGGCGAGTTGTGTGCTTGTCGGAGAGGTAGGTCCTAAGGATGTGGTATCGAGTCCCGGATTTTGGGAGCCAACCGACCCCATTTCGTTCGTTTTTCGTCGGAGATCTCACTTTTTTATTTCTTGTTATGTGACGGTTAGGTGTTCGTTAGTGTAAGCACGTCCGTATCACGATCACCCCCACATCAATTTGGTATCAGAGGCGGTCGTTTCAACTCCAAAGTTGCAAACATCCTCGTGCGTTCTTCGTTGGTCGATCTCGTCTTTCTACGATCTGAAATTTTCGGATTGGTCTGTGTTTAGTAAAACCCTCGGAATTTTAAAACTTGTCAAAAAAATCTAAAAATTTTACTGTAGCTTCCTGCACTTATTTTTAGCAACATTAAAAAAGAAAATTTTTCAATTCGTCCTCGTTAGATCAGCCTGCAAATTGGAACTTCGTAATTCTATCTAGCTGGTCTGCAAATAGCGGGCTGAAATTTTATTTTTCAGCAAACCTAAATTTTTTTTTTAACGATCTACGTATTAAGCACGTCGGGATTCTATAGAAATATCTTATTTTCAGTATAGCTACAGCCCTAGGAAAAGTCATCTTTCCAAAATTTTGTTATACCTAAGTGCGCACTAGGCTAGGATCGGAATACACGACTCCGTCTACGTCTAGGATTGCTGAGCCCGCGCATGGGGATCCCAACACCGCAGCCATTGTAAGACCCCCCTCCCGGAACACAACACACGGCACGAGGGGAGTCTTATGCCCGAAATAGCCGCCTTGCGGTAGCACTAACACACGGGTTAGCCTTTACCATAAGACGCCTATTCCGCCGGCTACAATCCATATCACATATACTATGCCAACCCAACCATAGCAGAAAAGTAAAGCAGTTCAATTCACAACTAAGTTTAAGTCCAAAAGAGCGGAAGTTAACAAGCACAACAGGCTTATACACAAGAATAAGAGTCTAGAAATTTTTTGCCAAATGGCTACATGAAAACACTCACGACTGTCACTGACGGTGCCGATTGCACCACCACTTCAGGTCCTATTGTCCAGGCCTGGCTGTCCTGCTGCATAGTCCGTTGCTGCTCTACCTGCGGGGTTTCCTCCTAAAAAGGAAGACTTAGCAACCGTTAATCATAAGACTATGTGGCTTGACATCCGCTCCCCCGGCGACTCCTCGGCACCGGGCGGAGAAAGGAACAAAGGTACAATATGTATATATATAAGCAAGTAAACAAGCAGGTGACTGTAAATATGGTGGAGTACAAATTATGCTACACAACTAGCAGTTCTACAAATATCTATATATATGACAGCAGGTATAAGTAATCAGAATAGTAACTTAACTTATAAGAGTGCCCATACAAACTTATAAGTTAAGGATCGGCTTAACAGTAAAGTAACTCATCGTATAAGAGTGCCCATACAAACTTATACGATGAGGATCTTGAGTATGCAATGAATGACATGATATGAATGTTATGCTATGACCGAATCATGCGCACGCACATGCAAGTTGCTATGTCGACACAGACTTGAAGTTCCCACTTTTCGAGCAGGTAGCTAACCTCTCAGGCGTCGTCCGTCGTGGCCAGACGGCGACAGTGGAGCGGGCGTCTCCACTACTAGGTGGTATCACACTACCTATCCTAGGCCCTCGTACGCCTCAACGCTAAAAACACAACAGCGGAGCTCACATGCGTACTACGGCTCAGAAGGGGTCTTGGGTAGATGTGCACCAAGAACACAGCCCAACCTGGCCTTTGATTGCGAACCGGATGGAACCTCGGAAACGCACGAGGTGCAAGCCCAACCGTTCTCATGGCGCGGAGGAGATCTCGGGTTATGGACACCAAGTATCTAACCCTACCGCCCAAGGTCTACCCATTGGCTCCCATCGGTATGACGACTGGCGAACCCGTAGACCTGCCATAGTCATTATCTCAATATCGCGACACGATGAATCGTCGCACATCACATGCCCAAAAATAACTCACTCGATGCTACCCGTAGGGAGGCTACAACTCTAAGCATCGGTTGTTAATAAACCCCTTGGGATCGGATTTCGGTTACAAAATACTCTTCACATAGTGTTCATCATATTCACGCCCATCTATTCAATGAATTCACCTCAACACTTCGCATAATAGATATGTTCAACACCAAACTAGATAAATATATTCTATACCAATCTCAACCCTTAATTTCTAGCCTTCTCATCCAATCCATTTCTCTACCAATACATGGTTATTCCTTATTACACAACCAAATGAGTAACCATGCTAAATTACAGTAACTACAGCATTATAAATATATGGGAGCAAGATAACAAATGAGCAAATCACAACCATTGCAAGAGTGCTAGCATTATAAATTAACAAGTGCATTAACATAGGATAGCCCGATACTAAAACTGGGATTCCCGGAGCTACAGGAATCCGATCACAATGCTCAACCCCTCGTTGGAAAGGTATTCGCGAGGGCTACGACTTTTGTGTTGAGTCAATCGCCCAGATCTGGTCGTAACATACCAGAAATTCAACTCGAATACGTACAGGAAACAGTTTCTTGTACAGGATTTTCCCGAACGCAGCGGACTCAAACCAGCTTTCCCATGGCTACAGGTATCGCATGGAAACGTGCAACCACTCGTTGGAAAGGTAATTTCAAGGGCTACGACTTTCGTGTTGAGTCAATCACCCAGATCTGGCCAGAACACCTCTGAAATTGGCCACGAAGGTTGCCGCGTGCAGAAATCAGATTTCTGCACGCATCTTAAGGCGAGATGAACGGCATCCGTTCATCTTCTTCCTTGCAACGACCTCGCATAAACTTCTCCAGAAATCACACCCAACCTTATTTCTCCTTTCAAAGCCAAACCCTCAACGAAAACCCCTCTCATCTCCACTTTGAATGATGAGAAGGTTGAGGGAGACTAAGCCTAGAAAACCTAGGCATGGCTTATCCTAAGAACTCTCCTCCTCACCATCAAGACTCTATGGAGTCGATGTCTCTCCTAAAATAACTACAGATCTAGCACCAAGGGAGAGGGGAGAAAGCTCACCTCAAGTCCAGCGGTACCACCATGGCCGGCCATGAGCCTCGCACTCCTTCGTAGCGGCATTTCGTTTCCGCCAAGGATGGCCCGGCAATCTTCTTCCAAGGATGGCTCCGGCAAGCCTCTTCCACCTCCAGCCAAGAGAACTCTCTCAGAAATTTCGGGGCAGAAGAAAGGGGATGAAATGCTAGGGTTTCAGATCTTTTTCATTTTTATACATCGCAGACACGGGTAGGCACACGGCCGTGTTCCTACCCGTGTTCAGGTGACACGGCCGTGTCGCCTGCCGTGTTTAGGGCCGTGTTCATCCGAGAATATTTTTCTGCCGTGTTGGAGTTGCGGTACACGGGTAGAGACACGGCCTTGTCTCGACCCGTGTCCTCAGCACACGGGTAGGGACACGCCCGTGTCCCAATACCCGTGTACCTCTCTGACTGATAAGCCTAATCTTGGCATGAGGCACACGGGTATGGGCACGGCCGTGTCCATACCCGTGTCGGCCAAAATTACCATTTTGCCTTGTTTTCCTCATTTCCCGTACGTTCGCACCTGTTCACCCACGCCCCCATTGGGCTCACCACAGCCCCCTAGACTTAAATACGCAATCAAGGGGCCTAGCGCGAATTGGGACGTTACAAATCCTATAAACAAAATAAAAGATTTCGTCCCCGAAATCAGGGTAAGGCTATGGCAGTGAAACACATAAAAGGGAACTATGCTTTCAAATAAAATTCTTACCTGGAGTAAATAATTCCGGGTAGCGCCCTCGCATTAAATCCTTTGGCTCCCATGTGAACTCCTCCTTCCCATGATTAGACCATAGCACTTTCACCAAGGGAACACTTTTGCGGCGCAAGGTTCTTATCTCGTTATCAACGATCCGCACCGGCTCCAGTCGCACAGACCTATCAGACGCCACAGCACCATCCGTCGTGGGGATATACTGTTCAGGCCGCAACAAAGCCTTCCGAAGCGACGATACATGGAACACGTCGTGAAGGTTCTCCAGCTCCGGTGGTAACTCCAATCGATAGGCCAGAGGGCCAATCCTTTCCACTATGACATAGGGCCCGACATACCTTGGGCTGAGCTTCTTGACTCCACGTACCCGCGACACTCCGTGCATCGGTCGAACCTTCAGGAACACCGTATCACCCACTTGAAATTCCACCATACGGTGCCTTGTGTTGTAATATTTCGCCTGTCGGCTTTGAGCCTATAGCATTCGATCCCGGATCAACCTAACCACCGTGTCCGTGTCATCAATATACTCATTTCCCAATGTCTTCAGATCTTCGTCTTGCACCCAGGACAAGGGTGTTCTACACCTCCTTCCATACAAAGCTTCATGAGGTGCCATTCCAATACTGGCTTGATGACTGTTATTATAAGAGAACTCCACGAGAGGTAAGAGTCTCTCCCATGGTTCTCCTTTATCTAGCACACACAACCTCAGAAGTTCCTCCAATGTTCGGATGGTTCGTTCAGATTGCCCGTCCGTTTGTGGGTGAAAGGTTGTGCTAAAGGCGAGGCGCGAGCCCAAATAAGCCTGTACAGCCCTCCATTCTCTTGAAGTAAACCGACCATCCCGGTCGGAGACGATCGTCTTCGGCACACCATGGTACCGCACAAATTGTTCCACAAAGAGACGCACTAAGACGCCCACCTGCGCCTCCTTCTTCATTGGGATAAATCGGGCTACCTTGGTCAACCGGTCAACTATCACCCACACAGAATCATTCCCCGAGCGCGAGCGAGGTAACCCGTGGACGAAGTCCATGGAGATGTCCTCAAATTTCCATTCGGGGATGGGCAACGACTGTAGCATTCCACCGGGGCTTCTGCACTCCGCCTTCACCATTTGGCAGGCCACACAATGAGTAACGGAGTACTTGACATCCCTCTTCATGCCCGGCCAACACATTGTCTTTCTCAAATCGGTGTACATCTTCGCAATCCCCGGGTGCACCGAGTACTTGGAGTAATGAGCCTCCTTTAGAATATCCTCCCGAATGTTGTCACCTTCGGGGATGTAAAGCCGGCCACGAAAATGGACGAGGCCGTCTTTTAGGGAGTATTCTTCCGTAGTCCCATCCTCCATTGACTTGAAAGCCGGGGTTAAAGCTGCATCCTTCTTTTGTTCCGTCCGGATCCGGTCTCGTATGTTGCAAACTATACTTATCGTGGTCAAATACTCGGTATACTCTTCCGATTGATTCTTAAAGACCAAAGTGACTTCCATCTCTTGCAGTGTCTGGATTAACTCCATCCTCATCAAGCGGGAATCCGTGCTCGTTCCCGGTGCCTTTCGGCTCAAGGCATCAGATACGGAATTAACCTTCCCGGGGTGGTAGTTCAAGGTGAATTCGTAGTCGCACAAGAACTCCAACCACCGCCGCTGTCTCAAGTTTAACTCCTTTTGGGTGTGAACGTACTTCAGATTTTTGTGATCCGAGTAGATCTCGCAGTGGACGCCATATAAATAATGCCTCCAAATCTTCAAGGCGAATACCACCGCTCCCAACTCTAGATCATGCACCGGGTAGCTGGCTTCATGCTTCTTCAACTGTCTTGAAGCATAAGCGATCACATGCCCATTCTGCATCAACACGGCTCCCATCCCTTGATACGACGCATCCGTGTAAACTTGAAAGCCCTCCTTCCCAGATGGAAGAGCTAGGATGGGTGCAGTCGTCAATCTGTCCTTCAACTCTTGGAATGCAGCTTCGCACTGGGGTGTCCATTCAAACGGCACACCCTTGTTGGTCAGCGTAGTAAGGGGAAGGGCGATCTTCAAGAAGCCTTTCACGAACTTGCGATAGTACCCAGCAAGTCCAAGAAAGCTCCGTATGTCGGCCGCTGACTTCAATGGCGACCACTCCTTCACGGCCCGCACCTTGGCCGGATCTACTGCTAGCCCCGCCCCACTAATCACATGGCCCAAGAACGGGACCTCTTGAAGCCAAAACTCGCATTTGCTGAACTTGGCAAACAAAGTGTGCTCCTTTAGCTTCCTCAGCACTAAAGTTAGATGTTCGGCGTGTTCTGCTTCAGTCTTGGAGTAGACTAGGATATCATCGATGAACACGATGACAAAGATGTCCAAATAAGGGCTGAACACCTTGTTCATCAAGCTCATAAAGGCGGAAGGGGCGTTTGTGAGCCCAAACGGCATCACGGTGAATTCATACAAACCATATCTCGAACTGAACGCCGTCTTCTGAATGTCATCTTCTTGTATCCTCAGCTGTTAATATCCCGAACGTAGATCTAACTTGGAGAACCAATACGATCCCACCAATTGATCAAACAATTCATCAATGCGCGGTAGGGGGTAGGTGTTCCGCACCGTTAACCGGTTCAACTCTCGATAATCAATGCATAACCGCAGGGTGCCATCCTTCTTTTTGACGAACAAAACGGGCGCTCCCCAAGGCGACGAGCTTGGGCGAACGAACCCTGCTTCCACCAACTCTTGAAGCTGGACTCTAAACTCTGCAAGTTCCTTCGGAGCCATTCGGTGTGGAGCTCGCGAGACGGGCTTGGCACCCGGAATTAGCTTGATTTGGAAGTCCACTTCCCTATGCGGGGGTAGTCCCGGCAATTTCTCGGGGAATACCTCAGGAAATTCTCGCACCACCCGCACATCCTTGACCTCTAATGTCAATTTCTTCAACTCGAAGCAAATTACATAGACCTCGTCCCCTTCCATATGAGATTTCATAGCTTGAATTGAAGATAATAATTTACCTGGTGCGAATCTAATACCTTGGAAGATGACTTCCGAGTCTCCATGCCTCAACATAACTTGTTTCTCCGCACAATTGATCCTGGCGTGGTGCCAATTCAACCACTCCATGCCCAGGATGAGATCGAACTCCGGGATTCTTAACACTGTAGCCGGAGTTTCAAAGGACTTTCCTCCAATAAGGGTGTCGAAGTCGCAACTTGCTGACGACGTCATCTCAGAGCCGTCCGGAAGGCGCACCCTTTGAGTAGTGCCCGTGAAGTGTTGCACTCCCTCTAACTCCTTCACAAAGTCCGCCGAAATGAACGAGTGAGACGCACCCGTGTCAAATAACGTATAGGCGGGGCTCCCGCTAACCATGACGGTGCCTAGGTTCCAAAAAGGGCAATCACTATTCAGAATTACGCGTATCATTTGTATCGTAAATCTAACAAGTCATATATTATTAATAAATTTTGCACGTACCGGTGATGACTTCCTGCGGATTTCTCTCCTGAGTCATATCCAATGCGAATACATGCTCCCGTGCATGTCCTTGATTTCTCCCTGGTGGTCCTCTTCCTCGGCCACGCATGTGCCCTCGCCCCCGTGGAGCTACTGGAGGGAGAGCAATAGGAGCATCCCCGATCAGTCGCGGGCAAACTCGTCGGACATGTCCCGGTTGGTTGCACTCAAAGCATATCACCTCAAGTCGGCCCCCAGGTTGTTGATAATGTTGCTGCTGCGGTGGTGGAGTTAAAGCTGGTGGTTGCGGAATTGGGTACTCCATCCAATAGTTCCGGTTGACCCACCGACCGCCTCTATGGTTTCCCCTTCCTCTGCCATGATCATTCCGCCTTCTATTACTAGGGCCGACTTCAATTACTCCTTCCGCAGGTCTCTTGCCACATCCCATGTGGTCCGCCTCCAGTCTCTTTGCCATGTCAATGATTTCTGCCAGGCTTGCATCGGCTATAAACAAAAGGGCCTGCCTCAGGGGGTCCCTTAATCCTTTGTAGAAGCGCTTCGCGTAGCTTCTATCGTCCAAATCATAGGAATCGGCAAACCTAGCGAGGTGTTGGAACTCCCTCTGGTACTCCATTACCGATTTCGATCCCTGCTTCAGCTGCAGAAATCTTTCTTCAAGTTCATCCCGAGCAGAAGAAGGGATGAAGTGATCCAGAAAAGCCTCGGTGAACTCGTTCCAACTGATGTCCGTGTACAACCGCCCTTGGAAGGTGGAGCCCATGAGGGACTTCCACCACCTTTTGGCGTGCAGCTCTAGCAGTGTCACTACCAATGTCACCGCCATGCTGTTCGGACATCTTATGCCAGCCATCAATTCCTGCACGGTATCAAGCCTTTCCTCGGTGCGCACCGGCGATTCTGTCCCAAGATAGGCAGGAGGGGACAGGGTACGGAAGGTGCTCAACCAGTTGGAGCCTGGCGCTTGTTGTTGCACCGGAGCTTGCTGGGCTTTAAATGCATCCAATATGGCTGACAGCGTTTGTCCCAGTTCCGACTGCTGGGATTGTGAAGGGACGGAAGGGGTAGGAGTGCCCCCAACCGGCTTCACCTCGCGCTGGGACCTATACGCAAGGTACAAACTAGGGTCAGGTTGGCTAAAACTAATGTTAAAGTTGGACAACTTAGTGTGAATTACATATGGGCACACCACTGCTTCCGCTAAGTCGGTTTGTCCCCAAACCGACTAATCGAACGGGAGTGGCCTATTGTTACATGACTGCTCTAGTTGAAGATCGGCTAAGTCTGATACCATTTGTAAGACCCCCCTCCCGGAACACAACACACGGCACGAGGGGAGTCTTATGCCCGAAATAGCTGCCTTGCGGTAGCACTAACACACGGGTTAGCCTTTACCATAAGACGCCTATTCCGCCGGCTACAATCCATATCACATATACTATGCCAACCCAACCATAGCAGAAAAGTAAAGCAGTTCAATTCACAACTAAGTTTAAGTCCAAAAGAGAGGAAGTTAACAAGCACAACAGGCTTGTACACAAGAATAAGAGTCTAGAAATGTTTTGCCAAACGGCTACATGAAAACACTCACGACTGTCACTGACGGTGCCGATTGCACCACCACTTCAGGTCCTATTGTCCGGGCCTGGCTGTCCTGCTGCATAGTCCGTTGCTGCTCTACCTGCGGGGTTTCCTCCTAAAAAGGAAGACGTAGCAACCGTTAGTCATAAGACTAAGTGGCTTCACATCCGCTCCCCCGGCGACTCCTCGGCACCGGGCGGAGAAAGGAACAAAGGTACAATATATATATATAAGCAAGTAAACAAGCAGGTGACTGTAAATATGGTGGAGTACAAACTACGCTACACAACTAGCAGTTCTACAAATATCTATATATATGACAGCAGGTATAAGTAATCAGAATAGTAACTTAACTTATAAGAGTGCCCATACAAACTTATAAGTTAAGGATCAGCTTAACAGTAAAGTAACTCATCGTATAAGAGTGCCCATACAAACTTATACGATGAGGATCTTGAGTATGCAATGAATGACATGATATGAATGTTATGCTATGACCGAATCATGCGCACGCACATGCAAGTTGCTATGTCGACACAGACTTGAAGTTCCACTTTTCGAGCAGGTAGCTAACCTCTCAGGCGTCGTCCGTCGTGGCCAGACGGCGACAGTGGAGCGGGCGTCTCCACTACTAGGTGGTATCACACTACCTATCCTAGGCCCTCGTATGCCTCAACGCTAAAAACACAACAGCGGAGCTCACATGCGTACTACGGCTCAGAAGGGGTCTTGGGTAGATGTGCACCAAGAACACAGCCCAACCTGGCCTTTGATTGCGAACCGGATGGAACCTCGGAAACGCACGAGGTGCAAGCCCAACCGTTCTCATGGCGCGGAGGAGATCTCAGGTTATGGACACCAAGTATCTAACCCTACCGCCCAAGGTCTACCCATTGGCTCCCATCGGTGTGACGACTGGCGAACCCGTAGACCTGCCACAGTCATTATCTCAATATCGCGACACGATGAATCGTCGCACATCATATGCCCCAAAACAACTCACTCGATGCTACCCGTAGGGAGGCTACAACTCTAAGCATCGGTTGTTAATAAACCCCTTGGGCTCGGATTACGGTTACAAAATACTCTTCACATAGTGTTCATCATATTCACGCCTATCTATTCAATGAATTCACCTCAACACTTCGCATAATAGATATGTTCAACACCAAACTAGATAAATATATTCTATACCAATCTCAACCCTTAATTTCTTGCCTTCTCATCCAATCCATTTCTCTACCAATACATGGTTATTCCTTATTACACAACCAAATGAGTAACCATGCTAAATTACAGTAACTACAGCATTATAAATATATGGGAGCAAGATAACAAATGAGCAAATCACAACCATTGCAAGAGTGCTAGCATTATAAATTAACAAGTGCATTAACATAGGATAGCCCGATACTAAAACTGGGATTACCGGAGCTACCGGAATCCGATCACAATGATCAACCACTCGTTGGAAAGGTATTCGCGAGGGCTACGACTTTTGTGTTGAGTCGATCGCCCAGATCTGGTCGCAACATACCAGAAATTCAACTCGAATACGTACAGGAAACAGTTTCCTGTACAGGATTTTCCCGAACGCAGCGGACTCGAACCAGCTTTCCGTGGCTACAGGTATCGCATGGAAACGTGCAACCACTCGTTGGAAAGGTAATTTCAAGGGCTACGACTTTTGTGTTGAGTCGATCACCCAGATCTGGCCAGAACACCTCTGAAATTGGCCACGAAGGTCGCCGCGTGCAGAAATCAGATTTCTGCACGCATCTTAAGGCGAGAAGAACGGCATCCGTTCATCTTCTTCCTTGCAATGACCTCGCATAAACTTCTCCAGAAATCACACCCAACCTTATTTCTCCTTTCAAAGCCAAACCCTCAACGAAAACCCCTCTCATCTCCACTTTGAATGATGAGAAGGTTGAGGGAGACTAAGCCTAGAAAACCTAGGCATGGCTTATCCTAAGAACTCTCCTCCTCACCATCAAGACTCTATGGAGTCGATGTCTCTCCTAAAATAACTACAAATCTAGCACCAAGGGAGAGGGGAGAAAGCTCACCTCAAGTCCAGCGGTACCACCATGGCCGACCATGAGCCTCGCACTCCTTCGTAGCGGCATTTCGTTTCCACCAAGGATGGCCCGGCAATCTTCTTCCCAGGATGGCTCCGGCAAGCCTCTTCCTCCTCCAGCCAAGAGAACTCTCTCAGAAATTTCGGGGCAGAAGAAAGGGGATGAAATGCTAGGGTTTCAGATCTTTTTCGTTTTTATACACCGCAGACATGGGTAGGCACACGGCCGTGTTCCTACCCGTGTTCAGGTGACACGGCCGTGTCGCCTGCCGTGTTTAGGGCCGTGTTCATCCCAGAATATTTTTCTGCCGTGTTAGGGTTGCGGTACACGGGTAGAGACACGGCCGTGTCTCGACCCGTGTCCTCAGCACACGGGTAGGGACACGCCCGTGTCCCAATACCCGTGTACCTCTCTGACTGATAAGCCTAATCTTGGCATGAGGCACACGGGTATGGACACGGCCGTGTCCATACCCGTGTCGGCCAAAATTACCATTTTTCCTTGTTTTCCTCATTTCCCGTACGTTCGCACCTGTTCACCCACACCCCCATTGGGCTCACCACAGCCCCCTAGACTTAAATACGCAATCAAGGGGCCTAGCGCGAATTGGGACGTTACAGCCATAGCCGGGCTGCATGTCAAAATGACGGAGCTTATGGACATGTTAACCCAGTTCATACAAAACCAAGCTAGGCCACCCCCCCCCACCCATTAATGTTGGGTTGCCCCACCGGCGCCAACAAATCTCCGATTTGGATTCTGATGGGGACTCCCCACGAGTGCCCCCTCGAGGCCGTCGCCACGAGCGATAGTTTGACATTACTAAGGCCGTCAAGATGCCCCCACTTTCGACGACATGGGATATCCACAGAACTTCCTTAATTGGACGGCGGGTACATGGAGTGTTACTACGACTGGCACCATCTCACGGACCTCCAAAAGGTCCAAGTTGTCAGAATGAAGTTAACAGGTCGTGCCAAAACTTATTGGATGAATGAAGAGCGTAGGCTTGGAGCTGGGAACGGAGACTCAATTATTGGATGGGCCATAATGAAGAACTTATTGACCGATCAGTATGTCCCCGCGTACCATCGGACACAGATGTTCGATGAGCTTGCCACCCTGCGGCAGGGCTCGAGCTCGGTAGCTGAATATATGGGTGAACTTAAGGACCGTATGGTGCGATGTGACCTGAGGGAGATCCCCGAAGTAACTTTATCTAGATTTCGAAAGGGGCTTCACTCCGATATCCAAAGGAAGCTCTTGCGATATGGGCATACGGATTTGAACGCAACTTTCAATGTCGCCATAGACATTGAAAAACACTTAGCCTCTAAGGCTTACTCTCGTTACTCTCATACGAAGAATAAGTCCACCACTGGGGCATCTTCTTCCACATATCCTGATAAGGGAAAATTTAGATCCACTGAGTCGAAGTCTGTTGTGATCACCGCTAGAAACACTAAGAGCCCCGCAAGTGAGCATGTTCCTATAGGGAAGGTTAGTTAGGCTAACACCACTTGTTACTCTTGCGGCGTTCAAGGCCACTATGCCTACGAATGCCCAACAAAGACGAAAACACTAGACTTATTAGATCTAGCTACCGACCCTGACGATTATGAGTACGAGGCCGCAGAGGAAAGTGACCCCGAAGGAGTCCCTAGTGACTTGGAGGACGATCACCGCCTTATGGTGATGCGTTGTATTTTGACCACTCCTCGTCCCGTAGAAGACTGGAATAGGACGAGCATATTTTCCCTGATCTTTAAGAGGTGCGAAAAGCTATGCAAACTAGTTATTGATGGTGGTAGTTGCGTGAACGCCGTTTCTGAGAACGTCGTTAAGCGTATGTCCTTGACTGTTGAGCCGCACCCGACTCCCTATCAGGTTGCTTGGATTAATAATGTTACTATTAAGGTAACCCAATGATGCTTAGTTCCCCTGTCATTCAAGTCCTACTCGGATGAGGTCTGGTGTGACGTCCTGCCCATGGACGATTGTCATGGTTATTAGGCCGCCCCTGGCTCTATGACCGTGATGTGACACACTACGGTCGCGCCAACACATATGAGATTAAATTCAACGGCAAGACCATCACCTTGAGACCGACTGTGCCAAAAGAACCGGTAGTGATGGCTAAGGATACCACTATCCCTGTAGAGAAGAAGGCATTGAGCTTGCTCGGTAGGAAAGAATTTGTGAAGGATCCCTTCATTGAGGGCATGATGTACACTCTCGTTCTCATGGGTACCAAAACTGATAGTGGCGTTTTAGATGATTTACCCCGAGAGCTACGAGTATTGTTGGAAGAGTTTAGGGACATTTACCCGGATGAGTTGCCATCGTCGTTGCCTCCGCTTAGATATATACAACATGACATCGACCTTATCCCCGAATCGTCCATACCCAACCAACCCCACTATAGGCTTAATCCCACCGCCCACCAAGAGTTACAAACCCAAATAGAGGATTTACTACGTAAGGGATTTATTATGGCGAGTATGAGCCCGTGTGCTGTCCCGACCCTTCTTACCCCAAAGAAAGATGGCACCTGGCGCATGTGTGTTGATAGCCGGGCTACCAATAAAATTACTATAAAATATAGGTTTCCAATACCGCGCCTAGATGATCTCTTCGATGTCCTAACGGGTGCCACTATCTTCTCGAAGTTGGACCTATGGAGTGGTTACCATCAGATTAGGGTCCGAGAAGGGGATGAGTGGAAGACAACATTCAAGTCTAAGGACAAGTTGTATGAGTGGCTTGTGATGCCCTTTGGGTTATCCAATGCCCCTAGCACCTTCTCCCGGATGATGACGCACACCTTTAGGCCGTATATGGGGAAGTCTGTTGTAGTATATTTTGACGACATCCTACTCTTTAGTACCTCCCCCGCCGAACAGCTCTCCCAAATCAAAGTAATCCTCACCACTTTAAGGAAGGAAACCTTATTTCTAAATCTTAAGAAATGCACATTTTATGTTTCAGAGGTTGAATTCTTGGGTTACATAGTTAGTTCGGATGGAATTCGTGTTGACCCAGGAAAGGTTCAAGTTATTAGAGACTTACCCGAGCCCACTAACCTTCGAGAGGTGCATAGTTTCCACGGATTAGCTACCTTCTATCGTTGTTTCATACGCGATTTGAGTAGCATTATGGCACCCATTACCGACTGCATGAAGAAGGGCGAATTCACATGGACGAAATTCGCCACGTTTGCTTTCCGTCGCATTAAAGAGCTTATTACCAAAGCTCCGGTGTTGCGTCTCCCCGACTTCACCAAGGTCTTCGAGCTTACGTGTGAGGCATCTGGCATTGGAGTTGGAGGTGTCTTGAGCCAGGAGGGACACCCCGTGAGTTATTTTAGTGAGAAGTTGACGGGCGCCAAATTAAACTACTCAAATTATGATAGGTAGTTCTACGCCGTCATTAGATGTCTGCACCATTGGAGGCACTACCTACTCTCTAAGGAGTTTGTGATCCTTTTCGATCACGAAGCGTTGTGGTTCATCAATGGCCAACATAAGATCAGCCCGCGTCTCGCTAAGTGGGTATCTTTCCTACAGTGTTACACTTTCAATCTTAAACACCTCAAGAGAGCTCACAACTGAGTCGCGGGCACTCTTAGTCGCCTAAACTTGTTTGTCACCACTATGGAGGTTTATGTGGTAGGATTCGAACGAATCAAAGATGAGTACGCCATGTGCCCCGATTTCCAGGACGCATATTTGTCAGCCCATGATAGCTCCCCCACGAACATATCGTCTTTCGTCATTAAGGATGGCTATCTATTTAGACTTGGAAAGTTATTTATTCTACAGTCGTCGTTACGCCTACATATCATCTGTGAATTACATGGCGGAGGGTTGAGTGGTAATTTCTGTAGGGATAAGACCATTACGTTAGTTGAAGAGAAATTCTAGTGGCCAAAACTTAAGCCAATAGTGGGACGAGTGGTGAGTAGTTGCAGTACTTATCAGGTATCCAAGGGCACCAAAACCAACGTCGGTTTATATATGCCGTTGCCTATACCTTCCACCCCATGGGAAGATGTGAGCATGGACTTTCTCTTAGGCCTAACCACTACCTTACGACGTCACGATTCTATTTTTGTAGTTGTGGATAGGTTCTCCAAAATGGCATATTTTATCCCATGCACCAGAACAAACGATGCGTCTCATATCGCCAAATTATATTTTAAAGAAGTGGTTAGTCACCGGGGAGTGCTGAAGACAATAGTCTCGGATCAGATGTTAATTACACGAGCTATTTATGGAAAACACTTTGGGTCTTAATGGATACCAAGTTATTGTTTTCCTCTGCCTATCACCCCCAGACTGCTGGGAAGACAAAGGTGGTTAATCGGAGCTTGGGTAGCCTTCTTAGATGCCTAGTGAGCAATCACAAAGGCACATGGGATCTTATTCTTCCCCACGCCTAGTTGGCTTATAATAATTCCAAAAATCGGTCCACTGGTCTGTCAGCAAATGAGATTGTTCATGGGTACAAGGCCCCTGTGGCTATTGACTTGGTGCCGTTGCCCCCAACATACAAGACAAGTCAGTTTGAACAATCCTTCTCCCAACATATTCATGACTTACATGCACATATACGAGCTATCTTGATTGCTCAATACGTGTCTTATCAGACGCACACTAATTTACATAGGAGGGTGTCACACTTTAAAGTTGGCAATTTGGTCGTAGTCCGATTAGTTCCCGAACGCTTTCCATCTGGCACTGTTAAGAAGTTGGCACCGGAGCGCGCCGGCCCTTTTCGGATTATCAAGAAACTAGGTGACAATGCTTTCGTTTTGGATTTGCCAGCTGATTTGGGTATCTCCCCTATTTTAAATGTCTCGGATTTGACGCTGTTTGTTTTACCTCCACCTGAGTTGAATTCCCTGTCGTCTTCTCCCTCCACTAAAAATTCTGATGGGTTGAGGAGTGGTAGTTCGGATGATCTCTCTCCTTCGGTCCCCGCAGGTATAACATCTGATGGTACGTTGCCTTCTTTTATTCCAACTGCTGACATGTTTCCCATGTTCCCCAGGACATTTCTCACTCCAGATATGATACTCGTTGCGGAACCATTCACTACTCCGTATGGTTCTACCTACCGCTTCCTTGTCCGATGGCGTGACCGCCCCCCCCCCCCCCGTCAGACGACTCTTGGGTACTAGCGACAGAGCTTCAACGTTTGGATGCCGAGCTTCTCCGCCGCTATCTCTCCACTAACGCATCAGAGATACGTGATTTTGAGTGGGGGAGGATTGATGCAGCGTCGCCGCTAATTAATGATGACCCGGTTGTCGAGGCACTTCGACACAAAGATCTTAGACATCATGATGACGCTGAAGGAAGTGCATGTTACAACCTCCGCCCGCGGCGTGCTAGAACCTCCATGAAGAATTAACTTAATTTGTCTTATTTTATGAACTATATTTTATATTTTGGGAATATAAAATTATCCTATGTTTAAGTGATAATTTTATATTCATTGCATTCTTTTAATTTTTTAATTTGAAACAATTTTATTTTTTGTGTGCACTTAGACATTCGGATTGATGAGATTACATCTCCATCATGGACGGTTAAGGCTTATTGTAAACTCCTATTTAAGTAGGTGCTTATGAGAAATCAAGTAATGAAAAAAGATTAAACCTAAATCCTCTCTCTAGAGAATTTCGGCCAAGAGGTTTCCTCATAGCCGCCGCCGCCCATTGCTAGTGGTGTGAAGCCGCCGCCCCCCATTCTCCCTCCATCCGTTCGGTGCGACTCCGGCGCGGCTTCCTTCGGTGCGACTCCTTGGAAGAAGGTTGCAAACCCCTCGGTGTGACGCCGGCGGATCCGTAGAGAGTGTGATTCTCCGACCTTATCTTGTGTGAACATTATTCCCGGTTGGGTAACCTCTTCCCTCTTTTGTGATTCATGCTTTTAGTTTGTGGAGGTTTTTTCACGCATCGTTTTCTCCGTGATTATTAATTTCATTGCTTGCAAAATATGAAATCGAACTTATTGTTATTGAACCCCTTGTTAACCAGAACGGGTAGATCCATCTCGGGAGCACAACTTGGCCTATCGTAGATTTGCTCTTCCGATCTGCGCACTTTGTGTGATAACAACAGAGTTAATCTCGACTCGAATTTCGATCGCTTTTGAAAGTTTTCCGCCGCTCCAAAAATATTTTATTATTGCGTTTGAAACGGCTTATGTTGAAAAGAATAGATGCTTGTGTAGGTGCGGTGAGTCGTGTGCTTGTTGGAGAGGTAGGTCTTAAGGATGTTGTATCGAGTCTGGCTGACGGCGAGTTGTGTGCTTGTTGGAGAGGTAGGTCCTAAGGACCCCTTTTCGTTCGCTTTTGGTCGGAGCTCTCCCTTTTTTATTTCTTGTTCTGTGACGGTTAGGTGTCTGTTAGTGTAAGCACGTCCGTATCACGATCACCCCCACATCACCTACCCCTTCTTTTGATTAAGCTCCACCATTATTTCACCAAAGCCTCATGGCTGATACTAGTCGCACACCCTAGTCAAGCTTTAGTGTTTTACATTTTCAATTTGGGGTGTGATGTGGTGATATTCATTGTGAAATGTGGATTTGCTCCCAAGCTTCTATTTGCTGAAACTGTTTAAAGAAAAGAAAATGATTTGAAAAAAAAATATGTGAAAGAGAAAAGTAAAAAAAGTGAAAAGAAAAAGTATAATTGAAAATCCTATTGGTGATAAGATTGTAATTGGAGTAGGCGGTGCACGCACCCATATTTTAAAAGTTAAGTATGGGGGTGTGGTGTACCCATATGTATTGTGGTTAGCATTGGATTCTTTTTATGATAGCTTATTTGGGTTAGGTGCATAGCTCTCCTGTTTATCTTTGTCTATCCCATGGTAACCCAAGTCCCACGATTATCCTAAAGTCCTATGGATTCATGCTTGTGTCGAACTAGAGCGGTAGAGAGAGTGTGAACGGGCAAGCGTATGGTACCCAACATTAGTGGATTCCTTTGGAGGTGATCCTGAGACCTGATCTTTGGCAAAGCTTTCCTTAGTGGCCTGCCTACTTTCTTACTATGCGTGACCGGAAAATTCACCGTGATTCCATTTTTGAGTAGTAATAAAATGTTGATATGCAATGTGAAAAGTATAAACTATTTTGTATACTTAGAAATTTCCTCTATTTATATTTTTATGCGTACGAGCATACGACTTCGCATGGTATTCCGTATCACAATTCTATGTTAGCTATATCATTTTTTTTGTTTGCATAGTTTTTGTTTGCTCAGGACGCGTAAACAGGTAAGCCTAGGGGTGTGATGAGTCCTATTTATATAGTGATTTTCGGACTCATCTGAGCTAGTTTTCTTTCTATTGCACTTCACTTTTAGTTCATTATCGTATATATTTCCTCTTATGTTTATTTACATAGGAAGTGGTTCTGTATTTTTGTTACTTTTATTGATTGTACTCCATTTATGATTGTCTAGAATGTCTACACATATCAGTGATTCGCTTTTCCTTTTGGTACAGGGGTCGTGAGCGTGTTCGGGGAGTGTTTGGAAATAGGAATACTGCGCACGATCATCAGATCTATTGCGCACGAGCACTGGTCGTGCGACACTGATCGTGCGCACTGGTCTTCAGTTTGCCAAGTTCTGCCGAGGCAAACGCATTATCACTGGACACAGTGCGCATGACCACCGATCGTGCGCCACTGATCGTGTACATTATTTCCACTTTTCCTGGAGTTTTGTCTGTGGTAATCGCATGACCAATGGACATAGTGCGCACGACCACTGGTCATGCGCCACTGCTCGTGTGCGTTATCCCAGTCTTTCTTGAGTTCTGTCTGCCAATACGCTCGATCACTGGCCATAGTGTGCACGACCATTGGTCGTGCGCCCGTGATCGTGAGTATTGTTATATTCTGCTGTCAATAAATATGCAGGTTTCGCCCTAATTCGGGGGATCGAGATTTTCTCCGCTATTTTTCGTCTCCGAGGAAGGGATCCGCTGTTCCCCTTCATCTTCCACCGTAGGGAGGTGCTCCGGGCAACTTCCAAGTAGGAATTTCGGTTAAAACACAAACATGTTTTCTCTTTTGATGCCATTGCATCATCTGGTTACCTTGCAAATCCTTTTGGTTTATTCTGAAGTCGTGAAGGTCAAATGTATCTGAAGACGAATATTCCATTGCGAGATCATATTGTTCTCTCCTCTTCCTTGCAATTTCTTGCTTTTTTCCCTCTTTGTAAAGGTTAGTCTGCCTGGACTCAGCGTAAGGTTGAAGGAATGTTCAAAGTTGCTGAAAGAAGTCGGCGAGCAGGATGTTCGAAAAAATATACGGGCAAAAATATAAGACTGCAGAGTTTTCGAACTCTCTTGGCGGGCTAAGATGGCCATGCTCGGTAGTGGTGGAAGACAGTTATAAATATTGAGCCTAGAGATCTTCAAAAAATCTACAATCTTCTCCTCCATGTTCGACATCTTAACGCTTCTAAATTTACTATCAGCCCATTGTTGCGGATAGGTGTGTTCTAGGCCCAAGTCGCCTTCGAACATCAGATGGAGAGAGGTCCAGTTTGTTATATTGGATGGGCAATCTTTGATGGGGAGTGAATAAGGTTTTAAAATTAATTGAACAATTAAAAATAGTTTCGCCAAGGGGAAAAATGTTTCTGCATGCTACCGCGGGGCACTAGTTTGCTAGCGCATGGCAGTACGACATAGAACTCGTTCTCACCATACAACTTCATCTTTCAGAGGATTACAAACCCTTCAGAGATCTACCGGTATAAAACTACGAAATAATAACAAAAATTAAGAACGAACAATAATTTTATTCAAAAGTAATGTAAGTGGTTTACACTAAAGAACAACTAGATCTCCATGACGCCGGAGATCGGAGGCAGTGAAATAAAAACTCCATTTACTTTTTTATACTGACTCACTACTCGAACTGGTTGGCTCTCTCCCTTTCCCTTACCAGAAAGGTCTTCAAGCAGGCCCTTCACCTTCCTTCTCATAAGTGTCTTAGTGCTCCACTGAATCCACCGATATAGACATCTCTTCCCTTGGATGATTTCTCACGGAACCCTTCACAGATTTCGACGACCCTCACCAATCGATTTTCCTCACCCACAAACAATTAGAAAAGGGAATAATATAATTAGAGAGTAAAGAAGATTTAAAGTGATTCTCCCTCAAGACAATTCCTCCGTAGAGTGGTGCGCGACTAGTGATACAAATTTTCATTCAATTACACCCGATCAACTCCTCTTGGTGGTTGTAATGCTTTGCTTGCTTGAGATCTTCGTGCACGAATGGGAGGGAGGCATTTTTCTAATCCTTCGACGGAGATGGTTGAACATTTCTCTGAGATGGCACACGAACCCTAGAATCAGAATATGTCTTTCTCATTGTCTCTAGGTAAGAGAGGCTCACTTTTATAAGCCTTGTGAAATAATCTACCATCGGGTGTAGACCTAGCACCCAGCGGTTAGTTGATGCTTGTGGATGTGACAGCTGTCCAGCAGATTTGGAAAAATATCTTAATAATATATTTTTCATCTTTTGGGGGCTATCATAGCGTGGTACGGAGCTATCGCCTGATGGTAGCGTGATGACTTGATGCTCATTAAGAGAGCTAGCGCACTGCGGTACAGCTAGTACCATGCGGGAGTCCACAGAGCACTTGTCCTGAATTAAATCCATAGATATCGTGGGTGGTAGGGCTAACGCTCGGCAGTAAGTTCCAGATCTTGATTTTCTCGTTCATATGTACCTATAACCCTGCACACTATACCCAACACTCGTGTGATTAAATACAATATGAGATTTGATATTTTCCAACTAAAGAGACGTAACCATAGGCTCCAAAAAACTCCCCCTTTTGATAATATAAAATTCCGTTCATGAGATATAAAAACAGAAACAACATGGTATAGTCTAATCCAATTAGTAAGCATGAAATATAGCAGGTAGACATAATAGATAATGAAATAATCAATACTAGTCAATATGGCTCCCCCTATATATGGGTAACACATCCATCCGTCACATGAAATAAAATAGATGTTCCGGCCGGGGCCCCATGCCGTATTCCACAGATAGTCGGCATAGTTACTTATTAATATCAAAAACAACATGAACCCTAACTCAAAGCATTCAAGAAGAAGCTTTAAAGATTAACTTTTGAACTCAAGTACACACGAATGTCCACTATATATAAATATTAGGATTGTTTACAAAATACACAAAATGATATGACCTTAAGGCCTTACAGTTATACTTCAAAATTGTGGTTTACAAACATCGGCGCACAGGCCGACCATACATAAAAACAATAAAAGCCTACGCTTGACCTTTAAGGACCGGCAAAGCATCAAGGGATGCAGCCCGCTACTTTCTGATCGGCTCTCTAGCACCTGCACAGGTACTATCTACCACTAAGGTGGAAAACAAGGCAACGGTCAGCATTAGCTGACCAATTTATATCGACCATACCCCATTCCCGGGGAAGCGATATTCCTTCCCTACAGGCACAACATTCATATATGTATATCACAAGAAGATAGACTTCAACAACCTTCAATATATCACAGACGTTTGCATCAATGCCAAACATTTCATGCACTCAGGGCACATTCTCGATGTACTGGAAATGCCTAGTCACACCACCTTTCAGAGGACCCGGACTTGATGGTCAATTTATGAGCATTCTAGTATTTCCGGCTTATAGCCTAAGACTTCCTCTCTCTTTGCCACCACTAAATCTCATATACTTTAGGTCTGTTTAACCAATTGACATCGAGCGGGTACAACTCAGCCCTTTCTTATTGCTCACATCGACGTGTCATCGGCAAAAGTCGAAGCCTTCATGGAAAACAGACATTACACGTGTTGGACTCCCCTTTCCCGTAACAAAAACATAACCAATTTTATGTACAACGAGTCTCATGACCACCATAGCTGGGCACCCAGGCACACAACTCCCCTGCTAAACCCATGGTCTCCATGAGACAGGTTGCGCATGTACAATCTTATCTGAAACCTATCTCCAGCGATAATTACTATCATCTGGCATTAGCGATAGTATTTCTCTTCTGTCTCCAGACTCAATCATAACTGGAGCATCTATCCAGAAAACCCTGTAGTATCTTGCAGTGCCAGAAATGCTGGACTTTTATATAAATCAGAGCTCACCAAGAGCTATTGCTTGTGATACTCGCTGTCACCGATGATATCCAACAGTTATAAAAACTATGGAATTTTCCCGATAGTTTCCTGTAGCACACCTCCAGTACTTCCTGCTACTCTCATTTCACAGGTTCATCCCACAGACGTAAAATACTCATTTATACTCGGAGTCTTCTCCAACACGCAACACAAAATATCACCTATCCAGACCAACCTGTCCAGATGGGCTTCACACAGCATGCCTATTCCGTACTACAATTTTCGGATCTATATGCAAAACCAAACTCAGGGATACCACGTATCGACCCATCAGAATTCCCTGGATTCTCCACCTTTTGGTGTGGAATTCCATGCATATGCAAAAGGGAGGACTTCACTTGTCCAAGAAGGAAGATTGTTACCCTTATCGATCGCTTAGGAGCCATGCCCTTATTCTTTGATTCGGATGGAACTGAGCATCAAAGCTTCCATTCTGCAGATCTAGCGTTGACTGGAAAATCCGATCACAAGCACACCTTGGATCGCTTCTCCCCTTAGCCTTCTGGATTTTCTTTCTCCTCTTCCATCAAGATCTCAAGAACTAAGAGATAAAGTGTGAGAAAGGTAAATGATAATAACATCTCAAAGCTAGGCCTTTATAACAAGCTACCGCGGTGCGGTATCGGCTACCACCGCGCGATATCTAAGGCAGTCATCACTTGGCCCAATGGACATCGTTCTATCGCCCAAAGTAGCATGCACTGCAGTGATACGTGGCATGCTACCACAAGTTATAACTCACTACCGCCGAGCGGTACCTTCCGGAGGCAAAAGTCAATTTAATTAGGTAGTGCCGCGCGATAGCGCACTACCGGCACGCGTTAGTCACTTAACGCTTTATCCCAAGCATTGAGTGTGTCGAGTGATATCGCCACACGCTAGCTTTCTAACACCATACGGTAAACATCGCGAGGCTTCCTCGAGAGCATTGAGAGTGTCGACTGTTACCGCTGCACGATATCTTTCTATCGCCAGGTGGTAACAACCCGAGTCCTTAGTCATTTAATTCATTGATCTATCGCCGGTGATAAGACTATTGCCTCGGTATAACCTCGGGATTTTTAGGGCATTACAATTCTCCCCTCCTTTTAGAGATATCATCCCAAAATTTAATTAATGAAAGGAAATCAGTACATCAGCTTACAACATTAATTAAAAAAATAACTCGGCGAATTCCTCTCGCATGGTTTGCTCACGCTCCTATGTAAGTTGTTCATGACCATTAATGTCTCAACGGACTTTGACCATCCCGATTGCTTTGTTTCGTAGTTGCCTGATCTCCGTATCCTCGATCTGAATGGGTCTAACCTTCGTCATCAGCCCACTATCAGCCGGTACATGATCATCAGCGATTACTTACACAAGCTCTTTCAAAGCTTTTCGCAGCACCGATATGTGAAACACATAATGAAAACCACTTAGCTTCGCTTAAAGAACTAATCGATAGGTAGCTGCTCCAATTTGCTCAACCACTTCAAATGGACCGAGATACCTAAGACTCAACTTTTTCAAGCGCCGAATCATGTACATTCCTTTGAATAGCTTGATCTTCAAATATACCCAATCGCCAACTATAAAGTCCATGTTTCGATGCTTGCCATTATAGTTCTTTGCCTGCCTATCCTAGGCTACTAATATCCACTCTGATATAGTACGTATCAACGAATTTGCATCTTCGACTTCTTTACGCTTGAAAAACTTCGAATCGCCTGTTTCCGCCTAAGCTAAAGGAGTACGACACTTCCTACCATATAAATCTTCGAATGGCGCGCCATCTGAATGCTAGCATGAAAGCGATTATTATAGGAGAACTCAATCATATAGAAATGGTCCTCCTGCATCTTCCCAAAATCAAAGGCACCTATTTGGAGAATGTCCTCCTTTATTTTGTTCGTCCTCTCGGTCTGACCATTCGTTTCCGGATGAAAGGCCGTACTGAACTTCAGTTGAGCCCCAACCAACAGGTGGATTAGTCTCTAATCAACAGAAGTAAAGAGCCCATCTCAATCACTGACGATGCTATGGGACAAACCATGCAATCTTACAATGTTGTCCACGTGCAATATAGCCAGTTTTTTTCTACTAAATCGTCCTTCTTGTTCAGTATCAAGTGCGATACCTTTGTCAATCGATCAACGATCAGCCACATGCCACCGTTACCGTTCTGTGATCTCGTCAATCCGTCGACAAAATCTATAGAGATATCATCGAACTTACATACCGGAATAGGTAATTACTTCATGAAACCTCCAGGCTTTTGACATTCAGGTTTTACTAAGGCACGAGTCTGGCAGTTCTCCACGTAAAGAACTATGTGATGAGTCCAAGTTATACATATATTTTTGGACTCATTTGGGCTAGTTTTTTCGTTGATGCACTACACTTTAGAGCCATATTTGTTCATATTTATTATTATGTTCATTCCATGATAAGTGCACTTTTGGCCCGCTTTCAGTGTGATTTCTTAGTTATTATTCTATTGCCCAACTTGATGTTTTGCTGTGTTTGGAGATTATAGTACAACTGTCTTTGTGGCTCTACTGTTGTTGCTGCTGGTACAATTCTGGTGAGCGTGTTCTGGATTGTTTTGGAAAGTTTTCTTCCTAAGGACCACTGGTCGTGCATTTTTGCATGCGCATGATCAATGGTTTCCTTAGAGCACGACCACTGGTCATGTGCGGTCTGTCCATCGATTTCCCAAAGAGTCCTGGAATACTCCGCACGATCAATGGACCTATCACGCATGACCACTGGTAGTGAGCCACTGATCGTGCGTACTATTCTCCACTTTTCCAAGTTCTGTCTAGGGCAATCACACGACCATTGGACATAGTGCGCACGACCACCGGTCGTGCACCACTCCTCGTGCACGTTATCCCAGTTTTTTTTGAGTTCTGTCTTTTCTAATCGCACGATCATGGGATCTAGTCCGCACGACCACCATTCGTGCGCCACTGGTCGTGCGCTTATATATTATTTTTTCTGTCTACTGTAGGTATCTCGGGAGCAGAGCGCACGATAAATGACCATCAGTGCTTAAGACCACTAGTCGTGCGCCACTGATCGTGCGCCACTGATCATGCCCCACTGATCGTGCGCTGTGAATTTCTGCTATTGTATTTAAGCTCTTACT
This sequence comes from Platanthera zijinensis, assembly GCA_039513925.1. Taxonomy (NCBI): domain Eukaryota; kingdom Viridiplantae; phylum Streptophyta; class Magnoliopsida; order Asparagales; family Orchidaceae; genus Platanthera; species Platanthera zijinensis. Next base: position 110,407,714 of record CM077082.1, on the reverse strand, counting down.
CCATGATTTAGATCAACATATCTCATTTTTTCCGCTCTTCTTAGCGGGAAAATGATGCGTGTAAATACGACAAGCGCACCAGTCGCACAAGTAATAAATTTTGGGAATAAATCCCCGAGTGTCGGTCTCTTGAGGAATGCAGTTGGCGTGAAATGACGAATAATCTGAAATTATTGTTATTAGAGTTTGTGAAACAAAAGAAAGAACAAAGGGGCTTTGAGATTTGTGTTCTTACAACCAATTAATCTAAAAAGAAAAATGCGGGTCGCACTCACCGCTTCGCAAGGCGAGAAGGGTGTATCGGCCGTTATGCCGTACATCGGTAGGGCGAATGGACGGTGAGCCAGTGAGTGAGGTGTTTAGTGCGGAGTGCAATCAAGTGGAACAATGGAAGTGAGATGGGGCGAGGCGCATCACAACACAAATCTCACAAACAAGTTCAAACAACAAGAATCCAATTACAAATAATTAGACATTGAAGTTCACAACAAGCATGAGTCATTCATACAAAACATGAAAGATAGAGGAAGAGTGAACCAAGAGAGTGAAAATCCAGCGCGGTTGTTGGCCAGAGGTGCGGGTTGTCAATCCGCTTCCACGCGTAGTCCGAAGAGGCTTCCGGTACTAACGAGCTGTCACCTCGAGGGCCTTTGAGTCCGTTCTCTAAGTCTTCTCTGTCATCTTCTTCTTCGGTATAAAGCTCTGAGAAGAGGTCATTAATGGCCGGAAGGGTCGCCGGAGGATGCGGAATGCTTTATAATCGCCGGAAATCACCTCCCAATGGTAGGGATGAAGGTGGAGATGGATGGAGCGTCTGAAATACGGAAGGGCGAAGTGGCGGCCAAGTTCGATCAAGGTCCGTTGACCTAATTCGCGGAGCAGGCCAATTTATAGAAGCAGGATTAAATAGCGCGCACGACCACCGGCGCACGAGCAGTGGTCGTGCGCGAACAATGTCAGCTCCCGTGCGGCAATAACTTGTAGAACCTGCACAAGGAAATTTAAGCATGCGCACGATCAGCAGTGCACGATCAGTGATCGTGCGCGGCAAGGGTGGTGATCGTGCGATATGGGACAAAAAAGTGGAAAAAGATGGCATGACTGCGCACGACTGGAAGCGCACGAGCGGTGATCGTGCGCGGTATAGCTGGTGATCGTACGATATGGCGGGACAGGCGTGCATGGGTAAAAACCAAAGAGGTCGATGGTCGTGCGTGGGTAAAAACGCACGACCATTGACTCCTTTGCAAAAAATGGAGAAAGTCCTACGCCGGACGCCCACACGATCCCCAAACATGCAGGAAAACTGCACGCGCTGTCGATCATGGCAGTCACAGATATAAATGAAATGCATCACACGAGGGGAATACACACACGCACAGAAATAGGCTAAAAGAGTGCACAAGACGTGTAATGTCGAAGCGAACCAAAAGGAGTGCTAATGGCGCAAAATGATAGTGCAAAGACAAGAAAACGAGCCCAGATGAGTCCGGAAATAGATAAGAAATGGGGACTAATCACACCCCCAGACTTAACCATTTGCACGTCCCGGGCAAATAATCATCCCGTGAACTCTAAAACAGCAAGCTGACGAAGTAAATTCGTTCTAAAGTAGAACGAGAAATCGAAGACTCAAGCATACAGAAAATATAATAGAAGAAATTTTTAATTATACTATGAAATTTATAATTTTTGACAAATGTAAAAAGATATTGTCACTACTCAAAAGTTGAATGCCGGAGAATCGCTCAGTCATGTGTAGGAAGAAAGTAGGCAAGTCGCTCGGCTAAGCATTGCCAAAGATCGGGGCTCGTGATCACCTCCAAAGGAATCCACCAATGTCGGGGACCATATGCTTGCCCGTTCACACTCTCTCCACGGCACTAGTTTGACTCTAGCGTGAGTCTGTAGGACTTCGGGTAATGATGAGGCTTGGGTTACGGTGAGGTAAACAATGATAAAAAAGAAAGGCTAAGCACCTAACCCAAAGAGCTCGCCTAATAGAATCCCTCAGCAAACCACAAAACGCGCGAGTGCACCACACCCCCAGACTTAACTTTTGCAACATGGGTGTGTGCACCGCCTACTCCAAATCAAAATCATTTTGAACAAGAATTTCTAACAATTTTTAATTTTCTTTTCACTTGTCATTTTCCCTCTTTTTTTTTCTTTTTTTTCTTTTACATCTCTTTATTTTCAACAATTCAGCCGATTTAACTTGCGCGCACTTCCACTTTTTCACAATTAAAACACCACATCACAACCCAAAATTAAAATATGAAATACTAAAGCTCGATTTGGGTGTGCGACTAGGATAGGCTATGAGGCTTTGGTGAAAACGGTGGAGCTGAATCAAAAGGAAGGATAGGCACAAAGGGGCTAGCGAGGGCGATGTTAGGAAGGGTACAAAGCTCAACCGGGCCAATATGATGGCCTACATCACTCTCACGCTAGACTAACCATGCGCCAATGCTTCGAAAGTAGCTTGGGGCAAGTTCTTAGCCACCGAGAAAAATGATCCTTCCTCCCGACTCGAGCAATATGAAGCTAGAGACGCCTACACACATTCCTACGCTACCGACAGATTGCTCCGGATTCACAAGTTGGAGTAGGACAAACATCATTTACGAATGCAGAAAAAATATAAATTTGCAAGTATAAAGAAAAATTAAATCTATACAATTTCTACACCACGAGAGTACTCGATTAGGAGCACTGCACGAGTTTCGAACTACTCTAAATTAAAATCTTGAGTCAGCACCGCCATTTTAAAATTGACACAAAACGATAACATTGACTCGAGCCGTACGCGTGGTCAAGTGCGCGCTCGTGTGGGTGGCAAGGTGTGTGCAGCAGGATTCTACAAGAATGAAATATAAAATAAAACTGCTGGCATGCTATCAGTGTGCTCGTGGAGTGCATAAGCGGCTCTTCCCCCCAGACTTGAATGAAAACACAGGCAGAAATGAAAATTAGCATCTAAAATAAAAAGAAGGCTGAGGAGAGAGGGTACCCATGCTCCAAAGAAGGAGCATACCAGAAGACGGAGGTTGCTGGATCACACAAAAATATGTTGTACCTTCGAATTAGGTGGAACAGACAAAACATAAAAAAAGACAAATAACAGCAAATAAAATAGACAAGCGAATTAAAAAGCACAAAAAGAAGGACCAAAGAGGTCCAAGCTTGGGTTGTCTCCCGAATTGCCCTTTTGTTTACCGTCCTTAAGGTGGACCAAATACCTGTATTAGCAGTTTATAAATTGTTTTTGCAGTAAATAGAAAGTTGTAGAAAAAATAAGTACGCAGAAGCATAAGTAATCAAGGAAAGGGGCAGAGCAATCAGCCGAATGCGGACTTGTGATAAATCTCTCCGGTGGGACGCGAGGGAACAGTAGAGTGCCTTTTTACATTGGGAGAATGGACTTTCCCTTTACTCCGAATGTGCACATCCTCGCGCCGGAGGGCGGCATAACGCTCATCGCGTATACGCTTGGCCTTTTTCAGCTTCTCCACCGTGGGAGATTTCCAAATGTTGCAGTCCGTGGTGGGTTCCAATTTTGCGGTTGGCGGCTTCATTTCCGGTACCAAAACGGCAACCGGATCAGCCCAAGCTACTGATCGCTTAGCAGAGTTTGAAACAATATTACAAAATTTAATGTCCAGGGATTTCTCCCGAATAAAACTAGTTTCATCGTGCTCAAAAATTGAAGCGACGGGAAACGGGTAGGTGGCCCTTGCATCAGCGCACTCGGTCTCTTCCTTGAACTCCTTCTCATCATTCTTGATCATCTCCTCGGAAAGTACTTCCTTAATCATCTCTTTCGTCTGAGCATCACTCACCAAGGGGAGTTCCAAACCAATCTTAATATCTGCAGCACTTTGAAAATTGTCATTATGGGGAAGAGGGTCATGTACAGAAGTGACATCCAAGGTTGAAGCAACAATTGTCCAAGTTACGCATCCTTTGGAGAAATCAAGAGATGCATCGCTAGCCTTCAGGAATGGAACCCCCAATATAGGAATCGAATTGTTTTCCTTGGTTCCCAAAACCTGGAAATCAGTGGTTATGCACTTCCCATTAACCTCGATTTCAACTTCTTGCACACCTCCCTCAGTGTCAACCAAAATACCATTAGCTAAAACTAGCGACTTCCGGTTTGTTGGATCAACATGCAGGTTCATCTTCGCAACATCCTGCATGGCGAGGATGTTGCTAGACGCTCCGGAATCACACAAAGCAGTTGTTTCAACATTATTGATTTTACACTCTACCACGAGCTCATGAGTCTTTTCTTTATTTTTTCCCCCAAGGCTTTTTCCTTGCTCATGGGGGTTTTTCTCAGTATTGCTCGGTAAAGTGCCCTGAGTCCGCTCAGAGACCATTTGGGCCAGTTGGCCCAATTGTGCCTCTAGCTTACGCATTGAGGTAGCTTGGTTTGTCATATTAGTATGGGAGACCTCAACAAACTTTTCAAACATCTCAGCTAAAGAATTTGTTTTTATAGCAGGGGGCCCTTGGGGGTAATTCAATTGAGGCGGCCGCGGTTGGCTTCTGGAGGCATACACATCATTTTGATGCTGCCTCGGCTGACATCGTTGGCCTGGTGCGTTTTGATTCCAAGAAAAATTTGGATGATTTCTCACCCCCGGATTATACGTGTTCCCATAAGGTCCTCCCCTATTTTGGTTCGCAATATAATTAACTGATTCATCAAAGAAGGTAGTTTCATCACGTACCTCGCCTGCTTGACATTCAAAGCTGTGGTGGTCGGAACCTCCACAACCCTGGCATGAGATTGCCATAACTGGGGCAGCAGCAACGGCGGGCATGGATGCTTCCATAGCAAAAACTCCACTAGTACCTCGTGGAATATTTCTTCCTGCAGTCTAATATGCACTGTGGATGGCGGTATCCTGCAAGATTCTCAATGCATCATCAGGCGCAAGATTCATTATCGTTCCACCAGAGGCGACATCATTCATAGCTCGGTGCTGTGGTTCAATAGCGAAATAAAATCTTTCAACGAGATTCCAAGTTTGGAATCCGTGGTTTGGACACTTCCTCAACAACTCGTTGAAGCGTTCCCACACCTCAGCTAGGCTTTCTTGATCATTTTGCCGAAAGTTGGCAATAGCACGCCGCATACTCACAATCCGGTCCACCGGATGGAACTTGGCTAAGAACTTCATTGTCAACGCCTCCCAAGTGGTGGCTGTTCCAGGCGGAAGAGAGTGGAGCCAAGTCTTAGCTTTGTCTCTGAGGGAGAAGGGGAAAAGGCAGAGCTTGACTGTATCATCGGAGATCCCAACATAGCGAAACGTGGCGCAGATCTCGGAGAATTCAGCCAAGTGAAGATGAGCGTCTTTAGTGGCCATTCCAGAGAACTGTGTGTTGTTCTGGATTATGTTCAGAATGGCTGGTTTGATCTCAAATTGCTGGTTGGTGATCGCCGGTCCGAAGCCATGGTAAATACTCCCAACAGTCGGTGTGGTGTAGTCCCTCATGGTGCGGACCTGGGGCGGGTTTACTTCATTCTCATCACCAATTCGGTCACCATGAAGGATCCCTCCAACACGGTTTCCGGCATCAATGTTCAGCTGGTCCCCCATTGGGTCTTGATTGATGGCAGCAGCACGTCTTTGTGCACGAAGGGTTCGTTCGATCTCGGGGTCGTAAGATACAAGATCTCTTGCAGCACGTCCCTGCATTTACTGTGGCAGCTAAACAAAGAAAAAGCGTTTAAAAACACTAACTCTTACAACAATATTTTCAAACGTCATGGTCGTTCTACAATTGCATTCCCCGGCAACGGCGCCAAAAACTTGATGCGGTAAATACGGCAAGCGCACCGGTCGCACAAGTAATAAAGTTTGGGAATAAATCCCCGAGTGTCAGTATCTTGAGGAATGCAGTTGGCGTGAAACGACGAATAATCCGAAATTATTGTTATTAGAGTTTGTGAAATAAAAGAAAGAACAAAGGGGCTTTGAGATTTGTGTTCTTACAACCAATTAAACTAAAAGGAAAATCACACTCACCGCTTTGTAAGGCGAGATGGGTGTATCGGCCGCTATGCCGTACTTTAGTAGGGCGAATGGACGGTGAGCCAGTGAGTGAGGTGTTTAGTGCGGAGTGCAATCCAGTGGAACGATGGAAGTGAGATGGGGCGAGGCGCATCACAACACAAATCTCACAAACAAGTTCAAACAACAAGAATCCAATTACAAATAATTAGACATTGAAGTTCACAACAAGCATGAGTCATTCATACAAAACAAGAAAGATAGAGGAAGAGTAAACCAAGAGAGTGAAGATCCACCGCGGTTGTTGGCCTGTGGTGCGGGTTGTCAATCCGCTTCCACGCGCAGTCCGAGGAGGCTTCCAGTACCGACGAGCTGTCACCTCGAGGGCCTTTGAGTCCGTTCTCTAGGTCGTCTCCGTTATCTTCTTCTTCGGTAGAAAGCTCGGAGAAGAGGTCATTAATGGTCGGAAGGGTCACCGGAGGATGCGGAATGCTTTAGAATCGCCGGAAATCACCTCCCGATGGTAGGGATGAAGGTGGAGATGGATAGAGCGTCTGAAATGCGGAAGGGCGAAGTGGCGTCCAAGTTCGATCAAGGTCCGTTGACCTAATTCGCGGAGCAGGCCAATTTAGAAGCAGGATTAAATAGCGCGCACGACCACCGGCGCACGACCAATGGTCGTGCGCGAACAATGTTAGCGCCCGTGCGGCAACAACCTGTAGAACCTGCACCAGGAAATTTAAGCATGCGCACGATCAGCAGCGCACGATCAGTGATCATGCACAACAAGGGTGGTGATCGTGCGATATGGGACAGAAAAGTGGAAAAAGATGGCATGACTGCGCACGACCGGCAGCGCACGAGCGGTGATCGTGCGCGGTATAGCTGGTGATCGTGCGATATGGCGGGACAGGACAATAAGATGAGAGCCCAGACTGTGCACGACCAACGGTCATTCACCAAAGAGGTCGATGGTCGTGCGTGGGTAAAAACGCACGACCATTGACTCCTTTGCCAAAATTGGAGAAAGTCCTACGCCGGACGCCCACACGATCCCCGAACCTGCAGGAAAACTGCACGCGCTATCGATCCTGGCATTCACAGATATAAATGAAATGCATCACACGAGGGGAATACACACACGCACAGCAATAGGCTAAAAGAGTGCACAAGACGTGTAATGTCGAAGCGAACCAAAAGGAGTGCTAATGGCGCAAAATGATAGTGCAAAGACAAGAAAACGAGCCCAGATGAGTCCGGAAATAGATATGAAATGGGGACTCATCAGAAAACATCCCTCAGGGCAATATTTTCTCTCTCCTCCTTGGAGAGTTGATCCGACCACCATTCTTCCTACAAAATCTTGCAATAGATTCATCTCCTGCCGTCATTGTCTTCTCCAAACTCCAACCTCCATTTCAAACTCTTAAGGTGCTTCATTCGTGGAGTGCTAAAGACGGGTTATTGGAAGGAGGTGACAACCCTTTTGGACCCCAGACGTCATTCGTAGACCGAGCTCGGACAAGTATCGACAACTGTTGACTCGACCGCGAATCTCGACAATACTGTTTAGTTTAAGTATTTTAGCATGTCTATGTGTTGTTATATCTTAGGTCTTGTTCGTGTTGATGAGCTTCAATTTTTCTTGTCCATGTTGTGATAGTGTTATTCTAGCGATTTTTAGAAGCGTGCGTGGCGAAGAGGTGATTATGACGCTCATTGGCTCATCCATCTTTCATATTACTCTTTTGAGTAATCAGCCAAAACGACGCGGTGACGACGACCCGCATTAGTTTTATTATTGTTTAAATTAGGAAACCCAAAATCAACCCCCTTGCTTTGTTGACACTTGTTATAACTCTTTCAATAGAGAAATCACACTCCCTACTTTCAGTCCTCGAGAGATCGATATCCGGGTATTCAACTCCTCAACTTTATTACTTGATAATGATCGGTACATTTGCCATGACTGCATCATGTTTTTGTCCCCGTTGCCGGGGAGTGCAACCGTTGTGTATACTTTTCTACTGGAAAAATTTTGCAAGTGTTTTTAGTATTTTGATCTTTTTTTAGTGTATTGTATGACAGATCTGAACCCCGGTGATAGGGGTGAAGATTTGAGAGTTGATCTTGAGACTTCACGAGCGAGGCGAGCTCGCCTGCTTTATGCTGCTGCCGAAGATATAATTGAGGATTTTGGAAAAGGAGGAATTGGCCACAGTGAAAGGGTCGTTGAGAACCAGGAGTTAGCCCAAACTCACATTAGGACAATGCATGATTTCAGTACCCCTACTGCGGGAAGTGTTTCCCCTGGCTTCGGACAAGCCATCGTAAACAAACACTTCGAGATAAAGCCCGCCATCCTGAACATGATCCGAAATAATACTCAGTTCTCGTACCTGCCTAGTGAGGATCCATAGCTCCATCTGGCGGAGTTCTCGGAGATTTACGACGCATTCTGCTATGCCGTTATTTCTGATGATGTAGTAAAGCTGAGGTTGTTCCCATTTTCGTATAGGGACAAGGCCAAAACCTGTTTCCATACTATTATTCCAGGGACCGCTACTACATGGGAGGTCTTGTACTCTAAGTTGTATGCAAAGTTCCACCTGGTGGATAAGATTGTGAATGCCAGTAGGAATATTGCTACCATTAGGTAGTAGGAGCAAGAAACGTTGTCTTAGGCATGGGGGAGATTCGCTGACCTGCAGCGTCGATGCCCCCAATATGGGTGTGAGCCGTGGAATTTAGTTGAAATATTCTTTTTTGCTATTGAGAGTAATTTCATGTCTATGATTGACGCAGCAGATAGAGGCAACATAATTAACCTGACTCCTATAGAGGCTTTGCGGCTTCTTCGCGACACTGCCTCCCATAACACAAACTGGACAACTGGAAGAAATGCTCCTAGAGGGGCGAGAAATCAGTTTGAGGAGAATGTGGTGCAGCAAGCTGAGGCGAGCCAGCCTTAGATGGATGGAAGGATGATGCTTAACAGATCGACCCCTCCTCCAGCTCGGGTTATGGACATTCTGTGCCAGGGTTGTGGTAACCCCGATCATCATGCATATGAGTGCACTGCTGGAGAGACCTTTGCTGGTCCGCCAGATATAACTTCTGATAAGAGCGTAAATTTTATAAATAATCAAAACCGCACTGCTCCTTATAATAATGCGTATAACCCCAATGCGAGAAATAATCCTATTTTCTCGTGGAATAAAAATTCGCCCAATCAAAGGTGGCAGGGAGGCCAGCATCAATTTGATGGTCAAGCCTCTAACAGCTAGCCGCGACTGCCACATCCAGGTTATAATCAGAACACGTAGGTGGCGCGTAAGAGTGCGTTGGAGTAAATGTGAAAAAATTTGTGGAAATGGCTCAATCTAATATGGCCACTCAATTCACTTCCATGAGGAACTTGGAGACTCAGCTTGGGCAACTGGGCCAGGTGCTCTCCGAGAATACTCGCAGCACCCTCCCAAATGACACGGATAAAAATCCCTGTGAGCAAGGGAAGAGTGTTGGAGAGGCGGATGAGTGCAATATAAATGAAGTGGCCATGAGCTGTTAGATTAATGCGGTGGAGACGGTAGCTTTATGTGATTCCAGATCATCATGCAACATTCTTGCTTCACAAGATATTGAGAAAATGAATTTAAATATCGAATCAAATGTCCGGAAGTCACTAGTGCTAGCACATGGGTCGGTAGCAAAGACCGGCGGGGAAATTAAGGAGGTCGATGTGAAACGGAATGGGGCTATTATAGTCACTGACTTCCAGGTGTTGGGACCCATGGGAAATGAATTGAAACCCATCTTGGGGGTCCTATTCCTAAAATATAGTAAAGCTACATTGCAATATAATGTGAGCGATGTCACCTTGGCTTCTAAGGTCGATTTGACTTTACCACCGTCACTTCCTGGTATAATTTCAAATGAACCTGGAGAACTTCTGAAATTTTATTTTTTGTTATCTAATGATTTATCTAGAGCTGGTGAGATAGGTGTTCTGCTGAATGAGTAAGATAAGGCTATGAAAGTGGAAGAAATGTTGATGTCAGCTGATGTAGAATTGAGTACGGTGTTGCTGGGAGTAAAACAAGATGAGGATAAGAAGGAACGTGAGCTTAGCACGGTTGTATATAGTGTGCAGAAGATTGAATTAAAAACTTTTATTGATCCGAACAAATTTTGTAAGACAATTAAAAAGGTGACTTGGGTTGATCTTTCACCCACAGTGGGCGAGGAAAGGACTCTGCCCCTGGATGAGAAAGATAGACCTACTTCTGAATTGGTTAGTGTGGTTATACCACCCTGGAGATCCCAATCTATGGATCTGAAAAGAAAAGAACTCCTTATGCGCAAGGCGCAAAATTTTGCCCGCCGACACGGGAAGGAACAGGTTAAGGGCTGGGGAGACTCGTCTTCCCAGCGCCCCAAAGCTTTCACCTCTTTCTCATCTCGTATAACTAGGGGGGATCTATCATAAGTCAGCATTTAGCTGAGAAGTGAAGGATCTCCGGGGCCCCTTTTCTGTCTTTTCTAGTTTTTTTTCTTAATGATGTGTGTAACTCTAGACCTTTTCGTTGCGTATTAAACTTATGCTCTGAACTTTATATAACTGTTAATTTAGGTATTTGGTCCACCTAAAGGATGGTAAGAAAGTGGCTTATGGGAGACAACCCAATTTCTCTGCTTTCAATTAATTTTATTGTAATTATATGTTTGTAATTTTTGTGCTTGGAGATGTTGTCTTTTGCAAGTGGTTCTTGCTTGTGCCGTGGAATTTCTGCTGAATTTAACGTTAATCTTCTGGTATGCTCATTTGCTGAGCATGGGTAACCTCTCCCCCAACTCTTTTTTATTTGATTTTATTGCAAATCTTGATTAGGTTGCTTAGTTTAAGTCTGTTTGGGGAGAGTTATGCGAGTTACCTGTGCACATCCACTGCTATCACTTTCATACTATAAGTTTTTTTTTTCAATTTTCATGATTTTTTGTTCCCATTACACACAATGAATCACCCACTTGAGCGCGATCTTATCCACGCGCATGACTCAAGTCCTATGCATTGCTTTTGTTTAAACTTTAAAATAATGGTACTGTCTTAGGATTTTAGGATAGAGTGGTGCGAAACTCGTGCAGTGCTCCTGATCGAGTACTCATGGTTTGTGTAGAAATAGTTTAGATTTAATTTTTCTTTATGCACGTACATTTATACTCTTTCTGCATATGTAAATATTGTTTGTACTACTCAAAATTTTTAATCTGGTGAAATCGAACAGTAATGTTGGGGTGTGTGTAGCCGTCACTAGGCTAGTTTTGCTCGAGTCGGTAGGAAGGATCTTCTTTATCGGTTGCTAAGAACTTGCCCCAAGCTACTCTTGAAGCATTGGTGCATAATAAGTTAAGCATGAGCGTGACTTAGGCCGTCAATTTGGCTAGTTTGAGCTTTGTTTACCTTGTCCTAAATGCTAACAATTGCAAGCCAAGTTTGTGCCTACCCCTCCCTTTATTCAGCTCCGCCTTCATTCACCAAAGCCTAAAGCCAATTCCCTTATCACAAACAAATCCATAAGCTATAGTAAATTTAATGTTTTGACGAATTGTGATATATGGAATTCAAGTGATGTGGTGTAATGAGTTGATGAAATTTCTACTTGTTAAGATTAGGGATTACAAAAGAAAAAAAAGGAAAGAATGGAAAAAGAATTTTTTTTTGAGAATTATAATGAGAAACGGAATCCCCAGTAGCTTTATCTTGATATTGGTTGGGTTAGTCCGTGTACCCACCCGGTTTTCAAGCTAAGTCTGGGGGTGTGTAACACGTGCAATTCTGAGGGGATGTATTGGTTTAGCTCATTGTTGGCTCTCTTAGGTTGCGTATAGCCTCCATGTTTATCTTTGACTACCAAACCTTACCCTATGCCCCATGATTTTCCTAAAGCCCTACGGATTCATGCTTGAGAAGAACTAGCACTGTGGAGAGAGTGTGAATGGGAAAGCATATGGTCCCCGACATTGATGGATTTCTTTGGAAGTGATCCTAAGCCCCGGTCTTGGGCAAAGCTCACCTTAGTGGCCTGCCTACTTTCTTTCTACATATGACCGAACGATTCTCCAGAATTCCAATTTAAAGTAGATATAATATTTATATACGCCTGTCAAAAAGTTTAAATTCTGTAGTATAGTTAAAAAGTTTATCTATTCTATTTTCTAAGCCCTTGATATATTTGATTTCTCTCATTACTATATTTGGAAATTACTTAGCCAGCTAACTATTTTCTAGTCCACGGAGTGATGATTTGACCGGGACGAGCAAATGTTTAAGTCTAGGGGTGTGATAAGTCAAAGTTACACACATATTTTTGTACTCATTTGGGCTAGTTTTCTTGTTGATGCACTACAATTTAGAGCCATATTTGTTCATATTTGTTATTATGTTCATTCCATGATAAGTGCACTTTGACCCGCTTTCAGTGTGATTTCTTAGTTATTATTCTTTTGCCCTACTTAGGTTTCTGTTGTGTTTGGAGATTATAGTACGATCGTCATGGTTGCTCCGCTGCAGATGCTACTGGTACAAAGGTGGTGAGCATGTTCTGGATTGTTTTGGAATGTTTTCTGCTTAAGGGCCACTCGTCGTGCATTTTTACACGCGCACGATCAGTCGACTCCTTAGTGCACGACGACTTGTCATGCGTGGTCTGTCCATCGATTTCCCAAACAGTCTTGGAACACTGCGCACGATCATTGGACCTATCGCGCATGACCACTAGTCGTGAGCCACTCATCGTGCGCACTATTCTCCACTTTTCCAATTCTGTCTGGGGCAATCTCACAACCTTTGGACATAGTGCGCATGACCACTGATCATGCGCCATTGCTCGTGCGCGTTCTCCCTGTTTTTCTTGAGTTCTGTGTTTTCTAATCGCACGATCATGGGATCTAGTGCGCACGACCATTGGTCGTGCGGCACTGTTCGTGCGCTTATATATTATTTTTTTGTCTGCTGCAGGTATCTCTAGAGTAGTGCGCACGATCATTTACCATCAGAGTACATGACTACTGGTCGTGCGCCATTGATCGTGCCCTCTGAATTTCTGTTGTTGTATTTAAGCCTATGCTCCACGATTTAGGTCAACACATCTCATTTTTTTCCGCTACTCTGCGCGGGAAAACATCCCTCGAGCACATATTTTCTCTCTCTCTCTCCTCATTGGAGAGTTGATCCGGCCACCATTCTTCCTCCAAAAGCTTGCAATAGCTTTATCTCTTGCCACCATTGTTTTCTCCAAACACCAAGCTCCGATTCAAGCTCTTAAGGTGCTGCATTCGTGGAGTTCTCAAGATAGATTTAGCCCAGCGACTATTCACAAAGAAGTCGGGTTATTGGAAGGAGGTGACAACCCTTCTAGACCCCGTACGTCATCCGTATACCAAGCTCATAAAAGGCCCGACAACCCTTGACATCGGCCGCGAATCTCAGAAAACCTTCGTACATTTGGTTGTATTTCTCCCCCTCCTCTTGCAGTTACTGTGTTTTGAACTTGTAGTTGTTTGATTGTTGCTTAAGAACACCATTTAATTTAAGTATTTCAGCATGTCTATGTGTTGTTATATCTTAGTTCTTGATTGTGTTGATGAGCTTCAGTTTTTCTTGTTGTTGTTGAGATAGTGCCGTTCTAGCGATTGCTAGAAGCGTGTGTGGCGAAGAGGTGATTGCGGCCCTCACTAGCTCATCCATCTTTCATATTATTCTCTTTAGTAATCAACCAAAGCGATGCTGTGACAGTGACCCGCATTAGTTTTATTTGTGTTAAAATTAGGAAACCCAAAATCAACCCCCTTGCTTCGTTGACACTTTCTAACTCTTTCAATAGCGAAATAATAATCCCAACTTACACTACTCGAGAGATCGATATCCAGGGATTCAAGTCCTTAATTTTATTACTTGAAAACGATCGGTACATTTATCGTGACAGCATCACTATGTCTTTCTTCAAACCCGCCACCAAAATATTTTTTTCAAATCCTTGTACATCTTTGTGCTCCCTGGGTAATTGAGTACTTAATGAATTTTGCATCATACATAAATTCCTACCATAGAATACCCATATTCGGGACGCACAAATGACCATCTTTTCTTAAAAGGCCGTCTTTTATGGAGAATTGGGAATTTGACCCATCCACTTCATAACATTTCATACTCTCATCGAGTTTTGTTGCTCGCTGAACCCTATCCGGAAGGTCATACTGAACCTCCGTCCAGTTCAGCCACACATTTGTAGTAGAATTCTTGTCAACACAAAATATCTCTAAGGCCTCCAACTCCTAGATCAGACGCTCATCATGCATCTGCAACCAACTTGCGCTTACCGAATTCTGCCGACATAAGGCATCTGTCAATACATTTCCCATCCTTGGAGTATAGTGTATCTTGAAGGTGTAGTCCCCGAGGAACTCCATCCAGCTTCATTGCCGCATATTTAGATCCTTCTAATCTATTAAGTATTTCATGCTCTTATGGTCCGTGAAAATATCCATTTTCACGCCAAATAAGTAATGATGCCACAGTTTAAGTGCAAAATCACAACTGCCAACTCCAAGTCATGTACTTTATAATTCCGCTCATGCACTTTCAACAGGCGTGAGCAATAAGAAATAACCTTTCCAAAATGAAGAAGAATGTAGCCTAAGCTGCTCCTTTAAGCATGACTATAAATCGCATAGCCGTCTGTAGTACATGGAGAGCTCAAGATAGGCGTCGTGGTCAAACGACTCTTTAGCTCCTCAAAAGCTCGCGCGCACTCAGGCGTCCAATCAAACTTTTGATCTTTCCTCGTCATTATAGTGAGAGGTAGGAATATTCGCGAAAATGTCTCTACGAAGCGCCTGTAGTAGCCAGCAAGTCCAAGGAAGCTCCTAACTTCTGCTACAGTAGACAATACATACCACACCTGTATTACCACTATATTCGTCAGATCTACCACAATACCTTCTCCACTAACCACATGGCCATGAAAAGCCACTAACGATAGCAAAAACTCGCACGTTTGGAATTTAGCATAGAGTTTGTTTCTCCACAGGGTGTGCAAAACAATCCGCAAATGATTTGCATGATCTTCTTTTGACTGAGAGTACACCAATATGTCATCAATGAAGACGATCACAAATAGGTCCAATTACTCCCTAAACATTCATTGCATCAAGTCCATGAATTCTGATGGCGCATTTGTTAGCCCAAATTGCATTATAGTGAACTAGTAGTGCCTATAGTGTGTAACAAATGTTGTCTTGGGAATGTCACATTCCATATTCCTCAACTAGTAATAGCCAAACTTTAAACCCAGCTTCGTTTAAATAGTTGATCAGACCATTAGATCGAACTTGTCATCAATTCGTGGAATCGGATACTTGTTTTTCTCCGTTAACTTATTCAGCTCTCGATAGTCAATGCATAGACGTAAGTTCTTGTTCTTCTTCTTCACAAAGATGACCGGTGCATTTCAAGGTGACACATATGGATGTAAATAGCCTTTCTCTATCAATTCTTGCAATTGAACTTTTAGTTCCGCCATCTCCTTTGGTGTCACTCGGTACGGTGAGCGGGCCACAGGTTTCGTACCTGTCACCAAATCAATAGCAAAGACAATCTCCCACTGGGGTGGTAACCCAAGGAGATCTATAGGAAACACATATCCATACTCTGATACAATATGAACGTCACTCAAACTGGACTTCGGCTCAACAGACTCCAATAGTGTGAAGAACGACTCCGCGCCCTTCCGAACATCCTTGACTACCCGGAGAGCAGATATCAATATCTTACTCGATCCTCACATACCAGCGAATTTAGTCTATAGCTCGGTGTTCTGTCCTAGTGTGACTTCCTTAGAGTTGCAATCTATATTGGCATGATACACCGAGAGCCAGTCCATACGAAAGATTACATCGAACTCAGATATCGGTTGCACAGACGCTTCCACTCAAAAATCCTGACTTCATATCTGCACCTTAACACAGCAAGACCTATCCGCACACATCAAGCATCTGTTAGGTAACAACACCTTTAGTCTATCTGTCTACACAAGAGTAGGCACCTTGATTCACAATACAACATCTTCAGATAGAAAGGAATGTGAAGCACCTGTATCGAAAAGTGCACTCGCCGGATAGTCCTGAATAAGGACAAAGACTATACGTAGCATGTTATACACAAGCAATTCACCTGATATAAAGTATATAATGCATGAAGACTATATACTACTTGTACCTGTGACGACATCCGCCTGTTTGATGTCCTCCGGCTGGCCAAGATTGTACACCCTCTGCTGAGCTTGAGCATGCTGGGATGCAGTAGACTCCACCGCCTTTCCCTTTTCAGCATATGATGATACTGCCTTCTTATCAAATGCTGGACAACCACGCCAATAGTCTCGAGCTATATGGCCCACCTTGCCACAAGTATAAAATGCAAGAGTGGTTCGCCCAGATGTTGCTCCAAAAAGAACAGTAGATGGAGTCTGTCAAGTAGATATGGAATTTTTATCTTATCTCTTGCAGTAGCCATATTTTCCAGGACGCGTCACTTTGAACTCGGGCTTTATCACAGCCAAGTCCCACTTGCCCCACAACCTCTTCTTGTTCCTATCTAACGAACGAGCCGTATTAACCAACACTAGAAACCCTTGTTCCTCGGACCTGAGAGCAGTAAACTCAGCTCATCCCGCATTCCCTCGTAGAACCTATTAGTCTTACGCTCTTCGTCAGCAAAAGTAGATCCCACATAACGTCCTAACCTAGTAAACTAACGGAGGGAGTCATCCACACTACCCTCGCCCTGAGTCAGATGATGGAACCTATTTTCATGGTAATTCACCACAATGACGACAGATGCTTTGCCAAGAATAGTCTCATAAACTCCTCCATAGGGACCTCTGATAGTCGTTTGCCCACGAAGAGGTATAACTCCATCCCATCCTACCAAAGCCGAGCCTCTCCTTCCAATAAGAAAGTTGCCAATGTGACCTTCTATCCCTCCAATATCTCGAACGTCATCAATATCCGATTGAATCATGAAAGTGAGTCCCTTGCCTATGTTGGCGATCCTGCACCCATAAACATTGGAGGACTAAAGCTCTTAAAATGCTTCAATTATCGCTCAGTCGCTCGATTCTCTACCAAAGTCTCAGCAGGCGTTTGCCTAGCAGTTATCGGCTCTGCTACCCCAACCCTGTACTAGCACAATCGCAGGTTGCACCTGCCTAGTCTGTTGTGCATTCATCATTGCAAACACTTGCTCAGCAACTAAGCGTACAGTTTCAGTAGATGGAGGAGGTATGGGCACCTCAGCTGGTGCCACACTCTCTACAAAACATTGGGATTCAAATTGCCCTGCACCACTTATAGTCACCTATACATGTAAATTACACAATTTAGCGACTACTAAAAATGCAAACAACAATCAATAGGAACGCGCAGGTTCCTTAAACATGTGTATTTTTATTCCAAAGTGGACATTCTTGAATTCATTTTGAATTATAACGGTAAGCCCAAACACGTGCTCGCCACCCCTCAAAAGAATTCGACCACGAATTCGGAGAAGGAAAACTAAGACATCTGATACTAAAATTGTAACACCTCCATCCATCACATGAAATATAATAGAGGGTTCCGTCCATATTCCACGAACAGTTGTTGGAGTTACTCATTAATATAAAAAACTACACGAATCCTAACAAAGAGCATTCTAGCGGAATTTTAAGGGTTAAATTTTGAAATCAAGTACACATGAATGTCCACTATACATAAATATCAGGAATCTTTTCAAAATACACAAAATGATATGGACTTAATACCTTACAGTTATACATCAAAAGTATAGTTTACAAACATTGGAGCACAGGCCGACAACACATGAAAACAATAAAAGCCTTCGCTTGGCCTTCAAAGGCCGGCATAGCAAAAGGGACTTCAGCCTGCTACTTCCTGCTCGGCTCTCCAGCACCTGCATAGGGACACTCCACCACGAAGGTGGCAAACAAGGCAATGGTCAGCTTTAGCTGACCAATTTATAATGACCCTACCCCATACCTGGTGCAGCGGTATTCCTTCCATGCATGCACAACAATCATATATGTATATCACAAGAAGATACACTTCAGTACCCTTCAATATATCAAAAAATTTTGCATCACTGACAAACATTCCGTGCACTCATGGAACATTCTCAGTGTACTGGCAAGGCCTAGTCCCACAATATTTCAGAGTTCCAGAAATTGACAGTTAATTTATGAGCATTTTAGTCTTTCCATCTTATAGCCTAAGACTTCCTCTCTCTATTTTCCACATGTAACTCCCATGTACTTTTGGTCTGTTTAATTGATCGACATCGAGTGGGTATAGCTCAGCCCTTTCTAGTTGCTTATTTTGTCGTGCCATCGCCGAAGGTCGAAGACATCATGGTAAACATACACGATGCGGGTCAGCCTTCCTTTTCCCGTAATCAAAACATAACTAATGTTATGTACAACGGCTCTCATGGCCACAAAAGCTGGGAACCCAGGCACACAGCTTACCTGATAACCCAAAGGTCTCCATGAGATAGGTTGCGCAATCAAATTCTTATCTGGAAGATATCGCTAGCGATAGTCACTATCGCATGGCGCTAGCGACAGTATTTCTCTACTGTCTCCAGACTCAATCATAACTAGAACATCTATTAAGAAAACCCTATAACATCCTGCAGTAGAATAAACACTGGACTTTCACATACATTAGAGCTCACAAGGAGTTTTCGCTAGCGATACTCGCTGTCGCCCGGCGATGTCCAACAGTTATGCAAACTGTGGTATTTTCTGGGTAGTTTCATATAGTACACCTCCAGTACATCCTGCTACTCTCATTTCACGGGTTCAAACCACAGACCCCATAAACTACTCATTTATACTCGGAGTCTTCTCAGGCATGCAACACAAGACATCACCAATCAAGACCAACCTGTCCAAATGGGCTTCCCACAGCATGCCTATTCTGTACTACGATTTCCGGATCTATATGCAAAACCAAACCCTGGGATACCACGTATTGACCCTTCAGAATTCCCTCGAGTCTCCACCTTTTGGTGGGGGATTCCATGTATATGCAAAATGGATGGTATCAATTGTCCAAAAAGGAAGAATGTTACCCTTATTGAACACTTATGATCCATGCCCTTGTTCTTTGATCTGGATGAAACTGAGCGTCACAACTACCTTTCCGCGGATCTAGCGTTGACCGGAAAATCTGATCACAAGCACACCTTGGATCACTTCTCCCATTAGCCTTATGGACTTTCTTTCTCCTCAACCCTCAAGAGCTCAAGAACTAACAGAGAAAGTTTGAGAGACGTAAATGTTAATAATATCTTAATGCCAACCCTTAAAGCAAGCTACCCTCCTGCAGTATCTAAGGCGGTCACCTCTTTCCCCAATGGACATTATTCTGTCGCCCAAAGCAGCCTCCACCACACTGTCACATGACAAGCTACCACTGGTGTAAATTCACTACCGCCGAGCGGTACCTTCCCGAGGCATAAGTCAATTTAATCATCTAGCGCCGCGCGTTAGCGCACTATTTCCGTACGTTAGTAACTCAATGCTTCCTCCCAAGTGTTGAGTATGTCGAGTGATATCGCCATGTGCTAGCTTTGTACCGCCGCGCGATAAACCTCTTGACGCTTCATCGAGAGCGTTGAGAGAATAGCCTGTGATTAGACTATCGATGCACGATAATCTCAGGATTTTGGGGAATTAAATATGTGCTCCCCTTTTATGTTTGCTCCCCCCTATACGAGATCTTGATGAGTTGTAAATATGCCCATATTTTAGTACTTTATTTATATCATTTTAGTTCTTATTTATAGTTTTATTTTTTTATTTATAAATATGTTTCTTTTTGTAAATAATTTTCTAACTTAGCTTGTTTTTTGTTTTCTGAATTTTTTCAGAAAAATGTTAAAATTTTATAGGACACGCCCGTGTCACATGGGTCACGCAAGTGACATAGCGTGTTACTTTGATTTTTCACTTAAATTGGATTTCTGATAAAGAAATATGCTTACACGCCCGTGTCATGCCCTCGACGATCATTGACCTCAACTTGATGCTCAACGTTCGTCCTTCATCAGCTCATGCTCGACGTTCTCCACTCGACGCCAGTTGTCACGCCCGTGTCCATCCCGACACCCCCGTGTCGACCACTCAACTTTTCCTGTCAAACACCTCAGCTCGACACTCGACGTTCTCCACTCGACGCCAGCTACAACGCACGTTTCCATCCCGACACGTCCGTGTAGATGTCGGCAGTCAATTCCTCCAGCCAGTAAAGATCAAATTGACTTCATCCACATAAATGTCTAGTCACGCCCCCCGACATGCCCCATGTCACGCCAGTGACTAGGGCGTGTCACAACTAAAAATTTGTCTATAAATAAAAATATTCAATAAGGTCCAAGGGTTCACTTTTTTTAGCCAAATTTTTGTGTGTTTTGTGGGCTGCCCTTGTGGATTCACTTGTAATATAAGGAGATTTCCCCCCCCCCCCTCCATTTTATGTTTGTCTTTGCTTTAGCTTTAGCTTTGTAATATTTTCAAAATGATAATAAAAAATGTTAGATTTTCTCTCTCTACATGGTATGAAAATTCATTTGGGTGGCTTATCTCTCTCTTTTTATCCCTTTGTATTTCTTAGTATTTCTCTTTATGAAAAGTGTGTGTGTGTGTGTGTATGAGAGTAACTTGTTTAATTTTTATCTTTTTAATTTGTCTTCATGTTAGGTTTTGTTATAGATTTTATTTCTAAATGAAATGTTGTATGTTAAGTTTTTCTCTTTTTCTCCATGTCTCTTCTTTAGTGTTTTAAATTTCATTCTTATGAATTTGTAAAAGAGGTTTTAAAGTGTTTCTGATTTTTTCTTACTTAGCCCTTTTTTTAGGATTGTAAAACCTTTTTGTTATTTTAAATTTTATTTCAACTTTTGTATCACTTTTATGAACTCTTAAGAATGAAAAAGCTATAGTTTTAATTTTTAAATAATTTTTGTTTTAACTTTAATTTCCAAAACGTTTTTCTCCTTTTAATTTTATTTTATCTTTATATTCATTTCTAGCATATTCTAAGAATAGAAAAGTAGTTGTTTTTTTTAGGTAACTTTGTATATTTTCTTTTTGTTGTGTGTGTGAGTGTACGAGTTAGGTTTTCATTTTGTTCTCTTAAATTCCATGTTGTGTGTGTGAGTGTATGAGAACAATTTTTTGATGCTTTCTTCAATTATGTGGATTGTGTGAGTATATGAGATAAATTTTCTTGCTTTATTTTATTGCTTTCCTCAAATGAAGTAGAATGCGTGTGTGTAGGAGATAATTCTATTGCTTTCTTTCCATTTAGGTAGAGTGTATGCGTGTGCACATTTATTTCCGCCTACTCAGTAAGTGTTAAATTGCGTGTTTTCATTTCCCGCCTACTCATTCAAGTAGGACTTGTTATTTACCGTCTACTTATTTGAGTAGAACTTGTACATGCATTTATTTTTGCCTACTCGTTAAAAGTTAAATGACATATTTCATTTCCCGCCTACTCATTCGAGTAGGACTTGACCTTATTTATTTTATTTACGGTTTTGAAGTGTGCGTGAGTTCTCATTTTAGTTAGCTTTTCTTAGTTTTCTAACGTTGTGTTTTTTATGTTTTCTTCTTATAATCCTTTAGCGTTTATTATCGAACTCGCGCCTCATCAAAATTATAAAGCCGTCCCCATTCCGATGAGTGGCTAATCGTTATTAGCCCTTGCCATCGAAGAGCATTGGTACATATAAAATGATTTGAAATAATTAAAGTTCTTTATTTTCACTTTAATATTAGGACTTAAGCTCGTCCTCGGGTTAACGACGCGTAGGACCACATATCGATGTGTGGGCTA
Organism: Platanthera zijinensis; assembly: GCA_039513925.1. Lineage (NCBI taxonomy): Eukaryota > Viridiplantae > Streptophyta > Magnoliopsida > Asparagales > Orchidaceae > Platanthera > Platanthera zijinensis. The sequence continues at coordinate 110,385,728 of CM077082.1, read as the reverse complement.
TATTTCCGTTAGCCATACGCTAGCTAGTCGAGAGGTCGTGCGCATGTACTGATCCGCCTTGGGTAAATATAATTGCGTACATAACTTCGAGAGAGGAGAAGCGTAGTTCTACTGGATTGGGTTCCCCACCCAATAGCGGGGTTCTTAGCATAAAGCGGGCATTAAGTGGAATCTTTCGTCGGACTAACGTTCGGTCGAATAGTCTTAGCGTTCAGGTGAGCAATATTCCTAGAGATAAGTCCGCTCATATTTCTGGAACCTCCATGACAAAGTTGCCTTTTATTAATTTGAAAATTAAGTTCAATAATTATTAAGAGTTATTTTAGTCTTAATTCGATTCAATGTCGAGCATTAACCCGTCATCGAATAATCTAAGTAATTTTCGGCCTTCTTTTTATTTCCGTCTTTAGTGACAAACAAAAATCCACCTTACTTTCAGTAAAATACAAGTCCTCGTGGAGGTGTAGGAATAATCAACCCGACGACGAGAACAATATGACCTCGGCATTCTCCCGAATATCGAGTACTACATGCGATAGGTGCACTTGCCTCCTTTCGTTTAAAACTCGTTATTTAGCAATTCTACGACGGTTGACTCATCGAACCAACCACCTAAATAAGAGTTTGCTTGCGGGCCCATCAGATCTTCTATAACACCTCCCTCTGTCACATGAAATATAATAGAGGGTTCGGAGGGGGCCCCACGCCATATCCCACTGACAGTCGGCGGAGTTACATATTAATATCAAAAGTACATGAATCCTAACTCAGGGCATCTAGCGGAATCTTTAAGGGTTCATTTTTGAACTCAAGCACACCCGAATGTCCACTATATATATAAATATAAATATATATATATATATCTATATATATATATATATATATATATATATATATATATATCAGGAATGTTTTACAGAAATACACCAAAATCAAACTGGCCTTAAGGCATTACAACTGTTGCCTTTTATAAAAGTATGTTCATATATCAACACGCAGGCCGACCACACATGAAAATACTAAAAAGCCTTCGCTTAGCCTTCGAGGGATGCATAGAAACAAGGGCAGCAACCCGCTATGTTGGGTATTGTATCCACAATCACCGGGATTTGAGGAAGCCTCCTATCAAGCTAAGATGAATTTACTATGTATTTGATGAATTTCTTTAAGTTGTGCTTGCAGTTATTCCACGCTAAGTACACACCAATGTCAGGGTGCAGTGGGTCAATATACACGGGTCTGTGCAACGTAATCCATCGTTGAGCAGATCAGTGTGTTGGCCTACGTGTACTCTCTCTATTGGGGTGTACTTAAGTTCAAGTACAGGGCTATGATAAAGCAAGAGCAGACAAGAAGCAAGGTTGGGCCAAAGACCAGCTCATGGGTGGAAAGACGAGAATTCGTCTAAGTATAATTCGTCGAGAATCACTAAGTGATTCTCGCCGATTCGTCGAGAATCACTAGTGATTCTCGACGAGTCGACGAGAATCACTAGTTGATTCTTGCCGGGTTGGGCCGGCTGTCTCGACGTAGTCAGAAAAATCATCTAAGGCAGAATCGTCGAGAATCACCAAGTGATTCTCACCGATTCGTCGAGAATGACTTTGCATTCTCGACGAGTCGGAGAGAATCCAAGGTGATTCCCACCGATTCTCCCCGGCCTCTATAACCTGTGCCGCCTGAATTCTCTAAGTAGAATTCGGCGAGAATCGTAAGTGATTCTCGCCGATTCGTCGAGAATCACTCACGATTCTCGCCGAATTTGACTTGGGCATTTTTCCAACTCTGTCTGGACCGGTCCACGTTATCTGCGAGATTTTGAACCGGGCTTAGGTCTTACTGCTGGTGGGGCCCACAACGGTCATCTCTTGACCTAATGTATAAATACTCTGTATTTGTGAACAGTAAAAACAAGGATTACAGATCAAAGAAAAAGAAGCCGCCGTCAAGCCCGAGATCGAAAGCGAGCTCGGCCGACCTGCTCCGCCTCTCGCTAATTGCTCGCCACCGTTGATCGAGGTGTTTGTTACCTCTCCCGGCGACAGAAGCCTAGTCGGGCACAGCGTCTCACGCGTCTATCCAGAGATCTTTTGTCTCTTGATTTGTGATCGGGAAACCATACCCATCCGAATCGATCGAGACGATCGATCCTAGTGTGACCATTGGAAGACCTTGCCGACTTTGCTAAGAAGATTGGATGTACATAGCATCACCGCCTCTCTTGTTGAAGCCGTCGATCTAGAGAAGATTCTCTCCAAGTGAGATCTAGAGTTGTGGACTCTTCGTTGACTTCAAGAACACGTCGTCGAACGAAGAGGGACACCTTAGTCTCCATACGTTGTTTGTATTTCGTACAAGCCATTTTCATTTCTTTGTAAAGGACCGTTTGGTCTCTAGTTGTAGGGTTGGGTGCAACCCGAGTTATGGGAGTGTTGACTCCTATGTGTGGAAGGGTTCCTTCCGTTAGTGCGAGGATTGGATTTCAATCCTGTTGGTGAAGTGACCGAGTCGTCCCTGGTTGGGAGATAGGTCGAAGGGGGAAAGTGGACGTACCCAAATCGGGGAACCACTATAAATTGCTTGTGTATTTTTGTGCTGTGTTGTATTGTTTTCTTGTGCAGGTAAAACTTTAATTCCGCAAATACGCTGCAAAGACACCTATCCCCCACTAGGTGTAAGTAGTTGACACTAAGTGAACTTTCAAGTGGTATCAGAGGGAGGTTGCTCAGCAATAAGGTTAACACCTTGAGTAAGATCCTGCCTCCTGTGTCAACTAGAAGGCGAGACTCAAGCATGGAGCTGGAATTTGATGTCCCTCCTCTGAGACTCCCTGCGTGCACAACAGAGTATTACCCTATCTGGAAGATGAGAGTTATGATTCATCTGGAGTCCATCGACCCTCGGGTGTCAATCATCTTGGAAGAGGGTCCCTTCATTCCCATGAAGGCTTCTGATTCTGGAGAGGATATCCAAATCCCCAAGAGTCCCGAAGAGATGTCTGAGACCGAGCTCTCACTGTACAACTTGGACAAGTTAATACGTCAGATCATCACTGACGTCTGGTCTGGAGTATCTCTTTCAAGAGTGGACAAGTGTAGGACGGCCAAGTCCATGTGGCAAACCATCTCTGACCTCATGGAAGGATCAGAGAAAGCTGGGACCGGTTGTCAGCAAGAGGATGAAGCCTATGTAGGGGTCCTTATTTCTGAAGATGAAGGGCATGATCAATATGTCAATATCAGGGCTCCTGTGTCCTTATCAGAGACTGAAGAAGAAGCTGAGGAAAGCAGTTCTGATGAAGCTAACTCAACATTCTCTGCCGATCTGGATGGTAACCATGAACAACAAAGTCTGAAGCAGGTAACTTCTTCCTCATGCCCCTCTCCTCTTGAAGTCCCTGAAGACAGGAATAGCTTTGAGAGTAGTCCTTCCAATGATGCAAGGGATACACATAGCCTCAATCAAAAGATTGATAATCTTGATTCCCTGGAGAGTGCCCTTCAGACGAGCAACTTACTTGTTGAGGAACAAGCTAAGGAGATAGCTCAACTGAAGATCTTGATGAATCTCCAATTGGAATCCATCAAAGTAAAGGACTCACAGATCTCGGATCTAGAAAGTCGTCTAGAGACCGAGAAGAGGATAGTTTCTAATTTTTCCAAGATTGATGCTATCAAGAGAAAAGCAGAAAATGGGTGGATCTCCCAAATTATTAAGTCATGGAGAAATGGGAAAACTGTGTTCAGACCCCCCACACCGAGTAGGAAGGACACTCATCATGCTTTCAGTTATGACCATAGGAATAACCATGGTCACTGCAAGAATGATCAGTCCTCTTGTGGAAGCACCCAGAATGCCAGGGCTATCATGGCTACCCAGAAGAGGATACCTCAGGCTTCCACCAAGCCTTTTGTATTCTCGGCCACTGCCCCTACTAATCATGAGTCTGCCAGCATCAGCACACAATGCGCCTCTCACCTCCCTAGGACTCAGGAAAGGGGGGTTAGAAATCATGTTGTTGGCACACATGGGGACCTTGGAAGGGGGCTGAATGAAAGGAAGGCACCTCCTCCCAGGCCTCATGACGCCTACCATATGCACTCTTTCCACGCATCCATGAGTCAAGGTGGAAGAGACAAGTCTGTTAGCAGATTCGGCCCTATCCCGTATAGACCTAGGACTTTGACTACCTCAGTCACCAGGTCAGGTCACAAACGGCGGTACAACATTCATGAATGTTGGTGTTGTGGCAAAGTGGGTCATTTTGCCATAGATTGTTGGCACAACCCTTCTGTGTCAAAGGCAAGGGGACTTCCACATCCTCGAGGCAATGTTAGTCCTCTTTCTAGGATCCCTGAGGGGAGGCATCCCAATTATTATGCTGACAGGAACCTAGGACCCAATACTTATTGGGTTCCTAAGGCAAGATAACTCTTTTGCAGGGTAGTCTAGGTTCCCGTAAACCTAATGGGAACCAGACAGGAGATGTTCCAAAAATGACGTGGAACAAGTATCTGGAAAAGGAGCAGTGCCATCAACACGGGCACGTGCAAGTTGACCACCGGGTGTTCCTTGAGCAGAAGTTCTAAATGATACATCCTTTAATCTCAGGTAATTGCAATCAGCTTTAATATATGAGCTATAGCGCATCGATTTTTACATATATGTATATAAGTATGTCTGCATATCCACATTAAGTCATGAATTCCCTCTCTCGAAAGTAAATGGTCATGTATAGACTTACACTTATATGCTTGTTCACCTAAAGAAAGATTAAGATTGCAAAAATAACCTTTAGATACATTGTTAAAGATTTATCTGTAAATACACTAGTAGATTCGAGAATAAACCTCAACAGGCCTAAGTCAGCCCACTGAAAATTAATGAAGATACGCCATTGGAAGTCACTAAAACTTACAGCTGACATAAAGAAGATTATGCATATCTCGATCGAGAAATAACCCATTGAAATTGATTGCCACGGTTATTGTCTTGGGTATATTTAGAAGATTTCTAAATCCGGTATGTACTCCATCCGACTCGTCGATTTAGAAAGCTGCCGACTCTTCATCTCCCGCCTTTCGCAGAGAATCCCGCCGACCCTTCCTCAGAAACCCGTCGATATTCCTTCCCTCTTCCCGGCGACTTCCCGTATCTTGGCTCCCTATCTCGTCGACCTCGTTCTGGATTCCGTAGACTCCTCTCCTCGCGTCCAAGGCGCTCGTCCTAGTTTCCATTCTCCGCGGTTTCGATCAAACAAGGGTACGAGCTCCTCTAGGCTTTCCGTCGTCTCCGTCAACTCTCGCTCCCTCCGCATTTGGGTAACCATTTCCTCTCCCCTACAGTGACTCACTGTTCGTATAGCTTCCTTTTTGAGCTCTGATTAGGCGTAAACTTGGGATTCCCTTCCTAGGTTTGCTATGGCATCAAGGACCACCGCCGGGCTGGTCACTGGCTGTGAGTTGGTTCGAACCGGGTTCTCACATGCCTCGGATGAGTTCAGAAACATCATCATCATGCTGGAGGAGGCTGGACTCACGTTTGTACTGGAGCACCCCTGCAAAATTCTGGATAAAGAAGTGATGGAGTTCTTCGCAACCGCCAAACTTCGGAATGAAGACTCTATCATCAAGAGTAAGGTTGCAGGTGCAAGGATCAAGATGTCTTCCAGGAAACTGACTCAATGCTTGCAGCTCTCCAGTTCTGAGCATGAGGATTATCTAGAGGAACATAATAGAGCCAGGACCCTATTATTCTGTGGGCTAGCTAGGGGCACCAGATCGATAAAGAGAAAAGAAATGAATGAGGAGGGGAAACTCTTGTCCGACATCATTGGGAAAGTACTGATATGCATACCAGGCTCACATGACCACATCTCAGCCGACATGTTCAAGATTCTTGTGGTGATAGTCTGCCGAAAGAGATTCAACTGGGGGGCCATGCTTTTTGAGAAGATTAAGGACACCCTTAGATCTCCAAGTTTTGGACGAATCATCAGCCTATTTCTCAATCAGTTGAACGGAGATAGGTTCGACATGAGCAAAGGAGTTCCTTTGCATTATTTGAAGAAAATGGACTCCAGCGTCTTTGACAAATGGGAGCGACTCATAGGGCAAGCTGCAGTGGAAGTTGAACAAGAAGAATCTCCTGCCGAGGACAACAGAACTTCAGCAGATTTCGTGGCAACACCCAGTGAAGTTCCTGACGTCCTGATTGCAGGAACTGAGGGGGAGCCTGTAACCGGTTCTGCAAACATCTTATCTGATATTTCTCTGATAGCTAAAGAAGCTATGGAGATGGTGGCAGATGAAGTAGCAAATGATGAGGAGGTTGAGAACGATGAGGAAGCTCTTATCGACGATGATCTGGGAGATGAGGTGGCCGATAAGGAGGAGGAGGAAGAAGTAGAAGAAGATGTGCACAGCTCTGCCGATAAGCATGATCACTTGGAGACTGATATAGAAGAAGAAGTACCAGAGAATGAGAAAGCAGCAGAGTCTCAGGAGGATGCTGAGGTTCCATCTGTGGAACAAGCTCCTAATCAGTTAGATGCAAGGATGGAGGGGGAGCAATCCTTTGTTCCCCCTGTGGACTACATACTACTATCCAGCTCTCCCAGTACTTCTGCGGGGGAGCCTGACCAGGGTCTGCCTGCAGCTCCTCCACTACAAGAAAGCATAGCAAATCTCACTGTCAATTTTGTCCAAGGTATGCTTGATGAGCTCAAGGATACGGTTGAGAAATCGCACAACAAAGTGCTAAAGAGACTGCGGGAGTCTGAGGATCTCATGCTTAAGAATGTGGTTCAGATCAACCACAAACTGGATTTGATGGAAAAGAAATTTGATGAAAAATACACAGAGGCAGGCACAGCAGTATCTCTTCTCATTCAGGGACTGAAGAAGAATACTGACGATCTGGCTGTCGTCAATAAAAATGCACATATTGTGGCAGACAGCATACAAAAATTCGATGCCAACATGGTAACGCTAAACGCAAATCAGAAATCTCTGTTGGACGAATTCAGTAAAACCGTGAAGCACATTGATGCCTCTTTGCATTCCTATACAAACTCTGTAGCCGTCGAAGCCAAAAAGGGGGAGGAAGCATATAATGCTAAGATGGCGGGGCTTCAAGAGTTGGTACTTCTAAATTTCGACCAGACCAATAGGTATGCCTTTCAAATGCCTTTCAAAACTGCACCTTTACTCAACTTAATAAATAATAATTGACAAATACAAATTCGATAATTCGAATAGGTACGTGTTTGAAACGGCCCACTGGCTGGTAAAAGAAGCATCGGGAATACATGTCCCTGTTGCCCCACCTGAGGATGAGGGCCGTGCTGGTACTACTGAGGGTGATATAAGGGCTGAAGAAGTACAACTGAGAGAAGTCGAGTTGAAGAAAGCTGCGGAGAGGGCTGAAAGAAGAAGCTGGTTTGACCAAGATGCCTTAGCAAAAGCCAAAGGCAAAAGGCAAATCAAAGAAGGAACTTCGAAGGAAACACCAGCTGAAAAGAAGATTAGATTGAAGGAGGATGATGTGAGGAATGAAAAGTGGAGTCCCGTATCAAAGAATATCATCTTGGACACCTTTGCATTACTACAAGAAGGGCAAGTCAAAAGGAGTGATGTATATAGCCAATACGAGTGGGAGCAGCACAAGTTGTATGAAGCCAAAAGAAACTTGTTCTTCAGAAGCAACACTGGGGCAAACAAAGCTGCAAACATAGCTCCTCCTCCGAGATACTATCCTAAGCCCAAGGAGTATTTTGAGCGACAAAGCAAATGATTCTTAGCTCAGCAACTCAAAGAAGACTTAGCTAATGACAAAGATCTGTAGGATGTTAGCTCTTGTGATTATCTCATTCAAACTTTTTTATTAAGTAAACCATGAACATTTGTGTGTGGACATTAATATTTATATATACATGTGTGTGGTTTATTATTTGAATCTCACATTGATCTAATTACTCTTATTGCTCACTCTGTTGATTAATGCATATTTTATCTGGAATGTTGAAATTCATCTTAGCTTAGTAGGATTTTGGCTTCGTCAAATAGGGGGAGATTGTTGGGTATTGTATCCACAATCACCGGGATTTGAGGAAGCCTCCTATCATGCTAAGATGAATTTACTATGTATTTGATGAATTTCTTTAAGTTGTGCTTGCAGTTATTCCACGCTAAGTACATACCAATGTCAGGGTGCAGTGGGTCAATATACACGGGTCTGTGCAACGTAATCCCTCGTTGAGCAGATCAGTGTGTTGGCCTACGTGTACTCTCTCTATTGGGGTGTACTTAAGTTCAAGTACAGGGCTATGATAAAGCAAGAGCAGACAAGAAGCAAGGTTGGGCCAAAGACCAGCTCATGGGTGGAAAGACGAGAATTTGTCTAAGTATAATTCGTCGAGAATCACTAAGTGATTCTCGCCGATTCGTCGAGAATCACTAGTGATTCTCGACGAGTCGACGAGAATCACTAGTTGATTCTTGACGGGTTGGGCCGGCTGTCTCAACGCAGTCAGAAAAATCATCTAAGGCAGAATCGTCGAGAATCACCAAGTGATTCTCGCCGATTCGTCGAGAATGACTTTGCATTCTCGACGAGTCGGAGAGAATCCAAGGTGATTCCCACCGATTCTCCCCGGCCTCTATAACCTGTGCAGCCTGAATTCTCTAAGTAGAATTCGGCGAGAATCGTAAGTGATTCTCGCCGATTCGTCGAGAATCACTCACGATTCTCGCCGAATTTGACTTGGGCATTTTTCCAACTCTGTCTGGACCGGTCCACGTTATCTGCGAGATTTTGAACCAGACTTTGGTCTTACTGCTGGTGGGGCCCACAACGGTCATCTCTTGACCTAATGTATAAATACTCTGTATTTGTGAACAATAAAAACACGGATTACAGATCAAAGAAAATGAAGCCGTCGTCAAGCCCGAGATCGAAAGCGAGCTCGGCCGACCTGCTCCGCCTCTCGCTAATTGCTCGCCACCGTTGATCGAGGTGTTTGTTACCTCTCCCGGCGACAGAAGCCTAGTCAGGCACAGCGTCTCACGCGTTTATCCAGAGACCTTTTGTCTCTTGATTTGTGATCGGGAAACCTTCCCCATCCGAATCGATCGAGACGATCGATCCTAGTGTGACCGTTGGAAGACCTTGCCGACTTTGCTAAGAAGATTGGATCTACATAGCATCACCGCCTCTCTTGTTGAAGCCGTCGATCTAGAGAAGATTCTCTCCAAGTGAGATCTAGAGTTGTGGACTCTTCGTTGACTTCAAGAACACGTCGTCGAATGAAGAGGGACACCTTAGTCTCCATACGTTGTTTGTATTTCGTACAAGCCATTTTCATTTCTTTGTAAAGGACCGTTTGGTCTCTAGTTGTAGGGTTGGGTGCAACCCGAGTTGTGGGAGTGTTGACTCCTACGTGTGGAAGGGTTCCTTCCATTAGTGCGAGGATTGGATTTCAATCCTGTTGGTGAAGTGACCGAGTCGTCCCTGGTTGGGAGATAGGTCGAAGGGGGAAAGTGGACGTACCCAAATCGGGGAACCACTATAAATTGCTTGTGTATTTTTGTGCTGTGTTGTTTTGTTTTCTTATGCAGGTAAAACTTTAATTCCGCAAATACGCTGCAAAGACACCTATCCCCCCTAGGTGTAAGTAGTTGACACTAAGTGGACTTTTACGCTATTTCCCTCTCGGCTCTCCAGCAGCAGCACAGGGACAATCTACCACAAGGGCGGCAAACAATGCAATGGTCAGCATTCAGCCGACTAATTTATAATGACCCTATTCCATACCCGTGGCAGTGGTATTCCTTCACTGCAGGAATAGCATTTATATAACATATATATCATAAGGAGGAGCATTTAAGCACCAAACAATATATCATAAACGAATGCCTTAACGGCTAAACATTCTGTGCACTCAGGGCATTCTCGGTATACGGGACTTCTCCGGGTCCCACCACCATCCATAGTCCCGGACTTGATGGTATACTTGAGCATTTTAGTATTTCCGGCATTGGGCAAAAGACTCTCATTATGTCAATAGCGCAAGCCAATTACTTTAGGAAATCTAGCCCGAACGACATAATGCGGGTATAGTTTAGCTATTTCCCGTTGCTCAAATCGTCAGGTCAACGTCAATGATCCCAACCATCATAGTGAACGACAAGACGCGAGTCTACCTCCCCTTCCCCATTCGGCTCTCTGGCCTTTCTTTGAGTGTCGCCCATTAGATCCGCAGGACTAGAGACAGCAATTGACAAATAATGGCACTAACGGCCAAAGGTGGGCACCCAGGCACACAACTCACGTATTAGCCCTTCAGTCTGCCTGAGACAGGCTCTGCAAGTCCAAAGATATCTTGAAGATATCACTAGCGATAGCTACTAACGCCTAAATTTAGCGATAGAACTCTAATCTGTCTCCAGACTCAGCTACAACTGGAACATGTGTCCAGAAAACACTACAACATCCTTTAGTGCCAGAAACACTGGACTTTCCCATCAATCAGAGCTCACCAGGTGCTATCGCATGAGATACTCGCTATCGCCCGATGATATCAACCAGTTATGCAAACTGTGGAACTTTCTAGGTATTTTCCTGGAGCACCCTTCAGTACTTTCTACTACTCTCATTTCACAGGTACAACCCACAAACCCCATAAACTACTCGTTTATACACAGAGTGTTCTCAAGCACGCAAAAGAAGACATCACCAATCAAGACCAACCTGTCTGGATGGGCTTCACACAGTATTCCTATTCCATACTACAATTTTCGAATATATATGCAAAACAAAGCACGATTATACTATGTATTTACCAATCAGAATTCCCCTGATTCTCCATCTTTTAGTGAGGGATTCCATACATATACAAAATGGAGGACTTCACTTGTCCAAGAAGGACGATCGTTACCCTTCTAGTTTTCTTCGGATCCATGAACACTTTTCCGTCAGGTTGGAAAGGAGCACCTCGCTTTCCTCTTTACGGATCTAGCCTCGATTCTTGCTTCCAACCAAATTTTCTCCTTCACCAAGCTTTTCAAGGCTCAGCCTCAGCCTCAGCCTTCTTCTTTAGCTAAAGAGAAATATGAGATGAAGAGAGAGAGAGGGATAAGTAAAATGAGACTTCTCTTTACCACTCCTATGGATAAGTGGTCTTGGGATTAATCCAAGCCACAGAATCATTTCATCAAAAGGAAGAAAAGGCCACAATTTTAGCTGAATACTCAAACAAAACTATATTGGTGAGCGATATCGGCTATTTCTTGGTGTTAGCAATAGAAACCACCTTGACCACTACTCTTCAGACACCATCCGGCCATCAGACACGTTTCAAACAACATGTGCCAGTATCGTTGAGTGAAACCCAATGTCGCCATGTGATAGCTCACATGACGATTCTTCAAAAGAATCGAGTTCATTGAGTCTACTCAGCGATTTATTGAAAGCAATGAGTGCGTTGAGTGGTATCGCCATGCGATACCAACTATTGCAAAACGATAGTACCTTACTCCACGATTCGTTGAATTTATGATGCGAGCCGTAAGCGCCCTAGATGGTTTGTTTTTTATTTTATATAGATAATATAGATAAGAGAAAAGAATGTTTATTTAGATATAAGAGGGCGGAGCTCGCAGGCAATATTTCGTTTTAAATGAAAGGAGGCAAGTGCACCTATCGCGTGTAGTACAGGATATTCACGGGGAGGAATATCGGGGTCGTATTGTTCTCGGGATCAGTTTGCCTATTTATACTCTTTCCCTGAATGGTATTATTTTACCGATAATATTTTTGTTGTGCTGTATAAAAATCCGGATATATATATAAAATGGCAGAAAGGGTTATCTGGGGAATGCATCGTCGTTTCGTCGCCGGAGCTATCTTGTCTGGGATAGCTGGAGGAGTCACATGCATGTCATTGTAGGGACACGGGCCTGTCGGTAGGGTCGACGTTCTTCGAGCACCGATCGTCGATCTATAAGCTTTTGGAATGGACATGTGGCAGACACAGGCGTGTCTAACTTTTGCACGGGCGTGTAGGGGGGACTGACTAGACAACTGGGTGGAGGATGTCAATTTTATCTTTACTGGCTGGAGGCGTTGACTGCCGACATTAACACGGGTGTGTCAGGTCTGGGACACGCTCGTGTGAGGTCAGGGACACGTGCGTGTCCTACTCGGGTTGAATAAGACTGAATGTCAAGCGTTAGATAGAGGTCAACGATCATCGAGGGAGTGACATGGGTGTGTCGGACATGGGACACAGGTGTGTCAGGACATTTTTTTACCATTCCTTGAAAATTTCAGAAAATCAAAATTACGCTAAGTTAGAAATAATATTTACAAAAAGGAGCAATTTATTAAATAAAACTAACTATAAAAGGCATAAATAAACTAAAATGACTTAATAAAAATACTATAAAATAGCTATATTTACAACTTATCAAATACCCCCATACTTAAGCTTTTGCTATTCCAGAGAAAAAGTTGGAGATGAACTTATAAGGAATTGAAAAAGTCCTAATTTAGCTACTCCTTGAATTAATTAAAAGAAAGATCAAAATAAACATATGGGGTACTAGAGTTAAATCCTAAATTATGAAAATGTTTTAAATAGAGGAAGAGTTTCAAAAAGACTTCTAGGTGAAATAAATAGAAAGCAAAAATTTATTTTTTTTAATTTAACAAAGATATATTGAAATTATATAAAAAAACTTTATCTTAAAACAAGTAGGAAATAATGCAATTTAAAAATTATCCTCTCAAAAAATTTTAAATTAATTATAGAATCATTGAAATAGGCTAAGTAGTTTGATTGTTTATGAAGAGGGCTTGGATTTTAGAGACGAGGAAATTTTTCTCGAACCTCTATATATTTTGTTTGAATATTTAGGAAAATGAAATCTTATTTTCCTAACATAATATTTTCTTTTTCAGTCTTCTTAAATAAAAAATAACCCAATGTATATGTATAGGAGTAATGAATTTTATCCTCTTACTCTGTAACATATAATCTTTTTAAATATTATGTGCCAATGTTTACAGAATGAAATCTTATTCCCATTGACATAGGATCCTTTAAGAGATAAAATAGGGCTACGCATGCCAAGTAAGACATGAAAAAAATGGAGGAGGGTTTATATGTTTTCAAAATGAAAACTTGATTTTAATAATAAAAATTTTGAGAGCAACCTTTTTAAAATGAATGTTCCTATATTTCTAAAAGCATGAAGTGGAAATAATTGAAATCTATGGTTATTATTTCCTAACATAGATACGAGCTTCTATTTATAAAAATTAGAAGTGGTGGTGAAAAACAAGTTCCCTGTAATAAGGAAAAGACAAAAAAATCATTAAAACTTAACCCAAGACACATAAATCTATCAAACTTTAATTAATAAACGAATAGTAAAAAAAAATAAGTAAAATTCGCTTATAAATAAACACAAAACAAGATTTTTTTGAAAGCATAATGGTTAAGACATGGTATATTCGATTTTATTTGTTTCATAATAAATCATTTTTGGGGGATTTTAGGGTTTTTATTATGTTTTTTGTTTTGATTATTATCTTTTTCTGGATTTTTGGATTTTCAAAAAATTTTTGATTTTTGATTTTATTAGTTATTTACAAGAAAGGGGGAAAAATAGGTGTTATTTGCAAAGGAAAGTGGGGAAAAGAAGAGGAAAGATAATATTTACAAAAAACAATTACAAAGTAAAAAAATCGGATTTTTGTTTTATAATTTTTTGGACTTTTTGATTATAATAAACATGAAATTTTTTTGAAGTTTTTAATTTTGGAATTTTTTTGGTATTTTTGATTGGGTGCAGAAAATAAAAGAGGAGCAAATAAAAGAACAAAAAGCAAGAAAACACCCCAATACTTAAGTCCAACATTGTCCCCAATGTTGTAATATAAGTATGCGGAATGAGAAAAAATAAATTGCATGTATGTACAAAAATAAAGACAAGAGGGAGGAAACTTTCCTGAAACCCGTTCGGGGAGGCCCGTTAGAAATGACCCTGCATTATTAATTACAAATTACAAAAATATAACAAAAAATATAAAAAAGATAAACTCGACTCGAAGTTTGTAGGGGTGGCAAGTAGGTGTTACTCGTAAGCTAACGTCTTAGATATATGAGCGCAACAGAAATGCGGTCCCCTAGTGCTAAAAATATTGTGAGGCGTGCCGAAAAGAAAAGAAAGAGTTAAAATAAAACAAGTTAAAAATAAAATTAGTTAAAAAAAACATATATACATTTTTAATAACAAACTATTATTTTTTGGTGCTTTTTTGTAGGTAGTTTTTTCATTTTTTAGTTGGTTTTTAGGTAGGTTTTAAATTTTTTTGTTAGATTTTTGGTTTTTTAATTTTTTAGGTTTTATATTTTTTTAGTGTTTTCAGAAAAAATAAGGAAATTTTTTTGAGATTTTATGGTTTTTTCATTTTTTTGTGTTTAGATTTTTTTTGTTTTGTAGTTTTTTAAATTTTTTAGTTTTTTAGTTTTTTTAGATTTTTTAGAGTTTTTTAACTTTTTAGAATATTTTCGAAACAACGTCATTTCACTTGGGTTTTTTTATATAGATAAATATATGAAATAATAATAAACAAATCTTTTTTTAATGTTTTTTTAAGTAATTTTTTTATTAATATTATTATTATTACTATATTTAGATATATATATATATATATTTTTTTTAGCCATAATTTTTTTAATATAATATATAAATTAAAGGTAAAAGTAATGGGTTTTAGGAATTAAAAATAGCAAAACGAAATTTCTCAAGCAACGATGCTAAAAACTTGATGCGCGCCGCGAGCGCCCTGGATGGTTAGTTTTTATTTTATATAGATAAGATAAAAGATGGTTTAATTAGATATTAGATGGCGGAGCTCGCGGGCGATATTTCGTTTGAAATGAAAGGAGGCAAGTGCACCTATCGCGTGTAGTACTGAATATTCTTGGGGAGGAATATCGGGGTCGTATTATTCTCAGGGTCGGTTTGCCTATTTTTACTCTTTCCCTGAATGGACTATTATTTTACCGATAATATTTTTGTGGTTTTGTATAAAAAAGCGGATATATATATATATATATATATATATATATATATAATGACAGAAAATAAAAGCAGAAAATGAAGGAAGGCCGATGAAGAAATAACGCGTTGATATCAAATTGAATTAGAACTAAAATAACCTTTTAATAAATAGAGATCCTAAATTTCCTTTTAATTAAGGCGGAGACTTTGCTGTGGAGGATCCAAAAGATTGAGCCCACCTATCTCTAGGTAATCTCGCACGGCTGAACATTAAGACTATTCGACCAAATGTTAGTCCGACAAAGAATTCATCTTAATGCCCACATTACGTTAAGAACCCCGCTATTTGGTGGGGAACCCAATATGGTAGAGTTACGCGCCTCCTCTCTCGAGGGTAAGTGCGGAACTCTCTTTACACAAGGGTGTTTGGTCCATACGCATGGACTCTTGGCAAGCTAGCTTATGGACAACGAAAATAGAGCCCACACATCGATATATTGTCCTACGCATTGTTAACACAGGGCAAACCTTAAGTACTTTTAATTAACAAGAAAAAGAGGACCTTTAATTATTTAATGCGATTTTTTCTGTCCCAATGCTCTTCGATATTGAGGGCTAAGAGCGGTTAGTCACTCATCGGAATGGGGACGGCTTAAGAAAAGAAAGCGATAAAATGAAAGCAGAAAATGAAAGCAGTAAATAAAGCAGTAAATGAAAGATGAAAAAGAAATCAGTAAATTGCAAGTTCTACTCAAACGAGTAGGCGGGAAATGAAAGCTGAAAAGTGCGAGTCCTACTATATCGAGTAGGCGGGAGATTAAAGTAGAAAAAGGTATCTCATATACGCACGCACTCTACAGAAATAAAACACAGTCACACACTCTACTAGAAATGAAATACACTAACACACTCTACAGAATTAAAACAATGCAACATTTAACTCAAACGAGTAGGCGGAAATTAATACACGCCATTTAACTCTTAACGTGTAGGCGAAAATAAATGCGCACACGCACACACTCTACATAAATAAAAGAAATCAAGAAAATCTAATTCATACGCGCACGCACGCAAATGAAAAATAAGAAAAACAAAGTGACTTAAAATCTAAAACAAATACATTTCTACCGCTAGAACTCAGAAGAATGCATAAAAAGAGAAAATAAAAATTTAACAAGCAAAAATTTTGGAAAATTAAAAGCGAAAACAATGTGAGCGAAAAATTTAAATAATAACTTTTTTATTCTTAGGTTTTTATAAAAGGGCTAAAAAGGTGAAAATAAAACTAAAAAAGATAAAAAATTTTACATTCTAAAAATCCTAAGTTAAAGAAAATGAAAATAACACTTTTAAAAACTCTTTTATAAATTCCTAAGGATGAAAACAAAGATAAAATAGAAAGTAAAAGAAAATGAAAATAAAATGGACGACACTACGGCTCGAAATGCGGAAAAATTCCAAAACTAAACTAAGTTATCAAAGCTAAAATGAATCATAAAAAGCACGGAATAAGAACGAAAAAAGACTTAAGGTAGGGCACTTTGGCAGATTTCCATACAATGTAAGAAGATAAAAAATACACATTTTTATAAAGTAAAAAAGGTTTATAATAAAGCTAAAACAAACACATAAAAGAGGCGGGAGAAAGTTCCCTTACATTGTATAAACAACCCCCAAGAGCATCCATAAACCTTAGTGAAGTTGCCAAAAAAGACGAACAAGAGAGCTTACCAAAAAATTTTATTTATAGGCAAACTTTTTGGTGTGATACGCCCTAGTCATGGGCATGAAGGGGGGCGTGTCAGGAAGGGTTATCTGGGGAATGCATCATCATTTCGTCTCTGGGGCTGTCTTATCTAGGAAAGTTGGAGGAGTCACGGGCGTGTCACTATAGGGACACGGGCGTGTTGGTGGGGTCGACGTTCTTCGAGCGCCGATCGTTGATCTGGAAGCTTCTAGAATAGATAGGTGGCGGACACTGGCGAGTCAATCTTTGGCACGGGCGTGTAGGGGGAGCGTGACTAGACATCTGGGTGGAGGAAGTTAATTTGATCTTTGCTGGCTGGAGGCGTTGACTGCCGACATCAACACGGGTGTGTCGGGTCTGGGAGACGGGCGTTTCCTGCTCGAGTTGATGAAGGCCGAACTTCGAGCATCGGGTGGATGTCAACGATCATCGATGGAGTGACAAGGGTGTGTCGGTCATGGGACACGGGCGTGTCAGGTCATTTTTTGACCATTTCTGGAAAATTTCAGAAAATAAAAATTATGCTAAGTTAGAAATAATATTTACAAAAATGAGCAATTTAATAAATAAAACTAACTAAAAAAGGCAAAAATAAACTAAAATTACTTAATAAAAATACTATAAAATAGGTACATTTACAACTTATCATTTTACTTAATTCTCGAAAGCATCGAGTGCTATCGCTATCGCCGGTGATACCTACTGTCATCCAACGATAGCTACCAAAAGTTCTGTTGCCATTTTGGGGTTTTACAAACCTCCCCTCCTTATAGAAATTTCATCACAAAATTTACTCATCTGTAGGTAATAAAAAGAGCAACTAATATGTTACAACATATTGATCTTTCACAAAAAATATTACAATATTATTTTACAAACAGCTCGGGAAACTCGTCGCGCATGGTTTGCTCATGCTACTATGTCAGTTCTTCTCGGCCACAATTGTCCCAATAGACTTTGACCTTCCCGATTATTTTGTTCTGTAGCTGCTTGATTTCGGTATCCTCGTTCCGAAAAGGTCTAACCATTTTTGTCAGCCCACCATCGACTGGTAATTGATCATCCGCGATCACTTGAGTTGGCTCATTCATAGCTTTTTGAAGTACTGATATATGAAACACATCGTGCAAGCCACATAGCTCCGCTGAAAGTGCTAACCGATATGCAGCTTCTCCAACTCGCTCAAGCACTTCAAACGGACCAAGATACCTCGGACTCAACTTTTTCAAGCGCCGAATCCTAGACACACCTTTGAATAGCTTAATCTTCAAATATACTCCATCACCCACCGCAAACTCCACGTTTCGGTGTTTAGCATTATAGTATTTTTCCTACCTATCTTGAGCTACCAGTAGTCGCTCACGTATCAAGTGGACAGTAGAATTTCCAACTTCGACTTCCCTCTACTTATACAATTTTGATTTGCCTGTTCCCTCCCAAGCTAAAGGAGTACGACATTTCCTACCTTATAAATCATCAAAGGGCGCCATCTGAATACTAGATTGATAATTATTATTATAGGCAAACTCGGTCGTATAGAGATGGTCCTCCCACTTCTTCCAGAAATCTAAGGAGCACATCCGGAGCATATCCTCCATTGTTTTGTTTGTTCTTTTGGTCTGACCATCTGTCTGCAGATGAAAGGCCATACTGAACTGTTGTTTTGTACCCAACAAGTGGTGGATTAGCTCCAATCATTCGAAGTAAAGCGCCCATCTCGATCATTGACAAAGCTACCGGGCACCCCATTCAACCGTACTATGGTGTCCACATAAAACTTACCCAATTTTTCCACTGAATCATCCTTCTTGTTTAGTATGAAGTGCGATACTATTGTCAATCAGTCAATGATCACAAACTAGGCATTGTTTCGACTCTATGATCACAGCAATCCGTGCACGAAATACATAGAGATATCATCAAGCTTACATACTGAAATTGGTAACGACTTCAGGAAAAATCCAAGCTTTTGACATTCTTCATTCATTATGGCACATGTTTGGCACATTGCCACGTAAAGAGCTATGTCTTTCTTCAAAGACGCCACCAGAACATCTTTTTCGTGTCCTTGTACATCTTTGTGTTCCCTGGGTGAATTGAGTACTTCATAAAGTGTGCCTCATACATTAATTCCTCCCATAGTTTACCTGTATTCAGGATGCACAAACGACCATCTTTTTGCAAAAGGCCGTCTTCCATGGAGAATTGGGAATTTTACCCATCCACTACATAGCGTTTTATACTCTCATCGAGTTTCGTTTCTCGCTGAACCCTGTATGTAAGGTCATACACCTACATCCATTTCAGGCACCCATTAGGAGTAGAATTCTTATCAAGAAAAGAAATCTCTAAGGCCTCCAACTCCTAGATCAGACGCTCATTGTGCATTTGCAACCAACTTGCCCTTACCGGAGTCTGCCAACTTAAGGCATCTATGACCACATTTCCCTTTCCGGGAGTATAGCGTATCTGTAAAGTGTAGTCCTCGAGGAACTCCATTCACTTCCATTGCCGCATATTTAGATCCTTCTGATCTACTAAGTATTTCAGGCTCTTATGGTCCATGAAGATGTCAACTTTCACGCCATAAAAATAATGGCGCCACAGTTTAAGTGCAAAAATCACAGTCGCCAACTCCAAGTCATGGACTGGATAATTCCGCTCATGCACTTTAAAATGTGGTGAGCCATAAGCAATAACTTTTCCAAACTGAAGAAGAACGCAGCCTAAGCCTCTCCCTTAACCATCACTATGAATCTTGTAGCCGTCTGTACCACATGGCGAACTAAAAATAGGCGTTGTGGTCAAATGACTCTTTAGATCATCAAAAGCTCACGCTCACTCAGGTGTCCAAACTAACTTCTGATCTTTCCTCGTCAGCGTAGTGAGAGTTAAGGCTATCCTCAAAAAGATCCCTACGAAGTACTTATAGTAGCCAACAAGCCCAAGGAAACTCCAAACTTCTGCTACCAAAGACAACAAAGGCCACTCTTGTATCACAACTAACTTTGCCGGATCAACCACAATATCTTCCCACTAACCACATGGCCAAGAAAAGCCACTGCAGACTGCCAAAACTCTCGCTTTGAGAACTTAGCACAAAGCGTGTTTCTCCTCAGGGTGTGTAAAACCATCTGCAAATGATTTACATGATCTTCTTCGCACTGAGAGTACACCAAGATATCATAAATAAAGACGATCACAAATAGTTCCTAGTACTCTCTCAACATTTGAAGTCTTAAGTCCATGAAGACCGATGGCGTATTTATTATGCTAAACAGCATTACAGTGAACTCATAATGGCCATAGCGTGTACCAATCGCTGTATTGGGAATATCATCTTCTCAAATCCTCAACTTATAATAGCCAGACTTTAGATCCAGCTTCTAGTAAATAGTTGATCCCATCAGCTGATCGAACAATTCATCAATCTGTGGAAACAGATACTTGTTCTTCTCCGTCAGCTTATTTAGCACTCGATAATCAATGCATAGACGCAAGATTTTGTCCTTCTTTTTCCCAAAAAAAACAGGGGCACTCCAAGATGGCATACTTGAGTTCATTTTATGTTGTAACGGTAAGCACAAACACCTGCTAGCCACCCCTCAAAAGAATTCGACCATGAATTCGCATAAGGAAAAAAAGATGAAATGATATGGAAATTGTAACACCTTCCTCCGTCATAAGAAATATAATAGAGGGTCCGGCCGGGACCCCACGATATATCTCACAAATAGTCGGCAGAGTTACATGTAAATAACAAAACTACACGAATACTATCTCAGAGCATTCTAGCGGAAGCTTTAAGGTTTTACTTTTGAACTCAAGCACACCCGAATGTCCATTATATATATATATATACTAGCTTCTTCGAACGGGCTCTGCCCTTTCTCAATGCGTCGATGCGGGCTTCGCCCGCAACCAAGATGGTTTACCCCCGCTTGGCAACAACATGGGTCGTGGGCGGCAATATGTGTCGTGAAATGTGATATTGGTCGTGGATGTGAAATTTTTCATGTGCGGCGACATTGGTTGTGGGCAGTGATATTGTTTGTGGGCGGCGACATTGTTCGTGGGAGGCAACATTGTTCATTGATAGTGACAATGGTCTGTGGTGGCGACAATGTTCGGGGGCGGAGAATTTGTTTGGAGGGGGTGGTGACATTGTTTCGGTTGGGTGGTGATATTGTTTAGAGGGGTGACGTTGTCCTTTCCTATATGCAACACTTTAACCTCACCATCATAGGTCCTTGATAGAGAACGTCAATTTTAAAAAGTAACAACAAAGAAATATTTTTGTAACACATACCTTTACAAGTAAACACACATACATGCAAAGTTCATACTATCACATGGAATGAAAAAAACTCAGAACAAAGTTCATACTTACAAAATATAAAATCTCGATACTTGAATGCAGAGCGGGCTTCGCCTGCAACAAAGTGGGCTTCGCCGCAACCATATGGGATTCGCCCGCAACCAAGCGTGCTTCCCCTGCTTGGCAATCAAGCGATCTTTGCCCGCCCTCGGTGACATAATGCGGCTACAGTTCAACTATTTCCGATTTCTCAAATCGCCAGGTCAACACAGATGGTCCCAGCCATCATGGAGAACGAAAAGATGCTGGACATCCTCCCCTTTCCTTTTCATCTCTCTATCCTTTCCTCGACATCAGCCCATCAGATCCCCAAGACCAGATCCTACAATCGACACGCAATGGCACTCACGACTATATCTTGGCACTCAGGCTCATAGCTCACCTGCTAGCCCTTCAGTCTCCGCGAGACGGGCTTGGCAAGTCCAAAGCTATCTTGAAGCTATCGCCAGCTATAACTACTATCTCCTAGTGATAGCGACAGAACTCTAATCTGTGTCCAGACTTTGTTACAACTTGAACATGTGTTAAGAAAAACCTGTAGCATCTTGTACTGTCAGAAACACTTGACTTTCACATCAATCAGAGCTCACCAGGATCTATAGCCGATGATACTCACTATTGCTCGGTCATATCCAACAGTTATGCAAACTGTGGTACTTTCTGGGTATTTTCTTGGAGCACCCAAATCATTGGTGAAGCTAGCCAGGGTATAGTGACCAAAAGTAAGAATCTGAATACAGCTATGTTTGCCAATTCCTGTCACAGGTGGAGCAAAAAAATTTTGAAGAAGCCAATATAGATCAATTTTGGATATTGGTTATGCAAGAGGAAATTAACCAATTCAAAAGATGCAAGGTCTGGAAGCGGGTCCCCAGACCATAAGGACATAATGTCATTTGAGTCATGTGGATCTACAGGAACAAGCTTGATGAAAATGGCATTATAATCATGAACCAAGCAAGTCTAGTGGCGAAGGGGCACAGACAAGAAGAAGGTATTAATTTTGACCAGACTTTTTCCAATGTAGCAAGATTGGATGCCATCAGACTGTTCCTTGCATATACTGCACACAAGGGATTCAAAGTCTACCAGATGGATGTAAAGTCAGCCTTTCTAAATGGTGACTTAAGAGAAGAAGTCTATGTTGAGCAGCCTCCAGGTTTTGTTGTTCCTAACTCTGCTGATTCTATTTATAAACTTAGGAAAGCTCTATATGGGATAAAATAGGCCCATAGAGATTCATATGAAACCTTATCTAGCTTCCTCATTGAGAACAAATTCTCAAGGGAGAAGATAGACAAGACCCTATTCCTAAGAGAATCTAAGGGCAAGATCATCCTACTCCAGATCTATTTACAAGATAAAATCTTTGGATCTACTGATGACAACCTATGTAGGAGGTTTGCTAAACTTATGCAGGGAATGTTTGAGATGAGTAGTATGGGTGAACTCAAGTTCTTCTTGGGTCTCTAAGTAAGACAGACTGATGATGGCTTGTCCATATCCTGGAATAAGTTCACTAGGGAGTTAATAAAAAAAATTGGCATGGAAAAAATTCCTCCACCATGAGAACTCCCATGGGATCAAATATGCCTATAGGCAAGGATGAAGCAAGCAAGCCTGCTGATGAGACCATGTATAGAGGGACAATTGGGTCCCTCTCTTTCTTATTGCAAGTAGGTCAGACATCATGTTTGCTACATATGTTTATGCTAGGTATCATGTTTGACCTAAAGAATCGCACTACTCTACTACAAAGAGAATTTTGATGTATCTTAAGGGTACACAAGATCAAGCCATTTGGTACCCTAGGAATGGGGAATTTGAACTAACAAACTACTCAGATGTTGAATTTGCAGGATACATAGAGGACAGGAAGAGTACTATTGGCACCTGTCAAATATTGGGTTGAAGACTAGTGTCTTGGAGCAATAAGAAGCAAACCAGTGTTATAATCTCAACTGCAGAGTCAGAGTACATCTCAGTTGGTAGCTATTGTACTCAGTTGCTTTGGATCTAGCAACAGCTCCAGGACTACAACATCCAGATAAGTAGAAACCACCTATTTTTTGATTCTACTAGTGATATATCAATTACTAGGAATCCTATTTCTCATAGCAGGACTAAGCATATTGAGGTAAGATAACATTTCATTAGGGAATATGTGGAATATGAGACATCACCCTCTAATTTGTCAAAACAGACAAGTAAGTGGCTGACATCTTCACTAAGCCACTAGATGAAGCAAAGTTTAACACCTTCAAGTTTGAGTTGGTTATGTTTAACCTAGTATAGCTTCAGTTGCTCCTTAGATTGTTACTTGTCATATTATGTCTTGCAAGTGGAATTGCTCTTCAATGGATTGAAGACATTTCAAGGGGTGTACCTTCAATGCTATCAAGTCCAAGATGTTTCTTTAGTTAAGGCGGAGCAGAATGTACTCCTAGGTTATTTATAGAAGTCAAATAGGAGGAGAAGTACTTGAATCAACTTACTGATTCAAGGACTTTAAAGAGGTAGCATCTATTAAGGGGTAGCAGGTTATGAAGGAAAAGTATACAAGTGGTATCAAATTCATCAAAAGAAGGTAGTAGCTATTAAGGGGGAGCAGGTACTGGTATGCCCTGTAGACAAGGAAGTTTATTATAACTTATCCTCTTATCATATCTTTTGCTGCTGTATTACTGCAATTTGTTAGTGTATATCATTGACTCAGATATTTGGTGAAGAGTTTTAAGTTCCTCAAATAGGGGGAGATTATTTGGTCCATTGCCCAAAATATCCTAGATTTAAAGAAGTCAAATAGGTAAATGAGCATGCACAATGGTAAATTTAATACATGGTCATGTTCATACATGAAGGTTTATCCTATAACAATGATTGGACAGATAGCCTAAGTCTGGTAAACTCTTACCTAAAGTGGGACTAAAAGAAATCTATCAAAGTAAAAATGGCATTGAGTGGAGGTTACTTACTCAATGCCAGATGGCTTATAGCGCTGAGTGGAGCCTATATAGTCAAAGCCAAAGTAATGGCAGGCTGGAAATATGGCTAAGTCCACAGGCATTGACTAAAGTTAACTCACTCAACGCTATTCAAAAAAGGCTATGAGACATGCTAATGTTGTAATAGCCAAAGTAGAAGTGAGCAGAAAAGTGGCTAAGTCCACAAGCATTAAGTGCAGCTCAATCACTCAACGTCATAACTTCATAATAGTTGAGTATAGCTCAGTCAGTCAACGGCATAGGAAAACTGTGAATATTTACTAAGTATATAGGCATTGAGTGAGGCAAGCTCACTAATCGCCATGTGATATTGCATTGACTAATTCTCAAATGAAGTGTTCTTCTTGACACTGAAATTTGACTAAGTCCAAATGCGTTGAATGTAGCTCACTCAGTCAATGCTAGATAACAAAAATTTTTATTATGTATTTTGGTGTTGAGTGGAGCTTACTCACTCAATGCCAAGTAGAAAAAAATTGGTTAAGACCAAAAGCATTAAGTGAGGCATGCTCACTCAACGCTCTCAACGCTTAAGATGCTGGAGACGCAGAAAATTAGCTAAGGTAAAAGGAGCTGAGTGAGGCATGCTCACTTTACGCTCTCAACGCCTAACGTGCAGAAGTTGATGAAAAATATACTAAGGAAAAAAGCATTGAGTAGAGCTTGCTCACTCAACGCTGTCAATGCCTAGATAGACAGAATTCTGTCTAAGTGTTTTGCCGTTTAGTGAAGATCATTCACTCAAAGCCTATTCTACTAATGCTCGATTTTGCCTAAGTCCATAGTTGCTGACATTGGCAAAATCGACAAAGTCAATTAAGTTCAAATCAAGTACGGAGAAGCTACAAAACATGACAAACTCTACCAAGAAGTTACTGTACGTCTTCTTCCGTTAAAGCAAGGTGCAGCTGGAAGATGCAGGTGGGGCCCACTGATCTCTAAAAGCCGTTGATCGGCAAACTACAATAGGAAGTGATGGGCCAGAAAGAAAGATAATTTTTAGGGCATTATCAATTTTAAAAGATAGCAGCCGGACTTCTTCTCTCTCGCCATTATCGCCGAGAAAGAGCTTGAAGTCTTTTTGCAAGAACTAATAGTTCAGTGAGCTGTTTCTTCTTCATTGGCTACAGTATAATCAGAAAGGTTTCTAATAGAGGAAGAAAGTAGAGCCATCATCATCCAGTGGGCTCAGGTGGCTGATTAAAGAACACAAGTTCATCTTCTTTTTCAGCAAGTTCAGAATCTTCATTTTGAGTTTCTTCCAGTAGATTTTCTACCTGCTGCTGTGAAGCGAGATTGTGCTGAGATAACTCAGCCCTTGATTTTTACACAGAAATTTCCCTGTGTCAAATTATTCAAAAATTAATATTTTTGTAGGATCCAACAGGATCTGAGTTTGTAGGGCCACTAGCCCGAGGTTGGGCAAGATTGCCTTAGTAGTAGGAGAGTGAATCTATCTGAGTTGTAGGATCCAACTAGATCTGAGCTGTAGGGCCACTAGACCGAGGTAGGGCAAATTGCCTGAGCTTTAGGAGAGTGTTACTCTCTGAGGTAGGATCCTTTGGATCTGAGGTAGGGCTTTCCTCATAGCCTGAGTGTAGGGCCCTTGGCCTGAGGTGGGTGATTAGCTGATCACTGAGTTCTAGGCCCTTGTGGCTTAGCTATTAGTCTGGGAGGAGATTGAGACATCCTGAGGGATCTGAGGTGTAAGCTCATTGGAGCAGTGTTTTGGAGAAGTTCTTATACCAATAGGAAGTTGGCAAGGTGGGAGGAGAGTGTTTGTACCAATAAGTTATGAAACACTATAAATCAGTATTTACTTTTCTGTATAGTTTTATTTGTGTAAGTTCTTGAAAGCAAACTATAGCCAACACATTTAGAGCTAAATGGAAAATTAAAAAGAGAATAATAACAGTTAAACAACCTATTCACCCCTAGGTTACAAGCAATCCTGAAAACAAAGACATTCAAGCACCTGAAGAGAACTTGCGAAAAGCTCCTAATCTCTACAAAATAAGAGTCACAAGTAAGTAAACAAACATATAATATGAGTACCTAACCTGAACTCGCGAACATATTCTAATCTATGCAAAAGTGTAGTCAAAAGCAAGTAAATTTAAAAAATAACACAAGTACCTGAAGTGAACTCGTGAACACCTGCTAATCTCAGCGAAAGAGAAGTCAAAACAATTTAAAGAAACAAATAACGCGAGTACCTAAGCTGAACTCGCGAACATCTACTAACCTCCGTAAAAGAGAAGTCAAAAGCAGGTAAATTTAAAATATAACGCGTGTACCTGTTGAGAACTCGAGAACACCAGCTATTCTCTGAAAAAGAGAATTCAAAAAAAGTTGAATAAACTTATAACACGAGTACCTGAGGTGAACTTATCAACATCTGCTAATCTCTACAAAAGAGAAGTCAAAAGTAGGTAAATTTAAAATTTAATCAGAGTACCTGAAGAGAACTCGCAAAAATCTGCCTATCTTAGCAAAAGAGAAGTCAAAAGTAGGTAAATAAATAAATAACACGAGTATCTGAGGATAACTCGCGAACACCTGCTCATCTCTACAAAAGATAAGTCAAAAGCATATAAATTTAAAATATAACGAGAGTACAAGAAGAGAACTCGCATATACCTACTCATCTCTACAAAAGAGAAGTCAAAAGAGAAGTCAAAAGCAGGTTAATAACCATATAACCCGAGTACCTATAGTGAACTCACAAACACCTGCTCATCTTTGCAAAATAGAAGCCCAAAATAGGTAAATTAACATATAAAGAAGGTACATGAGGTGAAATCACAAAGACATGCTAATCTCTACAAAAGAGAAGTCAAAAGCAAGTAAATTAATATATAATGTACAGAAAATACATACATAAATATGAACTTAAAGCTGCTAAACTTGCTCTGGGAGTTTTTTTGTTTACAAGAATTGATGTTATGCCTTAACATAGGATGGTTAACCACCACCATACTAACTCTTGTACCTAGATCGAGAATGCATGACTTATATTATTTTTGACTCGAAAACTTATGTGTGTACATATGTCATCCTGCCAGACTTTATCTTGACACGCTGTGCTTATGTAATGTTATGTTATGCATGTTTGTGCTATGCATTCTAAAAAGGCCCTAATGCATGTTATGAGCGGCGTACACATGAAAATGTTATGAATCTCATACTACCAAAAATTTTCATGCAACGAAAAGAAAACGAGCTAGTCGCAGCCATGTGGTAAGGTTATGCATCCCATACTACATAACTCTCACATGTTGGCCCGATTGTGGATCCATATACGAACACATATTATGCATCCCATACTACATAATATGCCCCGTATACTTCGTGTTATGCTATGAGTGTAGTGTTCGTGCTGTTTCCAAGACGTGCTGATGATATATCGGTGTGTGAATGACATGATGTTGAACAACTAATGCAATCAAAAGGGAAGGTTGTCCGACTAACTTGTCAAGCAACCTCCCTATGATACCAACTTTCACAACCCGCATTTTCTCTGAAGAAAACAGATTATCAGAGTAGGATAAAACACACGTCATGATGCCACGTCGAGCAGGGGATAACTGCCGATGATCAGGCAAACCACTAACAACTATACTTTAAGAAAAATTCATAAGTTATATGATTAGAAAAATCAATTATATTTTTAAAGCACGTATCCCTCGGCTCGGTGGATCACCTAGTCCAAAATTTAAAAACTATACTTATACGCTGCGAAAAAATACTTTATTTAGGTTCGACATCCTAAAAGAGTGCATAAGTTTCCCTAGAGGACAACTTATACTATGCAGGACCGTACTTTTGATTTCTACTATATATATAGGAAAATGATCTTTTTATGTTATTTGGAAAATAGTGATGAGTTTTATAAAACATGTTGATCATGAGTTATACTTATAATAGTGTTTTTAGGTTTAAAAGTAACTAGCAACCTAGCATAAATAACCCCAAGAGCAAGTAGACTGTCTCCAAAAAAGGTAGCAGCAAAAAGTAACACATCTAGTATCAATGTAAAACTACCAGTAGGCGCCAACAAACTGACACGAACCCACTGGCAAATATGTATGTCTGTAAGAAAAAAATAGTAAAACTACCTCACAAGACCAAGGGAGTAATCTCCACAGTACGAGAGACCACCAACAACAGCACAGCAAAACTAGCCGCCTAATCGGCTACTAACCAGAACCTGAGGCATTCAAAGAAGAAAAGAATACCTCAGCAAGCTAAACAAGTAAAAGCTGTATAGAAATTGTTTGGTTAAAAGGTAAGCAAGAAGAGTAAGCAAACCGAAAAAAACACCACTGTCCAAGGCAAGACAAAAATAAAAGCACTATGTGCGAGGAAACAACAACAACCCTGCCCAAAAATAAATCCTACAGAGTTTACCTGGCTACCATGAGCCCAAACGTTACAAATTTACAAAGGAAGAAACGTCTAACACCCTAAGCTGTGAGATATGGTAGTAGCAAAAACAACACGGATCCGGGTTGGATGCAAACTCAGTCCCCCCAACCACCATTTCCAAGAAAACAAAGCTCAGGGGTCTACATGTGAAAGCACTAGGGACCTCCCACCCCCTTGCCCAGCCCGTACCTGGAGCAAGATTAAAGAAAAAGGGTGGCCTTGGCTAAATTACACAACACCTTCCCCAATAAGAGCTTCAAACCACCACTACTAACCACGACCCACGATTCAGCCTTGTTGGAAAAAGAAAATAGCTGACAAGGAACCTCAAAATCAAGGAATTCACTCGGGGGGAGAAAATCAAGGTAAGCAAAAAGCATTGAGATGACTCAACATGGCATGGCATTAAGTGAGCTCCACTCACTCAACGCCTAAACAGATGGTGGTGTTGAGTGAGCTAGCCTCACTAAACGGCAAAACTGCAATGGCATTGAGTGAGGTTCACTCACTCAACGCCTTCTGCAACACTGGCTATGGCGTTGAGTGAGCTAACCTCACTCAACGCAAAAATAGCTATGGCGTTGAGTGAGGTCCACTCCCTCAACGCCTTAAGCAAAACAGGCTGTGGCGTTGAGTGAGCTAACCTCACTCAACGCCAAAATAGCTATAGCGTTGAGTGAGGTCCACTCCCTCAACGCCTTAGCACTTAACCGCAAAACCCAACTGTGGTGTTGAGTGAGTCCACCTCTCTAAACGCCAAAAC
This sequence comes from Platanthera zijinensis, assembly GCA_039513925.1. NCBI lineage: Eukaryota > Viridiplantae > Streptophyta > Magnoliopsida > Asparagales > Orchidaceae > Platanthera > Platanthera zijinensis. The sequence goes on along the minus strand of CM077082.1, from coordinate 110,356,336 downwards.
ATCTTTGGCATGAGTTAGGTCGACTCACTGAACGCCAAAGTACTTAGCCGCGAAAAAAACTGCGGCGTTAAGTGCGTCTACCATTCCTAATGATAGAACAGCTTTGGCGTTGAGTGAGGTCAACTCACTAAATGCCAAAGTACTTACCCGCAGGAAAAGGCTGCGGTATTGAGTGAGCCAACCTCACACAGCGCCTAAATTTCCATGGCGTTGAGTGAGGCCCACTCTCTCAACGCCATCCGGAAGAGGTCGGCGGGAATGCAGATTGATTCTTGCCGAATCAGCGGGAATGCAAATCGATTCTCGCCGAATCGGCGGGAATGCAGATCGATTCTCGCCAAATCGGCGGGAATCACTAACGATACCCGTCGAAGTCGGCGAGAATCACTTAGTGATTCCCGTCGATTTTGACTTAGAAGAAATTCTCACTCAAGGCCACACTACTTAGCCGCAAAAGAACAGACTGCGGCGTTGAGTGTGTCCACCACTCTCAATGATACAGTAGCTTTGGCGTTGAGTGAGGTTGACTCACTTAACGCAAAAGTACTTTGCCGCAGAAATTTCGTTTCCAACAAAACTCAAGTAAATCTAAGTACAGGGAAGGCTTCTACTACAACCACTACACAGGCAAGCACAGATACACCCCCAACACGAGCCTAAGCAAGATAGTTTTGGATATAAATCTAAACTATAGCCTTTCTCCTCTTCCCGGCTACAACTACTGCTCAAGAAAGAAATTAACCCAACCCTCAAGCCCTCACTCATCCCGAGAACTAGGCTTCTCTATCAACAGTTGGGTTTTGTACCCGATTTCAAGAAAGATTAGGATTTCTAACCTAGGGCTAACAAGGTAACAAGGAGATAGATAAAAAAAATTACAAGTCAAGGGAAAGAATACCACTTGCCTCAAATTTTCGGCGAAGCTTGGTCGGCCTCCTTTACTCTCACGCGGTACCAGCAATGGCAACACCTAAAGCCGAAATCTGGGGCTTTAATGGCGGAAACGGACAACCCTAGAAATTCGAGACCCCTAGAAACACCAAGAAAACAGAATTTCTTACCGTAGGAGTGAAGTTCTAGGCGAGAGCAATCCAAATCTGCTTTCGGAATCGAATTCCATCCACAAACGCTCCTGGAATCGGCGTCCGAAGGAGGGGGGGCAGTTCCGGCGGTTTCTCTACTTTCCGCAAACAGGCGCGGACTGGTTCGGTCTTTCGGGAAGATGAACAGGAGCGGCTTACTCTTAAGTCTAAAATATCCTATATATAGCATCCTCTTAATCTAAATTAACTAATCAATTAATTAAGGCTAAAAATGACAAGGCAAAACCGCCAAGCATCCGCACCCTTTCCAAAATAATTAGTAATATAATATTAATTAAATCGTTTTATTTTTTTCATAAAATACCAAAACGACGCGAACACTGAACATCTTCGGAATTCGATGAAATTCGCACCGTAGCTAAATATCCACGCTACAAACACAACGGCGAAGTCAAAATTAACTTTCGAAGATAAAAACTCGAGTTATACCCACCCAAAGCCAAAACACAAGCATCCCCTGAGAGGCCACACCGGGTCACCCAAAACGACTCGGCTTGCTAGGGAGATCTTATCAATAAGCTACAAAATTGGCCACTTCGTTTTAAGGAGTTAAGACCACACTCCACAGATGGTACAAGAAAAGAAAACGAGTCGACGTAACGCCAAGCAAGAATTAAATAATCGCAGAAAAATCGGGGGCGTTACAGTCACTCCCCCTTAAAGAAAGTTTCGTCCCGATACTTTACGCACAACACTTCTACTATATAAGGAAAAGTAACAAGTGAAACATTACAAGAAGAAATCAAACCAAACTAATCAGGGGAAAAGTTGAGGGTGAGCCTCCCTCATAGCCAACTCTAACTCCTAAGTCGCGCTTTCCAAACCCTGATTCTTCCATAGAACTTTGACCATCGTGATGGACTTCCTTCGCAGCACCCGATCTTGAGTATCCAAAATGCGGACCGGCACTGCAACAAAAGAGAGATTATGCTCCAACTGGGCAAAACATCCAAGACTTGCCCACTACTACACACACACTTCCGTAATTGGCTTACATGAAATACGTTATGTACACTTGGGAAGTTTGCAAGCAATTCCAACCTATAAGCTGATACGCCAATTCGTTAAACAATCTTAAACGGGCCCACATACCTCGGGTCCAATTTCAGATTCTTAAAGAACCTCTTAACTCCAACCATCGGGGAAACCTTAAGAAACAAAAGGTCCCCTACAGAAAACTCTAAGTCATACCTACGCCGATTGGCGTTCTTTTCAGATCTCTCCTGAGATATACGAAGCTTTTATCGAACAAGCTTCACCGCGACTTCCATCTCCTCGAGCGCATCCAGACACAACAAGGGTCTCTCACCTGCCTCAGCCCAAAACAGGGGTGTTCTGCAGCGCCTCCCATACAAAGCTTCAAACGGAGCCATTTGCAAACTTTCTTGATAACTGTTTTTGTACGCAAACTCCATTAGTCGCAATCGCTCATCCCACGCTCCACCGTGGTCTAGAATGTAGCATCTGATCATATCCTCAACTATCTGGTTCACCTGCTCCGTCTGCCCATTGGTCTGTGGGTGGTAAGAAGTAGAATACCTCAGATCTGAACCCAAACCCTCATGCAGACTCTGCCAAAAACGAGAAGTAAACCGGGAGTCTCGATCAGAAATGATGCTAACAGGCACACTGTGCAATCTGATGACCTCATTCAAGTACAACTCTACTATTTTCTTAATCGAATAGTCAATCTTATACGGCACGAAGTGAGCACACTTCGTCAGTCTATCCACTATGACCCAAACAACATCAAATCCCCTTGGAGATTTCGGTAAGCCCGTGATGAAGTCCATAGAAATACTTTCCAACTTCCAAGTTGGGATCTCTAGTGGAGTCAACTTGCCACTAGGCCTTCCGTGATCGACCTTCACATGCTTGCAAGTGTGGCACTCAGCAATAAATCAGGCTATATCACTCTTCATCCCATACCACCAGGAAATCTGCTTCAAATCACGATACATCTTTGTAGATCCTAGATGGTAGGAAACACTGGATCCATGAGCCTCTCTACATACCATACCCCTGATGTCTCCAACAACAGGGATGCAAAATCTGCTGCGGTACTTCAAAGTACCCGCATCATCGATGGAAAAATACGGCTACTCCCCCCTCTCAGTCCTGAGGTATAAGTGCAGAAGGTCTGGATCAAACTTCTGGTGCAACCTAGTAAGTGAAATCCAAGACAGCTCTGCCACTGCCAAACTACTCTGCATGCCACAGCATCCCACCGAGATATCTATAAGGAGGAATTCTTCCACTAAACGATCGGCGGAGAGATTAAAGATCTTCCCCGTCTTATGGATCAGGGCATCAGCCACTACATTGGCCTTGCCTGGATGGTACTAGATCTCTACATCATAATCGGCCACATACTCTAGCCACCGCCGCTGGCGCATATTCAACTCCTTTTGTGTGAACACGTACTTTAGGCTCTTGTGATCAGTGAAGATCTTTAACTGAGCACCATAAAGTAGATGCCTCCACAGCTTCAATGAATAAATTACCGCTGCAAACTCAAGGTCATGCGTAGGGTAATTTCTCTCATGAGTCTTTAATTGCCTTGACCCATACGCAACACTTTTCCAACTTGCATCAACACGCAACCTAGACAACCATGCGAAGAATCTACGTACACATCATACTCCACACCCTTAGTAGGTAGGGTCAGGACGAGAGCAATACACAATCTGTTCTTTAGCTCCAGGAAGGCTTCTTCACACTTCTCGCTCCAAAAATAGGCCGCGTTCTTTTGGGTCAACCTGGTTAAAGGTGCAGCCAGGGTAGAGAAACCCTCCACGAACCTCCTGTTGTAGCCGGCCAACCATAGGAAGCTTCTGATCTCCTTGGTCATGCCCGGTCTTCTCCAATCCATCACTGCTGCGATCTTTTTCGGGTCTATCGAGATCCCATCCTTGTTCACCACGTGGCCCAAAAACGAGACCCGAGGCAACCAAAATTTGCACTTGATCAACTTGGCGAATAACTTGTGATTCCTCAACTCTGATAGAACCAAGCACAGATGCTGTTCATGCTCCTCAGCGTTGCGGTAATAGACCAACACGTCATCAGTGAAAACCACAACGAACTTGTCTAGGAAATCCTTGAACACCCGGTTCATCATATGAATGAAAGCTGATGGTGTGTTTGTCAATCCAAACAACATCACCAAGAACTCAAAATGTCCATGCCTCGATCTAAACGAAGTCTGTGGAATATTTGCCTCACGGATCCTTAGCTTATGATAGCCAGAACGAAGATCGATCTTGGAGAACACCGTGCTACCACGCAACTGATCAAATAAGTCATCGATCCTCGGCAGAGGGTACTTGTTTTTAATAGTGACTTTGTTCAACTCCCTGTAGTCAATGCAAAGCCGCATCGACCCATATTTCTTCTTTACAAACAAAACAGGAGCACCCCAAGGCGGCAAACTCTGCCTGCTAAAACCTTTTGCCAATAACTCATCTAACTGGACTCGCAACTCCTCTAGCTCACGAGGGGCCATCCGGTACGGCGCCTTAGTAATAGGACGCGTACCCGGTTCCAAATCAATAACAAATTCGACATCCCGATCGGGAGGAAAACCAGGAAGGTCATCAGGAAACACATCAGCGAAACCATGAACAACGGGAATCTCCTCTAAGCGCAGTAAACTAACAGCGGTCCCAACCACCGAGACTAAACAATCATAACATCCATAAAGAAACAACTTCGGAGCACATATCGCAGAAATGACCGGAGATTCTTGGCACGGATCAGCATACAGGCTTCCTGGCTGACCATTGTCCTTGATGAAGTCCAAGCGCTTCCCTTTGCACTCAATGACCGCATAATACTTAGACAGCTAGTCCATGCCCAGAATAACATCGAAGTCCTCCAGATCAATCATCTTCAAGTCTGCCCTCGCAGGAAAATCCCCTAACAATACAGGGCAATCTAGAATACCCAAATCTGCTAACACAGATTCACTAGAAGGGAACTTGACGTGGAAGGTATCACGAACTCGATCTAGAGTTAACCGATGTCGCTCCACAATGACTCTAGCCACAAATGAGTGGGTAGCGCCGAAGTCGAACAGAACACGCGCCCAGTAATTCTTCACCTTAAATTTCCCTATAGGAGTATATACAACTAAGGATCTACCAAAACCAAACTGTAATCATTCTAACAAATAAAACCTTCAGGTTGGAAGAACAACTAACCTGAGATGACCTGAGTCAAAGCTAGAGCCTCCTCGGAAGAGATTACGTTCAGCTTTCCTTTTCCCTTATCCACACGCTGAGGCGGAGGTAGTGCCTGAAGTGGAACTGCATGAAGAGCAGGCTGGACCTGAGGACACCTAGAGTTGATGTGACCCTTCTGCCCGCACTAATAGCAGACCTTATCCTTGGACCAGCACTGAGCAGCATCATGCTCGGGTCGCTTGCAAATAGAACAGGAAACATCCCTCCTAGGAGAACCCTGAATAGCATGAACTTCCTCCTTCTTCTGAACTGCTGCCTTCTTGATACAACTCTCAACAGGGTGGCCTGACCGGCCACAGAAGCTACACACCACCTTGCTCTTCTTTCCCGAAGAAGCATCAGGTACCTAGGGTTTCTTCTCCGCAACAGACTTCCGCTTGTCCTTCCTCATTTGCTGGCCTCTGTTCTTTGCGGTCTCGATAGACTCCACCTTCAGAGCAGCCTCCACTACCTCTACATAAGTCTTTTATCCATAAGCACTGGTCAACTGCTGCACCTCGCTCCTCAAGCCACCAAGGAATCGCTTGACTCGATCAGCCTCAACACTCACCAACCCAGGAGCAAACCGGCTAAACTTGCTGAACTCTATCTCATACTCACCGACTGTGAGTTGCCTTTGCTTCAGGTGGAGGAAGTCGTTCATAAGACAGTCACGCTCAACCGAAGGCAAGAACTTCCTCATCAGCATTTCCTTGAACACTTCCCAAGAGCAACCAGCTACCAAGCTCTCCTTTTCTCTAAGCCACCAACTCTTCGCCAAACCTTTGAGCTAATAGGGGGCTATCATCACCCTCTGATCATCTGCAATACCGGAGTATGAGAACATCTCCTCCATGGAGATCAACCAATCTTCTATGACCATGAAATCTGCCTTCCCATCGTAAGTAGGGGGGTAAGTCTCTGAAACTTTGAGATGAATGCCATCTCCGCTTGCAACACCACGTGAGGTGTCAAGGGTGCAGGAGGAGGAGGAACAACTAACCCCCCTGCAGGGCCTTGTACTCCCTGAGTCTGCCCTGTAACAACTGCCACCAAAGACTTGATCTGGGCTCGCACCTCCACCATCTGCCTGCTCAAGGAATTGCTACTCTATCGCAGGCTCTCGATCACCGCATCATTCTGCGCTCCCGATGACTCACCCTCAGATAGGGGGTATTCGAAGGGCGTCTCGCCATCCTAAAATCATAGCAGCCTTAGTCAGATCCTAGTACGACAGCTGCAACCAACTACAAGTATAGACAATACATACATAAAAATGAACTTAAAGCTGCTAAACTTGCTCTGGGATTTTTTTTTACAAGATATGATGTTATGCCTTAACCTAGGATGGTTAACCACCACCATACTAACACTTGTACCTAGATCGGGAATGCATGACTTATATTATTTTTGACTCGAAAACTTATGTGTGTACATATGTCATCCTGCCAGTCTTTAGCTTGGCACGCTGTGCTTATGCAATGTTATGCTATGCATGTTTGTGTTATGCATTCTAAAAGGCCCTAATGCATGTTATGAGCGGCGTACAAATGAAAATATAATGCATCCCATACTACATAACATTTTCATGCAACGAAAAGAAAACGAGCTAGTCGCAGCCATGTGGTGAGGTTATGCATCCCATACTATATAACCCTCACATGTTGCCCCTATGGTGGATCCATATACGAACACATGTTATGCATCCCATACTATATAATATGCCCCGTATACTTCGTGTTATGCTATGAGTGTTGTGTTCGTGCTGTTGCCAAGACGTGTTAATGACATATCGGTGTGTGAATGACATGATGCTGAACTACTAATTCAATCAAAAGGGAAGGTTGCCCCACTAACTTGTCAAGTAACCTCCCTCTGATGCCAACTGTCACAACCCGCATTTTCTCCGAAGAAAACAGATTATCAGAGTAGGAGAAAACATGCGTCATGATGCCACGTCGAGCAGGGGATAACTGTCGACGCTCAGGCAAACCACTAATAACTATACTTTAAGAAAAATTCATAAGTTATATGATTAGAAAAATCAGTTATATTTTTAAAGGTCGTATCCCTCGCCTCGGTGGATCACCTAGTCCACAATTTAAAAACTATACTTATACGCGGCGGAAAAATACTTTATTCAGGTTCGACATCCTAAAAGAGTGAATAAGTGTCCCCAGAGGACAACTTATACTATGCAGGACCCTACTTTTGATTTATACTATATATATAGGAAAATGATCTTTTTACGTTATTTGGAAAATAGTGATGAGTTTTATAAAACATGCTGATCATGAGGTACACTTATAATAGTGTTTTTAGGTTTAAAAGTAACTAGCAACTTAGCATAAATCATCCCAAGAGCAAGTAGACTGTCTCAAAAAAAGGTAGAAGCAAAAAGTAACACATCTAGTATCAAGGTAAAACTACCAGTGGGCGCCAATAAACTGGCACGAACCCACTAACAAATATGTATGTCTGTAAGAAAAAAGAGTAAAACTAACTCACAAGACCAAGGGACTAATCTCCAAAGTATGAGAGACCACCAGCAATAGCACAGCACAACTAGCCGCCTAATCGGCTACTAACCAAGACCTGAGGCATTCAAAGAAGAAAAGAATACCTCAGCAAGCTAAACAAGTAAATGCTGTACGGAAATTGTTAGGTTAAAAGGTAAGCTAGAAGAGTAAGCAAACCGAAACAAGTACCACTGTCCAAGGCAAGACAAAAAGAAAAGCACTATGTGCGGGGAAACAACAACAACCCTTCCCAAAAATAAATCCTGCATAGTTTAGTAGGCTACCATGAGCCCAAACATTGCAAATTTACAAAGGAAGAAACGCCTAACACCCTAAGCATTGAGATATGGTAGTAGCAAAAACAACACGGATCCGGGATGGAGGAAAACTCAGTCCCCCAACCACCATTTCCAAGAAAACAAAGCTCAGGGGTCTACATATGAAAGCACTACGGACCTCCCACCCCCTTGCCCAGCCCATAGCTTGAGCAAGATAAAAGAAAAAGGGTGGCCTTGGATAAATTACACAACACCTTCCCCAATAAGAGCTTCAAACCACCACTACTAAGCACGACTTACGATTCGACCTTGTTGGAAAAAGAAAATAGATGACAAGGAACCTCAAAATCAAGGAATTCACTCGGGGGAGAAAATCAAGATAAGGGAAAAGAGTTGAGATGACTCAACACGGCATGGCGTTGAGTGAGTGATGACCGCGGAACAGAGACCTACTGTGGTTGGTTCGAAATGGTCAGATTCCGCGGGCCGGTTAGAAGATCGAGTTTTCTAACGAGAGGAGGCAAGCGCACCTATCGCAAGTAGTACTCGGTATTCAGGAAAATACCGAGGTCGTATTATTCTCGGGGACGCGTTGATTATATCTACTCTTCCAGGAACACTATTATCTTACTAACACTAAGGTGGGATTTTTTAGTTTAATTAAAACGGAAAGAAAGAAAGCAGAATTTTGCTAAGTTAGTTCGATGACGGGTTAACGCTCGGCATCGAATCGGATTAAGACTAAAATAATTCTTAACAATTATTAAACTTTGTTTTTAATTTAATAAAAGGCACTTGGCCGTGGAGGTTCCAAGAACATGAGCTCACCTTGGTCTAGGGATATCGCTCACCTAGGCGCTAAGGCTATTCGACCGAACGTTAGTCCGACGAAGGATTCCCCTTAACGCCCGTATTACGCTAAGAACCCCGCTATTGGGTGGGGGACCCAATCTGGCAGAACTACGTTTCTCCTCTTTCGAGGGGGCGTACGCAGTTCTCTTTACCCAAGGGGGTTCGGTCTATACGTGCAGCCTCTCGGCGTCGCGTATGGATAACGGAAATAGAGCCCACACATCGATAATGTGGTCCTATGCGTCGTTAACCCGGGGTAAACCTTAAGTCCTTAAATTAAAATAAAAATAAAGTTTTTTAATTATTTCAAATAATTTTTTATGTCCCAATGCTCTTCGATGCTGAAGGCTAAAAGAGATTAGCCACTCATCGGTATGGGGACGGCTTTATGTTTTTAGGTGAGGCGTGAGTGTTAAATTAAGCACTGAACAATTATAGAGAAAACACGAAAAATAAGACAGTTAGATAAATTGAAGGCTAATTGATGCAGGCACTCACGCACACTTCAAAACCATAAAGAAAATTAAATAAAGCAAGCCCTACTCAAATGAGTAGGCGGAAATAAATGCACACACGCACACACTCTTCTTAATTGAAGAAAGCGATAAATAAAGCGGTAAAATTATCTCCTATACGCACGCACTCTACATAATTGAGAAAGCGATAAAATTGCAAGTCCCGGCTCAAATGAGTGGGCGGGAGTAAATTTACCTCATACACGCACGCACTCTACTTGAAAGTAAAACACACACACACGCACTCTACAGAAATGAAAACACACGCACCCACACAAAGTTTTCCTACTCAAGTGAGTAGGAAGAAAATGAAAGCAGTAAAAAGACAAGTCCCACTCAAACGATTGGGCGGGAAATGAAAGCAAAGCGCAATTTAACTCTTAACGAGTAGGCGGAAATAAATGCATACGCACACACGCACTCTACAGAAATGAAATAAAGTAGTAAAACCTAACTCATACACGCACACACACTTGCAAAAATGAGAAAAACAAAGAGCTCAGAAAATTAAAACGACTGCATTTCTACCGCTAGAATGCGGTAGAAATGCATAAAAAGTGAAAATAAAAATTAACCGGAGCGAAAAGTTTTGCAAATAAACGCAAAATGGAAGTACTCGAAAAATTAATAGAACTGCATTTCTACCGCTAGAATGCGGTAGAAATGCATAAAAAGATGAAATAAAAATTAACCGGACTAAATGTTTTGAAATTAAAAAGCTAAAATGAAGTGAGCGAAAAATTATAACGACTACATTTTTATTCGTAAGTTTTTATAAAACCTCCAAAAAAGTGAGAATAAAACTAAAAAGGAACGAGAAGTTTTACATTCCTAAGAGCCTAAGTTAAAGAAAATAAAAATGAACACTTTTAGGGGGGGGGTTTATAAAACCTATATGAATAAAAATGATAAAGAAGAAAAAGCTAAAGCTAAAAAGTGTGGAAAATGAAAACTAGACAGACGGCACAACGGCTAGAAATGCCGATAAATCCTAAATCTAACTAAGTTATGAAAGCTAAAAAAGATGAAAACATAAAAGAAATACAAAAAGATGAACGAAAATTTGCTTAAGTAGGCGCATTCAAATGGATTATTCATACTAATTAAGAGAGAAAAATTCATATTTTATTAAAGTAAAAACCCTAATACAAACTAAGAGAGAGAGAGAGGGGGGAGAAATTCTCCTTACATAAGTATGGAATCCAATTGGGCAGCACCTCCCCTAAGCAAAGTGGTCAAATGAGTGGACAAAATAAGCTTCTTGGAAGCTCTTATTTATAGACAAAATTTCGGGTTGGTCACGCCCGTGACTAGGGCGTGACAGGGGGGGCGTGTCGACACTATTCATGAGCTGATCAGGTTACTTGACTGGAATGTTGACTTCGGCTGAAAACGTGGCGGTCATGCCCTAGGTCACGGGCGTGACATGTGTCAGTCACGGCCGTGACTGGGGCGTGTCGGGGAGGTTGATCTGGGCGCGGTCCGGCCGCAAAGTCGCGCGCGTCACATCGGGCCAGGTGGCTAAGTCACGCCTGTGTCACACCTTGACACGGGCGTGACAGGGGGGCGTGTCGACACTATTTGATGATCGTCGATCGTCGAGCTGGCACCTGTGGTCGGCGATCGTCGAGTGCATGACACGGGCGTATCGGTCATGTGACACGGGCGTGTCAGTCAACATTTTGACTTTTTTTGGGAATTTTTCTGGAAATTTTCTGCAATAAAAATAAAGCTAAGTTAGAAATAATATTTACAAAAATAAACAATTTATTGAATAAAACTAATAAAAAAGACAAAAAATAAACAAAATTGACTTATATAAAATACGAAAATATAGGTATATTTACAACTCATCAAACGCCCCCATACTAAAGCTTTTGCTATTCCAGAGCAAAAGTTTGATGTGAACTTATAAGGAATAATGAAAAACCCTAAGTTCTGCTACCGCTAAATTAATTATAAGAAAGATCAAATAAAAATATACGGGGTATAAGAGTTAAGTCCTAAAATTATTTAGATGATATAAACAGGGCCAAATTTTTGGCCAAAAGACTTCTTGATGTAATCAAATAGAAAGCAATAATTTATATTGGTTAGAATAACAGAAAATAGTTTGGATTTATACGAACTTTAGCTTATAGGAGTGTTATCGGAAATAATGCAATTTACGAATTATGCTCTCAAAAAGATTCTTGAATTAATTCTAGAGTCATGAAATTGGCTAAGGGGGGTTGATGTTGGTTTATGAAGATGCTTGGATTTTGAGGCGAGGTTATTTTTTTCTTGAACCTCCAATTTTTTTTATTTGGATGTTAAAGGAAAATGAAATCTTATTTTCCTTAACATAAATTTTTTTTTTCTTCATAAATAACCCAATGTATATGTGTTGGAGTAATGAATTTTATCCTCTTACTCCGTAACGTATAATCTTTTAATTTATTGGGTGCCTATGTTTACGGAATGAAATCTTATTCCCATTGACATAAGATCTTTTTTTTTTGGGGAAATAATTTTATCATACCAAGTAGGTTATGATAAGTAAGGAGAGAGAAGAGAACTAGATTTTTAATTGAAAAATAATTGAGAGCAACCTTTATAAATTGTACGTTCCAATTTTTCAGAAAGCTAAAAGCAAGCATAATTGAATTCTATAGTGGTTATTTTCTAACATGGTACACATGCTCCTATCTATGAAAAATTAGAAGTAGTGCCTAAAGCGAGTCCCCTATTTTTAACAAAGTATAATAAATTCTTTAAAACTTAACCCCGAATATTTAGATTTTTCAATCTATAATTAACAAACGAATAGTGAACAAAGAATTGATCAAATTCGCATATAAATAAACTCAAAACGAAAGTTTTGGATAATAAGAAACTTAAGAATGAAATGTTTGATTTATTTATTTCAAAACTTACATAAAAAAATTTTTTGTTGTTTTTTTTTTGAAGTTATGCTCTTTTTTTTGTATTTTTGTATTTATATCTTTAATATATACATAATAAAAAGAAAGAAAAAATGCGAAAAGAAATTTTTTTGGATTTTTAAGTTTTGTGAATTTTTTTATATTTTTAATGAAATTTTCATTCTATTTACAAAAATTTGGGAAAAAGAAAAAATATTTACAAGGATGAGAGGGAAAAAGGGAGAGGGGAAAGAGAAAGAATATTTACAAAAAGTATTTACAAAAATTATTTACAAGAATATTTACAAAAATATAAACTAGGTAGCCGCGAGATGACTCGTTATGTGGATGGCTCGATGAGCCGGATCTCGCGGACCGAGTTAAAAATAAGTCAAAGTTTCAAAAATGAAAATTCAAAAAAAAAAAAAAAATTTTTGTTTTTTATTTTTTTTGATTTTTTTTGTGTTATATATTTTTTGAAGTTTTGTTTTTTTAAAAAAATTTTTATTTGTTTTGTTTTGTTTTTTTTTGTAAGTGAAAAAGAAAGTACGAAAATACGAAAACACCCCCATACTTAGATCCAACATTGTCCCCAATGTTGTATGCTAAGCATGAGGAACAAGACAGCAGGTATATGTACAAAAAAGGAAAAAGAGGTGGGCAGAAAACGTCCCTGATCCGCGCTCGGGGAAGCCCATTAGAAACCCTGCATTTATTAGAAAAATAGAAAACATAGTAAATAAAGACGAAAAAAAGATAGACGTGGGGTGCCTCCCAGGAGCGCTTTGTTTATAGTCGCGTAGCTTGACTATAGTGGCAGGTTTATATATGGAGAAGGGTTATGGTTTCGCTCCTACTGACCAGAGGGTCGCCCGCTATATAAGACTTTAACCGATTACCGTTCACCTTAAAAGTGCCTTTTTCGGGGTGGGAGACGAGTACGGTCCCATATGGCCAAACCACTTCAACCTTGAAGGGGCCGAACCATCGCGATTTTAGCTTACCCGGGAAAAGCCTAAGACGTGAATTGTAAAGAAGGACTAGATCGCCCGGAGAAAAAATTTTGGGGGTTTTAATTTTTCGATCGTGATAAAACTTAGAACGCTGCTTATAGAACATATTGCTCTCGTAAGCGTTCGCACGACACTCATCGAGCTCGTTTAGTTGCAGTTTTCTATTCTGAGCGGCTAAGTTAGAGTCGAGGTTTAAGAGTTTTAATGCCCAAAGTGCGCGGTGCTCCAGTTCTACGGGTAAATGGCATGCTTTGCCATAGACTAATCGAAACGGGGTACAACCGGTAGCGGTTTTGTACGTCGTACGATACGCCCATAATGCGTCGTCGAGCTTAGCGGACCAATCTTTCCTATTAAGTGAAACGGTTTTTTCTAATATGCGTTTTATCTCTCGATTTACTACCTCAACTTGGCCACTTGTTTGCGGGTGGTAGGGGGTGGCAAGCTTGTGCGTGACTCCGTATTTAGCTAACGTCTTAGCCATTAGAGCGTTACAGAAATGCGTTCCCCTATCACTAACAATAGCGCGAGGCGTGCCGAAGCGAGAAAATAATTTTTTTAGAAATGTAACGACGACTCGCGCATCATTGGTGGGGAGAGCCTGCGCTTCCACCCACCGTGATACGTAGTCGACCGCCACTAAAATGTACATATTTTTATAAGAAGGAGGTAGGGGGCCAACAAAATCTATGCCCCATAAATCGAAAACTTCGCATTCTAAAAACATATTTTGGGGCATCTCATCTCTACGTGAGATGTTACCCGACCGCTGACAGCTATTGCATGCGCGCACAAAATTGTGCGCGTCTTTGAAGAGAGTGGGCCAAAAGTAGCACGCCTCTAGCGCCTTCCTAGCGGTCCGGTTGGCTTGATAGTGCCCCCCGGCTGGACCCTCGTGGCAGTGCCTCAATATCTGTGTGCACTCCACTCCCGCGACGCATCTTCGAACCGCTTGGTCCGCGCAGATACGGAAAAGAAATGGGTCATCCCAAAAGAAATTTTTCAAGTCGGAAAAGAATTTCTTCTTTTGATGACTTGAAAAATCTTTTGGAAGTACCCGCGGGACTAAGTAGTTCGCAAGATCTGCGAACCAAGGCGAAGATGACGAAGACGAATGAATGGCGAGAAGGCGTTCCTCGGGGAATCTGTCATTTATTTCAGATTCGACGAGCGCTTCTGCACCCGGATTTTCTAAACGGGAGAGGTGGTCTGCCACTAGATTTTCCGCGCCCTTCTTATCTCGGATCTCCAAGTCAAACTCTTGTAGGAGGAGAATCCATCGAAGAAGGCGGGGATTTGCGTCGGCTTTAGCTAATAAATATTTAAGGGCGGAGTGATCGGTGAAAACGATAACTTTAGATAGCGTAAGATACGAGCGAAACTTATCGAAAGCGAAAACGACGACTAAGAGTTCCTTTTCCGTCGTCATGTAATTCACTTGTGTGGAAGTGAGCGTCTTGCTAGCGTAATAAATAGGATGAAAATGTTTTTCTACGCGTTGGCCAAGAACGGCGCCTAAGGAAATATCACTAGCATCGCACATGATTTCGAACGGAAGGGACCAATTAGGGGCCACTAGAATCGGAGAATTGATAAGTTTTTGTTTTATAAAATTAAAAGCAGGCTCGCAACCGCTACTAAAGACAAAAGGTGATTCCTTTTCCAAGAGGTGAGTAAGCGGCTTCGTTATTTTTGAAAAATCTTGAATGAAACGCCTATAAAAGCCCGCGTGGCCTAAGAAACTCCTAATGGATTTTATGTTTGTCGGCTGAGGAAGTTTTTCTATGATTTCAACTTTGGCCTTATCGACTTCTATCCCCTTAATCGAAATCTTATGGCCGAGGACCAAACCTCCTCGAACCATAAAGTTACACTTTTCCCAATTTAAAACAAGATTCGTGTCCTCGCATCGCTGGAGGACACGATCAAGATTACGAAGACAATCCGGGAATGAGCATCAGAATACAGAAAAGTCATCCATAAATATTTCCATAATATCTTCTACTAGCTCACCAAAAATTGCTAGCATACATCTTTGGAATGTAGCCGGCGCATTGCAGAGGCCAAATGGCATTCTTCGATAAGCGAAGGTGTCAAAGGGGCAAGTAAAAGTTGTTTTCTCTTGGTCTTTGGGGGAAATAGGGATTTGGAAAAACCCCGATAAACCGTCGAGAAAACAATAAAAAGGATGACCGGAAAGACGCTCAAGAATTTGGTCAAGGAACGGTAGTGGAAAATGGTCTTTGCGGGTGGCATCATTAAGTTTGTGGTAATCGATGACCACCCGCCAACCCGTAACAGTACGAGTTGGGACAAGCTCGTTGTGCTCATTCGCCACTACGGTTAGACCGCCCTTCTTAGGCACGACATGAATGGGACTAACCCATGCACTATCAGAAATGGGATAAATAATCCCCGCATCTAATAATTTAATTATCTCAGCTTTCACGACGTCTTTCATGTTTGGGTTAAGACGCCGCTGCGGCTGAATGGTTTTGCGGCAATTATCGTTTAAGAAAATTTTGTGAGTGCAGAAAGAAGGGTTAATCCCCTTTAGGTCAGAAATTTGCCACGCAATTGCGTGGCGATGTTTAAGCAAAACCTCCAATAAATCGGAGGTCTCCGAATCGCTTAAATACGAAGAAATGATTACCGGGAATGTATCATTTTTCCCCAAAAAGGCATATTTTAGGGATTCGGGTAATGGTTTGAGTTCTAGGATGGGCGGTTCTTCTAGTGAGGTTTTAGTGCTAATGTCTTTTGAACCAATTGGTTCAAAAGGCATGTTCGTAGACGCGTCCTCATCGCAATAAAAATTTTCGAGTGAAAAATATTTTCGTTTAAAAATTCGGACTCGAAAACCGGAGAAGAACTATCTCCATAAAAAGAATCTAAAGAATAGCAGAAATCATCGCTCGGCGACGAGTCTTCCATAGAGGAGTTAATAGAAAAAGTAACTTGGTCGTCTCCTACCCGAAGGAGAAGCTGACCATTACTTACATCAATTAACGCACGTGAGGTCGCAAGGAAAGGGCAACCAAGTATTATTGGTACGTTGGCGTCTTCCTCGATGTCCAAGATGACGAAGTCCACCGGGAAGGTGAACTTGTCTACTCGGACAAGGACATCCTCAATAACCCCGATGGGGAACCTAACCGAGCGATCCGCTAGTTGGATGCGCATATTGGTAGGAGCAGGAGTACCCAATCCTAAACGCAGGAAGAGCGAGAATGACATCAAATTAATGCTCGCGCCTAAGTCTGCCAAGGCGTATTTTACTAATACATTGCCAAAAAGGCACGGGATGGAGAACCTTCCCGGGTCGTTTTGTTTTAAGGGCAATTTACTAGTAAGAGACGCCGAGCAGACAACGTTGAGAGATATATGCGAAATATCCTCGAGTTTGCGTTTATTAGAAAGTAGTTCTTTTAAAAATTTTGCATATTTAGGCATTTGCGAGATAGCCTCGCAAAAAGGAACATTAATATGAATTTGTTTAAGCAATAAAATAAATTTTTCATATTGTGCATTTACTCGCTCATTATCTAACTTATGCGGGTAGGGCAACGCCTTGTTTAAAATAGTTTTATCGTTAAAAATCGGTAAGGGTTGCGTAATCGAAGAAGAGGGAAGAGGGGTCGGAGGTGAAATATGTACCTGAGGATCGATCCGTTTTGGATCGACCACCTCCTTACCGCTACGGAGGGTTATAGCGTTGGCGGTTTCCCTTGGATTGGGCTCTGTGTTCCCTGGCAGTGCCCCCAGGGCGCGTTCTGACATGAGTCGCGCCAGCTGTCCAACCTGGAGTTCTAAATTTTTTAGCGATCCGGTGATGTTCCGGATATTAGACTCGTTGGACGCGACATAACGATTAAAATTTTCCTCCACCGGGGATGGCTTCATAGGAGGGGGAGGAGGAAACGTTGGCGCAAAAGGAGGGGGAGGGGGATGCTGCGCGTTGTTCGGGTTGCTCCAGGAGAAATTCGGATGGTTCCTCCAACCCGGATTATAGTGGCTACTATAAGGGTTGTTTTGAAATGAGGGACGCATCGGATTTCCCATGTAGTCCACGAATTCGTCGACTACGCAGACGTTGGAGGGGGGAGAAAACAAGGCGGAGTGGAGGAGGCAACAGACATCTCCGCCACCTACTTAGTTAGCCTTTCCACTTGGAGGGCTAGCTGAGCAGTGGCATCCACTTCAAAAATGCCCGCCTGCTTAGGGCGTGCCCGCGGGACATTCCACTAGTAGGCGTTCACCGCCATTTCCTCGAAAAGGGCCTGGGCGGCCTCGGGGGTCTTATTGTTCAGAGTGCCCCCGGCAGCCACGTCAATCATTTGACGCGTCTGACTATTCAGTCCATTATAAAAAATTTGTACCTGCAACCACGTTGGCAGAGCGTGGTGCGGGCACCGGCGGAGGAACTCCTTAAAGCGTTCCCAAGTCTCGTAAAGAGACTCGGAGTCGTTTTGGACGAACGAAGATATGTCCGCCCGCAGTCCTGCAGTTTTCGCGGGCGAAAAATACTTCGTAAGGAATTTCTCAGCCAATTCCGCCCAGGACGTGATGGATCCCCGCGGGAGGGAGAGTAACCATGCCTTAGCCTTGGACTTAAGAGAGAAGGGAAAAAGGCGCAAATGAATGGCGTCATCAGTGACGCCATTAATTTTAAAAGTATCGCAAATTTCAAGAAAATTAGACAAGTGATTATTGGGGTCCTCATCCGGCAGTCCGTCGAACTGCATGGCATTTTGGATCATTTGAATCACACTTGACTTAATTTCAAAATTATTGTTGGCCACAGCGGGCCGAACAATACTCGACCCCGTATCATCCAAGTTGGGCCGAGCGTAGTAAGACATAGTACGCTCGGCCGGTTGGGCATTATTCGGGTCGGCCATAGAAGAAGAAGAGGGTTCTCCGAAAGATTTTGCGGGGTCTAAAAAGGGAATTCGACGGAGAGATCGGATACGCGCAAGAGAGCGGTCGATCTCGGGGTCGAATTCATGATTTTCAGAACTCGAAGGTTGTCCACGGGTCATGCACCCTAAAAAAAACGAAAGGGGGAGGGATTTTTTTTTTGTATAAAATTTTTTTTTTTGAAAATAAAGTAAAATTAATAGAGTCCCGAATTCAATATAACAACCAGATTCCCCGGCAACGACGCCAAAAACTTGATGGCCGGGGAACAGAGACCTACTTTGGTTGGTTCGAAATGGTCAGATTCCGCGGGCCGGTTAGAAGATCGTGTTTTCTAACGAGAGGAGGCAAGCGCACCTATCGCAAGTAGTACTCGGTATTCGGGAAAATACCGAGGTCGTATTATTCTCGGGGACGCGTTGATTATATCTACTCTTCCAGGAACACTATTATCTTACTAACAGTAAGGTGGGATTTTTTAGTTTAATTAAAATGGAAAGAAAGAAAGCAGAATTTTGCTAAGTTAGTTCGATGACGGGTTAACGCTCGGCATCGAATCGGATTAAGACTAAAATAATTCTTAACAATTATTAAACTTTGTTTTTAATTTAATAAAAGGCACTTGGCCGTGGAGGTTCAAAGAACATGAGCTCACCTTCCTCTAGGGATATCGCTCACCTGGGCGCTAAGGCAATTCGACCGAACGTTAGTCCGACGAAGGATTCCCCTTAACGCCCGCATTACGCTAAGAACCCCGCTATTGGGTGTTGGACCCAATCCGGCAGAACTACGTTTCTCCTCTTTCGAGGGGGCGTACGCAGTTCTCTTTACCCAAGGGGGTTCGGTCCATACGTGCAGCCTCTCGGCGTCGCGTATGGATAACGGAAATAGAGCCCACACATCGATTATGTGGTCCTATGCGTCGTTAACCCGGGGTAAACCTTAAGTCCTTAAATTAAAATAAAAATAAAGTTTTTTAATTATTTCAAATCATTTTTTATGTCCCAATAATCTTCGATGCCGAAGGCTAAAAGAGATTAGCCACTCATCGGTATGGGGACGGCTTTATGTTTTTAGGTGAGGCGTGAGTGTTAAATTAAGCACTGAACAAATATAAGAGAAAACACGAAAAATAGGACAGTTAGATAAATTGAAGGCTAATTGATGCAGGCACTCACGCACACTTCAAAACCATAAAGAAAATTAAATAAAGCAAGCCCTACTCAAATGAGTAGGTGAAAATAAATGCACACACGCACACACTCTTCTTAATTGAAGAAAGCGATAAATAAAGCGGTAAAATTATCTCCTACACGCACGCACTCTACATAATTGAGAAAGCGATAAAATTGCAAGTCCTGGCTCAAATGAGTGGGCGGGAGTAAATTTACCTCATACACGCACGCACTCTACTTGAAAGTAAAACACACACACGCACTCTACAGAAATGAAAACACACGCACCCACACAAAGTTTTCCTACTCAAGTGAGTAGGAAGAAAATGAAAGCAGTAAAAAGACAAGTCCCACTCAAACGATTGGGCGGGAAATGAAAGCAAAGCGTCATTTAACTCCTTAACGAGTAGGCGAAAATAAATGCATACACACACACGCACTCTACAGAAATGAAATAAAGCAGTAAAACCTAACTCATACACGCACACACACTTGCAAAAATGAGAAAAACAAAGAGCTCAGAAAATTAAAACGACTGCATTTCTACCGCTAGAATGCGGAAGAAATGCATAAAAAGTGAAAATAAAAATTAACCGGAGAGAAAAGTTTTGCAAATAAACGCAAAATGGAAGTACTCGAAAAATTAATACAACTGCATTTCTACCGCTAGAATGCGGTAGAAATGCATAAAAAGATGAAATAAAAATTAACCGGACTAAAAGTTTTGAAATTAAAAAGCTAAAATGAAGTGAGTGAAAAATTATAACGACTACATTTTTATTCGTAAGTTTTTATAAAACCTCCAAAAAAGTGAGAATAAAACTAAAAAGGAACGAGAAGTTTTACATTCCTAAGAGCCTAAGTTAAAGAAAATAAAAATGAACACTTTTAGGGGGGGGGTTTATAAAACCTATATGAATAAAAATGATAAAGAAGAAAAAGCTAAAGCTAAAAAGTGCGGAAAATGAAAACTAGACGGACGACACAACGGCTAGAAATGCCGATAAATCCTAAATCTAACTAAGTTATGAAAGCTAAAAAAGATGAAAACATAAAAGAAATACAAAAAGATGAACGAAAAATTTCTTAAGTATGCGCATTCAAATGGATTATTCATACTAATTAAGAGAGAAAAATTCATATTTTATTAAAGTAAAAACCCAAATACAAACTAAGAGAGAGAGAGGGGGGAGAAATTCTCCTTACATAAGTATGGAATCCAATTGGGCAGCACCTCCCCTAAGCAAAGTGGTCAAAAAAGTGGACAAAATAAGCTTCCTGGAAGCTCTTATTTATAGACAAAATTTCGGGTTGGTCACGCCCGTGACTAGGGCGTGACAGGGGGGCGTGTCGACACTATTCATAAGCTGATCGGGTGACTTGACTGGAATGTTGACTTCGGCTGAAAACGTGGCGGTCACGACCTAGGTCACGGGCGTGACATGTATCAGTAACGGGTGTGACTGGGGCGTGTCGGGGAGGTCGATCTGGGCGCGGTCCGGCCGCAAAGTCGCGCGCGTCACGTCGGGCCAGGTGGCTAAGTCACGCCCGTGTCACACCTTGACACGGGCGTGACAAGGGGGCGTGTCGACACTATTTGATGATCGCCGATCGTCGAGCTGGCACCTGTGGTCGGTGATCGTTGAGGGCATGACACGGGCGTGTCGGTTATGTGACACGGGCGTGTCAGTCAACATTTTGACTTTTTTTGGGAATTTTTCTGGAAATTTTCTGCAATAAAAATAAAGCTAAGTTAGAAATAATATTTACAAAAATAAACAATTTATTGAATAAAACTAATAAAAAGGACAAAAAATAAACAAAATTGACTTAAATAAAATACGAAAATATAGGTATATTTACAACTCATCAGTGAGCCCCACTCACTCAACGCCTAAACAGACGGTGGTGTTGAGTGAGCTAGCCTCACTCAACAGCAAAACAGCAATGGCGTTGAGTGAGGTTTACTCACTCAATGCCTTTTGCAACACTGGCTGTAGCGTTGAGTGAGCTAACCTCACTCAACGCCAAAACAGCTATGGCATTGAGTGAGGTCCACTCCCTCAATGCCTTTAGCAATACAGGTTGTGGTGTTGAGTGAGCTAACCTCACTCAATGCAAAAACAACTATGTCGTTGAGTGAGGTCCACTCCCTCAACGCCTTAGCACTTAACCGCAAAACCAAACTGTGGTGTTGAGTGAGTCCACCTCTCTCAACGCCAAAACAGCTTTGGCGTGAGTGAGGTCGACTCATTCAAAGCCAAAGTACTTAGCCGTAAAAACAAACTACGGCGTTGAGTGCGTCTACCATTCTCAATGATTCCCGCCGAATCGGCGGGAATGCAGATCGATTCTCGCCGAATCGGTGGGAATAACTAACTATACTCGTCGAAGTCGGCGAGAATCACATAGTGATTCCCGTATATTTTGACTTAGAAGAAATTCTCACTCAAGGCCACACTACTTAGCCGAAAAAGAACAGACTGCGGTGTTGCGTGTGTCCACCACTCTCAACGATACAGTATCTTTGGCGTTGAGTGAGGTCGACTCACTCAATGCCAAAGTACTTAGCCGCAGAAATTTTGTTTCCAACAAAACTCCAGTAAATCTAAGTACAGGGAAGGCTTCTACTATAGCCACTATACAGGCAAGCACACATACACCCCCAACCCGAGCCTAGGCAAGATCGGTTTGCATAAAAAACTAAACTATAGCTTTTCTCCTCTTCCCGGCTACAACTACTACTCAGGAAATAAATTAACCCAACACTCAAGCCCTCACTCATCCCGAGAACTAGGCTTCTCTATCAACAGTTGGTTTTTGTACCCGATTTCAAGCAAGATTAGGATTTCTAACCTAGGGCTAACAAGGTAACAAGGAGATAGATAAAAAAAATTACAAGGCAAGTGCAAGAATACCACTTGCCTCAAATTTCCGGCGAAGCTTAGTCGGCCTCCTTTACTCTCACGCAGTACCAGCAATGGCAACACCTAAAGCTGAAATCTGGGGCTTTAATGGCGGAAACGGACAACCCAAGAAATTCGAGACCCCTAGAAACACCACAAAAACTGAATTTCTTACTGTAGGAGTGAAGGTCTAGGCGAGAGCAATCCAAATCCGCTTTTAGAATCGAATTCCGTCCACAAACGCTCCCGGAATCAGCGCTCGTAGGGGGGCAGTTCCGGCTGTTTCTCTGCTTTCCGCGAACAGGCGCGGACTGGTTCTGTCTTTCGGGAAGATGAACAGGAGTGGCTTCCTCTTAAGTCTAAACTATCCTATATATAACATCCTCTTAATCTTAATTAACTAATAAATTTATTAAGGCTAAAAATGACAAGGCAAAACCGCCAAGCATCCGCACCCTTTCCAAAATAATTAGTAATATAATATTTATTAAATAGTTTTATTTTTTTCATAAAATACCAAAATGACGCGAACACCGAACATCCTCAGAATTTGACGAAATTCGCACCGTAGCTAAATATCCATGCTACAAACACAACAGCGAAGTCGAAATTAACTTTCGACGATCAGAACTCGAGTTATACCCACCCAAAGCCAAAACACAAGCATCCCTTGAGAGACCATACCGGGTCACCCAAAACGACTCGACGTTCTAGGGAGATCTTATCAATTGGCTACAAAATGGGCCAGTCAGTTCTAAGGAGTTAATACCACACTCCACAGATGGCACAAGCAAATAAAAAGTGTCGACGTAATGCCAAGCAAGAATTAAATAATCGCAAAAAAATCGGGGGCGTTACAGTCAAAACCGTAGATCACAGCAACACCAGACTTCGCCTGCCACAACAAATACCACTCTTGTGGCAGGCATTCCTTTTATTAATCAAAGGATATTACAAGGAAAAGACCCAAAAGAGTAAAGTTGTGAGAGCAGTAGTCTGCAATGCCTGAGAATCTAGTCCATATACTTTAATAATAGAGCTCTTGGGCTCAAGTCGGCGTTCTTTTGGGGTGCTACTCCCCCCTATTTATAGGCTGAGGGGCCTACCCAGCGGGTAGGGCTTAAATAACTGCCCGCCCTGGGTATAGAAGAACCGGGCAGTAGTGACGGGATACAAAAGGAAAAGAAAAGATAAGAGACCGCTAGTCCGCCAAGGAGGGCAAACTGAGCCTTGCGACATGGAGCCTTCTCCTTGATTGAGAGAACTAAGTTGTCAACCTAAATCACCTAGAGGGGGTGAATAGGTGAAGTGCGTGTCAAATGCGGAATAAAAAATTAAAACAGCACAGATAAGTAATCAGGAAATCACACAGACGACAAGAGATTTATAGTGGTTCCCCAATCTTGGGTACGTCCACTTTCCTCACCGATCTAACAAATCATTAGACTCGGCTACTCCACTATCTCGGATTGCAAACCAATCCTACACCTCGGAACTATGTTCCTACAAAACTCGATCCCAAATGGATCTACACTCGGAAGATAAAACTTCCTACCACTCGGAGAAAGATCTCCTATAATGAAATTTGTTTGAAAGGAAAAACACAAACAACAATTAGCACAGATCTGGATCTTTGACGTAATCTTCTTCTTGAGAGCTTTTCGATTTGAACAGAACCAGTTGAAGAAGACTTGAGAGAGATCCACAATTTTGAGGTCTGGAATCACCACGATCAAGAAAATAAATCAGAGACGATGAAGCTCGGAGAGATCAGATGATTCTTCTTGAGTCTGGATCGCTTGAGAATTAGAGATCGATAGCTGCGGCTGAGATAAGATGATCCAGAGCTTCTTCCGAAAACGGTAATGGCGGCGGATGGGAAGATTAGGGTTTTCGGGATTTTCTCTTTCTTAAAATAATCTCTGTAAAAGCATGTATTTAGTCAAGTCTGAAAAGACCTATTTATAGGCGGTCTCCATCGGTCATAAGCATAATTAAGGATGACACGTGGACCAATCAGAAAGGACTCTTTGAAAATACACAAAGAAACTTGACTTAGAGAAATTCAGGAAATTCGAACAGATACACTCGAGAGAGAAAGAGACAGAGACATACTCGAGTTTAAGAGGTTACATACTCGAGTAGATATGAGGGATATACTCGAGTATAAAGATAGAAACTACTCGAGTGCTGCAGGGATAAAAACTCGAGTGACTTAGAGAACCTACTCAAGTATGAGCAAATATACTCGAGTATAAACACTTGGAAAAATTTCTCAGATAGGACTTGAAGAGCTACTCGAGTATAAGAGTTTGAGATACTCGAGTATGGGGAAGATAGACTACTCGAGTATCTTAAGAAAACTACTCGAGTGATCACTAACCTACTCGACTATGAAAATCAATCTACTCGAGTACAGAGTTACTTACTCGAGTATTTCAGAGAACTACTCGAGTATGTTGACTTAGAAACTTTCTAGGATAAGAAGTCCAGATCTACTCGAGTTATAACAGAATGCTTACTCTAGTAACTAACCATCTACTCGAGTATAAGGTATCACTTACTCGAGTAAAAGAAAATCTACTCGAGTATAAGCTTTCATACATGAGTATATAGAGAATCCACTCGAGTAAGTAGCCCAACCTACTCGAGTACAGACTCACTTACTCGAGTATACTAAAGAAGTACTCGAGTATGTGGACTTAGAGAATTTCTTCTGAGATAGACTTCAATACTCCATAGGTCCAAGTGCATGTTGATGAAGTGTGTCCCAATAGAGAGACTATACATGAACCAACACCTTGGATCACACAATGAGGAATTACATTGTATGGTCCTGTGTTTGGTGGCCCATTATAGACTGATATTGGTCTACACTTGGCAATAAGAACCTGCACACATACAACTCAAACACAATATCAAATACACCTTAATTCATCTTAGTTCAAGGTCTGACTTCCTACAAATCTGAGGTATTGTGGAGACAAATCTCAACAATCTCCCCCTATTTGTAGATGTCAGCACCCTCTACACTAAGGTGAATTACTTAGAGTAAAAAGAACAACAAAACATATACAAAAAAATGAAACAGAAAAAATAAAGATAGCCATAATTAGAATCAAATATATATATAGAAATGATTTCAAAAGATTAAATGTCCATATCCACATCCTCATTCACTCAAGAAGGGGCTCCTCTATGCAGTCTTTCTCTTTTAAGCTCTTGCCTCTCTAGGTAGCTGAAATGTTTGGGAAAATGGGTCTTGGGCCTTAGAGGAGCAGCTGGATTGTTATATCCCCAATTTCTGTCATGCAATCTGATTTTGATTTGAGATACATCATACGCTTTCCATTCTGCGTTGCTATAGTAGTGATCTCTATTTTCACCAAAATCTGTTACCAGCTTCAAGGTATCAAGGATAAGAGACTTGGAGGTAGGACTCCAAACTTCTGCATGAACAACTTCTGGTCTACCTTCTGTATCTGGGGCAGGCTCTCTCCTTGGTGCAGAACAGCTAGCAGAAGCATCATCACCATATTTCCTTTTCTTTCTAGGGGCACCCTAAGAACTTGGAGGAAACTCATCTTGCCACATATCAGCAGAAGAAAGAGGAGGCTCAGTCATATCACCAGTAGGTCTAGGTGAGAAGACTGGCACATACTCTGGAATGTTGGCCTGTGCTGGAAAGTTAGCCTGATCTGGAGCACCTGAGGGAGGATGTTCTTCAATAGGATCTAGGACCTTTGGAATAATGGCAGGGTTAATTTGGGAGTTGGGAAAGTTCTTATTATTTACCCATACAGCAGTGTCATAGATATAGAATTTTACAAATTGAAGTTGAGCAAGGATGTCTGCTTTCATTTCTTTGACTAGACTATCCACAGATGCTTGAGATTGTTCAGATATTTTTTCAACTTGTTCTTTGACTATCTTCTCCCCCTTGGTGATATCTACTGAGAGTTGGGCAATTGCTTCATCTCTAAATGTTCAAACTTCATCACAAACTTTCATAACATTTGCGGCAGCATCCTTTTCCAATTGAATCTGATTATTTGCAACTGTTTCAGCTTGATCTTTGAGTACACCTATACTGGTGATAGTATGATCTAGGGCTTTGCCACCCAACTAAAATAGTCTCTTGAGCTCATCAGTGTTTGCTTGAATTTCAGTAAAGCCTCTACTCATCTCAGTTTCAAGAGTAGAGATCTTGTTGTTCACTGATGCCAGAGAATCATCAAAGTATTTTCTCTGTTCACGGAACATTTGCCGAATCTAACTGACAAAATCTGAGGAGCTAGAGGGATCTCAGGCTGGGGCAAGGGCTAAGGGAACGGGAGCAACCCAGGGGGAATTTCAGTAATCACAACTGAGCTTTCAGCTATCTTGAAGGGTGGTATCACAACTGAATATTCTGTATTTATGAAAGAGGGAAGAGAGAAGTCTAGTGTCCTCAGAGGAGCATCCACTGGTTCTGGAGACATGTCCTCGTCATCAGACAGTAGATTAATCTCTGGTTGACCTTGCTGTTTATCAGGGGACTGAGTAGGAGAGGTAGGGGGTACCTTTATAGGGGAGGGAGAAGGATCCTTAGCAGGGGAAGGATTGCTTGAGAGTGATCCTCAGGAGATAGCATAACTGAGTCATCTTGAAACACTGGAGCATCTAACCTGAGTTCATCAATCAGTCTGTTAATATCTTCAGCATTAGAGAAAAGGGTTTCTTGAGCTTGAACTTCTGAGGTGAGATCTTCTGGAGGTGGAGACGGAGGAGGAGTAGGATCTTGGATCAGATCTTGCTGAGAAGAGTCTTTTGAAGCTTTGTGCTGAGGATTAGATGACGCAGGCTCCCCCTCAACTATTGCACCCGAGGTGGTAATAGTGTGATGTAAAGGAGGAGATGGAATCCTGTCATCTGAGACAAGGGGCTCTCTGGGCTCATCTTCTGAGGTAACAGCTTCTTTTGAGGCTTGAGCAGTGATGAGGAGTTTGATTTCATATCTTTTGATTGAGAGGATGGATACTTTCTTCATATGATGAAGGGGAGTGCCTTTAGATAAATCAAACACTGTAGGATTAATCTCATGGAGGTGGAGTGAGATAATCCTGGCATAGCTTTGTTGTTTCACACTTTCTCTGATTTTGTCCAGTATCATCATTCCAAACTGGAATTTCTTCCGGCAGACTATGGCTTGCATAACGTCAAAAAGATTTTGGGAAATATCTCGGAGGGAATAGGTTTTGCATAGAAGTACTTTGGCAATCACATCCACAAGAAATTTGCCCTCTGAATTGAAATCTGCACGGAGGAACGAATATGCTTCAGGGTTTGTTCCACATAAGAGGCTGGTTCTGTCAGAATCTTCAGGAGTCAGATCATCTTCTTCATCCACCACTGGAAACTTTAATAGAGTAGCTAAGGAAGTTTTGTCCAGACGGATTTTGATCCAACTGACCTTGGATTTTAGAACTGTACCATTGCGCTTGACCTTCAGATTTTTGTAGAATTCCTCGACTGCAGGGAAAATGACTTTGCACGGTGTCTGGAGGATGAACGAGAGTCCGGAGGTGTCGAACAGAATTAGTAGGTTTCGGAAATCATCGGAGAGGTCGGCTATACCTTCAGGGGCGAGCTCTGAGCCGATTCCGATCTTGGAGGAGGGAGCCATCGATGATTCTGTAGTACGGAAGAGACGAAAACGACAGAGCTCTGCGGGTTCTGGAATATGAAGCGACGACGGCTACTCGGGAGAATGAGGAGTGGAAAGGATTTCTGATTTTTCTAAATATATATATGACCTAAATTAGGTTTAAGTAGGAGTGATAAGGATAAAATCATACCTGTTACGGAGCGGCAAACACCTTGGTGCGAATAAGAAAAAGGAGATTTTCAAATTACAGATTGTCGTATACTCGAGTATATTTCGCCATATACGAGTATGAGATGGAGTATACACGAGTATGAGATGGAGTATACACGAGTAGGTCGAGTACATACACGAGTAGATTACCAACTACTCGAGTATGGAAATTTTGTTACTCGAGTATTTTCCGTTTACTCGTGTATAAGTCTCTATATACTCGAGTATATCACTTTGAAGGACGATTTGCTTGGGAGAATTTTACTGCCACTGATATCTTCAACTCTGAGCCTGTCTTTGCATCCACCATCACTATTCCTCTTTGTTGAGCAGCCCGAGTTCCGTTTTGAAGAATGAAAACTTGGACTCCTCCAGCAGTTTGGTGAATATATCTACAACTTGCCTGTCTGTGGAGGCATATTGTAGATTTATGTCTCCGTTTTCCATATGCTCCTGGATGAAGTGATATCGAAGCTCTATGTGCTTTGTCCGGCTGTGGGAGACTGGGTTGTTGGCGATTGCTATTACGCTGGATGAGTCACAAAACAGAGGAACGTTCTGGAACTTCATGTTATAGTCTTCAAATTGATTCTTGATCCATAAAAGTTGCGCATAATAGCTGCTTGCAGAGATATACTCTGATTCAACAGTTGAGATGGCTACACAATTCTGCATCTTACTGCTCCAGGAAATAAGTCACCTTCCGAGAAATTGGCAAGTCCCGGAAGTACTTTTCCTGTCGTCTTTGCTTCCTGCAAAATCTGCATCTGAAAATCCAATTAGTTCACTATCATTACTTCTTGGGTACCATAAGCCAAGATTTGGTGTTCCTTTGAGGTATCTCAAGATTCGCTTTGCAGCAATGTAGTGAGATTCCTTAGAGTTCACCTGAAATCTAGCATATACACATGTGGAAAACATTATGTTTGGTCTACTTGCGGTAAGGTAGAGTAGGGACCCAATTATGCTTCTGTACTTGGTTTCATAAAAAGGTTTCCCTTTCTCATCTTTGTCCAGAGACATAGCTGAGGCCATTGGAGTCCTCATAGAGGTTGCATTCTCCATTCTGAATTTCTTAAGTAGCTCTTTGGTGAACTTGGTCTGTGAGATGAAGATTCCATCCTCAGATTGTTTCACTTGAAGCCCTAAGAAATACTTCAGCTCTCCCATACAGCTCATTTCAAACTTCCCTTGCATAAGTTTAGAAAACTTCTTACAGAGGTTGTTGTCTGTAGAGCCAAAAATAATGTCATCGTCATAAATTTGCACTAGCAAAATCTTGCCTTTTATTTCCCTAAGAAATAATGTCTTGTCTATCATTCCTCTTGTGAACTTGTTTTCAAGAAGAAAGGTAGACAGCGTTTCATACCAAGCTCGAAGAGCTTGTTTAAGACCATATAAGGCTTTTTGCAGTAAATAAATATGATTAGGAAAAGTTGAGTAAACGAAACCTGGCGGTTGCTCTACATACACTTCTTCTTTTATGTTGCCATTCAGGAAGGTGGACTTAACGTCCATCTGATAGACGGTAAAGCCCTTAAGTGCAGCGTAGGCAAGGAATAACCTGATCGCCTCCAGTCTTGCCACTGGAGCATATGTTTGGTCAAAGTCGATTCCTTCTTCTTGACGATAGCCCTTGGCGATAAGTATAGCTTTATTCTTTATAATTGTTCCATCTTCGTCCATCTTGTTCCGGTAGACCCATTTTGTCCCAATTGACATTCTTCCTCTTGGGTCTAGGGACAAGTGTCCAAACTTTGCATCGTTTGAA
Source organism: Platanthera zijinensis (assembly GCA_039513925.1). NCBI lineage: Eukaryota > Viridiplantae > Streptophyta > Magnoliopsida > Asparagales > Orchidaceae > Platanthera > Platanthera zijinensis. Next base: position 110,326,301 of record CM077082.1, on the reverse strand, counting down.
CTGATTCAGCTCATCTTCCATGGCTAGAATCCAGGATGCGTTGGAGTTGGCTTCCTAAAAATTTCTTTGGTTCAACCTGTTAAAGAAAACTTAAGTGTAAATTTTCGTTAGTTGTACCTCGATGAGTTCTGATGCCATCCCAGGGATCTCCTATGATTTGGTCTAAGGGATGATCCTTCACGTGTCTGAACTCTAGAGTCCTTGCATCTGGGAACTCTTCAGCCACTGGAGTTGCATCTTCAGCTGGGATGTGTTCTTCATCTTGATCATTTACCTCTCTAATAGGGGTTGTAGAAGTGATCTTGATGAACGTCTCATCTTTATCTTGAGTAGATTCATCCAAGCTGAGTTCCTTCATCATTGTACCTGCATCTTCAATAGGCATACTAGAAGAGTTGCTTTGCAGCAGACTCATCTCATAAAATACAATGTGTAACGACTCTTCTACCACCAGAGTTTTTCTATTAAATAATCTATAGGCCTTACTATGGCTACTATAACCTACAAAAATACCTTCAAAGCTTTTCTCGCTAAACTTTGTAGTGTGATACTTGCCGTTGTTAAGTACGAAGCACTTACAGCCAAAGATTCTAAAATATGAAATGGTTGGTTTCCTGCCTTTTAGAAGTACGTAGGGAGTCTTATCATGGTTCTTGTTGATGAGAGCTTGATTTTGCACGTGACAAGCGGTGTTGACGGCTTCAGCCTAGAAATACTCTGGAAGTGAGGCATCACTCAACATGGTCCGACAAGCCTCTATGAGTGTTCTATTCCTTATCTCAGCTACTCCATTTTGCTGTGGAGTGCGAGGAGTGGAAAACTCATGAAAGATACCTTGACTTTCGCAGAATTCTGCCATGGCTCCAGACTTGAATTCCGTTCCATTATCACTTCTGATTTTGACTACGGAACAGTTGTATTAATTCTAGATTTGCCTAACAAAACTAGTGACAGTACTGAAGGTATCTGACTTGTGTTTCAGAAAGAACACCCACGCAAAACGCGAGTAATCATCCACAATAACCAACGTATATTCCTTACCTCCCAAACTTCTAACTTGCAGGGGACCAAACAAGTCCATATGGAGAAGCTGTAAGCTTCTATTGGAATCCTTGCCTATTATGCTTTTAAATGAACTCCTTATTTGCTTGCCTTTGATACAGGCGTGACAAAGACTGTCCGTAACGCACTTGACATTAGGTGCATCACGTACTATGTTTTGAGAGAATAGTTTATTAGTAGTTTTGAGATTAATATGTGCTAGTCTCTTATGCCAATGGTCAGTAAGAGATGCACTACTTTTTGCTAAAACACACACTAGTGTGGAAGAGTCTATACAAATGAAATTTAAACAGAAAATATTTCAGCTTCGAGTGCCTGATAAAACAGTTTCCATGTTGTCAATCGATTTTACCAAACACTTGTCAGCATGAAATTCAACCACGTATCCTCTGTCGCATAGTTGGCTTATGCTGATGAGATTGTGTTCCAATCCTTCAATATAGGCTACATCCGAAAAGGATACGCTACCGTTAGTAATCATACTGTAGCCTTTAGTTATTCCTCGATCTGAACCTCCAAAGATGACCTTTGGTCCGTTTCAGACTGAGGTGAAGCTCTGGAGTAGGCTCCTTTTCCCGGTCATGTGCCGAGAACATCCACAGTCCAAGTACCATAATTGCATTTTGGTGGTCTTTGGACATAACTGCAATTACAATCACTTAGCCTTAGGAACCCAAACAAGTTTGGGTCCTTGGTCTCGAGTTAGAATACACCCCCTACGAGCTTTAGCCTCATGAGTGGTCATTCTCACGTTGCTGACTTGAGGGGTTATAGCATTTCTAGGATTGAACCAACAATCGATGGCAAAATGACCAATTCTGCCACAACACCAACAGTCGAACCTGTTGTATCTTTGCCTAGTGTGTTCCTGCTTGATTTTCTGAAGTGATGGTCTAGCAGGAACTTCAGTCTTGGAGGAGGAAGCTTCATAATGGTGGCAGCTACATGAAGTCTTCTCCTTCATAGTCTTTTCCACAATAGGTTTTACCTTTGGTGTCTTCTTGATGTTATGACCATGAGCATATGGTCCATAGTTCTGAAGTTGAATCTCTTCATGAGGTGCCTTGAAGACACTCTCGCCAAATTTACGAGGATGAGTCCAACCTTGGTATCTTGACTTAGGCTTCTCGGGGATCGGCCTAAAGAAGTGTCCATAGGTGGACTCATAGTCGAATTCGTTTGTAGGAAAGATAACCTTCTTGAACAATACTGGTTCCAAGGGAGCTTTCCCTTTTTCTTAAGCTAGAGCCTTCTGGGCAGCCTTATTCTTTCTCTTAGCCTTGTTTCTCCTAGAAGATCTACTAGAAGCACCAATGTGGCCTATACCAGCACCCTTGGCCTTAGCTGAGAACTCAGCAACGAGTGGAAGAACTGTCTTAGGCTTGGAGAAACTCTCAACAAGTTTCTTCTCAGCCTTGAGTTGTTGTTCCAATTCTCTTATGATTTCCTCTTTAAGGTCGAGGTGCTTGAGAGCTCGATTGTATTCTTCCATAGCAGCATTGAAGTTCTCTTGAAGAGAGTTAGTCTTGGTGACTTCTTCTCTCAAGCTGCTCTCACTAGCCTGTAGAGATTTTATCTCTTTGGCTTGAGTTTTCACGACTCTGCGACATTTTTCGTAAGCCGTGAGTAACTCCTTATATTGTCCCATGAGTTCAGATTCATCCTCAGAGGAATAGCCCTCTTGCTCATTATCATCATCAGATTCAGAGAGAGGAGTGTGAGTTTTTACCTCCCCAGTGAACTGAGGGACTTGTTCATCATCAGAGTGAGCCATGAGCCCGAAGTAAGCTTCCTCTTCTTCACTCGACTCAGATGAGTCAGAGTCGCTGAGAGTTTTGCTCTTCTTGGCTAATAAGCTCTTCTCTGTCCTCTTCTTGTGGTATGAGGATTTCTTTTCCTCTCTTCTGCCACCCTCTTTCTTCTTGTGAGGGCAGTCCGCGATGACGTGACCTGGCTTATTACAACAATAGCAAACGATGTCAGTTGAAATCTGTTTGTTCTGTTTAGAGTTATACCTGTCATGGCTACTTGAGCCATTCTTTCGCTGATCACCGTCATGTTGTGATCTTCTGTATGAGACATCCTTGCCTCTCCATTGCTTCTTTTTATTCAAGAATTTCTTGAACTGTCGCGAAAGCAATGAGAACTCTCCTTCAGATAGTTCTGAGCCTGAGGTGCTTTGCTCGGAGCCTTCTTCTTCACTTACTTCTTGAGGAGATGCTGGCGAGGCAGCTTTGCCCTTCCTTGAACTGTCAGCCTTTAAAGCAACCGACTTCTCTTTTGAGGAGAAGCGACTTTTCTCTTCTTCGGCTATTCTAGAGTTGATCTGCAGTTCATAGGACATTAGCTTGCCAAATTGATTTTGTGGATCTGTCTCTGCTAGTCTGCCAAACTCTCGGATGGCACAGACTTTGTTGTCCCATTCTTTGGTGAGAGATCTCAGAAACTTATCATTCAGCTCCTCATTAGTAAAGACTCGGCCATACACTCTTAGTCCATTGACTATCTTAAAGAAGTTTTCAAATGTGTCAGCTATGGCCTCCTTTGACCCTTGCCTGAAGGCTTCATATTTCTGGTTAAGTAGGGACCTTCGATCATCCCTCACTTCTTCAGTATCTTCCATCAAAGTAACTAGGGACTTCCACATCTCTTTAGTTGATTGGTAGTGAATTAGATTCTGCAGCATTGAGTCATCGACTGCACTTGCGATAATATTTTTAGCTTTCTTGTCCAAAGAGACAAGTGCAATCTCATTCTTATCTAGATCCATCAATTTCTTGGGAACTTGCATGGTTGAATCAATGTTGGAGGTTGTCATAGGAACATAGGGACCTTCTTCAACAATCATGAAGATCCGGGGATCTTCTGCTTCCAAGAATAACTTAACTCTTTCCTTCCACATAGGAAAATTGTTCTTGGTGCAGATAGGGAGCTTAGCAAAATCCTTGGTCTTACTCATGCTTGATACTTCTCTTGAGACAACTTGGTAAGGATTAGATCAAGGTGTTAACCTTTAACGATCAACCTCCCTCTGATACCAATTGAGCGAACTAAGTTGTCAACCTAAATCACCAAGAGGGGGTGAATAGGTGAAGTGCGTGTCAAATGCGGAATAAAAAATTAACACAGCACAGATAAGTAATCAGGCAATCACACAGACGACAAGAGATTTATAGTGGTTCCCGAATCTTGGGTACATCCACTTTCCTCACCGATCTAGCAAATCACTAGACTCGGCTACTCCACTATCTTGGATTGCAAACCAATCCTACACCTCGGAACTATGTTCCTACAAAACTCGATCCCAAACGGATCTACACTCGGAAGATAAAACTTCCTACCACTCGGAGATAGATCTCCTACAATGAAATTTGTTTGAAAGGAAAAACACAAATAACAATTAGCACTGATCTGGATCTTTGACGTAATCTTCTTCTTGAGAGCTTTTCGGTTTGAACAGAACCAGTTGAAGAAGACTTGAGAGAGATCCACAATTCTGAGATCTGGAATCACCATGATCAAGAAAATAAATCAGAGATGATAAAGCACGGAGAGATCAGATGATTCTTCTTAAGTCTGCATCGCTTGAGAATTAGAGATCGATAGCTGCGGCTGAGAGAAGACGATCCAGAGCTTCTTCCGAAAATAGTAATGGCGGCGGATGGGAAGATTAGGGTTTTCGGGATTTTCTCTTTCTAAAAATAATCTCTGTAAACGCATGTATTTAGTCAAGTCTAAAAAGACCTATTTATAGGCGGTCTCCAACGGTCATAAGCATAATTAAGGATGACATGTGGACCAATCAGAAAGGACTCTTTGAAAATTCACAAAGAAACTTGACTTAGAGAAATTCAGGATATTCGAACAGATACACTCGAGAGAGAAAGAGACAGAGACATACTCGAGTTTAAGAGGTTACATACTCGAGTGGATATGAGGGATATACTCGAGTATAAAGATAGAAACTACTCGAGTGCTGCAGGGATCAATACTCGAGTGACTTAGAGAACCTACTCGAGTATGAGCAAATATACTCGAGTATAAACACTTGGAAAAATTTCTCAGATAAGACTTGAAGAGCTACTCGAGTATAAGAGTTTGAGATACTCGAGTATGGGGAAGATAGACTACTCGAGTATCTTAAGAAAACTACTCGAGTGATCACTAACCTACTCGAGTATGAAAATCAATCTACTCGAGTACGGAGTTACTTACTCGAGTATTTCAGAGAACTAATCGAGTATGTGGACTTAGAAACTTTTTAGGATAAGAAGTCCAGATCTACTCGAGTTCAAACAGAACGCTTACTCGAGTAACTAACCATCTACTCGAATATAAGGTATCACTTACTCGAGTAAAAGAATATCTACTCGAGTATAAGCTTTCATACTTGAGTATATAGAGAATCCACTCGAGTAAGTAGCCCAACCTACTAGAGTACAGACTCACTTACTCGAGTATACTAAAGAAGTACTTGAGTACATTGACTTAGAGAATTTCTTCTGAGATAGACTTCAATACTCCATAGGTCCAAGTGCATGTTGATGAAGTGTGTCCCAATAGAGAGGCTATACATGAGCCAACACCTTGGATCACACAATGAGGAATTACATTGTATGGTCCTGTGTTTGGTGGCCCATTATAGACTGACATGTGTCTATACTTGGCAATAGGAACCTGCACACATACAACTCAAACACAATATCAAATACACCTTAATTCATCTTAGTTCAAGGTCTGACTTCCTACAAATCTGAGGTATTGTGGAGACAAATCCCAACATTGATCTACCACTAGATAGGCGCAAACATTTGCGAACTAATATTTCTATCCACCGCTGCTGATTGCGACCTGCTCAGTGCAAGATATTGGGGTTGCCTTATCAAAATGGATGCCTGTGCGGCCTTATGAATGAGTTTGTGGTGACCTGCCGATTGGGCTGAGGATGCCTTGCGGACTGTAGGGTTAATATTTTCCTCGCACATTTTTATATTACGAGGGTATAAGAGAACCGTATAGTGGTGACGGGATACAAATGGAAAAGAAAAGACCAGAGATTGCGAGTCCGGTAAGGAGGGCGGACCGAGCCTCGCAATTTGGAGCCTTCGCCTTGATCTACTGCTGGATATGCGGCGACCTGGGAAGACTGATATTTCTATCCGCTGCTGCTAATGGCAACCTTCTCAAAACACAAAATTTGGGCTGCCTTATCAAACTAGATTCTTATGAGGCCTAAGGAATGAGTCCGTGACAACCTACTGATTGGGCTGAGGATGCCTTGTGGACTCTAGGGTTAATATTATACCTGCACATTTTGAAATTCCAAGTAATTTCGAAAATGTTTATTTATCCACTGATTCTGTAATTGCCATTAGTGCTGTCAGTTTTAAAAATATCTCGGAAAGGTCCAGTTCTGTCAAAACATCCAGAACTATGGGTCACTTCTCACCACTTGTTGTCAAAATTTTCTAGTCTGCGATGTCTGGACTTGACAAGCTTTTCTCCAACGTTACTATCCACGAGAAGAAGGCCAAACCTCGAATAAGGACAAAAGGGATTGTGAAATATGATACTCCTATTCGCATTATTAGAGAATCCTCCAAAGGCAAATCCCAAGAACCTGATAAGGTAGCGGATAAGCCTTCTGGATCCTTGGCGATCAACCCTGCTCTAGCAAATAATCCGCTAAATACGGATCTCTTACAGACCCCTTTCAGAACTATCATGCTAAGTATGGAATTGGAAGGAGAGGTTCAATCCAAGACTTCGGATCCTGCTGACAACTTTCCAACTGAGATAGTCGAAGAGAAAGAGCAGCTTGCCGAGGTACCGCGTACAGTGCTAAATAAGTTACTAACCAAGGACTGTATTAAGAAACAGCTCGTCTCATCCCTTAACCTGACCACTGTCAACGTTGACACGGTCAGTGAAGTGATTCGGCTCCTTAGTCAAGTCGTGACTAATATATAAGAGCAAAATGGTAAAGGCCAAGACAAGAGGAAGAGGGCCAGGAAAGATGTTGCTGAGCAAGTAGCAAAGAAGTTCTGATCGATGAAGGAGACAAATATTTATATGCAAACTAGAGCAGAGAGCATGCACTTCAGGCCGCCAGAAAAAGAGGCTCCTAAGACCGACTTCGACACTCCTAAAGTAACTGTTCCAGGGAATGAGAGTTCACTGTCCTTTGTTAGCATTTCTACTAACGAGATGATCAAGAACCTTGATTATGATAAAATCATTGAAATGAACCAATATCTGCTGGAGGTTATCAAGTCCGCTCCTAACCTTCCTATGACATAATATGAAGTCCAATTGTTGGGGGTTAAGAGCGGAAAGACTGCAACTACTTCTTTGGAAGGTGAAGATAAGAGAAAGTTGAGGGAGAATATCGGTGCCGAGAAGGAACCAAACGAAAAGGAGGATTTGGCAAAGGAGTTTGAGGACAAGAGATATGAAGATTTGCGTGTTGCGCCTGAGCCCTGGAAATAAGGTAAGATTAAACCGGCTTCCAGGAAGATTAAGTGTCCGCGCCTTTACCAGAGCCCACCATAAAAATCAAAAGCAATCAAGATCATCACGGAGATAGGCGATACTGTTATCTCCACTAGCTTGGCAGCCTCTTGGAGAGAAAAGGCCCACGAAGACTGAAAAAATTGCCTATGTGCCTTTGATCATGAGCATCAGAGGTGACTTATCTTTAGTAGCCGCCAGATTACTACTGCGGGCCATAACGACATCTAGCATCCTAGTGGTATTTTTCTTTGATTACTTGTGTCTGCAATGACCAGATATGATTTATTTATAATTGCTTTCCTTTTACCAGAGCCTAATCTAATGCTGGACTCCATTAAATTTGGGGAGCTCTAGGATCAACTGCCTTCTCCTACTACAAAGATCATAGTAGGTCTCTCCACGTTTGAGATGGAGACCGCTGACCTGAATAACACGTTATCCATGTTAGTGGATATAATGGAGAAAGAGAGGAAGGCTTACCTCAAAGAGAAAGCCTTAATAGCCGAGATGGAAAAAGTGAGTGTTGATAGAGAAAAAGCCTTGCAAGATCTGGTCGACAACATTGTTACTGCTCCTGAAAGAGGGAAGAAGGAAAGGTGGCGATCTGATGATGACACATGCTTTTATAAAGAAAAGTACATGAGCTTGGTTTGGGAGAGTAAAAGCCGACGGACTGCTGAAGGAGGTGCTAATAGGCCGTGACTCCCAGATCACGTGGCGTCGGACAAAACTTCAAAGAGGAGAGATCAACCCGATGTCTCTGATGGACTGAGGCTTCCTAAAGAGCAAATGGTTTCATTGAGCTGTGTGAATCAGGAGGCTTGTTGACTGCATCATATCTTCTACACCATGAGAAACCACTTGCAGTAGATATATTGTATGATCCTCCAAGGCAGTGATCAGGTCACCCATATATATAAAGATCATGTGGAATGACCTTAGCAACCTGACCGCCGAGATCATCGAGATCGCAGTTACCGTTGATTTTTTTTCCAAATGTAATAAATATAATTTGGATATTTGATGTTGTGATATTTTGGGAACAATATTATTTGAATAATTTAATCACTACGAACTATTCTACCAAAACCTTTGATCTATGCGAATTCGAATTCTTATCCGTATTGTCTTTGCTATATTTTTGTGAATTAGGCGATTTGTAAACTCTAACCGTAGGTGCTTGTTATTACAGGAAATATTTCTGTGGAATGAAAGATCATAACGCGTGGACTAACTGTTTATTGGAAGAACTCATTTTCTATAAATAGATCTTCATTCTTAGCACATTGTAGGAAAAGCGCCTGAAGCAGAAGTCCCTGCGCTCTATAAAAATGGTGTCCGCTCGTATTGATGCTACTCGAGTTCAAACAGAACGCTTACTCGAGTAACTAACCATCTACTCGAATATAAGGTATCACTTACTCGAGTAAAAGAATATCTACTCGAGTATAAGCTTTCATACTTGAGTATATAGAGAATCCACTCGAGTAAGTAGCCCAACCTACTCGAGTACAGACTCACTTACTCGAGTATACTAAAGAAGTACTTGAGTACGTTGACTTAGAGAATTTCTTCTGAGATAGACTTCAATACTCCATAGGTCCAAGTGCATGTTGATGAAGTGTGTCCCAATAGAGAGGCTATACATGAGCCAACACCTTGGATCACACAATGAGGAATTACATTGTATGGTCCAGTGTTTGGTGGCCCATTATAGACTGACATGTGTCTACACTTGGCAATAGGAACCTGCACACATACAACTCAAACACAATATCAAATACACCTTAATTCATCTTAGTTCAAGGTCTGACTTCCTACAAATCTGAGGTATTGTGGAGACAAATCCCAACATTGATCTACCACTAGATAGGCGCAAACATTTGCGAACTGATATTTCTATCCACCACTGCTGATTGCAACCTGCTCAGTGCAAGATATTGGGGTTGTCTTATCAAAATGGATGCCTGTGCGGCCTTATGAATGAGTCTGTTGTGACCTGCCGATTGGGCTGAGGATGCCTTGCGGACTGTAGGGTTAACATTTTCCACGCACATTTTTATATTACGAGGGTATAAGAGAACCGTATAGTGGTGACGGGACACAAATGGAAAAGAAAAGACCAGAGATTGCGAGTCCGGTAAGGAGGGCGGACCGAGCCTCGCAATCTGGAGCCTTCGCCTTGATCTACTGCTGGATATGCGGCGACCTGGGAAGACTGATATTTCTATCCGCTGCTGCTGATGGCAACCTTCTCAAAACACAAAATTTGGGCTGCCTTATCAAACTAGATTCTTATGAGGCCTAAGGAATGAGTCCGTGACAACCTACTTATTGGGCTGAGGATGCCTTGTGGACTCTAGGGTTAACATTATACCTGCACATTTTGAAATTCCAAGTAATTTCGAAAATGTTTATTTATCCGCTGATTCTGTAATTGCCATTAGTGCTGTCAGTTTTAAAAATATCTCGGAAAGGTCCAGTTCTGTCAAAACATCCAGAACTATGGGTCACTTCTCACCACTTGTTGTCAAAATTTTCTAGTCTGTGATGTCTGGACTTGACAAGCTTTTCTCCAACGGTACTATCCACGAGAAGAAGGCCAAACTTCGAATAAGGACAAAAGGGATTGTGAAATATGATACTCCTATTCGCATTATTAGAGAATCCTCCAAAGGCAAATCCAAAGAACCTGATAAGGTAGCGGATAAGCCTTCTGGATCCTTGGCGATCAACCCTGCTCTAGCAAATAATCCGCTAAATACGGATCTCTTACAGACCCCTTTCAGAACTATCATGCTAAGTATGGAATTGGAAGGAGAGGTTCAATCCAAGACTTCGGATCCTGCTGACAACTTTCCAACTGAGATAGTAGAAGAGAAAGAGCAGCTTGCCGAGGTACCGCGTACAGTGCTAAATAAGTTACTAACCAAGGACTGTATTAAGAAACAGCTCGTCTCATCCCTTAACCTGACCACCGTCAACGTTGACACGGTCAGTGAAGTGATTCGGCTCCTCAGTCAAGTCGTGACTAATATATAAGAGCAAAATGGTAAAGCCCAAGTCAAGAGGAAGAGGGCCAGGAAAGATGTTGCTGAGCAAGTAGCAAAGAAGTTCTGATCGATGAAGGAGACAAATATTTATATGCAAACTAGAGCAGAGAGCATGCACTTCAGGCCGCGAGAAAAAGAGGCTCCTAAGACCGACTTCGACACTCCTAAAGTAACTGTTCCAGGGAATGAGAGTTCACTGTCCTTTGTTAGCATTTCTACTAACGAGATGATCAAGAACCTTGATTATGATAAAATCATTGAAATGAACCAATATCTGCTGGAGGTTATCAAGTTCGCTCCTAACCTTCCTATGACTTAATATGAAGTCCAATTGTTGGGGGTTAAGAGCGGAAAGACTGCAACTACTTCTTTGGAAGGTGAAGATAAGAGAAAGTTGAGGAAGAATATCGGTGCCGAGAAGGAACCAAACGAAAAGGAGGATTTGGCAAAGGAGTTTGAGGACAAGAGATATGAAGATTTGCGAGTTGCGCCTGAGCCCTGGAAATAAGGTAAGATTAAACCGGCTTCCAGGAAGATTAAGTGTCCGCGCCTTTACCAGAGCCCACCATAAAAATCAAAAGCAATCAAGATCATCACGGAGATAGGCGATACTGTTATCTCCACTAGCTTGGCAGCCTCTTGGAGAGAAAAGGGCCACGAAGACTAAAAAAATTGCCTATGTGCCTTTGATCATGAGCATCAGAGGTGACTTATCTTTAGTAGCCGCCAGATTACTACTGCGGGCCATAACGACATCTAGCATCCTAGTGGTATTTTTCTTTGATTACTTGTGTCTGCAATGACCAGATATGATTTATTTATAATTGCTTTCCTTTTACCAGAGCCTAATCTAATGCTGGACTCCATTAAATTTGGGGAGCTCTAGGATCAACTACCTTCTCCTACTACAAAGATCATAATAGGTCTCTCCACGTTTGAGATGGAGACCGCTGACCTGAATAACAAGTTAGCCATGTTAGTGGATATAATGGAGAAAGAGAGGAAGGCTTACCTCAAAGAGAAATCCTTAAGAGCCGAGATGGAAAAAGTGAGTGATGATAAAGAAAAAGCCTTGCAAGATCTGGTCGACAACATTGTTACTGCTCCTGAAAGAGGGAAGAAGGAAAGGTGGCAATCTGATGATGACACATGCTTTTATAAAGAAATGTACATGAGCTTGGTTTGGGAGAGTAAAAGCCGACGGACTGCTGAAGGAGGTGCTAATAGGCCGTGACTCCCAGATCACGTGGCGTCAGACAAAACTTCAAAGAGGAGAGATCAACCCGATGTCTCTGAGGGACTGAGGCTTCCTAAAGAGCAAATGGTTTCATTGAGCTGTGTGAATCAGGAGGCTTGTTGACTGCATCATACCTTCTACACCATGAGAAACCACTTGCAGTAGATATATTGTATGATCCTCCAAGGCAGTGATCAGGTCACCCATATATATAAAGATCATGTGGAATGACCTTAGCAACCTGACCGCCGAGATCATCGAGATCGCAGTTACCGTTGATTTTTTTTCCAAATGTAATAAATATAATTTGGATATTTGATGTTGTGATATTTTGGGAACAATATTATTTGAATAATTTAATCACTACGAACTATTCTACCAAAACCTTTGATCTATGCGAATTCGAATTCTTATCTGTATTGTCTTTGCTATATTTTTGTGAATTAGGCGATTTGTAAACTCTAACCGTAGGTGCTTGTTATTACAGGAAATATTTCTGTGGAATGAAAGATCATAACGCGTGGACTAACTGTTTATTGGCAGAACTCATTTTCTATAAATAGATCTTCATTCTTAGCACATAAGAGCCTGAAGCAGAAGTCCCTGCGCTCTATAAAAATGGTGTCCGCTCGTATTGATGCTACTGGTGTATTTCATACAAATAATCACAATATGTTCAAACTGCCTGTTGGAACACCCTATTACTAATTTGGGTCAGGATCACTATGTCTATAAGATTATTGCATTGACCTTGTTGTATAGAGTAAAGGTAGACTATTTAAGGTCTAAGGCTTAGGACTTAGGTTTGAAGCTTTCCCCAAGACTTCCTAGTTCAGATGAGAAGCCCGGATATAGAGTTCAACTTATCGTCAAGCTCAGATCGACGAAGCGTTGAACCCAGTTCGACTATCTCTGAGCTCAGGTCGACGAGGCGTCAAACTCAGTTCGACGATCGCTGAGCTCAGATCGACGCTTTCTGTCTAAGACTAGTTCCAATATCTCTGAGCTCAGTTCGACGATAGTTGAGCTCAGGTCGATGATTATCTTTTTAGATCGATGATTTCTAGAATTCTGTCAGTTTGTTAAGGATTTCAAATGTCCTCAAGTCAGAGCATTTATTGAAGAAGATTTTAAGCCATTATATTAAATATGGAGCAAGTTTTAAGGAAACAAAGAATGAATGTTATTTAGGTTTTTCCTCTAGAGACAGTTGACATTTAAAGAAAGCATTTATGATTTTGCTAACGGCTATCTAGAAGATTTTAAGACTGGATTTCATATTATGATTCAGAGAATAAGAAATACAGACACAAACAGAAGAAAAAAAAAGAGAAGATCAATAACACATAACAAAGAACAAGCTTCTATTATTTCTGATTCCTTCTGATTCAAAGTTTCGCAAGTCTTCATCATTCATACTCCAAACAACACACATTTCAGTTCTTGCTGAAATTATCTTTTGCTGGAGCATTCTTTTCATTGAAGACCTATCACCCTTGCAAAGCTTCTATTCCTGAACTCTTACTAATCTCAGGGGGAACTTTGACAACATTAACATCCACTTGTGCTTCTCTCTGTTTGTTGACAGAGAAGACAACCTAACCTTTTTCTTTTTCTTTCCTTTAAAAGGGTTCTTTAAACTGCCTTCAAAAGTTTTGTTTTGGTTTTTGAGACCTTATCAAAACTCAGTGGTGGCAAGACACCTGACAAAAAATATGGTTTGGTTTTTGAGCACCTGATCAAAAGCTCATTGGTGCCCAGGACACCTGATCAACTCATCCTACAGTGGATTCTTACCAAGGGTGGTAGAAGAGTGTATGTACCCAGGTTTTGGGGAACCACTATAGTTCGTTGTGTCTTCAGGTTGCTTGTTATTTTGTTTGCTGTGTGCTGTGGATTTGCTTCTTATATTTGTTTTATTCTGATTACAGTTAAGCACTCTACACTCAGTAAATTAAGTCTTCCACTACTAAAGTAATTTTTAAATTTGCAAAGTTATTTTAATACACTCTATTCACCCCCCTCAAGAGTGAAGGGTTGATCTTACACTCACTTTCAATTGGTATCAGATGGAGGTTGGTTGTTCATATAGGCTAACACCTGAACTAAAAGATCTTTTTTAAGATCCGACCTTAATAGAGGGTTATTTTTATTATATTTAATTTAATCTAAATTCATGTCACAGAACAAAGGTTATGCTAGCACCATACCTCCAGTGTGCAATCTATCCAAGTTTGCACTTTGGAAGGCAAGGATCAGATTATACATGAATTCCATTGATGAAGATATTTTTAATTCTGTTTTGACAAATTGCCCCAAGCCTCCTGCAGACACAAGCTCAAATTCTATTCCACCTCCTTCAGGAATAGATGTTGACCTAAAGAAATGGAAGGTTACTGATGCTAAAGCTATGAACATACTAGCTCAGACTATCTCTGATGACATCTTCCAGAAGGTAGCTGAATGCAACTCAGCTAAAGAGATTTGGGACAAGCTATCTGAGCATGTGTCAGGATCAGATGATGAGATAAAAGATAGGAAATCTCATCTCATCACTCAGTATGAGAATTTCAAGAAAGCAGAAAATGAATCAGTAGCTGACATGTACAACAAATTAAGTCTGATTATCAGTGAATTCAAGACATTGGACAAGGAGATCTCTCTCACAGAGATAAATGACAAAATCCTAATGTGTTTCCACATCACTTGGAATTCAAGTATCTGGCCCATCAAGGATGCCAGAAGTCTAAATGAAATCACTACAGAAGCTCTATTAGGCAAGCTCAAATCTTATGAGCAACTCATCAAGAATAGAGAAGAAGAGTAGAAGATAACTTCTGCAGCAGTCAGGAAGGAGAAGTCAATTGCTTTCAATTCAACAGAAGAATAGCCTGAAGACAAATTCATAGGCAATGAAGAACTTATGAGCCTCCTAGTCAAGAGGTTCTACAAAATGGCCAGGAAGGACTTAAAAAAAATGTCATCCAGAGGCCAAGAAAAGACAAGGTATGATAAATCAAACAATAAAGAGATTATTTGTTATGGTTGTAGAAAACCAGGCCACATACTGCCTGATTGTCAAGAAAGTCAAAACAAGGACAAGAAGGAAAAGAGAGAAAAAAGAAAAGATAAAGACTCCAGAAGGAATCACTATGACAGATCGTCTTCCAGCAAGAACAAGCACACAAGGAAGGGATTTGTTGCTGAAACATGGAGTGAAACAAAAGAAGAATCTGGTGCATCATCAAGTTCAATTTATGATTAGGATGATGCAAAAGAAAAATATTTCTGCATGATGGCAATCAATGCATCTCAGAACAACACTAATTGAGAACATGAATCTGAATTTGAATCTGAACTAGAAATAGAAGAAGACAAGGTAATTGACTCATTTGATTTTAATTCTGAGGAGTTCAAGTCTGAATTTAAAGCACTGTATTTAGATCTACTTAAGTCTGAGAAAGAAATTATCTCTCTCAGAAATCAGTTATCTGAATATAGTACCTTAAGTTCAGATAACCTCAAACTCTCAGATGAGTTAGAATACTGTAGAGAGAAGGTAGCTTCACTAAAAAGTTAACTATCTGAGGATAAGAAGTTTGAAGAATCCCTCAATGGGAGAAGTATCAAGCTGATCGACATCACAAGCACAGTGAACTCAAGATTCAATAGTACACTGGGCTTGGGTGCTTCATCCAGCCAACCTATTGTATTAACAACTCCCATTAAATTTATCTCTAATAAAGGAAAAAGAGTTGTGGAGGTAGCTAAAAAAATTCTGATCTACCCAAAGAGAACAAAGTTCAACAGAAATTGTCGAACAGAGCTCGACGATCTTCGAACGGTGCTCAACGATTTCATGCTGAATAATCGAACTCAGGTCGACGATCTCTGATCTCTGAACACAAACAAGATCGACCGTTGAATGGAGCTCGACAATCTGACCCAAGATCGTCGAACTCAGGTCCACGATCGTCGAACGGAGCTCAAAGATATGACCAGTTCTCAAGGGGTACATCAATAATAAATTCTAGATATCCTACATCTCAAGGGTTCAACCCTTATACTTAATGGATAATTCCTCTTAGGAGATATCATCCTAAAGGATATAAGTGTCAACCAGAGATGTCTTTCATTTCTGATTTCAAAGGTTATCAAGCTAGACCCAAGGTAAACTAGGTCAAAAACAAATGAACTATTATTTGTGCAGGTCAAGACCTATCCAACCATAGACAAGCACTGGTATCTGGATAGTGGGTTCTCCAAGCACATGACTGGAAGCAAGGGTAACCTAGTATCATTCAAGGCTAAGCATGGACCCAATGTCATGTTTGGAGATTCAAACTTTGGACAGACCAAAGGATATGGTGCAGTCCAAATAGGGTCAGTAACATTCAAGAAGGTAGTATATGTGGAAGGACTGAGGCACAATCTAATCAGTATCAGTCAGCTATGTGATGAAGGCTACCAGGTTACATTCAACAAGTCTTCATGCATCATCAAATAAAAAGACAACATAACTATGTTGACAGGTAACATAAGAGGTAACATTTATCTAGTAAATTTTCATTCAACCAAGGTAGATATCTGTTTATTTAATTCTCTTAGCAAACCTAATGAATTATGGCATAAGAGATTAGGACATGTTAACCTTAGAACCATTGCTAGGCTATCCAAGGAAAACCTTATAAGAGGACTACCTTCTGTCCCCTACAAGAAGGAAGGACTCTGTAGGGCTTGTCAATTTGGCAAGCATACTAAAAACATCTTTAAGTCACTTAATAAGAGTGATTCACCTAGGATTTTGTACTTGTTACATATGGATCAGTTTGGACCCATTACTGTACAAAGCTAAGGAGGGAAATCTTATACTTTAGTAGTTGTAGATGACTTCTCTAGATTCACATGGGTCTTCTTTCTGAGGAAGAAGTCTGATAACTTCAAATGTTTGACAGAGTTTCTCAAATGTATATAGATTGAGTTCAATACTCACATAGCCCTGATCAAAAGTGATCATGGGACAGAGTTTGATTCTCTTCTTATGCAAGAGTTCTGTTAAAAGGAAGGGATCAAGCACACTTTCTCAGCTCTAGAACTCCTCAACAGAATGGGGTAGCTGAAAGGAAGAATAGAACCCTTATTGAATCTGCCACAACATTGTTGACAGATGCTCACCTTCCTCTATCCTTTGTGGCAGAGGCTGTGAACACTTCAAATTATGTTATGAATATGAGTTTGATACATAAGCTAAAGGGCAAGACTCCCTATGAATTACTCAAAGGGAAGAAACCTAAAGTTGATTATCTTAGAATTTTTGGTTGTATTTGCTACATTCATAACAATGATAAGAAATACTTAGCAAAATTTGAAGCCAAAGCTGATGAAGGAGTGTTTCTGGGATACTCCATGATCAGTAAGGCTTATAGGGTTTATAATAAATCATCTCATAAGGTTGAAGAAATAGTGCATGTCTCTTTTTATGAAACTAATATGTCTTACAATGAGAAGAGCACTTCTACCATAGACCCTTTGCAGGTGCATTCTCTATCAAAGAATTTGGACAGGCTGAATGTCATTGAATAAGATCCATCACCTTCATCCACTCAACAAGAAGTTGAAAGTAGTTAAAATGAAGATGATAGTCAAATTTTAGCAAGTCATGGTGACAATCAAAATGAAGTGCCAGTTGTTGTTCCACAAGAGGAAACAACAACACAGGTTGGTGAACAATCAACATCCATTGTTGATTTAGTAACATCAAGAGATCATCAAATATCCAAAGTGATTTGGGACATCTTAGCCGGTGTGCAAACTAGAAATCAGATCATTCAAAATCTGATGCACACTTGCTTTCTTTCTCAAATTGAGCCTTAATCCATACAAGATGCAGAACAAGATCAAAACTGGATTATTGCAATGCAAGAGGAACTAAATCAATTTGAAAGAAACAAAGTTTGGGAGCTAGTGCCAAAGTCAAAGAATCATCCCATTGTTGGAACAAAATGGGTATTTAGAAAACCTTTAGATGATCAAGGAGTTATTGTAAGAAACAAGGCAAGGCAGGTTTCTCAAGGACATTTTCAAGAAGAAGGCATAGACTACGACCAAACCTTTGCACAAGTTGAAAGGTTAGAGGCCATAAGAATCTTCCTAGCATATGCAGCTCACAAGAAGTTAAAAATATATCAAATGCATGTCAAAAGTGCATTCCTCAATGGTGATATCAAGGAAGAAGTTTATATAAAACAACCTCAAGGTTTTATCTCACTAACTCACCCTGATTTTGTTTATAAATTGCATAAAGCATTATATGGCCTCAAACAAGCTCCGAGAGCACGGAATGAGACCCTAGCTTGCTTTCTCTTTGAAAATGATTTTAAAAGGGATAGAGTAGACCAAAATCTTTTTAATAGAACCCATAAGTCCAATATCCTACTAGTACAAATCTATGTAGATGATATTATTTTTGGTTCTACTGATTCAAATTTGTGCAAAAGGTTCTCCAACCTATTGCATTCCATGTTTGAACTGAGTAGCATGGGTGAGCTTTCCTTCTTTCTAGGATTGCAACTCAAACAACATGCTGATGGCATCTTTATTTCTCAAACCAAATATGCAAAAGAATTGGTTAAGAAATTTGTTATGTCTGATGCATCCTCTATGAAAACACTCTTGCCTACTAATGTTGTATTAGATGCTGATGAACATGGGAAACCAATTGATCATACCACATATAGACCAATGATTGGATCCTTATTGTATCTTATAGCTAGTAGACCTGATATAAAGTTTGCTACATGCATATGTGCTAGATTCCAAGTCAGCCCTAGAGAGTCACACCTCACATTAGTTAAGAGGATTCTTAGGTATGTGAAAAGTGGTCCAAATCTACGTCTCTGGTATCCAGCTAATTCAGGATTTAATTTAACTGGATTTTCTGATGCTGATTATGCTGGATGTAGAGTAGATAGGAAAAGCACCAGTGGAACTTGTCAGTTTCTTGGTGACAGACTTGTCTCCTAGTTTTGCAAGAAACAAACATTTATGTCCACATTAACTGTAGAAGCTAAATATATGGCAGCAGGTAGTTGTTGCTCATAGATATTGTGGATTCAAAATCAGCTCCTGGACTATGGCTATAACTTAAAGAAGTCAAAAATATTTTGTGATAATACTAGTTCTATTTCTATAGCTCAAAATCCAGTCCTCCATAGTAGGACCAAACACAAAGAGATTATGCATCACTTCTTAAGGGACAATGTAGAGAAAAGTAAAATTGAACTAGAATACATCCCAACCAATTTACAAAGGGGAGATATTTTCACAAAACCCTTGGAAGAAAAGAAACACACTTTCTTACTTAATCAGTTAGGAATGTTAGATGGAGGCAGTCTTTATTAAGTTGCAAGATCTTAAAAAACTTAAAATTGACAAAGACTAGGTAAAAAATTTGAGTTTCATAGTGTCTGTAGGTTTTCTCTGAACTTTGAACTGCGCTCGACGTTTTTCATGAAGAACGTTGAACGAAGCTCGGCATTTCCAGATAGTGCTAGACTATCCTTCTCGGTCAGCGATCTCAAATATTGTCGAACGGAGATCGACGATGTTGAGACCCTTCAGTTTCCCCTAGAGCCGTAGATCGTCGAACTGAGTTCAACGATATTTCCTTTTCTGTGTCGAACCCTGATATAAAATCATTTTTCAGGCGTCGTTCTCATTTGCGCTTTCATACCTTCTGCAAGAATTTTCTTTCCCTCCAAACTCTTCTACACTTGATATTGTTAATTTTTGCAGGAAATATGTCGGTCTTTGTCGCTGTTCTAGCCACAATGAAGTTCGACACCGGCTTTGATATTGAAATGGAATCTTTCAAGGGGACTGATCAGATGTTTAAGGACATTATGGAACTCTTCAAGGAACAACAACTTGTAAAAATTATGTCTACTAGAATCAAGTTAGCAATAGATTAGATAAAAGAGTGGGTCTATACTGCCCATAATCTGGATCAAAATATAGTTGTTGGAACCATCTCAGGGATACAGGTATCCCTAACACTAGATATTCTTACAGAGGTTTTTGGATTAAGTACTGGTAATGATAGCATAGAACTATCAGGAGTAGAATTTTTTGCAATGTTAGATAGAATGGGTCATAATTCTTAGAACCTTAATAAACTGCTGAAGAAGAATCTATTCATGGAATATAGATTTCTAGCAGATGTTGTAGGAAAGGTCATTTTGGCCAAACATTCAGCCCATAATACAATTTTACTATATCAATTTAGTTTAATGGATGCAATAGTGGATATGAAGCACTTGGATTGGGGAGCAATTTTCTTTGAATTGCTTAAGAAAAAGATAAATAAGAATTTTGTAAACTTTGGAAGGATTTTGGGCCTATTCCTGCAGAATCGGTGCCCACAGTTGTTGGTGTCCAATGGGATGCATATCAATGCATCAAAGAGGCTTTCTTCTGCCTCATTTGGCAAGTGGGAGAGACATATTGTCAAACCTAGCAGAGCTCTTGCAGCTAAAGCTTCTTCAGGCATAGGACTGAAATAGTACTCCTCCTCAGTCCACTGCCCCAGTAGAAGTTTTGCCATCCCATTCCATATCCACTCCTCCTTCTCCACATCCAGTTACATCATCCATACCTTCACCTCAAATGGCTTCTCCACCTCCTCCAGCCACCCATCAAGAAGATTTCCATCCACTACATTACTTCCCATCCATAGATTTAGAATCATCCCACCATCTTCAATAATTGAACCTTCTAGATGATTCCTTCATAGATGCTTCTCCATCTTCATCTCAAGCCATTCCATCCACCTCAACATCCTTACAATAAATCCTACATGATATCATATCTCAACCATCCTTTCCCCCTTCCATCTCCTTATTCCTACCATCAGTCACTATCCCAGTTCCATCCATTACATCCATTCTAATATCTACACCATCCATACCACTTCAATCTGCATCAACTCCATCTCTCTCAGCATCTCCTCCCTCTACCTCTACTCAGGTTAGTCTGGAGCAAGTAGATCTCCTTCCTCTAGCAGATAAGCTATATGAGTTGTTGGAACCCAAGCAAACTCTCTTATTGGATACCTCCTTGGCTCCCTTAGTTAAGACTTTGAATGATTTATCTGTTAGGATTTCTTCTTCCTTCTCCCTTCAGGCCATCCCTTCTTCTGGGGGCCTAGATTCAGTTATCACTGAATCTAGGCAGGGGGAGATGACATATGAAGAAGTGCTGTCCTCATAGATTTCAGAAATACAAGTATTAGAAGTTCTAGCTTCGGAGAATGTTCTAGTTCCAGCTCCAGTTCCAGCTCCAACTATCAGTCCTGCAGTAGACCACCATTCATTATTATCATTATTTGATTCATTTTACAGTAGTTATCTTCCAACACCTATCCCTCCTGAAGATTTAACTAAGGCTATAGTTCCCTTCTCCTGCTGTGATCCCAATCTGCTATAGATGTATATCAATTCTGTTACGACTATGGAAAGTGTTCCTTTGGTTCATGCTGCAGCTGCTGCTGTTGTTTTCTCAGAGGCGGTGATAGAGCCAGTTTGTTTAGTTTCTGAGCCTACTGCTTCAGTTGATGCTCCAGCTATTTCAGCTGCTGCTCCTCTTATTTATTTTACTGCACCTCTTGCTTCAGTTTCTGTTCCTGTCTCTATTTCTAAAGAAGGGTTAAGGCAAATAGATGCTTTATTTGATGAGCCTCAGAGCTCTGATGATGATGAATTCAGAACAGACTATAATGACTCTTCTACAACTATTGCAAAGAAGAGGAAAGCAAGAAGTAAAGCTATGAAAAGAGTCCCAATTGAAAAGACTACTTCTGATCATGATATTCCATATTATATTCTGCATAACTGCCCAATAACTGAGCACTGGATGCAATATTATAAAAATCAGTTGAAGGCCATGAGGAAGAAAAGGAAATATGATAAAGGAACCTCTCACTATAATCCTCCTCCATCTCCTTCTCCAGGTACAGGATCTGGTGGATACTCATCTCCTTATTCCTCCAATATCTCTTCTCAAAGATCCTCTCAATCCCAGTTTCAAGGAAGATCTCAATCTAGAGGATATCAACAAAGAGGTAATAAGTCAAGAGGAAGTAAGTATAGAGGAACTCAAAGAGGTTATCAGGTTTATTCCCGAGGATAGTCCAGGCATCAACCTTATCAAAGGAAAGGACAAAGCCCAAGTGATTCCACTTCTGGTCCTTTTCCTTATAAGCTCAAAGAATGTTTTCATCAAAAAGCTCCTCCCACTGACACCATCAATAAATATGAGCCATCAGTTCCATTTGAAGATCAAGAGAATAACCCAGTCTCCTAGACAATAATACTATAAGAGATGGCTGCATTAGATCAAATCCAGAAAGCCAGAGAAAAAGCCAAGATACTTCCAACATTTCTACTCTATCAGATCAAAGAAGACAAGAACTTGAAAGGTACAGCTCTAAGAAATTTTTCAATGTCGAGAAGTATATGCAACTATATCCTGAAGCTGTAGTCCCTAGAGGCAGAAGCTAGAAGTCTCTTGGTGCCGCTGATGATATGAGATCAAGAAAAGACTCTGAAAATCCAAACAGGGAAATTCTTGTTTAAGAAAGGTATTGATAAGGAAAGTTTATGTAAGTTGAACAATCTCATCTCTATTGAACTATCTGCTTTGATATATTTATATATCTGTGGTTCTGCAATGTTTTATGTATTTATGTTTTTATTGATTTTATTTCCTATAATTCATGTAAATAGTAATCCTAATCCAAATAGGGGGAGATTGTTGGAACACCCTATTAATAATTTGGGTCAGGATCACTATGTCTATAGGATTATTGCATTGACCTTATTGTATAGAGTAATGGTCAACTAGTTAAGGTCTAAGGCTTAGGACTTAGGTTTGAAGCTTTCCCTAAGACCTCCTAGTTCATTTGAGAAGCCCAAATATAGAGTTCAACTTGTCGTCGAGCTCAGATCGACGAAGCGTCGAACCCAGTTCGACTATCTCTGAGCTCAGGTCGACGAGGCGTCGAACTCCGTTCGACGATCGCTGAGCTCAGATCGACGCTTTCTGTCTAAGACTAGTTCCAATATCTCTGAGCTCAGTTCGACGATAGTTGAGCTCAGATCGACAATTATCTTTTGAGATCGACGATTTCTGGAATTCTAACAGTTTGTTAAGGATTTCAAATGTCTTCAAGTCAGAGCATTTATTGAAGAAGATATTTAGCCGTTATATTAAATCTGGAGCAAGTTTCAAGGAAACTAATAAGGAATGTTATTTAGGTTTTTCCTCCAAAGAAATTTCACCTTTAAGGAAAGCATTTATGATTGTTCTAATGGCTATCTAGAAGATTTGAAGATTGGATTTCATATTATGATTCAGAGACGAAGAAATACAGACACAGACAGAAGAAAAAAAAAGAGAAGATCAATAACACAGAACAGAGAACAAGCTTCTATTCTTTCTGATTCCTTCTTATTCAAAGTTTCTCAAGTCTTCATCATTCATACTCCAGACAACACACATTTCAGTTCTTGTTGAAATCATCTTTTGCTGGAGCATTCTTTTTATTGAAGACCTATCACCCTTGCAAAGCTTCTATTCCTGAACTCTTGCTAATCTAAGGAGGAGCTCTGACAACATCCACATCCACTTGTGCTTCTCTCTGATTGTTGACATGGAAGACAACCTAACCTTTTTCTTTTTCTTTCCTGTAAAAGGGTTCTTTAAACTCCCTTCAAAAGTTTTTTTGGTTTCTGAGACCTGATCAAAACATAGTGGTGGCAAGACACCTGATCAAAAAAATCTGGTTTGGTTTTTGAGCACCTGATCAAAAGCTCATTGGTGCCCAGGACACCTGATCAACTCATCCTACAGTGGATTCCTACCAAAGGTTGTAGAAGAGTGGATGTACCCAGGTTTTGGTGAACCACTATTGTTCATTGTGTCTTCTAGTTTCTTGTTATTTTGTTTGCTGTGTGATGTGGATTTGCTTCTTATATTTGTTTTATTCTGATTATTGTTAAGCACTCTACACTAAGTAAATTAAGTCTTCCACTGCTAAAGTAATTTTCAAATTTGCAAAGTTATTTTAATACACTCTATTCACCCCGCTCTAGAGTGAAGGGTTGATCTTACACTCACTTTCACTGTCTAAGGAGGCTCTAAATGATTTTGTTGCCGAATGCATGGAGAGTATGCCTATCCATGTCAACTTGCTACTAGAACACCGAAGAATTAACTCTTTTTTCGCAAATCAGATTGCAATCCCGATTGATCAATTTGCATGCACGTTTAGATTCCCGCTTCTTTGGGAGATCACAAAGATCTTCGAGCACTATGGGGTCATTCCAGGCAAGCTCGATCAAAACACAGTTGCAGTAATATATAGTTATGTCCCTTAACTAACAACTGTGCGGGTAGCATTTTCACTTGGAGTTTTCAAGAGAATATTCTCAGTTCCCTCGATCACCCACATAGATGGAAAACTATACAAGGGAATAATATAGTTTGCATACCGCAGACTAAAGATTAAGAATCTACCGAATAAGATTCACAACTATACCTACCGCTATTTAGTGTTCGATGGCAAACTGGGCCTTGAACATACCAATATGCAAGAATAAGTGGATAGAGAGTTCAGGAGCTTCAAGATCTCAGATATGGAGGAGAAGATTGTGGATTTCAAAAAAGAATCCAGGCTGGATATTGACTACTATCTCCTTCTGCTGTTGAGCTATAATGTAATTGCTCGCCAGGAATGTGAGTAAACTCGGCAGACTTAAATTTGTATTCGCATTTTCATTCATATTTAACCTTTCTGAATTGACTTATTTTTCAGCCACTTTGAATATTATAAACAATCTTTTGCAAACTCTTGGTGAATAGTCTTTAACTCAAAGGGAAAGGAAGAAGGAGATTACTAGAAAGATGAGGGAGGATAGTGATCCCGCTGCAGATTACTCTTCTTTTGAGAACTTTGACCTCAACGACTTCATAGTGAACCAGACGGACTTGTGTGAAAACCAAATGATGTAATGGAATTGGTAGAATATGCATGTACGCATTTCTACCACAGTTCCTTCCTAGAAGTCCGCCAAGCACACCCTCCAATCCCACATTGCGAGCACTATAATGTATGGAAAGAGGAATCTGTGGGAGCTCTAGCAGGTTCCTACTGCCGACCTCCCCTACTTAGCCGCACTAGCTCATCCGAATAGCTTGGTAACAAGCCATTTCATGGGTTGTGCATGGAAGGGCATGGCCAATTAAAATGAGCTGCTCTGGGAGAAGAATAAGCGGCTTGGCGATGAGGTCACACAATTGAAAGGGAAGGAATTTGTAAGAAGCCTACTCGTTGCAACCTGAAATCGTGTCCGCCTTATCTGACTTTTGGTCTTTTTGAGATGTCTTATGATATCAAAAACCCGTCCTTCCCGTATGCAATAATGCCTTTCATAAAGGAGAGGGTCTAGGTTGCAGTTCACATATGTAAGACCCCATTTTTTTTTCTTTTTCAACCACCGGGGTCTTAGGCCCAGAACCGCCGCTTTGTGGTGACTCCTTCACGTCCCGAAGGGTCATCACCACAAGGCGCCGATTCTGCCGGCCAAATTCGATCACAGAAGTAGCACAATTATTGAAGTAAAAGCAATGCAGTCCACAAAAATAAAAATCACATATATACATAATAAAACTCCACGAAGGGAGTGTCCACAGAAACATCAGAGTAATATAATTACGGGCTTATGCCCGGTACAAAATGTCCTCACTACAAGTCTCTCATGCGGAAGCGAATCAGAAACTACTCAAGGATCGAGACTCACGGTCCCGGCGGTGTGAACTCCGGAGCTAGACTGCCCCATCTCTAGGCGCACCGATCTCTGGGGCTGCTCCTCCATGCTGGGCTCCACGATCCCCTAAAATGATATGGTTCGAAAACCGTTAGTCTAAAAGACTAAGTCCTATCATCCCCCACCCCTTTCCCCCACGCTCTAAGGCACCGGGCGGAGAGGAAGAAAGGGGAGGACATGAAAGTGGAGAGTAGTCAAAGCAGATGACGGTGGACCTAACTAGCAAGTTATAACAGGGGAGCAATATGAATCATAAGTGTTGTAATAGGTCAAACAAGAAGGAAAATAAGTAAGGTAATTTAAACCTTCACTTATGTGAGTACACATAAGCCAAGGGATCTTTTGCAAGGCTCCCATCGTATAAAGTGTCCCATACCACTTATACGTTGGGGTGTCGGCTATCAAACAGCAGCATATATATATATTGAAATTAACCATTGATTTATAAACTTGCCCACACAAGCTTATAGACCAAGGGGTCGTTTTGCAAGTCCTAAGGTATAAGCGTCCCATTCCACTTATACCTTAGGTGTCAAGGTTGTTATGAACGATATGATATGCAACTATATGGTGGGTATGTTATGTCATGCAGTGCAACTCACACACCCGACTCTGTGCACACAGACCTTTAGTTCCCCCTTTCGGAGCCGTTACCTCCCAGGATACCTCCGTAGTGGCAAACGGAAGCGGTGGGTTGGGCCTCGCCCACCTCCAAAACCAGTAAAGCACACTGGTCTGACCTATCGTACGCCTCAACGCTTGGTGCACAAAGCGGACGCCTGCGTACTCTTGCCGGCTGGCGCACCGGACTTCTGTTGGCGGAGTGCTAATCACCCCGCCGAGTCAACGATATCGGTGTCGGTGCAATCGAACTCCCCGATATCGAAAGACCCACCACCTTAACTTTTCCTATTTTATGCACATGCAAGTTAAACCGTAAGCACTCAAAACCGAGCCGAAGCTCCCCGGACCAAAACGTCCGTCTCCAAATCAACCGAGCCAAAGCTCCCCGGACCGTCCTGTCCGTTTCCAAAATCAACCGAGTCGAAGCTCTCATCAACCTTCCTGTGCCAACAGTGTTGTGAAGAGTGCAGCCCTAGTTACTAAGTTACTCTTGTCGGTTTGTTATTACAGTTTACGTTAGCCCAGGACTGCCCCCGGTATACCCCGTGAAGGGCTCTCAAGGGGCACTAGGAACCAAGACGGTGCATTACGGCCCGAAGTTCCCTTTCGCAAGGCACTTATTTTTGGTTGGTTGATTTCCCTTACCCATTCCTTTCATATTACAGTATACTATCCTAGGGTGATTTTGGACTCTTCGCTCCTACGGGAACGATGATCTTTCGTCGGACCCACGCACTTTCTAACACTTACTGACTCGATTCTCACCAGACCATGAAACCTCCTTAGGTGATCCATTCTCTTCTATGAATCCACCCACATGACCTATCCTTAAGACAACACAACCTAACCCTGTTTACACATTTCCTCATGGTTATTATCTACCGACCAACCTGTACTATATGATGTTCATGAAAACTCGACTCCTACTTTTCATCCAAATACCTCAGATTATTTATCGGGGGTCTATCCTAACAGGATTTGCCTAAATCCAAAGCATTAAATATTTTCCTAATAAATCAGATAATTTATTTATTTATTCTTAAGGGCCTAATATCATCATTTTGAACATGAGGTATGTCATTTTAGTTGATTCAAAACATCAAAGTTCTATGGTAAATACTAGTAGGCCTAAATATCTATTTTTCCAAGGTTTGATAATTTACAATGATGTCCAAGGGGCCTAAATATAATTTAGTAATAAATCATCTAGTTCTTGTTTATTGAAGCATCTATATAAAATATTCCTCCAAAAATCTTGAAATAATTACAGGGTGCTGGTATGATATTAAATACAACAATTACAGAATTCCATATTTTTCTTGCTGGAAATTAAATTATAATAAATCATTTACTAATTAACAATCTAACCGGCTTGTGAATCAAGTACTATAACAGCAACCCTAAAAATTCTTAAATAATTCTCAGTGCTATACAAGAGCCTAAAAAACCTTAAATTCCAGATCTCATAATTTTCCAGCAATTTAACAAGCCCTAATTTATTTTTACAATCTAAAGCCCATATTAAAAGATTGTGAATGAACCTCTACAAATTCTCAACATAAAGTTCTATAAAAATTCAGGAATCAATGTTCTAATCAGCAAGATCTAAATCCAGAATTTTAACTGATTTTAATTAAATTAAAGCCACCAAACATTTGAAAACAACAAATCGGCTAATAATCATTTAACACATGAAGTATAACTTTTATTAATCATAAAATTCCAGGAAAATTACCATGTGTCTAGAACACTCTAAAACTCACTCTACCCAAGTTTCATAGCTTTTAGATGAGTTAAATTACTGTTTTGACCCTAAAGGCCCTTCTACCCTAAAACTAGGGTTTAGGATTTGAGGTACCTAGCTACCTCAAAATTCACTAAGATTATAACCAGAGGGTTAAATATTCATTAACCACCTCTCCACCAAATATCAAGGCCATACAAGAGCATTTGCCCCTATGTCCTTCACAAACCTCAAAATCCCTCCTACAGGGTTTGAGCCAATCTCCTAGGGTGAATCCACCCTAATACCTCCCCTTTGCTCCCCAAAGGTTCTTAGGATCATCCTAACCCAGTGGTCAAAACCTCAACCTCTGTTGAGGTGAGTTGACCACTCAATTGTCACAAGTCCCCTTTTTTCCCAAATTACCCTTCCCTAGGTCCAAATTAGGGCTTAGTGGTTTCCTAGTCAAAACTCAACCAAATGAGTTGAAATTCGAACCAGACCTAGATATATATACCAGGGACACCTCACCAAAAATTGGGAGGGTATGGAGGTCATTTGACCCTTCAATGTTCTAACCCTAGCTTTCCTAGGTTTAGGGCAAAACCCTAAGCTACCCTATCCCAAATGGCCTCCAATTTTTACAGGAGCTAGGTTTAAGTAATATTAATCCCCTGTCCAAAATTCAAAGGATTTGGACCAAGGGTTAAGTGTGGGAATCCATCTTAAAATCTGCCCTACATATAGGACCTACCCTAGGAAAATGGCCCTACAGGTCAGTAGCCTTGTCCTATTTTTTTCCATTACATATAAAACTGTAGATATTGAGATCTCCTACAAGTTTCCTGTTGTATACTTCTCCTGAAAACATCTAGGGGTGCCCTAAAATTCACCTACAGTGAACTGCCCTAACTTGTAGGGTATACCCCTCCCCAAAAAGCCATCTACAGGACAGTCCACTCATCCACATTTTTCCTATTACATATCAAACTGTAGGTATTTGAAATACCTACAACTTCTCTGATGGTCACATCCCCTGAAAATCCCTAGGAGTGCCCTAAAACTCTCCTACAGTGATCTGCCCTAACTTGTAGGGTATAGCCCTCACTAAAAAGACTCTATAGGGCAGACCACTCATCCACATTTTACCCATCACATATCAAACTGTAGGTATTCAAAATACCTACAACATTCATGTTGACCAGTTTTGATGAATATGCCTCTAAAGGACCTAAATAAATTTCACAAGGGTTCTGCCCTAATTATTAGGACACACCTATATTCAAAAGACTTTACAGGCCTCAGTTCTCCACCAAATTTTCCCCACAGCATATCAAATTGTAGGTCTTCCAAAGACCTACAACTTTCATGTTTTAAACTTTTTCATTAGGAGCCCTTAGGAGGCCTAAAATCTATTTACAGTGAAACAGTTTTATTAATTACAGAATATTGATCTCTAATTATAAATTGATGGGTTGCACGAATCTTAAAGCAGGATCCAATGGTAGCTGCTCTTCTTCCCTGATGGAGAAGCAAACTAAACCCGCCGCAGGCCCCTTTTTCGGGGCTGTTCCCGGCGGCCTGAGGCGGCGCCACCACCGGGAAACACCTTCTATGCGTTCCCGGTGGTGGGGGCTATCCATAGCCGGAGCTAGGGCGGCCGGAGGTGGCGGCGCCGCCCTACCCGAGAGCTCCAAAAGACAAGAAAACTCCATTAAAAATGTAAAATTTCAGAAATTCTAAAGCTTGGATCCGATTCATTTGAGCATGAAAGTTCTTCCTAAAGAGTCCTAGGATCTAAGCATAGAAGAAGAGGTGAGGGAGGACCTTCCCGGCGGCCATGCAACGTGTAGATCGACGAGGGGCCATGGCGACGGCGGCGGCGGCGTTTTCCTCCTTCTCAAGCTCCGGCCACCCTTCTCTTCTGCTAGGGATTCGAAAACCTCTCCTTGGCTCACTGATGGGGGTTTAAAAAGGTAGAGAGGGGAGGGGGAGGGTCATGGCTTGAAGTGGCCATTAATGGCCCTAAATGTTGAATTTCGGCCATGGTGGAGGAGGGGGGGCTGTAACCGCCTCTTGGGTGGCTGGGGAAACGTCTGGAATTTAATGCCCCCTCCATAAAGTCCCCTCTCAGCCCTTAATGGCCGAACCCCACACTCCTTGGTCTTCCAAAACTCCTCCACCATTTTTGAATAATTTCTCTCTCCTCCTTTAAAATTCCTTCTCTCTCTCTCTCATCCTCTCTCTCCTAGTCACCCTCCAAACTGAAATGTCTTCCTCCCACAACCTATTGGCAGCCCATTCATTAAATCCCAAATGAAAACATGGGAGGGGGGGTCCACCATGAATACTTCTTTTATCATTTCTCTCTCCTCTTTTATTTCTCAAATTTAGGCTTCTCTTTCTCTCTCTCTCTCCTAGTCACCTAGTTGACTGGTCAAGGAACTAGGTTATTGGCAGCCCTAATATCTCACATTATTCTTGTCATTAGGCTTAGCCCAAGAGGGGGGGTGACTTGAAGTTGGGTTAGCCCAATTAGGTCAAGTTGACTTGACTTGGGTTAAATGTTGACTTGGTTATTTTGACTCTTTGGGTCCACATCAATGGGTCTTTAGTGACCCATTGGACTCCCCTAAGGCCTAGGTAGGGTTAGTTGGAGTTGAGTTGGCCCCCTGGAGGTCACATGGCCCTTAGGAAGGGCACTTTGACCATTTTAGGGTTAGGGTTGGCTTGGGTTAATTTGGCCACTAGTATTGACCCCATTGAGTCTATGGTGACTCATTGGCCCCACATTGGGTCTAGAAATGCCCTAGAGTCAGTTTGAACTCACTAGGTCACCCAAACTCAGTGTTTTGGAAACTTGCTATTTGCAGCCCAAAATGAGTCTCTACTAGACTCCTAAGCCCATTTGGTCTATTTGGTTCCCTATGGTCTTGCCATGGCCCAGGCAAGCCCAAAGTTATTCTTAGGGGGGGGCCTAATTGGAAATGGGATGTTACAAATCCCAATAAACAAAACAAAAATTTCGTCCCCGAAATTAAGGTTAAGTCTACGGGAGATCACTACCGGCATAAGTTAAGCTTGTAACATCCCATAAGGTTTGCAGTGCCTACGATATCAACATTTATGGGCTAGTCCCCAATAAACAAAAAGTTTAGCCTATACCTTCTTAGATTATTCTACGAATAATTGTAAATAGGAAGGAAAACTTTAAATTACTTGAGGAGTTGGGAGGGTTACCTGACTGAAAAGCTCCGGGTACTTTTGCTGCATCAAGTCCTGTGGTTCCCAGGTGTGCTCCTCCTGACCGTGATTTCTCCACAGAACCTTGACTAAGGGAATCTTCTTACGGCGCAAGATCCGCACTCCTTTGTCATCGATCCGAACCGGCTCCAAGTGAACAGATCGGTCTGAAGCTACCGGCCCTTCTGCGGTCAAAATTCGCTGCTCCGGGCGTAGTAGAGCCCTTCTCAGCGAAGAGATGTGGAAGACGTCGTGTAGAGCTGCCAGCTCTGGCGGCAACTCTAGCCTGTAGGCTAAGGGTCCGATCCGCTCCAGGATCCGGTAAGGGCCCATATACCTAGGGCTGAGTTTCTTCCTCCGACCGCGCACCCGTGAGACTCCGTGCATGGGCCGGATCTTCAAGAACACTCGATCTCCTACCCGGAACTCCACCTGACGATGCCGAGCGTCATAGTATTTTGCTTGTCTGCTCTGCGCCTCCAGCATCCTTTCTCTGATCAGCCTCACCTGAGCCTCGGTGTCTTCAACGAAATCCGATCCCAGCAGCTTCGGATCCTCATCCTGTACCCAAGAAAGCGGGGTCCTACATCTCCTTCCATATAAGGCCTCATAAGGCGCCATCCTGATGCTGGACTGGTAGCTATTATTGTAGGAGAACTCAACCAACGGTAACATCTTCTCCCACGGCTCCCCTCGGTCTAGTATACACAGCCGTAGTAAGTCCTCCAAGGTCCTGTTGGTGCGCTCGGTCTGCCCGTCCGTCTGAGGGTGGAAGGCCGTGCTAAAAGCCAACCGGGTGCCCAAATATGCCTGCACTGACCGCCACTCCCTGGATGTAAACCGTCCATCGCGGTCCGACACTATCGTCCGGGGCACGCCATGATATCGGACATACTGCTCCACAAACTTCCGTACCAGCACTCCCACCGAGTCATCCTTCCTGATCGGCACAAAGCGGGCCACCTTCGTCAGCCGATCGACAATCACCCAAATCGAGTCGTTCCCTGTCCGAGACCGGGGAAGACCATGTATGAAATCCATCGCTATGTCGTCGAACTTCCACTCCGGCACCGGGAGTGGCTGCAATAGTCCTGCGGGGTTCCTGCACTCCGCCTTCACCAACTGACACGCCTCGCAATGGGTCACGAAGTACGTAATGTCCTTCTTCATGCCCGGCCAAAACATCGTCCTCTTCAAATCAGCGGTCATCTTTGTGATCCCCGGGTGTACGGAGTACCGGCTGCAATGCGCCTCCGTCAAAATGTCTTCTCGGATCTGGCCTCCTGCGGGTATATATACTCTGCCTCTGAAGTGGAGCAAACCATCCCTCAGGGAATAATCTCCTGTCGAACCTTCCTCCAAGGCTCGGAACATCGGCTCTGCCCACACATCTGCCCTCTGTCCGTCCCGAATGCGATCCCGAATATCGTCTATGGCCACTATCGAAGCCAGATACTCCCTATACAGATCTGGGTCATCCTCGGACACTAGGGATATCTGCATATCTCTGAATGACTGGACTAGCTCCATAGACATCACCTGGGGCCCAGCTTCGGAAGTGGCCGCTCTCCGACTCAGCGCGTCGGCCACCACGTTTGCCTTCCCTGGGTGGTAGTGCATCTCATACTGATAATCTGCTAAGAACTCCACCCAGCGCCTCTGCCTGATATTCAGCTCCTTCTGCGTGTCCACGTATTTCAGGTTCTTGTGATCGGAGAAGATATCGCAGTGGACTCCATAAAGGTAATGACGCCAGACCTTTAGAGCAAAAACGACCGCTCCCATCTCGAGGTCGTGCACCGGGTAGTTCCTCTCGTGGGTCTTCAGCTGGCGGGAGGCATATGCTATGACATGTCCGTTCTGCATCAGCACTGCCCCCATTCCCTGGTATGATGCGTCGGTATACACCTGAAATCCTTCCTTCCCCGATGGAAGGGCCAGAATGGGGGCCGAGACGAGTCGGTCCTTCAGCTCCTGGAAAGCCGCCTGGCACTGCGGGGTCCAAACAAAAGGTGCCTCCTTCTTTGTCAACGATGTGAGGGGGAGGGCAATCCGAGAGAACCCCTCTACGAACTTCCGGTAGTAACCGGCAAGTCCCAAGAAACTGCGTACATCGGTGGCCATTTTCAACTGCGGCCAATCTCGAACTGCCCGAATCTTCGCTGGATCTACCGCTAGCCCGGCTCCGCTGATGATGTGACCTAGGAAGGCCACCTCCTTCAACCAGAACTGACACTTGCTGAATTTTGCATAAAGGCGATGCTTCCGCAACCTCTCCAAGGTCAGTGCCAGATGTCGAGTGTGCTCCTCCTCCGTCCTAGAATAGATCAGGATGTCGTCTATGAATACTATGACGAACACATCCAAGTAGGCTTCGAAAACCCGGTTCATGAGACTCATGAACGCCGACGGAGCATTCGTGAGCCCAAAGGGCATCACGGTAAACTCATACAGGCCATATCTGCTACTAAAGGCCGTCTTCGGAATGTCCTCCTCCTGGATCCGCAGCTGGTAGTATCCTGATCTCAAATCCAGCTTCGAGAAATAATGGGCCCCCTCCAACTGGTCGAATAATTCGTCTATCCGTGGGAGCGGATAGGTATTCCGGACGGTTAGCCTGTTTAGTGCTCGATAATCGATGCACAGGCGGAGTGTCCCATCCTTCTTCTTCACGAACAGGACCGGTGCTCCCCATGGCGAGGAACTCGGTCTAACAAAACCTGCCTCCACCAATTCCTGCAACTGGGTCCGAAACTCTGCCAACTCCTTTGGGGCCATCCGATAAGGGGCCCTAGACGCCGGCTTGGCTCCCGGCACAAGCTGTATCTGAAAATCTTGCTCTCGGTGTGGAGGTAGTCCTGGCAGTTTCTCCGGAAAGATGTCTGCGAACTCTCGCACCACCGGGATGTCTGTCACCGACTCCTTGACTTCCGCCATCTCAAAAAGAATCTGATAGACCTCCTTTCCCTGCAGATGGGCCTTAACGGCCTGTACCGAAG
Organism: Platanthera zijinensis; assembly: GCA_039513925.1. NCBI lineage: Eukaryota > Viridiplantae > Streptophyta > Magnoliopsida > Asparagales > Orchidaceae > Platanthera > Platanthera zijinensis. The sequence continues at coordinate 110,291,964 of CM077082.1, read as the reverse complement.
ATAAGAGTATACGAGAGACAGGTCTTATACCTTCGATGGTAATGAAAGAGTCCCCGTGCCTCACGGTGATCCTCTTTGCCTGGCAGTCAATCTGGGCATAGTTCCAATGCAGCCACACCATGCCCAAGATCAGATCGTAGTCTGTCAGCTTCAAAATCGTCGCTGGAGCCTCGAACGCTTTTCCACCAATCTCTGCCTCCATATTGCAGTGATCCGTGGTAAGGAGTTCTGATCCATCCGGTAGTCGCACCCTCATCCTCGAGCCTGTGAACCGCTCCACACCTTCCAGTCCTTCTACGAACGACTCCGACACAAAAGAGTGAGTAGCTCCAGTATCGAACAGCGTGCGGGCAGGCTTGCCACTGATGAAGACTATACCTGGGGTGATTAAATGTCTCAGGGTTCTATAAAGAGTTTTCTTTCCTGGTTAATCTATCTGGTGTGGTTCTAAGTTTAACAACTTAAAGGGGAAATTCTATGAAAACAAAGAAAACATTTCGGCATACCTGCGATGACCTGCTCCGGATTCCGCGGCTGTGCAAGGTCCAAGGCATATACCTGCTCTCCCCCCTGTCTACGATCTTCCCCCTGGTATCCTCGACCGCGGCCGCGCCCTCGGCCTCCGTAATACTGAGCTGGTGGGCCGCCCTGATGTGCTGGAGGTGGTGCCCCCTTCATGGGGCAGTTCCTCCGTATGTGCCCAATCTGATGGCAAAGGAAGCACTCTGGGGGATACGCCATTCCCCCGGGTCTCGGCACCTCCTGCATCCGAAGAGGTGGAGGGGCCAATACCACCTGTTCCCTCGGCTCCGGCCTCACGTCCTGACGAGGCTGGTCCTCTGTCCTCCTCCCCTCTGGTACAGCACCTCGCCGCTGGTCATTCCTACCTCTCCGTCCCTGATCCTCTGCTGGCCGCTTCCGGCCCCGGGTGGTGTACCAATCTGCCTCGATCCTTTTGGCCATCTCCAAAATCCGGGAGATGGGCCCGTCAGATACAAACAAGAGGGCCTCCCTCAGGTCCTCCCGCAGGCCCTTGTAGAACCTCCTGATATACCCTGCCTCGTCCAGCTGGTAGGAATCTGCGTATCGAGCCAGGTGGTCAAACTCTCGATGGTACTCCACCACGGTCCGAGTACCCTGCTTCAGCTGCAAGAACCGCTCCTCCAAATCATCCCTAGCCGACTGCGGAACGAAATGCTCCAGCAGTGCGGCCCTGAACTCCTCCCAAGTGACCTCCGCAACCTCCCTATCAGCAAAAGTCGTGTCCAACAGCGTCTTCCACCACCTCTTCGCATGGGACTCCAAGCAGGAGACAACCAGAGCCACCCTCTCCTCCCATGGACACCGAATCCCGGTCAGCATCTCGTACATGATATCTAGCCATTCCTCCGTCCGAACAGCCGACTCTGTCCCCAAATAGGACGGGGGGGACAGTCCTCGAAAGATGCTGAGCCAGTTGGCCCCCAGATTGGGCTGCGGGACCGGAACCTGCTGGGCCCTGAAGGCCTCCAGAATGGCAGTCAGGGTCTGTCCCATATCTGACTGAAGGAAAGGAGTGGGGACCGGTGGAGGTGGTGCAACTCCCTGGGTCTGCTGAACTCCGCCCTGTGGCGTAGGCTGTGCTGGAGGCTGCGCAACGAAAAACACATGCTGAGAAAACGTTCAAATATTACCTAAAGGTGGACAATTTATATGTGATCCCCATATGGGCACACCACTGCTTCCGCTGCTTAGTTTGTCCCCAAACTAAACTCGAGCGGGGGTGACCTAGGGTTAGTGGACTGCTATTTCCTTCTGATCGATGTTCGCCTCTGATACCACTTGTAAGACCCCATTTTTTTTTCTTTTTCAACCACCGGGGTCTTAGGCCCAGAACCGCCGCTTTGTGGTGACTCCTTCACGTCCCGAAGGGTCATCACCACAAGGCGCCGATTCTGCCGGCCAAATTCGATCACAGAAGTAGCACAATTATTGAAGTAAAAGCAATGCAGTCCACAAAAATAAAAATCACATATATACATAATAAAACTCCACGAAGGGAGTGTCCACAGAAACATCAGAGTAATATAATTACGGGCTTATGCCCGGTACAAAATGTCCTCACTACAAGTCTCTCATGCGGAAGCGAATCAGAAACTACTCAAGGATCGAGACTCACGGTCCCGGCAGTGTGAACTCCGGAGCTAGACTGCCCCATCTCTAGGCGCACCGATCTCTGGGGCTGCTCCTCCATGCTGGGCTCCACGATCCCCTAAAATGATATGGTTCGAAAACCGTTAGTCTAAAAGACTAAGTCCTATCATCCCCCACCCCTTTCCCCCACGCTCTAAGGCACCGGGCGGAGAGGAAGAAAGGGGAGGACATGAAAGTGGAGAGTAGTCAAAGCAGATGACGGTGGACCTAACTAGCAAGTTATAACAGGGGAGCAATATGAATCATAAGTGTTGTAATAGGTCAAACAAGAAGGAAAATAAGTAAGGTAATTTAAACCTTCACTTATGTGAGTACACATAAGCCAAGGGATCTTTTGCAAGGCTCCCATCGTATAAAGTGTCCCATACCACTTATACGTTGGGGTGTCGGCTATCAAACAGCAGCATATATATATATTGAAATTAACCATTGATTTATAAACTTGCCCACACAAGCTTATAGACCAAGGGGTCGTTTTGCAAGTCCTAAGGTATAAGCGTCCCATTCCACTTATACCTTAGGTGTCAAGGTTGTTATGAACGATATGATATGCAACTATATGGTGGGTATGTTATGTCATGCAGTGCAACTCACACACCCGACTCTGTGCACACAGACCTTTAGTTCCCCCTTTCGGAGCCGTTACCTCCCAGGATACCTCCGTAGTGGCAAACGGAAGCGGTGGGTTGGGCCTCGCCCACCTCCAAAACCAGTAAAGCACACTGGTCTGACCTATCGTACGCCTCAACGCTTGGTGCACAAAGCGGACGCCTGCGTACTCTTGCCGGCTGGCGCACCGGACTTCTGTTGGCGGAGTGCTAATCACCCCGCCGAGTCAACGATATCGGTGTCGGTGCAATCGAACTCCCCGATATCGAAAGACCCACCACCTTAACTTTTCCTATTTTATGCACATGCAAGTTAAACCGTAAGCACTCAAAACCGAGCCGAAGCTCCCCGGACCAAAACGTCCGTCTCCAAATCAACCGAGCCGAAGCTCCCCGGACCGTCCTGTCCGTTTCCAAAATCAACCGAGTCGAAGCTCTCATCAACCTTCCTGTGCCAACAGTGTTGTGAAGAGTGCAGCCCTAGTTACTAAGTTACTCTTGTCGGTTTGTTATTACAGTTTACGTTAGCCCAGGACTGCCCCCGGTATACCCCGTGAAGGGCTCTCAAGGGGCACTAGGAACCAAGACGGTGCATTACGGCCCGAAGTTCCCTTTCGCAAGGCACTTATTTTTGGTTGGTTGATTTCCCTTACCCATTCCTTTCATATTACAGTATACTATCCTAGGGTGATTTTGGACTCTTCGCTCCTACGGGAACGATGATCTTTCGTCGGACCCACGCACTTTCTAACACTTACTGACTCGATTCTCACCAGACCTTGAAACCTCCTTAGGTGATCCATTCTCTTCTATGAATCCACCCACATGACCTATCCTTAAGACAACACAACCTAACCCTGTTTACACATTTCCTCATGGTTATTATCTACCGACCAACCTGTACTATATGATGTTCATGAAAACTCGACTCCTACTTTTCATCCAAATACCTCAGATTATTTATCGGGGGTCTATCCTAACAGGATTTGCCTAAATCCAAAGCATTAAATATTTTCCTAATAAATCAGATAATTTATTTATTTATTCTTAAGGGCCTAATATCATCATTTTGAACATGAGGTATGTCATTTTAGTTGATTCAAAACATCAAAGTTCTATGGTAAATACTAGTAGGCCTAAATATCTATTTTTCCAAGGTTTGATAATTTACAATGATGTCCAAGGGGCCTAAATATAATTTAGTAATAAATCATCTAGTTCTTGTTTATTGAAGCATCTATATAAAATATTCCTCCAAAAATCTTGAAATAATTACAGGGTGCTGGTATGATATTAAATACAACAATTACAGAATTCCATATTTTTCTTGCTGGAAATTAAATTATAATAAATCATTTACTAATTAACAATCTAACCGGCTTGTGAATCAAGTACTATAACAGCAACCCTAAAAATTCTTAAATAATTCTCAGTGCTATACAAGAGCCTAAAAAACCTTAAATTCCAGATCTCATAATTTTCCAGCAATTTAACAAGCCCTAATTTATTTTTACAATCTAAAGCCCATATTAAAAGATTGTGAATGAACCTCTACAAATTCTCAACATAAAGTTCTATAAAAATTCAGGAATCAATGTTCTAATCAGCAAGATCTAAATCCAGAATTTTAACTGATTTTAATTAAATTAAAGCCACCAAACATTTGAAAACAACAAATCGGCTAATAATCATTTAACACATGAAGTATAACTTTTATTAATCATAAAATTCCAGGAAAATTACCATGTGTCTAGAACACTCTAAAACTCACTCTACCCAAGTTTCATAGCTTTTAGATGAGTTAAATTACTGTTTTGACCCTAAAGGCCCTTCTACCCTAAAACTAGGGTTTAGGATTTGAGGTACCTAGCTACCTCAAAATTCACTAAGATTATAACCAGAGGGTTAAATATTCATTAACCACCTCTCCACCAAATATCAAGGCCATACAAGAGCATTTGCCCCTATGTCCTTCACAAACCTCAAAATCCCTCCTACAGGGTTTGAGCCAATCTCCTAGGGTGAATCCACCCTAATACCTCCCCTTTGCTCCACAAAGGTTCTTAGGATCATCCTAACCCAGTGGTCAAAACCTCAACCTCTGTTGAGGTGAGTTTGACCACTCAATTGTCACAAGTCCCCTTTTTTCCCAAATTACCCTTCCCTAGGTCCAAATTAGGGCTTAGTGGTTTCCTAGTCAAAACTCAACCAAATGAGTTGAAATTCGAACCAGACCTAGATATATATACCAGGGACACCTCACCAAAAATTGGGAGGGTATGGAGGTCATTTGACCCTTCAATGTTCTAACCCTAGCTTTCCTAGGTTTAGGGCAAAACCCTAAGCTACCCTATCCCAAATGGCCTCCAATTTTTACAGGAGCTAGGTTTAAGTTATATTAATCCCCTGTCCAAAATTCAAAGGATTTGGACCAAGGGTTAAGTGTGGGAATCCATCTTAAAATCTGCCCTACATATAGGACCTACCCTAGGAAAATGGCCCTACAGGTCAGTAGCCTTGTCCTATTTTTTTCCATTACATATAAAACTGTAGATATTGAGATCTCCTACAAGTTTCCTGTTGTATACTTCTCCTGAAAACATCTAGGGGTGCCCTAAAATTCACCTACAGTGAACTGCCCTAACTTGTAGGGTATACCCCTCCCCAAAAAGACTCTACAGGACAGTCCACTCATCCACATTTTTCCTATTACATATCAAACTGTAGGTATTTGAAATACCTACAACTTCTCTGATGGTCACATCCCCTGAAAATCCCTAGGAGTGCCCTAAAACTCTCCTACAGTGATCTGCCCTAACTTGTAGGGTATAGCCCTCACTAAAAAGACTCTATAGGGCAGACCACTCATCCACATTTTACCCATCACATATCAAACTGTAGGTATTCAAAATACCTACAACATTCATGTTGACCAGTTTTGATGAATATGCCTCTAAAGGACCTAAATAAATTTCACAAGGGTTCTGCCCTAATTATTAGGACACACCTATATTCAAAAGACTTTACAGGCCTCAGTTCTCCACCAAATTTTCCCCACAGCATATCAAATTGTAGGTCTTCCAAAGACCTACAACTTTCATGTTTTAAACTTTTTCATTAGGAGCCCTTAGGAGGCCTAAAATCTATTTACAGTGAAACAGTTTTATTAATTACAGAATATTGATCTCTAATTATAAATTGATGGGTTGCACGAATCTTAAAGCAGGATCCAATGGTAGCTGCTCTTCTTCCCTGATGGAGAAGCAAACTAAACCCGCCGCAGGCCCCTTTTTCGGGGCTATTCCCGGCGGCCTGAGGCGGCGCCACCACCGGGAAACACCTTCTATGCGTTCCCGGTGGTGGGGGCTATCCATAGCCGGAGCTAGGGCGGCCGGAGGTGGCGGCGCCGCCCTACCCGAGAGCTCCAAAAGACAAGAAAACTCCATTAAAAATGTAAAATTTCAGAAATTCTAAAGCTTGGATCCGATTCATTTGAGCATGAAAGTTCTTCCTAAAGAGTCCTAGGATCTAAGCATAGAAGAAGAGGTGAGGGAGGACCTTCCCGGCGGCCATGCAACGTGTAGATCGACGAGGGGCCATGGCGACGGCGGCGGCGGCGTTTTCCTCCTTCTCAAGCTCCGGCCACCCTTCTCTTCTGCTAGGGATTCGAAAACCTCTCCTTGGCTCACTGATGGGGGTTTAAAAAGGTAGAGAGGGGAGGGGGAGGGTCATGGCTTGAAGTGGCCATTAATGGCCCTAAATGTTGAATTTCGGCCATGGTGGAGGAGGGGGGGCTGTAACCGCCTCTTGGGTGGCTGGGGAAACGTCTGGAATTTAATGCCCCCTCCATAAAGTCCCCTCTCAGCCCTTAATGGCCGAACCCCACACTCCTTGGTCTTCCAAAACTCCTCCACCATTTTTGAATAATTTCTCTCTCCTCCTTTAAAATTCCTTCTCTCTCTCTCTCATCCTCTCTCTCCTAGTCACCCTCCAAACTGAAATGTCTTCCTCCCACAACCTATTGGCAGCCCATTCATTAAATCCCAAATGAAAACATGGGAGGGGGGGGGGGGTCCACCATGAATACTTCTTTTATCATTTCTCTCTCCTCTTTTATTTCTCAAATTTAGGCTTCTCTTTCTCTCTCCTAGTCACCTAGTTGACTGGTCAAGGAACTAGGTTATTGGCAGCCCTAATATCTCACATTATTCTTGTCATTAGGCTTAGCCCAAGAGGGGGGGTGACTTGAAGTTGGGTTAGCCCAATTAGGTCAAGTTGACTTGACTTGGGTTAAATGTTGACTTGGTTATTTTGACTCTTTGGGTCCACATCAATGGGTCTTTAGTGACCCATTGGACTCCCCTAAGGCCTAGGTAGGGTTAGTTGGAGTTGAGTTGGCCCCCTGGAGGTCACATGGCCCTTAGGAAGGGCACTTTGACCATTTTAGGGTTAGGGTTGGCTTGGGTTAATTTGGCCACTAGTATTGACCCCATTGAGTCTATGGTGACTCATTGGCCCCACATTGGGTCTAGAAATGCCCTAGAGTCAGTTTGAACTCACTAGGTCACCCAAACTCAGTGTTTTGGAAACTTGCTATTTGCAGCCCAAAATGAGTCTCTACTAGACTCCTAAGCCCATTTGGTCTATTTGGTTCCCTATGGTCTTGCCATGGCCCAGGCAAGCCCAAAGTTATTCTTAGGGGGGGGCCTAATTGGAAATGGGATGTTACAACATATTTATCGAGCTCGGGCACGTAAAGGAAGGTGCTTTGATGTTCTTTTTTCGATATCTTTCTAGAGCTGAAGTGGAGAGTTGTTGCGATGGAGAGTGCGACCAAGCGTGTAACATATCGATTTATGTTAGACCCCTCGCATGTGTTTTGTGTCATGAAAGTTGACTCAGGCTTGCAGTGCACTAGTGGGGAGGCGTCGATTGTGTTGAGTGATAATCAACGCATAAGACGAAATTGACATAGAATTATAATGGTTTAAGTAGGTGTCGAGTGAATAGAGCGGTCTCAATGCCATTTGATAAGGCATTGAGTGATACTCAACACATAAGAAGAAATGGACATAGAATTATACTAGTTTTAGTAGGTATCGAGTGCGTTGAGTTGTCTCAAAGCCATTCGATGAGGCGTTGAGTGATGCTCAACGCATAAGAGGAAATTAGCTTAGAATCATTCTGGATTCGGGAAGCATCGAGTGCACTGAGTAAACTCGACACCACTCGACAAAGTGTTTAGTGATACTCTACGAACTCAATGCTTTGACTTAGAAAAATACTGGACTCAAGGAGGCATTGAGTGATCACGAAGCTTTCAACACAGCATTGAGTGATACTCGACAATCTCGATGCTATAACTTAGAAATTACTTGACTTGGGAAGGTGTTGAGTGATCACGCCGCTTTCAACGCAGTGTTGAGTGATACTCGACGATCCTGATGCTTTGACTTAGAAAAATACTGGACTCAACAAGGCGTTAAGTGATTATGACGAATTTCGACGATTCGTTCAGTGTGTGTAGGTATATATGACGATTTGGACATAGAAAATTTTTCGGCCTGGGCAGAATTTATTTTCTTGTATATACAGGCTAAACCAAGTTCGGGAAATGTTCCAAACGACTCCGGTGGACCGGTCTATTCAATAGGACTTGTTTTAAGTAATAATGGGCGGTCTAATGTTAGGTTGACACGTGGCAAACAATCTAACCATAATTTTTCTTACAAAAGGAAACATACGGGAAAACCCTAGACGTCACTTCATTCTTCTTGCTTTGTAGTTACTTGTCGAACCCGATGGAAACAAAGAAGGTCGTTGGTGTCGAATTTGCTGGAGGATGAACTCCCCTTTGTAAGAATGATGCTGCCGAGAAGGATAACAATATCCTTGGCCGGCAATGAGGTGTGCTTCCTATCCCCTCCATTTGTGATAGATCTTTAGTTATATTATAGGAGAGATGTCGACTCTAAAGAGTCTGACTTGTGTATGATGAATATCTCCTAGGAAGAGACCATGCTAGGACCTTGTCCTAGAGATTAGTTATCTTCAACCTCTCCTCTCTTCATTGTGAAGATGGTGGACTTGGTTTCGTGAAGAAAAATGGTCTATTGAGGGTGAATAAAGGAGTAGGTAAATCTGAATGTAGTTGTGAACAAATGGCTAATGGAAGAAGTCAAACTGATGTCGTTCGTTTTGCTTTAAGATGCGTTCAGGAACTTATTTTCTGTGCGCAGCGAGCAACACCGATATTTTTGTGTAAAATACAGCCGGATCTAGGTCTTGGGCCGAACATAAAAGTTGTAGTCCTTATAACGACCTTTCTAACGAATGGATACACATTTTCATAGAAGCTTTGTAGCTCCTGTAATGTCCAGTGGAAGTTGATGCATGGTAACAACTTATTTGCAGGATGCTTTTGGGTTAGTATATTACAGGTTTTGGTCTAGGTAGAAGAAATGTAATAAGATGATGTTGAGGTTTAGATGAGCCTAGTTATATGTAGCCGAGATAAACAAATGGTTTGGGGGAATTTAATAAACAAATTGTTTGGGGAAATTAGTGATAAATGATTTGATAAGATTTGGTTGTACAAATGGCTAATTGTTAAATTTGGTAAGGATGCACGCGATTATAATCCGAAGAATGATATATGTTTTGAAAGAGGGTGTGCTGCTCGATGATTGAATGTGTAATCTATACTTTTGCTATCGTGCTTGATGAATATAGATGAGTTTTATTTATTTGTATTTTTAAGCAATTTATTTAGGTCGTTTTTCGTTTATTTTCATTGTTTTTAGTTACTTTTTCTTCAATAAAATGTTCCTTTTATATATAATCACTTCTAACTTAGCTTTAATTTTGTTTTCCTGAAATTTCAGAAAAAGTCGAAATTTTCAAAGTACATGCCCGTGTCCATTTGGTCACGCCTGTGACCTGGGCATGTCACTTTAACGCCTTTGGAAAACTGCTGCCTTTCGAGAATTCATGAAAAGAAAGAGTGAACATGCCCGTGTCCATAATTACACGCCTGTGTCCTTAGTTACACGCCCGTGTCAATCCTGACTTGACACTCAATGCCTCCAGTCTGACTCGACACTCAATGTCACTAACACGCCCGTGTCATTCGGTGCATGCTCGTCACTGCCTCAACTTTTCCAGAGAAGACGTCGTCAATGAGGCAAAGAATCGACTATTTGGCCAGTCACGCCCATCGTACACACCCGTGTCATTCAGTGCATGCCCGTGACTGCCACGTGGAACATCCAGAAGAGCATCGAAGTCAATCGCCAATAACTATTTGGCTTATCCATCCGTCGGGACCAATACGCCCTCCTGTCATGCCTGTGACAGGGGCGTGTAATCTCAATTTTTTTCTATAAATTGAAGTGTTCCGTAAGTTCTAAGGGTTCAACTTTTTGAGCCATTTTGCTGTTGGAGTGCTGCTTGGGTGCCTTTTTGATCTATATAAGGAGACTTTCTCCCTTTTTATGTGTTTGCTTTATCTTTTTGTAACTCTGCTTTTGTCAATAATAAAATATGCTAGTTTTTCTCTCCTTATGTTCTATTAGAATGCATCTAGGTGCCCCTCTTTCAGTGATCTTTTGTATCTTTGTTTTTTTTAAATGAGTGTGTGTGTGTGTGTTTGAGAGTAAAGTTCTTTTTATGTTTTCTTCCTTTTTTTTACTTAACTTTGTTCTAGTTTATTTTCTATCTAATTTTGTGTTTTTATATCGCCTTATTTATCTTTGTTTTTATCTTTAAACTGGGTGTGTGTGTATGAGGATTATTTTAAGTTTTTTGTTTTCATAGTTTTATTTTACTTAGTTTTTTTTGTTTTAAGTTTTCTTATAGTTAGTTAGTCTTATGATAATTTTTCTCATCGTTTTCCTTAGCTTAGATGCTTTCTAAATATCTTTGTATTCATTCTTATGAGTTTATAAAAAAAGGTTTTTAAAGTGTTTTTCATTTTTCTTTAACATAGATTTTTCCTTTTAAGAAGTAAAACTTTTTGTTTCTTTTTACCTTATTTCCACTTTTTAATCATTTTTTTGAAGTTATTAGAATGAGAAAATTGTTGTTTTAATTTTTGTAGCACTTTTATTTTTGCATTTATTTGAAAACCCTTTTGCTCCTTTAATTTTTCTTTCTTCTTTTTATGCATTTTAAGCAAATTCTAACGGTAGTAATGTAATCGTTTTAATTTTTTTATCACTATTTTTCTACTTTTTGTTTGTGTGTGTGAGTGTATGAGTTAGGTTTTCATTACTTACCTTCAAGTAAAGTATGTGCATGTATGAGATAGCATTTACAGCTTTCATTCCCGCCAACTCGTTTGAGTAGGGCTTGTCATTTCCCGCCTAATCATTTAAGTAGGACTTGTCATTTCCCGCTTACTCGTTTGAGTAGGACTTGCAATTTTCTACTTTCATTTCCCGTCTACTCGTTTAAGTATGACTTATCATCTCCCGCCTACGCGTTTGAGTAGGACTTGTCATTTCCCACCTACTTGTTTGAGTAGGACTTGTAATTTTGCCGCCTACTCATTTGAGTAGGACTTTCAATTTTCCGCTGTCATTTCCCGCGTACTCATTTGAGTGGGACTTGTCATTTCCCGCCTACTCATTTGAGAAGGACTTGTCATTTCCTGCTTACTCGTTTGAGTAGAACTTGTCATTTCCCACCTACTCGTTTGGGTAGGACTTGTCATTTCCCACCTACTTTTTTGAGTAGGACTTGTATTTTCAATTATGTATTTTTCCTTTTTTGTAAACTTAGCTTTTTTCTGTTATTATTGCTTTGATTGAGTGCGTGAGTTTTCCCCTTTTTAGTAAGCTCTTCCTTTTCTAATGTTAGGTTATTTTATGTCTTTTTCTTTATAAACCTTCAACATTTAGTTTTGAACTCACACCTCACCAAACTCATAAGCCGTCCCCATCCCGATGAGTGGCTATTCTCTTTTAGCCCCCGGTATCAAAGTGCATAGCACTACAAGAAAAACTTGATTTAGCTAAGAAAATTAGGAAGACTTGATATTCCTTCCTAATTAGCATCAAATTTAGCTAGGAAAAAACTTTTTTATTTTACCTACAAAAATAACAAGTGATTTTTTTGTTGCAAAATTATTAATAAATTTTTTGTTGCAAAAATTTTGTTGCTAAAATAGCAACAAATTTTTTTGTAGCAAAACTTTTGTTGCAAAATAGTAACGATTTATTTTTTTGCAAAATATTTATAGAGATAAAAAAATTATTATTTTCAAAAAATTGTCTCTTTTAGACTTCGTTTGGTTCGGCGGTAGCAGACGGGCGTGTAAAAACGCTGCCGTTATTCTGAACTGGTGGGGGAGATAGGGATTCTAAAATGAGAGTTTTCGATCCGTTCCTCTAGCACGACGGGAGAACATGCCGCTCGTTTGTTTCCCCACTGTGGGGCATCATTTGCTCCCGCACCAGCATGAAAATGCCTCGCGAAATAAAGCCTTAATTTAAAATAAAAATTTTTATTTCCTATTCTCTCTTATAATTTTTTTTTAAATAATTATTTATATATTTATAAATAATTTATATACCTATATAAATGTATATTATGAAATAATCATATATCATCATAAATTATATAAATATATATTTCTGTAAATAGCTATATGTATTCATATCATATATGAGTATATATAAAAATTATATATATATATATATATATATATATATATATCTTTTTCCTTATTTTTTTAATTTTATAAATTACATAAACTTTATAATTATTTAAACATTTCTTATGTATTTATATATATTTATATTAACGCATTTTAAGAACAAATTAGTTCGGTGAGTGAGTTTGTTAAGCATCTTTTGTTGTCTATAAGTGGTTGTGGGTTCGAATCTCAGCAAACACAAAAGTATCTTTTTAGTTATATATATTTTATTATTGAAAAAAAAATACAAAACATTAACAACGAAATTAGATTTCCTTGCTAATTTAGGAAGGTTGTAATACCTTGCTAAAAATCCTTGTAAATTAGAAGGCAATAAATTCCTGGCTAAAATTAGCTAGGGCCATATTAGCTAGGTATTTTGTTTGTTCCTAAATTCATAGCTAAATAAAATTAGCAACGAATTTGGTTAATTATTAAGGAATTTTGTTCCTTGTTAATCAAAGAATTTCTTGTAGTGTTGGGACAATAAAAATCCTTTTAAATAATTAAAGGTCTTCTTTTTCACTTTAATTAAGAACTTAATATTTACCCCGGGTATACGATGCGTAGAGCAACATATCGATGTGTGGGCACTTTTTTGATTATCCATATGCTAGCTAGTTGGGAGGCTATGCGTATGGACTGATCTCCCACGTGTAAAAAGAATTCTCGCACAAAACCTCGAGAGAGGAGCGGAATTCTTCCGGATTGGGTCCCCTCCAATAACGGGGTTCTTAGCATAAAGCGGACATTAAGAGGAATCCTTTGCCGAATGAGAGCTCGGTCGAATAGTCTTAATATTCAAGTGAGCGATTGCCCTAGAGATAGGTGAGGTCATTCTTGTGGAACCTCCACGACCATGTTGCCTTTAATCAATTTGAAGTTTTAGATCTTTTGTTATATAAGTTTATTTCAGTCCTAACGTAATTCGATAAAGAATGTTATTTCTTCATCGATATTTTTTCAATCTCTTTTCTTCATTTTTTTTATATTCGCCATAATTAGTTAAAACCCGACAAGTTATCTTCGTTAAAATAATACTCCTTCAAGGAGGAGTAGAGATAATCAACCGGCCTCGGGAAATAAATTACCTCAATATTGTAACACCCTAGAAATCTCAACAGGTCAAATTGAGGTTCAGGCTGGCTGACACGGCCTGGGACACGGGCGTGTCCCAGGGCGTGTTTGGGGTACACGGCCTGGGACATGGGTGTGTCCCAGGGCGTGTTCTTCATTGTCGATGATCGTGAGTTGACAATCGTTGAGTATCGACACATCGACACGGCCTGGGACACGGGCGTGTCCCAGGGCATGTCATGCCCAAATATTAGCCAGATTGTCCCGAGAAGGACACGGCACGGAGGCCCAGCCGTGTCGATCGTGACACGGGCAAGTCAAATTGTCACACGGGCGTGTCCAGTGCCCGTGTGGTCTCGGGGAAAATGCTGATTTCCGTCTCGATGGGGGAACACGCCCCTTGACACGGGCGTGTCAGGTGTCGACACGGGCATGTCCCGGGCGTGTCGACACCCGTGTTTTGGTTTATTTTAAGTCAGTTGTGCACCGCTTGAGGAACACGGCCTGGGACACGGGCATGTCACTACCCGTGTTCGGCCCACGAAATCAAATTCAGGGCTGATCTGAGCCGTTCATTTTCTTTGACCAAGTTCCAATGGTCTGGGCCCTTCCCTGGGTTGATAAGGCCGGTATTGAGGAAGAGAAAGCTCATTTGAGTTTTATCATTCTCTTTCTAAAAGTTAAGAGAGAGAGGAGAGCAAGGCAAGGAAGAAGAAGAGGAATCCGGCTGCCGGTGGTCCAAATCACGAGCCGAGTTTGGATTTAAGAAGGCAAGGCTGCTATATAGACTTTCACCCGTCTCAATTTTCTCCATGGCTCTGAGGCGAATTCCAAGGGTAACGATTTCCGTCTTGGACATGTGAAGTCCTACTTTCCTGCATTTGCATAGGGAAAATCTGTCCCCGCGAGTGTGCGGTGGGTTGTGATGTCCCTTGGGGTAGATATGTGAAGTCCCTCTTGTTAGAGTCCGGAATTGGAGTACGGATCTAGGCATGCTATGTGAAGCCCATCTGGACGTGTTGGTCAGGATTGGTGATGATTTTTTGTGCGGAGGAATCTCCGAGAATTTGATTGTTTGTGAGCAATCTGTGGTACATGCCTGTTGCTTCGTGCAGCAGGAAGTACTGGAGGAAGTCCAGGAAATTGTGCGAGTTGGGTTCAACTCATGTGATGGACGGGCAAGGTGAAGCTGTACCCACGTCAGTCCAGTCTTGAGTCTAACGATGTGAGGAACGGGATAGGCGGATCTGTACCCGCGTTATGGTTTTCTAACCTTGGGTGCTTAAGGCCCTGTTAGGAACACATAGCGAGAGTTGACGGCTAGCATGCCGATCATGACTAGAATGCTCATTGGTGGGATCCGGTGTTTCTGGTACACCCGAATGTGCCCTGAGTGCATGGAGCGTCGGGCCATCGTGCCGACGTTTGTGATATGTATTGACTGTGCGGTCGTGCACGTCTTGCGTGGTTTGCTATATATATCATATTGGAAAATGCTATGCAGGGATGGAATTCCGCTACCCCGTGCCAGGGGCAGAGTCGTTATATTTGGTCAGCTGAATGCTGACTGTTGCCCTGTTTTCCACCGCTTGGTGGATTGTTTCTTACAGGTGCTGGACTTGCTGGTCCGAGCGGGACTTAGCGGGCTGAAGCCCAAGCTGCGTTGCTGCCCTCGAAGGCTTTGTTTTGTTACTTCTTGTTCATGTGTGGCCGTCTTGCGTGCCGATGTCTGTAAACCACACCATGTTAAGAAAAATTTGTAAGGCCTTAAGGCCAGACACTTTGGTTGTATACATACATTCCTATGTTTTTAGTGGACAGTTCTTATTGTACTTGAGTTTAAGTTTTCAACCGTGAAGCTCCCGCTAGAATGCTCTGTGTTAGGATGCATTTGTGTTTTGGTATTATTTCTTAGCGTCTCCGCCTGTTTGTGGAATATGGTGTGGAGCCCCGGCCGGACCCTCTATTATATTCTTCTTGATGGGTAGAGGTGTTACAATTTGGTATCAGCTTGTTGGTCGATCTCTTCCGAATTCGCGGATGAATTCTTTTGAGGGGTGGAGGGCACATGTAGGTGCTGTCGTTATAACACTTAACTTGAACTCAAGAATGTCCACTTAGGAATGCAAATACACTTGTTTGTTGAACTTGTGTATTCTTTTTGTATGTTTGCTGTGTTACTTTGTCGCTAAACTGTGTGTTATACACATATAGGTGACAAGAAGTGTCACGGGTCAATCCGAACCTCAACGTTCTGTTGAAAGTGCGGCACCAGCTGAGGTGCCCACACCTCCTCCATCCGCTGAAACGGTACGTTCCATCACGGAAACGGTACTAGCTGTAATGAATGCTCAGCAGGCTGGGCAGGCACATCTTGTAGTGTTGCCAACGCATGCTGGGGTACGTCAAGAACCGGCAGAAGTTGTAGTTGATCCACAGGCAGCAGATAAACAATGGAAGAAATTCATGAGCTTCAACCCTCCGCAGTTTAATGGGGCGGGTACACCGGCCCAAGTAGAGGATTGGATTGCAAAGATCAAGAGGATCATGAGAGCTATCATGGTTGAGGAGGGACAAAAAGTTATGTTAGCAACTTCCCTACTAGAAGGAGAGGCGCGATTGTGGTGGGATGAGATTGAACTACATCACTTGGCCGGCAGGCAATATGCAGAGGTTTCAATGGAAGAATTCTCTCGTTTGTTCTTGGCACAACATCTGCCGATGCAGCAAAGGATATCGATGGAAATGGAATTTCAACGGTTGGCGCAAGGAGATCGTAGTGTGGATGACTACCTGCATAAGTTCAACCATTTGGGAAGATATGCGGGCACGATCTTCGCTGAAGAAGAGCATAAGACTAGTAGGTTTTATGCGGGACTGCGAGATGAGCTGCGGTATTTGCTCTCGAGTTCTGTGAGTCAGGGATTTCAAGCCTTAGTCTGTACGGCTCGGTCTTTGGAGACGGACATAAAACGGGGGCAAGCAAAGAGAACCTTGGCTGTTTCAAAGCCAGAGTTCAAGCCGCCGCGTTCGGAAAAGTTTGGCTACCGAAAGAGATGGAATAAGAAGTCCAAGTCGACTGGACAAGCTCCTTCTGCGACTGTGACGGAAGCATCTGGGTATGGGTCTCGTGCTTATTTTATGTGCGGGAAGTTGGCACACTTCGCACGTGATTGTCGAGTTTGTCCTCCAAAGGGTGACAAGAAGACGGGAGCGTCTTATGTGGAGAAGGGGAAGACTGTGGTGGAGTCTTCTGCCTCGCACGCGCAGCCCAGGGTCTTCAACCTTGGACAACAGGAGGCCATTAAGCAGGCGGATGTCGTTACAGGTGCGCGCAGTTTTTAATGTTATTTTATACTGTGTGCTGTGCTTGTTTTGATTGTGATGTTTTAGGATTTGTCCTTATACAAGAGTATCCGACGCGAGCACTGTTTGACACAGGTGCTTCACATTCGTTTCTGTCAAAAGATTTCGTCTTTCGTGTCGGGGTGCCCATCCGGACCACGACAGACAATGTAAAGGTGTTGTTACCTAATGGATGTTTGATGTGCGCGGATTGATCTTGCGGTCCTGAGGTCAAGATAAGGAGTCAGGAGTTCAATGTGGAAACATTAGTATTGCCGATCAAGGAATTTGATATAATCTTTAGTATGGACTGGCTGTCAGAGCAGCGTGCCTTTATAGATTGCACTTCAAAAGAGGTCACACTCGGGCAGAATACCGAACAAGAGACCAAGTTCATTGGGATACAAGGGATGAGTGGGATGTTGTTATCTGCTCTCCAAGTCGTTAAGGCAGTTTGGATGGGTGCAGAGTTGTTCTTCACACTCGCAAAGGCGGTGGCGCTAAAGGCCAGTATGAGTGAAGTGCCGATTGTGTCGGAGTATGCTGATGTATTTCAAAAGGACCTTTCGGGGTTACCTCCCCAAAGGGAAAACGACTTCGCTATCGAGCTGGTGCCGGTGCGAAACCTGTGGCCCGTTCGCCGTATCGGGTAGCGCCAAAAGAAATGGCCGAACCGAAAGTTCAGTTGCAAGAGCTTTTGGAGCAGGGATACATATGCCCAAGTATGTCACCATGGAGCGCGCCTGTTCTTTTTGTGAAAAAGAAAGACTGTAGTTTGCGGCTATGTATAGATTATCGCGAACTGAATAAGCTGACGGAGAAAAACAAGTATCTGATCCCTCGGATCGATGACTTGTTCGATCAGCTAGCGGGCTCAACCGTCTATTCCAAGTTGGATTTGAAGTCCGGGTATTACCAATTGCGGATTACGGAAGTGACATTCCCAAGACAGCGTTTGGCACACGCTACGGTCATTATGAGTTCACAGTGATGACGTTCGGCTTATGTAATGCGCCTTCAGTATTCATGGATCTCATGCATCGAATGTTCCGCGAACACTTGGATCTGTTTGTGATTGTGTTCATTGACGATATCCTCGTGTACTCACAATCGGAGGAAGATCATGCAAACCATTTGCGATTGGTATTGCATACCTTGCGGAGGAATAAGTTGTATGCCAAGTTCTCTAAGTGTGAGTTCTGGCTCTCGTCGGTGGCTTTTCTGGGCCATGTGGTAAGTGGAGAGGGCATAACGGTGGATCCGGCAAAGATAAGTGCCATTCGTGATTGGCCAGTGTTGTCTTCGGTGGTCGAGGTCAGGAGTTTCCTTGGACTGGCAGGCTACTATAGACGGCTTATGGAGAACTTTTCTTGGATTGCTTTGCCTCTGACTACGTTGACGAGAAAGGATCAGAAGTTCGTTTGGACGCCGGATTGCGTGCGAGCTTTTGCGGAGCTGAAGAGTCGTTTGACCACGGCACCCGTTTTGACATCGCCATGTGGTACAGACGGTTTTGAGATATACAGCGATGCGTCAGGAAGCGGCTTAGGCTGTGTTCTCCTGCAGTTTGGCAAGGTGATCGCTTATGGATCACTCCAATTGAAAGTGCATGAACGTAATTACCCCGTACATGACTTGGAGTTGGCGGCGGTGATCTTTTCGCTAAAGTTGTGGCGGCACTATCTTTATGGCGTGAAGGTAGATATTTATATAGATCATAAAAGCCTAAAGTATCTGCTCGATCAAAAGGATTTGAATATGCGTCAAAGGAGGTGGATGTAATTCCTAGGGGATTATACCTTCGACATTCACTATGTTCCAAGAAAGGGAAATGTGGTCGCTGATGCCTTGAGTCGTCAGACTCCGGTACGGGCAAGTTGGTTGCGGATACATGATGAGCGTCTAATTCAGGAGTTGGAAGCATTGGAGATATCTTGTGTGGAAAGTGATTCTTCGGCCGATGCGTGCTTAAACTGGCTGGAGGTTCAATATGACCTTGCTGACAGGGTTCGGCGGGCAACAGAGTTTGATGAAAGTCTCCAACACTATGCAAAGGAGGGGTCTGGTGACCAATTCTCCTTGGATGACAGTTTGTTACGAAAGGATGGCCGATTGTGCGTCCCTTGTGCGGGTAAATTATGAGAAGAATTTGAAAGTGAGGGTAAGATCTATCTTAACTCTAGAGGGGGGGGGTGAATAGAGTATTTTAAAGTAAATTTACAATTTTAAAAAATGCACAGCAGTAAAGGCTTAATTTATGTATAAGTGTAAGGTTCTTTGATGTAGAAAATAAAACTAAAGCAGTAAGAATAAAAACCACAGCACACAACAAAGAATATCAACAAGAAACCAAAAGACACAAGGAACTATAGTGGTTCCCCAAAAACCTGGGTACATCCACTCTTCTACCACCCTTGGTAGGATTCCACTTCAGGATGAGTTGATCAGGTGTCCTGGGCACCAATGTGCTTTTGATAAGGTTCTCAAAAACCATACTAGATTTTTTTGATCAGGTGTCTTGCCACCACTAAGTTTTGACAAGGCTCTCAGAACCAGAATCAAGACTTTTGAAGGGAGTTTTGATAACCCTTTTACAGCAGGAAAAGAAAAAGAAAGAGGTGAAGTTGTCTTCTCTGTCTCAATCACTGAGAAAAGACTTAGTGGATTGATTGTGTTGTCAAAGCTCCCCCTGAGAAAGATGAGAGCTTTGCTAGGGTGATAGGTCTACAGAAGCTTCAGATCTCCAGCAGAAGATGGTTTCAGCAAAGGCTGAAATATGAATTGTCTGGAGTCCTTGATGTTGAAGCTATGATCACTTTTCAGTATGCCAACTAATTCTCCAGGATTGATCACTTGATTTTTGAATTGATCTCACTATCCTGTGAATCTGTACTGAGAATTTCTTGTTGTAGATTGTCTATTCTTGTGTAGTCTCTTGTTGTTGTCTCTGTCAGACTGGAAAAAAAATTTATGTATTCTCTGAAGATCCTCTATCCAAGATAGCCATTAGCAGTCAATAAATGTCTTCCATAAATGTTTTGTATTCTGGAGGAAAGTCCAATAAACATTCTCTGATAAATCCCTTGAAACTTGCTCTAGAATAAATGAAAATGGCTAGCAGATCTCTTGAAATAATTGCTTAGAGAATTTGAAAATCATTCCAAAAGCTGACTGAATTTGAATCCTCAAAGTCATCGATCTCTTAGAAAAAACGTCGATCTGAGCTCTACGAACGTCGACCTGAGCTCAGAGATTGAAATGAACATCAGACAGAAAACGTCGACCTGAGCTCGAAGATCGTCGACCGGAGCTCAGCGACCTGAAGAATAAGCCGAAGACAGATCGTCGATTTGAGCTCGAAGATCGTCGACCGGAGCTCGACGATTTAGCAGAGATGCGCTCAGAGAGCGTCGAACGGAGTTCGACGTTTCGTCGACCTAAACTCGACGATAATTGTCTTTGCCTCAGCTCTAGGTCTGAATCCTTGAATGGTCCTAGGGCAGCTTCAAACCTAAGTTCTAAGCCCTAGACTCATTCTAACTTGACCTTTTTAACTATACATCTAGGTCAAACTAATTTACTAAAAACATAGTGATCCTTGCCCAAATAAGTAATAGGGTGTTCCAACAATCTCCCCCTATTTTGGTAAGGATTACTATTTACAGAACTCAGTTATAAATACAAAATCATCATACATAGAAACAAAAATCTAACATAAAAGAGCAGATCATGCAACATAGCTGCAAATAAATGGAATATCAGCAAATGTTCAAGATGAGTATACTGTCTGCTTACAAATGTCATTTCTTTTCACTCCCCTTCTTAAATAAGATTTCCCTGTTGGGATTTAGAGCTTCTTTCTTTGACCTTCTATCATCCTCTACACCTAAGGAGGTTTGAGATCTTGGCTTGGGAACCACAGCCTCAGGATGCAGTTTCATGTAGTCCATTGGGTAAAAGAATTTCCTTGATGCATACCTTTCCAGTTCTGCCTTTCTTTGATCTGACAAAGTAGTAATATTGGAAGTGTCTTTCCCTTGTTATTTGGCCTTCTTTAGCTGATCTAAGGCAGCAAGTTCTTTCATCCTAGCAGTCCATGATAATGGATTGTTCTCTGGATCTTCAAAAGGAACTACAGGCTCATATCTATTTACAGTTTCTGAAGTAGTAGGAGTTCTTGTATCAACCATTTCTCTGAGTTTATAGGGTAAAGGACCTTGAGTTGAGTCCATGTGACTTTGTCCTTCCCTTGCTTGAGATCTGTGTCCTCTTTGATTTCCTCTATATTGTCCCCTTCTGGACTGATAACCCCTTTGATACTGCCCCCTGGGATGATATCTTTGAGAGGATTGGGAGGAACTTTGCTTTGGAGCTGAGGTTAGAGAAGCTTATCCTCCACCTATTCCTGAATCTGGAGGAGGAGGAGGAGGAGGCTGAAATTGGGATGAACCTTTCTCATACTTATCATAAATTCTTTTCTTCTTCATGGCCTTTAGTTGATTTTTAGAATATTGCATCCATGGTTCAGTAATTTGGCAATCATGCAGAATATAGTAGGGTATATCATTAGCATCCTTGGCCATAGCAGGAGGGACTTTCATCATGGCCTTGCTTCTGGCCTTCCTTTTCTTTGCAATAGTACCAGAAGAGTCATCAAAGTAAGTGTGAAACTGATCACTTTCTGAGCTCTGGGGTCTATCATACACATCATCAATGCTTTTGATGTACTTTTCTTGTTGTTTCAGTTATTCAGAAGTCAGAGCAGGAGCAGCAGCAGCAGAAGTAGAACTTATGGAAGCAGCAATAGGAGCAGAAGTAATTTGAGCAGTAGGTTCAAGTTCTTCAAGATAAGCAACAGCATCAGCAACAACAGACAGCATTTCAATATCAGAAAATCCCATAGGTGTAACATCAGTAGCAGCAGCAGTAGTAAAAATTGAAGCAACAACATCCTCAGCCTTGAAAGAGTTTATATAAGATGCAATCAGGCTGGGATCACATTCTAAAACATGCACAATGGCCTTAGTAAGGTCTTCAACTTGTAGAACTGGCAGAGAATTGAAGTACACAGAATCAAAAACTGACAGCAGGCTCTGAAGATCTACTGCAAATACTGAACAGGTTCTGAAATTTCAGTAGCCTCAGGCAAAACCAGAGCTTCATTAGGCATCTCCCCCTGCCTTGATTCAGTGAGAACTAGATCAAGGCACCCAGAAGAAGGGATTGCCTGAGAGGAGAAGAAGGTAGATAGCCTGGTAGACAGCTCCTAAACATTTTTCAGAAGTGGAGCCAAGGTGTTCTTCAGCAATAAGGTTAGCTTGGGGGCTAGCAGCTCATACAACCTATCTGCCAAAGCTGAAAGATCTACATGCTCAAGAGGGGCTTGAGTAGAGGTAGGAGTTGATGTAGCTGGAATGATGTTGGCTGGGACTGATGTAATGGATGGTGTGGAGGCAGGAGGTATAGGGATGGATGGCTCAGTAGAAGGAATTGTTGAGATTGATGTTACTGAAGTAGAGATGGATGATATGGGAGAG
Organism: Platanthera zijinensis; assembly: GCA_039513925.1. NCBI lineage: Eukaryota > Viridiplantae > Streptophyta > Magnoliopsida > Asparagales > Orchidaceae > Platanthera > Platanthera zijinensis. The sequence goes on along the minus strand of CM077082.1, from coordinate 110,269,507 downwards.
GTAGAGGATGGGGTGAAGGATGATTGAGAAAGTATGTCCTGAAGAAGTTGTTGGTAGGAAGATGTAGATGGAATTTCAGGAGGAGTAGGAGGAGAATCATCCATGAAGGAGTCATCTAGAAGATTAAATGATGGAGTGGTGACAGGTGGATAGTAGTGCAAGGGATGAAATGATTCTGAGGTTGAGGCTGGAGGAGGTGAAATGGGTGATGAGATTGTAATGGGGGAAGATATGGCTATGGTTGAGATGAGTGGTGAGGTTGAGATGACTGGGGCATAAACAGATGGAGGAGGAGGAGAAGCAGGCAAATCTTCTGCTGGGGCAGAGACTTGAGGAGGAGTGACTGAGGCAGTCCTTGTGCCTGAAGCAGGTGTTGCTACAGCAGCCCTATTGGGGTTTATGATCTGCCTGTCCCACCTACTGAAGAGGGCACATGTGAGTCTTTAGGATGCATTGATGTGCATCCCACTTGAAACCAACAGATCAGGGCACTTGTGATGTAGGTAAACGCCTATAATCCTCCCAAAACTGACACAGCTTTTGCTAACTTTTTTTTTGATCAAATAAAAGAAGATTGATCCCCAATCCAGATGTTTCTTATCAACTAAGGCTCCCATTAAGCATAACTGATACCTTGAGATTGTATCATGGGCGGAGTGCTTTGCCAGAAGCACTTTTCCAACAAAATCAGCCAAGAATTGAAAATCAATAGATAAATTCTTTTTCAACAGTTTATAATGGTTCACAGCAGAGTGACCCATTCGATCTAACAAAGAATCATATTCCTCTCCAGACAAATCAATGGAATCATTCCCAGTACTTAATGCGAATACTTCTGTCAAAAGGGCTGGGGACATTGGTACTTGAGTTCCATTGATGGTGCCGACTATAGAATTTTCACTTTCGCTGGTGGCAGTATAAACCCATTCTTTTACTTCATCTACTGCAATCTTTATTCTTGTTGTCATCAACTGAACTAACTGCTGTTCGCGGAACAAATTCAAAATGTCTTTGAATCGCTGATCGCTCCCATCGAAGGAGTTCATATCAATGTCAAAGCCTGTATCAAATTTCATTTTGGAGAGGGCGGCGACCGACATTGCCATCTGTACCTGCAAAGATTCAACAAACACGACCAAGTGTATAGAGTTTGGAGGGAAAGAGAAAAATTTGCAGAGAGTATGAAAGCATAAACGACGAGCGACGGCCGAAAAATGATTTTATATTAGGGTTCGACGTGAAAAAGGAAGGATCGTCGATCTCCGTTCGATGATCAGGACTCCTGATGGAAGCTGAAAGGTCTTCAATATCGTATAATTCAGTTCGACGATCTAGATAGAACGTCGAGCTTAGTTCGACGATCGAAGGCCTGAAAGAGATAGTATAAAACTATCTGACACGCTCTGAACTCAGGTCGATGTTTTGGGAAAACATCGATCTCCGTTCGACGTTTCTCGGGTAAACGTCGATCTCCGTTCGACGCTTTCTGGGGAAAACGTCGAGCGCAGTTCAGAGAAAAGAACTATCCTACAGACGCAAAAAGAGATGAGTTTTTAGCCTAATCTTGGTCTGTTTTTAGCTTTTCAAAATCTTGTAATTTACTTTAGGCTTCCTCCATCTAACATACCTAACTGATTGAGGAAGAAGTTGTGTTTCTTTTCATCCAAAGGCTTGGTGAAAATATCTCCCCTTTGCAAATCAGTTGGGATATATTGAAGTTCAATTTTATTTTTCTCAACATTATCCCTTAGAAAATGATGCCTAATTTCTATGTATTTTGTCCTACTATGGAGGACTGGATTTTGTGCAATGGAAATAGCACTGGTGTTGTCACAAAATATTTTAGACTTCTCTAAGTTGTAACCATAGTCTAGGAGTTGGTTTTGTATCCACAATATTTGTTGGTACCCTAGTTTGATTTGAGTTTAGTCTTGCCTTTTTAGTCCCTTGACCCAAGAAATATCTATGGTCATTGGTTAGTGGTCTAGCTGTAGAGTCCTCACTTTTCCAGATGAAGAATTTGGTTAAGTAGGTTTTTCGTTCGACTATAGTCGAACGCCGCTCGAATATCATCTATCGGCTGATCGACGATCGTCTATCAGTTGGTCGACGCTCTGTCTGCCTTGATAGTTCGACTATCTGGTGATAGGTCGACTATCTGCTTGGCTTGGTAGTTCGACTATCTGTTGATAGGTCGACTATCTGCTTGGCTTGGTAGTTCGACTATCTGTCCTGATAGATCGACTATCTGATAGTTCGACTATCTGTTGATAGGTCGACTATCTGTTCCGCTTTGATTGTTCGACTATCTGTTGATAGGTCGACTATCTGTCGTCTTTGATAGTTCGATTATCTATCCTGATAGTTCAACTATCTGATAGTTCGACTATCTGTTGATAGATTGACTATCTGGTCTGTTTTGATAGTTCGACTATCTGTTGATAGGTCGACTATCTGTTTTCTGAGGTAGGTCGACTATCTGCTTGATAGGTCGACTATCTGTTTGTGCTTGATAGTTCGACTATCTGTCCAGATAGATCGACTATCTGATAGTTCGACTATCTGCTCTGATAGGTCGACTATCTGCCGGGGTAGTTCGACTATCTTCTTCGATAGGTCGACTATCTGGATCGTTCGACTATCTGCCCGATAGTTCGACGAACTTCGTGCGTCCGTCGACGATCTCCGAGGGTCGTTCGACGTTTTCTATCTGCCTTTATATTTTGTATTTATTTATTATATTTAATTAATTAATGCATTTTCTGGCACGCTGTTTTAGTTGTTTTATAATAAAATTTCCAGGCAATATTTGCTCCATCCCTTTTGCCTGAGTCAAATCTTTTTAGATAAAGTTGTTTGTCTTATTAGTTGACATTATATTTTACTTTATCTGCTGTCAGCCCTTTATAGCCGTTAGACTGAAAAGTCTTCTTTTTGCTATAAAGAGTTTGTTTCTGATATGACATTATTTAGTACTTTATTATCAGATTGCTTACTGCAGCTTCCTAGAAAAAGATTTATTCCTTTTATAGAATGTTTCTGCTGCAGAGATTGTTTTGTCTTCTTGATATTTACAGCCCAGGTCTCAAGTTTCAGAAGAAGACAAGGAATTCAAATTGAAGAGAGCCGTTGCTTGTTGCTGCTATAAAAAGGATCCTTTGAAGAAGGATTCAAGCTAGCTAACTAGTTAACCAGTTATTCATTTAAGCATTCAAGCCTTCATCAAGATCAAGTTTTCTGCTCTCAGCAATTTCCATCCAACTGAGAAGTGTTAAGCTCTTCTACTCTTCTTCAACCTGAGTTCTCCTGCTTCCAGGAAGTTCAAACTCAGAGTTCTTTTGAAGAAGAAGAAGAAGAAGACAGCTGCTTGAAGATTGCTAATTTTATTATTTATTATCTTCTTGTAGTTTTTCCTTCAGATCTTTCTGAAGAGTTTTCTACACTGAAGCAAGACTTCACCTGGACATCTTTGAGCCAGGGGGAGCCTTGATTCTTTAAGAGCTCTCTAGCTCAGTGCAAGTCTTTGTGCTTCTCTAATCTTTGTAAAATAGAGAAGATATCTTAACCTTCTTCCCCCTTCTGTACAGGGTTATTACTCCCTTCAAAAGTATCCCTTGGTGGCAGGGCACCTGATCAAAAACCTGTGCTTGGTTTTTAGACACCTGATCAAAAGTCTAAAGGGTTTCTGGATCTACCTGAAGCAGATCCTGTTGGTGGCAGGGCACCTGATCAAAAACCTGAGTGGATTCCTACCGTGTGGGTAGAAGAGTGGACGTACACAAGTTGTTTGGGGAACCACTATAAATTTCCTTGTGTTGTCTGGATTCACTTGTTTAATTCCTGCATTGTGGCTGTGAATAGATATAACTAGGATTGCTAGTTGCTGATTAGGTTTTCCAAGCCTTAACTGTAATTACAGTTAGCTTGAGTTTGTGCACATCACTCGTGTTAGGCTATAGGGTTAATTCTATATATATAATCTTTTCATTCCACACTTCACTCCAAGGGAGTTGGGTAGACCATTAAGTTTTGTCTAGTGCAAAATTTGATAACTCTATTCACCCCCCCCCCTCTAGAGTAGTATCTATCCCTTCACTTTCAATTGGTATCAGAGGGAGGTTGACTGACTGAATAGGCTAACACCTAAGTCACAAGATCCTGATAGATACCAAAAGCTTATAGATATTCACTATCATGGCCCAGTCCAAGGATTATTCTAGCACCAGACCTCCAGCATGCAACTTAGCTAAGTTTGGCATCTGGAAGGCAAGGATAAAATTATATATGAATTCTATTGATGAAAGCATCTTTGCTTCTATTTTGTCAGGACCCCCAAGAGCACCTGCTGCTGCTACTGCCTCATCATCTGATATGAGTGCAGTGCCTCCTCCAGATTACAACGATGAGTACAAGAAGGCCAAAATAGCAGATGCCAAGGCGATGAACATACTGGCTCAAACAATGTCTGATGAGGTATTCCAGAAGGTAGCTGACTGCTCTTCAGCAAGAGCCATGTGGGATACACTGAACCAGATTGTAGCTGGTTCAGCTGATGAAAGGAAGGACAGAAGGTCCAACCTGATCTCACAGTATGAGAACTTCAAGAAAACTGATGCTGAATCAGTTGAAGCCATGTACACCAGGCTCAGCTCAATCATCAATGAGCTGAGGACCCATGGACAAGGACATATCATTGACAGAGGTCAATGATAAGATTCTTATGTGCTTCCCTAGCACATGGGATCTAAGGATCTGGCCCATCAAGGAAGCCAGAAGTACAAATGAGATTTCAATAGAGGCCCTTCTCGGCAAGCTCAAGTCTTTTGAGCAAGTGCTGAAGACAAGGGAAGCAGAAGCTGAAGCAAAGACCCCCACTCCAACAAGAAAAGAGCAATCTCTAGCTCTTAAGGCTGCTGATGCTTCTGAAGGCAGCCAATCAAATGAGGAACTAATGGCATTGTTTGCCAAGAGGTTTCTCAAGATGGGGAGAAAGGAGTTCAGAAAGAAGTCTTCACGCTATGAAGACAAACCAAGGTATGATCGTTCTCCTGCTAAAGAAATTATTTGTTATGGTTGCAGGAAGCCTGGACATATCTTGCCAGAGTGTCCAGAGGAGAAAAATAAAGACAAGAGGAAAGAAAAAGAACAACACAGGAAGCACACCAAGCCATCCTCCTACAAGAACAAGAAAAAGGAGAGAGGTTTCATTGCTGAAACCTGGAGTGATTCTGATGAAGAATCATCCTCCTCAAGCTCCAGTGAGGATGAGGAAGAGAAGAAGGCAAAAGAAGTTTGCCTCATGACAATAGATGCCTGCAGCAACCACTCAGCTGTAGAGAGTTCAGATTCAGATGAAGAGATGCCAACAGAAGATGAGGTACTCTCTTCGTATGACTTCACTTCAGAAGAATTTAAATTAGATTTTAAATCTTTACGCTTAGATTTAATTAGCTCAGAAAAGGAGATAAAAGAACTTAGAAATAAGTTAGCTGACTCAGAAGTAATTGCTACAGAAAATATTAGGTTAAAGGAAGATCTCACTACTTGTAGTGAAGAAAATAAATTTCTTAAAATAGAGTTAGCTAAGTCTAAGAGGTTAGAAGAATCACTTAATGGTAGAAGCCTTAAGTTGTTAGAAATTACCAGCATGACTAACACTAGGTCAGCTAATAACAAACTAGGCTTAGGAGCTTCTCCCAGTGAACCCCCAGTTCTTCTTAAAAACAATCTTTCAACTCCAGTGAACTTCATTTCAGCTAGTGGAATGAAGAACACTGAGCAAGTAAATCTAGTTAATAAAACCTTAAATAAAGCTAAGAGAGAAAAGAGAAAGAAATTTTTTAAAGAAATGCAAAGAGCGTCGAACGCCACTCGACGATCGGAAGCTCAATGGTCGAACGAAGCTCGACGATCTGAGCACCCATCGTCGAACGTCGATCGACGTTTTCAAAATGATTTTCAAAATCATAATCAGTACCATAGAAACCTAAATGAAAATAGAAACCCTAGGTTTGTTGACCCATCATCTGCATGGAGAATCCCACCTAGGAGATCTCACCCACTAGGTTATCACCCTCAGCCTGCATTTTCATATATTTCCAGTTTTTCTTATGTGAAAAACAAGGGACCCAAGGTTACCTGGGTCCACACTGTCTAAATAAATGTCTTGCAGGTGAAGGCCTATCCAATCACTCAAAATAAGTGGTATTTGGATAGTGGATGCTCCAAGCATATGATAGGAAATAAAAATCATCTGTCAAAATTCAAAGCTAAGCTCGGCCCAAAGGTTATCTTTGGAGATTCCAGCTGTGGTCAGACAGAAGGCTATGGCAGGATCACAATTGGAGATGTCACTTTCAAGAGAGTTGCATATGTGACAGGACTGAAGCACAATTTGATCTCAGTCAGCCAGCTATGTGATGCTGGCTACCAGGTTTCTTTTTCTAACTCCTCTTGCAATATTACTTTAAATAATAATATTGTTTTAGTAGGCATTAGAATAGGTAATATTTATTTAGTAGATTTTAATTCAACTCATTCTGAAATCTGCCTGTTTAATGAAGTAACACTTAATAATAATTCTTTGTGGCATAAGAGGCTTAGTCATGTTAACCTTAAAAATATATCTAGGTTATCTAAACACAACCTTGTTAGAGGTTTACCTTCTTGCCCCTACAAGAAGGAGAGCCTATGCAAGGCTTGTCAGCTAGGCAAGCAAACCAAAAATTCTTTTAAATCTGTAAATAAAAGTGATTCTCATAGAATCCTGTATCTATTACATTTGGACCTTTTTGGCCCAATAAATGTACAAAGTTTAGGAGGGAAGTATTACACCTTAGTAATTGTAGATGACTTCTCTAGGTTCAGTTGGGTTTTCTTTTTGAGAACTAAGTCTGATAACTTCAAAGCGCTTACAGACTTTCTACTATGTGTGCAGACTGAGTAATCTACTCATGTGGCCTTGATCAGAAGTGATCATGGTACTGAGTTTGACTCTCTTCTCATGCAAGAATTCTGTGAGAGAGAAGGTATCAAACATAGTTTCTCAGCTCCTAGAACTCCCCAACAAAATGGGGTAGTTGAAAGGAAGAATAGAACACTCATTGAAGCTGCTAGTACATTGTTGGCAGATGCTAACATGCCTCTCTCCTATTGGGCAGAAGCTGTTAATACAGCCAATTATGTCTTGAATAGAAGTTTGATACACAAGCTTAAGTGTAAAACTCCTTATGAGTTGCTTAAGGGAAAGAATCCTAAAATTAATTATTTTAGAGTATTTGGTTGTAATGTTTATATTCATAATAATAATAAAGAATATATTAGAAAATTTGAAGCAAAAGCTTCAATGGGAATCATGCTTGGATATTCCCAAGTAAGCAAAGCTTATAGGGTTTATAACAAATCTACCTGTAAAATTGAAGAATCTGTGTATGTGTCTTTTGATGAGTCTCAGATGTTTTACAAGGAGAAGGAAAATTCTCCTTCCTCCAGTTCATTGCAGGTACCTGATGCCCCTCAAGAAATTCATCAGCTATCAACTCTTCAGATCACTGAATCAGACAGTGATGAAGACATTGCTGAAGCTGTTGTTGTACCACCAATAGTAGATCAAATTCCTCCTGAGGAATTAATCCCAACTGTTGCTGAAGATCACATCCCACCTGCTGATATTGTCACACTTAGAGATCACCCGTCATCTCAAGTGATTGGAGACATATTAGCTTGTGTGCAAACAAGACATCAATTAAGACAGGATGTGATGCACGCTTGTTTCCACTCACAGGTTGAGCCCCTCACCTTTAAAGATGCAGAGCTAGATCCCCACTGGATCATTGCAATGCAAGAGGAACTCAATCAGTTTGAGAGATGTAAAGTTTGGACTTTGGTTCCAAGACCTAAAGGCCAACTGATCATAGGCACCAAGTGGGTGTATAGAAACAAGTTGGATGCAAATGGAATTATAGAAAGGAATAAAGCTAGGCTTGTAGCTCAGGGCTACAGACAGGAGGAAGGTATAGACTATGACCAAACCTTTGCTCCTGTTGCAAGGCTAGAAGCAATAAGGATCTTCTTGGCCTATGTAGCCTTCATGAAGTTTAAGGTGTTCCAAATGGATGTCAAAAGTGCATTCCTAAATGGTGAGCTTAAGGAAGAGGTGTTTGTTGAATAACCACCAGGGTTTGTTTCTTCAACTCAGCCTTCACATGTGTTTAAGTTACAGAAAGCTCTTTATGGACTAAAGCAAGCTCCTAAAGCCTAGTATGAGACCTTAGCTAGTTTCCTGTTAGAGCACAACTTTACTAGGGGAGTAGTTGATAGAACCCTTTTCGTCAAGCATCACAAGGACACAATCCTGTTAGTTCAGGTGTATGTAGATGATATTATTTTTGGCTCCACTGATCCCAAACTGTGCAAAAAGTTTTCCAACTTGATGCATTCCAAGTTTGAGATGAGTAGTATGGGTGTGCTGTCTTACTTTCTTGGTCTCCAAGTTAAGCAAGATGCTGATGGTATCTTCATCTCCCAATCCAAATATGCCAAGGAATTGGTAAAGAAATTTGGGATGGCTGATGCTTCAGCAATGCCTACACCCATGGCAACTAATGTAGTTATTGATTCTGATGATCACGGCAAGCCAGTTGATCAAAATAATTATAGGGCCATTGTTGGTTCCCTATTGTATCTAACTGCAAGTAGGCCAGATATAATATTTGCTACATGCCTTTGTGCTAGATTCCAGGTCAACCCCAAGGAATCTCATCTGATTCTTCTAAAGAGAATCCTGAGATACCTGAAGGGATGCCCAAATCTAGGACTTTGGTACCCAGCTGAGTCAGAATTTGAATTAATTGGATATTCTGATTCTGATTATGCTGGTTGCAGAGTTGACAGGAAAAGCACCTCAGGAACTTGCCAGTTCCTGGGAGAGAGATTAGTCTCTTGGTTCTGTAAGAAGCAGGCTTCTGTCTCAACTTCAACTGCAGAGGCTGAATATATAGCAGCTGCCAGTTGTTGTTCACAGATCCTGTGGATTCAAAACCAGCTTGTGGATTATGGTTACTCACACAAGAACACCAAAATCATGTGTGATAGTACCAGTGCTATCTCAATTGCACAAAATCCAGTGCACCACTCTAGAACGAAGCACATTGAGATTCGGCACCATTTCCTGAGAGATTGTGTGGAAAAGAACAAGATTTGTCTTGAGTTCATATCCACTGAGTTTCAGAGAGGTGATATATTCACCAAGCCCTTAGATGAACATAAGCATCTGTTCTTTCTAGTTCAACTAGGCATGATCAATGGACGAGACTAAGTGTGACTATATCTGCCTATGTTGAAACTTGTTTGAAGATAGTTGAACGACGTTCGAAGATAGTCGATCGGGTCAAGCCCATCGTCGACCTATGGTTGATGAAAGTTTGTCTGATTGAAGATCGTCGACCGGCGTTCGACCATAGTTGAACAAGTCGAGCTCATCGTCGATCTCTGGATGACGACAGCTTGTTGTTTGAGAAGCCAGAAATAGTCGAACGATTGTTCGACTACTCTGCTTCTGGACCGATCGTCAAACGACCGTTCGACCATCAGGTCTAGTATCTTTTTAATAGATCGACTATCTCCGGTCTAATATAAAGCTGATAGTCGACCTAGGTTAAAAGATCTTTTGTTTTATCGTCGACGGAGCGTGACTTTTCGCATTCTGTCTTCCCGCTTGCGATTTTCTGTCGCTTCGTCTCCTTCGTCTTCTCCGTCTTTCTCGCGCATTCTCCAGCAATTCCATGGCGGTTTCTCCAGCAGTACTAGCTGTCGTGAAGTTCGATGCAGGCTTCAGCGTTGATTTTGACGCGTTCAGTTACTGCGAAGCAGGGATCGTGGAAGTTCTTCAGTTGTGCCGGGATCAAGGACTAGAGAGATTAATGTCATCAAGGATTAAGTTAAATATACCCGAGATCAAGGAATGGGCTTTCACTTCGTCATCCTCTGACGATTCGATGACTGGCACCATCGGTGGAGAAGAGGTAATTTTAACTCCGGCCGTTCTGACTGATATTTTTGGATTAGTTAATGGTGAAGAGGATTATGAGCAAGATGCTCAAGAATTTGGAAGGATGCTGACTGAGCTGGGATATGCGGAGGGCATTCCCACGAAGCTGCTCAAGGTCAATTTTCCCTTTAAGATTAAATTTCTCGCTGAGTTAGTCGGAAAAGTGCTCCTTGGAAAGCACTCTGCTCATGACAATATCACAAGGCAACAATTTGCACTGATGTGTGCAATTGTTAATCGGAAAAAGATTGATTGGGCAGGAGTCATGTTTGATTTGATAAGGAAAAAGAATAGTAAGAAGGAAGTTACCCTCGGAAGGGTCATTGGAATTTTCCTGAAGGAAAAGTATCCTCAGCTGCTGGTCTCCGTTGCAACAACCATAAATGCGAGCAAGAAGATGGACCCAAATCTGTTCTCCAAGTGGAAGAGAATTTTTGTGAAACCCGCTCTCACAGGGGTTGCTCCAGCGACATCTGAGAGCACCAGGACTGATTCGGTCGCTCCTCACCCTCAAGAAGCTGGCTCAGCTCTTTCCCTTCCCTCATCTTCTTCTGCTATGCAGTCTGCTTCAGTTGAAGTTCCATCAACTTCAGCTGAAGTACGACTTTCTCCTTCTCCTGTTAGAGAAACAACCACGGTTGTTCTTCCTTCCCCTCCAGCATCTCCTCTTCCTTCTCATCTGGCTAGGATATCTGCTCCTAGTTTTGATCTGTTAGGATCTGAGAGGATTCCAACACCTCCTCAGTCCCCTATTCATTCTCCAGTTAACACTCCTGTTAACTCTCCAGCTCCATCTCCCATTCGATCTCCTGTTATCACTACAACCATCTCTGCTGCAGCTCCATCCACTACACTTCCATCATCTTTTGAGATCACCCCAACATTCATTTCTGGCATTCTGGAGTTGATTACCCCTTCAATCAAAATCATGATTGAAGAGGCAATTGCTCCACTTGCCTCCTCCATTGCCTCCTTGACTGCTTCCATCCAATCTCTTTCTAAATCTGCTGAGCCCTCTTCTTCAAGGGGCCTGGTTTCAGTTTCCACTGAAATCAGGCAGGGGGAGATGTTCTGTGAAGATGCCTCAGTGCCTCCAGCCTCTCTCCCAGCAGTTCAAGAAAAGTCTGATGCAGTACAAGCTCAAGATCAATCAGGTTCAGTGTTGTCTGACAAAGAGATATCTGATGCTATCATGCTATCTGAATTTGCTGTGAAAGTTTGCTTAGAAGATCTCACCACTCCCGTGGTTGCCCATTTCCTAGAAGGGATTATTACATCCTACCTAGATGAATCTTGGGAGTTAGTCAAGTATGAAGGTAATTCACTCATCCGCTTTATTGACGAGTCAATTAATTTGATAGCTTGTGAATACCTAGAAGGAATGATTTTTGCTTATTTAGCAGATCTGTGTTCATAATTCTACAGATTATATTAAAGAAGATTTAGCTGCTCAGGTTATAGCAGTTGTTTCTGAATCTGATCCAGTTGTTCCTGATACTCAAGTAGATCCAGAATTGGATTCATTTTTAGATGACATGAAAGATGTATCTGAAATTCAAGAAGAGAAAGCAAGAGATGCTTGGAATCAAAGGGTTCAATCTTTGTTAGAAGAAAAAGAAAAAGAGTTGCAAGTTGAAAAGTCAACTATTTGGGATGATTCACCAGGGTTGGATTTGGATTTCCTTCTGGCTCAGGATGCCATAGAAGAAGAAAAAGAGAAAGCTGCTTTGAAGGAAAAGGCTGTTTCTGAAGCCTATGATCCTTATGATAATCCTCCATCATCTCACTCTGATGATGAAGATGATTCTGATTTGTCTGAAAATTCAAAGAGAAAGAAAGCTGCTCAAAAGAAACGAAAAGTTGTTGCTCCAATCGAGAAAATGATACTCCATATTACATTCTTAAAGGAATTGACCCCAAATCAAAAGAATTTCAGCATTGGATGTGGTTCTCCAAGAACCAGCAGAAAGAGAGAAAGAGAACTAAGAGATATGACTCTCCTGCTTCCAGATGGACACTAGGAGGTCCTCCTCCACCTCCCAGTGCAGGAGCCTCTAGCAACCTCTCTGCTAATCCTTCTGCCTCATCTGGAAAATCTGCACCTTCTCAGCCTCAGCCAAGGAAAAGCTATCAAAGTTCCCAAGGCAGATCTTATTCTGGTTCTCAAAGACAAGTGAAGGAGGTTGTGTTTCAAAGACCAACTTTTTCCCCTCCTCCTTCTCCAAAGAAAAGAGTTCCATCTCCAATGCCAGTTCAGTCTGAAAAAGTTGTTTCAAAAGGTAAATAGTTTATTTTGTTTTAAAATTCTAGCAAGAACTTTGCTAAGTCTGCTCCCATGTCTTATCTAGTTAATCAAGATAAAGAATCAGATGCTACTCCTCCTGAGTCTGTTTATGAAAGTCCTGAGCTTGATTCTAACTTTAGGATGGCTCGTTTCACGAATTGGTTGGAGCAGCTCAAATCAGAAAAGCAAAAGCTGAAGGAAAAGATACTACTGGTTTAACCACCATGTCTGCATTCAGAAAGAAAGAGTTCGAAAAGTTCAAGGTTAATCCTGATGTATTTGACCCCTCAAAGTATTTGGAAAAGCACCCTGAAGCAGTTGTCCCAAGGGCTGCAGAATTGAAAATCATTGGTGTGCAGGACTTGAAGATGTCAAAGAAAGAGGCTGATGATCCTCTGAGGAAAATTTCTTTTGTTCCTAGTTCCTCTGACCCTTTGCCAGATTCTGTAGACTCTTAATAGTTTGATTGACTGCTGTGTTATATTTGTCTATTATCTATCTGTTTGATAATTGCTAGTTAATTGTTAACTATTTCCTGTATTAATTTTATTGCTCTTTAGCTAGCTTTATGTTTTAGTTTTTGAGAGACTTAACTCAAATAGGGGGAGATTGTTGGTACCCTAGTTTGATTTGAGTTTAGTCTTGCCTTTTTAGTCCCTTGACCCAAGAAATATCTATGGTCATTGGTTAGTGGTCTAGCTGTAGAGTCCTCACTTTTCCAGATGAAGAATTTGGTTAAGTAGGTTTTTCGTTCGACTATAGTCGAACGCCGCTCGACTATCGTCTATCGGCTGATCGACGATCGTCTATCAGTTGGTCGACGCTCTGTCTGCCTTGATAGTTCGACTATCTGGTGATAGGTCGACTATCTGCTTGGCTTGATAGTTCGACTATCTGTTGATAGGTCGACTATCTGCTTGGCTTGGTAGTTCGACTATCTGTCCTGATAGATCGACTATCTGATAGTTCGACTATCTGTTGATAGGTCGACTATCTGTTCCACTTTGATTGTTCGACTATCTGTTGATAGGTCGACTATCTGTCGTCTTTGATAGTTCGACTATCTGTCCTGATAGTTCAACTATCTGATAGTTCGACTATCTGTTGATAGATCGACTATCTGGTCTGTTTTGATAGTTCGACTATCTGTTGATAGGTCGACTATCTGTTTTCTGAGGTAGGTCGACTATCTGCTTGATAGGTCGACTATCTGTTCGTGCTTGATAGTTCGACTATCTGTCCAGATAGATCGACTATCTGATAGTTCAACTATCTGCTCTGATAGGTCGACTATCTGTCGGGGTAGTTTGACTATCTTCTTCGATAGGTCGACTATCTGGATCGTTCGACTATCTGCCCGATAGTTCGACGATCTTCGTGCGTCGGTCGACGATCTCCGAGGGTCATTCGACGTTTTCTGTCTGCCTTTATATTTTGTATTTATTTATTATATTTAATTAATTAATACATTTTCTGGCACGCTGTTTTAGTTGTTTTATAATAAAATTACCAGGCAATATTTGCTCCATCCCTTTTGCCTGAGTCAAATCTTTTTAGATAAAGTTGTTTGTCTTATTAGCTGACATTATATTTTACTTTATCTGCTGTCAGCACTTTATAGCCGTTAGACTGAAAAGTCTTCTTTTTGCTATAAAGAGTTTGTTTCTGATATGACTTTATTTAGTACTTTATTATCAGATTTCTTCCTGCAGCTTCCTAGAAAAAGGTTTATTCCTTTTATAGAATGTTTCTGCTGTAGAGATTGTTTTGCCTTCTTGATATTTACAGCCCAGGTCTCAAGTTTCAGAAGAAGACAAGGAATTCAAATTGAAGAGAGCCGTTGCTTGTTGCTGCTATAAAAAAGATCCTTTGAAGAAGGATTCAAGCTAGCTAACTAGAACCAGTTATTCATTTAAGCATTCAAGCCTTCATCAAGATCAAGTTTTCTGCTCTCAGCAATTTCCATCCAACTGAGAAGTGTTAAGCTCTTCTACTCTTCTTCAACCTGAGTTCTCCTGCTTCCAGGAAGTTCAAACTCAGAGTTCTTTTGAAGAAGAAGAAGAAGAAGATAGCTGCTTGAAGATTGCTAATTTTATTATTTATTATCTTCTTGTAGTTTTTCCTTCAGATCTTTCTGAAGAGTTTTCTGCACTGAAGCAAGACTTCACCTGGACATCTTTGAGCCAGGGGGAGCCTTGATTCTTTAAGAGCTCTCTAGCTCAGTGCAAGTCTTTGTGCTTCTCTAATCTTTGTAAAATAGAGAAGACATCTTAACCTTCTTCCCCCTTCTATACAGGGTTATTACTCCCTTCAAAAGTATCCCTTGGTGGCAGGGCACCTGATCAAAAACCTGTGCTTGGTTTTTAGACACCTGATCAAAAGTCTAAAGGGTTTCTGGATCTACCTGAAGCAGATCCTGTTGGTGGCAGGGCACCTGATCAAAAACCTGAGTGGATTCCTACCGTGTGGGTAGAAGAGTGGACGTACCCATGTTGTTTGGGGAACCACTATGAATTTCCTTGTGTCGTCTGGATTCACTTGTTTAATTCCTGCATTGTGGCTGTGAATAGATATAACTAGGATTGCTAGTTGCTGATTAGGTTTTCCAAGCCTTAACTGTAATTACAGTTAGCTTGAGTTTGTGCACATCACTCGTGTTAGGCTATAGGGTTAATTATATATCTATAATCTTTTTATTCCGCACTTCACTCCAAGGGAGTTGGGTAGACCATTAAGTTTTGTCTAGTGCAAAATTTGATAACTCTATTCACCCCCCCCCTCTAGAGTAGTATCTATCCCTTCACTTTCAATATTTGTGAACAACTGCCTGCAGCCATATATTCAGCTTCAGCAGTTGAGGTTGACACAGATGTTTGTTTCTTACGATACCATGAGACAAGTCTATCACCAAGAAACTGACAAGTTCCACTGGTGCTTTTGCTGTCTATTCTGCATCCAGCATAATCAGCATCTGAAAATCCAGTTAAGTCAAATGCTGAATCTTTTGAATACCGGAGACCTAGATTTGGACAGCTTTTAACATACCTAAGAAACCTCTTTAATAAAGTTAAGTGTGACTCTTTAAGGCTAACTTGGAATCTAGCACATATACATGTAGCAAACATTATATCAGGCCTACTGGCTGTAAGGTACAATAAAGAGCCAATCATTGCTCTATATGTTGTCCGATCAACTGGTTTTCCATGTTCATCAACATCCAATACAGCATTGGTAGGCATGGGTGTTTTCATACATGATGCATCAGACATACCAAATTTCTTAACCAGTTCTTTTGCATACTTGGTTTGAGAAATAAATATGCCTTCAGCAAGTTATTTGACTTACAATCCTAAGAAGAAGGATAGCTCACCCATGCTACTCATTTAAAATTTAGAGTGCATAAGCTTGGAAAAATTTTTGCACAAGTTTGAATCAGTAGAACCAAATATAATATCATCTACATAAATTTGTACTAGTAGGGTATGGGACTTATGGGTTCTAATAAAAAGAGTTTGGTCTACTCTCCCCCTAATAAAATCATTTTCCAGAAGAAAGCATACTAGGGTCTCATACCATGCTGTAGGAGCTTGCTTTAGACCATATAATGCTTTATGCAGTTTGAAAACATAATCAGGATGAGTTAGAGAGACAAAACTTGGGGGTTGTCTGACATAGACTTCTTCTTTGATCTCACCATTGAGAAAAGCACTATTTGGTAGACTTTGAATGCCTTGTGAGCAGCATAAGCCAAGAAAATTTTTATGGCCTCTAACCTTGCAACAGGTGCAAAGGTCTGGTCATAGTCTATCCCCTCTTCTTGAGAGTATCCTTGAGCAACTAGCCTTGCCTTTTTCCTTACAATAATTCCTTGATCATCCAATTTTTTTCTGAACACCCATTTTGTTCCAACAATGGAATGATCCTTTGGCTTAGGCACTAGTTCCCAGACTTTGTTTCTTTAAAATTGATGCAACTCCTCTTGCATTGCAATGATCCAATGTGGATCTTGCTCTACATCTTGAATGGATTGAGGTTAAATTTGAGATAGAAAGCAAGTGTGCATCAGGTTTTGGTTGACCTTATTTCTGGTTTGCACACCAGCTGAGATGTTTCCAATCACTTGGGAGATTGGATGATCTCTTGAGCTTACTAAATCAATAGGTGGTGTTGATTGTTCACCAACCTGTATTGCTGTTTCCTCTTGTGGAACAACAACTTGCTCTTCAAGAAGATTAGCAGCTTCTTCATTTTCTCTACTTTCATCCTTTTGAGTAACTTGTAATCTGTCCAAGTCTTCAGCTAGAGAATGTACCTACAATTGTTCTATGGTAGAAGCATTCTTCTCCTTGAAAGACATATTAGTTTCATCAAAAGAAATATGAACAGATTCTTTCTATTTTAGAGTAGTTTTATTGTAAACCCTATAAGCTTTATTGATCATGGAGTATCCCAGAAACACTCCTTCATCAGCTTTTGCTTGAAATTTTGCTATACATCTCTTGTCATTGTTGTGAATATAACAAATGCAACCAAAGATTTTAAAATAGTCTACTTTAGGTTTCTTCCCTTTGAGCAATTCATAGGGAGTCTTGCCCTTCAGTTTATGTATTAGACTTCTATTCAACACATAATTGGAGGTGTTCACTGCCTCAGCCCAAAAGGATAGAGGAAGGTGAGCATCTGACAACAATGTAGTTGCAGATTCAATTAGGGGGTTCTATTTTTCCTTTCTGCTACCCCATTTTGTTGAGGAGTTCTAGGAGCTGAGAATGTATGACTTATCCCTTCACTCTGACAAAACTCTTGCATAAGAAGAGAATCAAACTCTGTCCCATTATCACTTCTGATCAGGGCAATGTGAGTGTTGAACTCAATCTGTATGCATTTGAGAAACTCTGTCAACTACTTGAAGTTATCAGACTTCTTCCTCCGAAAGAACACCCATGTGAATCTTGAGAAGTCATCTACAACCACTAAAGTGTAGGATTTCCCTCCTAGGCTTTGTACTGTAATGGGTCCAAAAAGATCCATGTGTAACAGATACAAAATCCTAAGTGAATCACTCTTGTTAAGTGATTTAAAACTATTTTTAGTTTTCTTGCCTAATTGATAGGCCTTGCAAAGTCCTTCCTTCTTGTAGGGGCCAGAAGATAGTCCTCTAACAAGGTTGTCCTTGGATAGCTTAGCAATGGTTCTAAGGTTAATATGTCCTAGTCTCTTATGCCATAGAATATTAGGTCTAGATATGGAATTGAAAAGGCAAATATCTACTTTAGATGAATGAAAATCTACTAAGTAAATGTTATCTCTTCTGTTACCTGTCAACACGGTTGTGTTGTCCTCTGACTTGACCTTGCATATAGCTTTGTTGAAAGTCACTTGATATCCTTCATCACAAAGTTGACTGATACTTATAAGGTTGTGCTTGAGTCCTTCAACATAAGCTACTTTCTTGAAGGTGACTACTCCAATTTGGACTGCACCATATCCTTTTGTTGTTCCAAAGTTTGAATCACCAAAGATTACTTTAGGTCCAAGCTTGGTTTTAAAGGATGTAAAGTTGTCCTTGTTCCCTGTCATGTGCTTTGAGCACCCACTATCCAGATACCATGGCTTGTTTGATATTGGATAGGTCTTCACCTGAACATAAACAGCTTATATGTTTTTGAACCAGTTTACCTTGGGCCTAGGTTGATATCCCTTAAATTCAGAAATGAAAGACATCCTAGGTTGACTCTTATAACCTTCAGGATGGTATCTCCTAGGATGTACTATCCATTCAGTATAGGGGTTATAACCTTGGGATGTAGGACATCTAGGATTGAATCCAGATGTACCTTTGAAGGATTGTTCAAAATCCTGATCTCTATTCAATAATCGTCGAGCTGAGTTCAACGATCTTGGGTCAGATCGTCGATCTCTGTTCGAAGATCGACAATCCTGGAGTTCAGAGTTCAGGTGTCGTCGAACTGAGGTCGACGATCGTTTCTTGGATCGTCGAGCGCCGTTCGACGATCGTCGATCTCTGTTCGACACATTCTGTTGAACTGTATTTTTCTTTGGCAAATCTGCATCCTTCTTAGCTACCTCTACAACTTCCTTCCCTTTATCAGAGATAAATTTGATTGGAGTTGTCAGAACTATAGGCTGGCTGGATGAAGCTCCCAAGCCCAGTGTACTATTAAGTCTAGAGTTCACTGTGCTTATGATATCCATCAGTTTGATACTTCTCCTATTAAGGGATTCTTCAAACTGCTTGGCCTTGGATTGTTCACTCTTTAGTGAAGCTATCTCCTCCCTATAGCATTCTAACTCTTCAGAGAGTTTGAGGTTCTCTGATTTTAAAGTGCTATACTCAGACAGTTGTTTTCTGAGGGAAGTGATTTCCTTCTCAGACTCCAACAGATCTAGGCATAGTACTTTAAACTCATGTTTAAAGTCCTCAGAACTGAAATCAAATGAATTGATTACCTGATCTTCTTCTAGTTGAACTTTTGAATCTGATTCTGACTCTTCTGCTTCTGAATATGTTTGAGAGGCATTGATAGCCATCATGCAAAATTCCTTTACATCAGCATCATCCTCATCATCACTGGAGCTTGATGAGGCTTCAGAGTCCTCTTCAGTTTCACTCCATGTCTCAGCAACAAATCCCTTCCTTGTATGTGTGTTCTTGCTGTAGGAGGGTTTGTCTGAGGTGTTCTTCTTGAAGTCTTTCTCCTTTCTTCTTTCCCTTCTATCTTTCTTGTCCTTGTTTTTGTTTTCTGGGCAGTCAGGCACAATATGGCCTTGTTTCCTGCAACCAAAACATATAATTTCTTTATTATTATTTGATTTATCATACCTTGGCTTATCATGTCCCTTGTATGATCTCTTACTGAAGTCTTTTCTGGCCATTTTGTAGAATCTTTTGTCCAGTAAACTTAGGAGCTCATCATTTCCTGTAGCTTTATCTTCAGGCTCCTCTTCTGTAGCTTTGAAGGCTATGGTCTTCTCTTTTCTGATGACTGGAGAAGTAGCCTTTTGTTCTTCTTCTCTATTTTTAATGAGCAGCTCATAAAATTTAAGCTTGCCCAAGAGAGCTTCAGTGGTAATCTCATTTAGACTTCTTGCATCTTTGATTGGCGAGATTCTTGAATCCCATGTGCTGGGGAAGCAAATTAGGATTTTGTCATTCAGCTAAGTCAATGAGATTTCTTTATCCAGAGTCTTTAACTCATTGACAATCAGACTTAGTCTATTGTACATGTCAGCTACTTATTCAGCTTCTCGCTTTTTGAAATTCTCATATTGGCTTATAAGATGTGATCTCCTGTCTTTCCTTTCATCAGCAGATCCTAAGACAATTTTAGAGAGTTTGTCCCAAATTCTTTTGGCTGAGTTGTATTCAGCTACCTTCTGAAATATCTCATCAGATATTGTCTGAGCTAAGATGTTCATGGCCTTGGCATCTGCAGTCTTCCACTTCTTTATTTCAGCATCTGTCCCTGAAGAAGGTGGAACAGCATTTGTACTTGAGCTTGCTGGTGGACTTGGGCACACTGTCAAAACAGAATTAAATATGTCTTCATCAATAGAATTCATATAGAGTCTAATCCTTGCTTTCCAAAGTGAAAACTTGGATAGATTGCACACTGGAGGCCTGGTGCTTGCATAATCTTTGTTCTGTGCCATGTCTTTATATAAAATTAAATATAATGAAAATAACCCTCTTGAAAGATTGATCTTATCAAGGATCTTTTGGTTCAGGTGTTAGCCTGTATGAACAACAAACCTGCCTCTGATACCAATTGAAAGTGAGGGTAAGATCTATCTTAACTCTAGAGGAGGGGTGAATAGAGTATTTTAAAGTAAATTTACAATTTTAAAAAAATGCACAGCAGTAAAGGCTTAATTTATGTATAAGTGTAAGGTGCTTTGATGTAGAAAATAAAACTAAAGTAGTAAGAATAAAAACCACAGCACACAGCAAAGAATATCCACAAGAAACCAGAAGACACAAGGAACTATAGTGGTTCCCCAAAAACCTGGGTACATCCACTCTTCTACCACCCTTGGTAGGAATCCACTGCAGGATGAGTTGATCAGGTCTCCTGGGCACCAATGAGCTTTTGATAAGGTGCTCAAAAACCACACTAGATTTTTTTTGATCAGGTGTCTTGCCACAACTGAGTTTTGACAAGGCTCTCAGAACCAGAATCAAGACTTTTGAAGGGAGTTTTGATAACCATTTTATAGCAGGAAAAGAAAAAAGAAAGAGGTGAAGTTGTCTTCTCTGTCTCAATCACTGAGAAAAGACTTAGTGGATTGATTGTGTTGTCAAAGCTCCCCCTGAGAAAGATGAGAGCTTTGCTAGGGTGATAGGTCTTCAGAAGCTTCAGATCTCCAGCAGAAGATGGTTTCAGCAGAGGCTGAAATATGAATTGTCTGGAGTCCTTGATGTTGAAGCTATGATCACTTTTCAGTATGCCAACTAATTCTCCAGGATTGATCACTTGATTTTTGAATTGATCTTACTATCCTGTGAATCTGTACTGAGAATTTCTTGTTATAGATTATCTATTCTTGTGTAGTCTGTTGTTGTTGTCTCTATCAGACTGGAAAAAAAATGATTTATTCTCTGAAGATCCTCCATCCAAGATAGCCATTAGCAGTCAATAAATGTCTTCCATAAATGTTTTGTCTTCTGGAGGAAAGTCCAATAAACATTCTCTGATAAATTCCTTGAAACTTGGTCCAGAATAAATGAAAACGGCTAGCAGATCTCTTGAAATTAATGCTGAGAGAATTTGAAAATCATTCGAAAAGCTGACTAAATTTGAATCCTCAAAGTCGTCGATCTCTCAGGAAAAACGTCGATATGAGCTCTACGAACGTCGACCTGAGCTCAGAGATTGAAATGAACATCAGACAAAAAATGTCGACCTGAGCTTGAAGATCGTCGACCGGAGCTCAGCGACCTGAAGAATAAGCTGAAGACAGATCGTCGATCTGAGCTCGAAGATCGTCAGCCGGAGCTCGACGATTTAGCAGAGATGCGCTCAGAGAGCGTCGAACGGAGTTCGACGTTTCGTCGACCTAAGCTCGACGATAATTGTCTTTGCCTTAGCTCTAGGTCTGAATCCTTCAATGGTCCTGGGGGTAGCTTCAAACCTAAGTTCTAAGCCCTAGACTCATTCTAACTTGACCTTTTTAACTATACATCTAGGTCAAACTAATTTCCTAAAAACATAGTGATCATTGCCCAAATTAGTAATAGGGTGTTCCAATATAATTGTTATATGAAGCACACTTTACCAATTACTCAATTCACCCTGGGAGCACAAAAATGTACCAAGACATGAAGAAATTTTTCTGGTGGCCCTGTTTAAAGAAGGACATAGCCGCATATGTGGCTAAGTGTCGTACTTGTGCTTTGGTAAAGGCAGAATGTTAACGGCCGAGTGGTTTCCTGAAATCGTTGCCAGTTCCGCAGTGGAAGTTTGAGGATATTTCCATGGATTTCGTGCACGGGTTGCCGAGATCGCAACGTGGGAATGACTCTATTTGGGTGATTGTGGACCGGTTGACAAAGGTGGCTCACTTTCTACCGAACAAACAGGACGATTCAGTGGAAACATTTGCAAAGCTCTATGTGGAGCATATTGTTCGATTGCACGGTATTCCCCGAAGCATCGTCAGTGACCGTGATGGGAGATTTACTTCAAAGGATTTGAGGCTAATTCATCAGCTATTGGGCATGAAGTTAGCATTCAGTACGACCTTTCACCAGCAAACGGATGGCCAAACTTAACGAACCAACAAAATAATGGAGGATATGCTCCGTATGTGCGCCCTAGATTTTGGTAAGAAGTGGGAAGATCATCTTGTTATGGTGGAATTTACCTACAATAATAGTTACCAAGCGAGCATCAACATGGCACCATTTGAAGCTCTGTATGGGCGCAAGTGCCGTACACCGTTAGCTTGGGCAGAAACTGGCGAATCCAAACTTTTGGGTCAAAAGGCAGTCGAGGATGCTAACTCAACAATACGCTCTATTCGAGAAAGACTATTAATAGCCCAGGATCGTCAAGCCAAGTATTACAATGCTAAGCACCGGAACGTGGGGTTCGCGGTGGGTGACTGGGTCTATTTAAAGATTAAACCCTTCAAAGGCGTATCTTGGATTCGGCGGTTGAAAAAGCTAAGTTCGCGATACCTTGGTCCGTTTGAAGTGGTGTAGCGAGTTGGAGAAGCTGCCTATCGGCTAGCTCTTTCATTGGAATTGGGAGGACTGCATGATGTGTTCCACATCTCAGTACTACGAAAAGCAGTCAAGGATCTAGCTCCAGTAATTGAGAATGATCAGGTGCCGTTTGAGTATGGGCTAACGACAAAGGTGAGGCACATTCGGATCGAGGATCGAGCCAAGAAACAGTTGCAGAACAAAATGATCGGGATGGTCAAAGTCTGGTGGGACAATTGTGGCCGAGAAGAGCTAATTTGGTAGCAGGAGCAGACCATGCAAGCCGAGTTTCACGAGTTATTTTCGTAACCTATTCGCTCGTTTGTATATTTGGTAGAAACATATATGTATCTGATTGTGTTATGTTGTTATCTCCCTGCCATCTTCAAATTTCGGGACGAAATTTTATTAAGGAGGGGAGGATTGTAACACCCCAGAAATCTCAATAGGTCAAATTGAGGTTCAGGCTGGCTGACACGGCCTGGGACACGGGCGTGTCCCAGGGCGTGTCTGGGTACACGGCCTGCTACACGGGCGTGTACCAGGGCGTGTTCTTCATTGTCGACGATCGTGAGTCAACGATCGTTGAGTATCGACACATCGACACGGCCTGGGACACGGGCGTGTACCAGGGCATGTCATGCCCAAATATTAGCCAGATTGTCCTGATAAGGACACGGTGCGGAGGCCCAGCCGTCTCGATGGGGGAACACGCCCCTCGACACGGGTGTGTTAGGTGTCGACACGGGCGTGTCCCGGGCGTGTCGACACCCGTATTCTGGTTTATTTTATGTCGGTTGTGCACCGCATGAGGAACACGGCCTGGGACACAGGCGTGTCACTACCCGTGTTCGGCCCAGGAAATCAAATTCAGGGCTGATCAGAGCCGTTCATTTTCTTTGACCAAGATCCAATTGTCTGGGCTCTTCCCTGGTTTGATAAGGCCGGGATTGAGGAAGAGAAAGCTCATTTGAGTTTTATCATTCTCTTTCTAAAAGTTAAGAGAGAGAGGAGAGCATGGCAAGGAAGAGGAAGAGGAATTCGGCCGCCGGTGGTGCTGCGGTGGTCCAAATCGCGAGCCGAGTTCGGATTTAAGAAGGCAAGGCTGCTACGAAGACTTTCATCCATCTCAATTTTCTCCATGGCTCTGAGGCGAATTCCAAGGGTAACGATTTCTGTCTTGGACATGTGAAGTCCTACTTTCCTGCATTTGCATAGGGAAAATCCGTCCCCGCGAGTGTGCGGTGGGTTGTGATGTCCCTTGGGGTAGATATGTGAAGTCCCCCTTGTTAGAGTCCGGAATTGGAGTCCGGATCTAGGCATGCTGTGTGAATCCCATCTGGACGTGTTGGTCTGGATTGGTGATGCTTGTTTGTGCGGAGGAATCTCCAAGAATTTGATTGTTTGTGCCCAATCTGTGGTACATGCCTGTTGCTTGGTGCAGCAGGAAGTACTGGAGGAAGTCCAGGAAATTGTGCGAGTTGGGTTCAACTCTTGTGGTGGACGGGCAACGTGAAGCTGTACCCGCGTTAGTCCAGTCTTGAGTCTAACGATGTGAGCAATGGGATAAGCGGATCTGTACCCGCGTTATGGTTGTCTAACCTTGGGTGCTTAAGGCCCTGTTAGGATCACATAGCGAGAGTCGACGGTTTGCATGCCGATCATGACTAGAATGCTCATTGGTGGGATCCGGTGTTTTCGTTACACCCGAATGTGCCCTGAGTGCACGGAGCGTCGGGCCTTCTTGCCGACGTTTGTGATATGTATTGACTGTGCGGTCGTGCACGTCTTGCGTGGTTTGCTATATATATCATTTTGGAAAATGCTATGCAGGGATGGAATTCCGCTGCCCCGTGCCAAGGCAGGGTCGTTATAATTGGTCAGCTGAATGCTGACCGTTGCCCTGTTTGCCACCGCTTGGTGGATTGCTTCTTACAGGTGCTGGAGGTGCTGGTCCGAGCGGGACTTAGCGGGCTGAAGCCCAAGCTACGTTGCTGCCCTCGAAGGCTTTGTTTTGTTTATTCTTGTTCATGTGTGGCCGGCCTGCGTGCCGATGTCTGTAAACCACACCTTGTTAAGAGAAATTTGTAAGGCTTTAAGGCCAGACACTTTGGTTGTATACATACATTCCTATATTTTTAGTGGACAGTTCTTGTTGTACTTGAGTTCAAGTTTTCAACCGTGAAGCTCTCGCTAGAATGCTCTGTGTTAGGATGCGTTGGTGTTTTGGTATTATTTCGTATCGTCTTCGCCTGTTTATGGAATATTGTGTGGGGCCCCGGCTGGACCCTCTATTATATTCTTCTTGACGGGTAGAGGTGTTACAAATATTCCCCTCGAATATCTTGTATTACTTGCGATAGGTGCACTTGCCTCTCTACGTCGCGCGAAATCCGAACCCAGCATTCTCATTAAATAAATTAGAGATGGGTTTCGCACGCATCAGGTATTTGACATCATTGCCAGGGAGACTTCGTGTTATTATTTCGAATTCTGGAGACTATTGCTTTTACATATTTTTCTAAAAATTATAAAATAATATATACTTAAAAACTCTACTTAAAACTCAAAAAAAAGAAGTTACTTATTTAGTATATATTTTAGGGTGTATAACCCGTGGACAACCTTCGGAGTCTAAAAATTTGGATTTCAATCTTGTGATCGAATGATCTCTTGTGTGTATTCGATCTCAATGCCGGAATCCCTCTTTGGAGCCCGAAGAATCCGTCAGAGAACCCTCTACCACTATTATGGCTGACCCTATCCAAAATGCTGCTATAGAGCGTACAATGTCCTACTATGCCCGGCTGAATTTTGATGATACTGGGTCGAGTATTATTCGCTGGATGGTGGAGAACAATAATTTTGAGATAAAATCCAGCATTATTCAAATGATCCAAAATGTCGTGTAGTTCGATTGACTGCATGATAAGGACATGAACATTCAGTTATCTAGTTTTTTAAAAATTTGCGATACTTTTAAAATTAACTGCATCACTGATGACGTCGTTCGCTTGCATCCTTTTCCATTTTTCTTAAAATATAAAGCTAAAGCATAGTTGAATTCCCTCCCGCGAGGCTGTATCAACACTTGGGCTCTGCTTGCGGAACGGTTCTTAACGAAGTATTTTCCGCCCACCAAAACTGAAATGTTCCGGGCAGACATTTCTTTGTTTGTTCAGAACGATTCCGAGACTCTATTTGAGACTTGGGAGATGTTTATAGAATTCCTCCACAGGTGTCCACACCACGCGCTGCAAGCGTGGTTGTAGGTCAAAATCTATTACAACGGGCTAAACTATCAGATGCGTTAAATGATTTATGCGGATGCTAGGGGTACTCTGAATAACAAGACACCCGAGGATGCCCAAGCTCTTATCGAAGAGATAGCCATGAATGTATACCAATAGAACGTCACGCGGGGATGTCCCAAGCAGGCGGCTGGCCTCTTCGAATTGGATGTCACTGCACACTTAGCCCTTCAAGTTGAAAGGCTAAAGAAGCAGGTGGCGGAGATGTTTGCTACCTCCTACACTCTGTCTTGGATGATTCCCTCTAACGTTAGTGTATTAGAAAAGTTTGTAGACTACTTGTGAAATTCTGGACAGCCTTCCTTAAACCCCAACAACAACCCATATAGTAACAACTATAATCCGGGTTGGAGGAACCACCCCAACTTTTCATGGAGCAATGCAAAAAATGCGCTGCGCCCGCCCAATTCTTTTGCGCCCGGATTTCCACCGCCTCCCCCTCTTCAAAAAGCCTCTCCGATCGAGGAAAAGTTTTCTAGATACATCATTTCCAACGAGACAAATATCTGGAACAGCACCGGATCGCTATAAAACTTAGAACTCCAGGTTGGATAGCTAGCGTGAATGATGTCCGAGCGCGCTCTCAGGGCACTGCAGGTGAACACAGAGCCCAATCCTCGGGAGAATATCAATACTATAACCCTCCATAGTGGAAAGGAGGTGGTCGATCCATAACGGATTGATCGTCAGGTACATATTTCTCATCCAACCCATCTTTCCACTTCTTCAGTTACGTCAGCTTTACCACTTTTAAATGAAAAAATTATTTTTAAAACGCCTTTTCCGTATCCATATAAGATAGATAGTGAGCATAAGGACGAGCAGTACAAAAAAATTATTTCATTATTAAAACAAATTCATTTTAATATTTGTTTCTGCAAGGCAATCTCGCAGATGCCTAAGTATGCAAAATATTTAAAAGAACTTCTTTCTAAAAAAAATTAGAAAATACTTCATATATCACTCTCAACGCAGACTGCTCAGTGGCTCTTACTAATAAATCTCAACTAAAAAGAAATGACCAGGACTGTTTTATATCCCGTGCCTTTTTATCAATATATTAGTAAAATATGCTCTTGTAGATTTAAGCGCGAGCATTAATTTGATGTTATTCTCGCTCTTTAAAAAATTAGGTTTGGGTACTCAGGCTCCAACTAAAATCAATATCCAACTAGCAGAGCGCTCGGTTAAGTTTCCCATCAGGGTAGTGAAGGACGTACTTGTTCGAGTTGATAAGTGTATCATTCTGGTAGACTTTGCCATCTTAGACATCGAGGAGAACACTGATGTACTAATTATACTCTGTTGCCCTTTTCTCGCCACCTCCCACGCATTAATTGATGTAAGTAATGGTTGTCTCCTCCTTCGGGTAGGATATAATGAGGTTATTTTCTCTATTAATCCCTCAATGAGGAACTCGTACTCGAGCAATGACTTTTGTTATAATTTAGATACCTATTTCGGAGATTGTTCTTCCCCTATTTTCGAGTGTATCTTTTTAAACGAAGATAATTTTGCGCTCGAAAATTTTAATTGCGAAGAGGATGACTCTGCAGAATTTTCTTTCAAACCATTTTGATCGAAAGACATTATAATTAAAACCTCGTTAGAAGAATCGCCCTGCCTAGAGCTCACACATTTACCCGAATTTCTCAAATACGCATTTTTGGGAAAAGATGATACAATTCCAGTTATCATTTCTTCGCATTTGAGTGATTCAGAGACATTCTATTTATTGGAAGTTTTAGTTAAACATCGCCACCGAATGGCGTGGCAAATTTCTTATTTAAAGGGTGATTAACACCTCTTTCTGCACTCCCAAGATTTTACTTAAAGATAATTGCCGCAAAACTATTCAGCCGAACAGACGTCTTAATCAAACATGAAATACGTCATTAAAGAAGAAATTATAAAATTATTAAATGCGGAGATTATTTATCCTATTTCAGACAGTGCATGGGTCAGTCCCGTTCATGTCGTTCCCAAGAAGGGCTCTATAAATATAGTGGAAATTGAACATAATGAACTCGTCCCAACTTGTACTATTGCGGGTTGGTGGGTGTGCATCGATTATAGAAAACAAAATGATGCCACCCATAAGGACCATTTCCCACTATTGTTTTAAGACCAAATTCTTGAGCATTTATCCGGTTATCCATATTATTGTTTTCTTGATGATTTATCAGGATTTTTCCAAATCCCCATTTTCCCCGATGACCAAGAGAAAACAACTTTTATCAGCCCGTTTGGCACCTTCGCATGCCGAAGGATGCCATTTGGCCTCTGCAAAGCGCCAACTACATTCCGAAGATGTATATTGGAGATCCATCTTCTGGAAAAAGGCGCCCTATTCATTTTTGATGAACCTTGCATATCTACCTTTGAAACAATTAAAGATAAGTTAATTAATGCCCCTATTATGATAGCTCTAGTGTTGGACCTTCCCTTTGAAATTATGTGTGGTGCGAGTAGTTTTGCGGTGGGAGCCGTTCTAGGATAATGAATATCTAAAAACTTCCACCCCATCTATTATGGAAGTAAAACACTTACATCGGCATAAGAGAATTATACCACATTCGAGAAGGAGCTCCTAGCTATTGTTTTCTCTTTTGATAAATTCTGTCCTTATATCGCACTTTCCAAAATTATAGTTTTTATGGACAATCAGCCATCAAGTATCTTCTTTTTAAGTTGGATACCAATTCGCGCCTGATTTGCTGGGTCTTACTCCTCCAGGAGTTTGACTTAGAAATCTGTGATAAGCAAGAAGCCGAGAATTTGGCCACCGACTGTAAGACCCCCCTCCCGGAACACAACACACGGCACGAGGGGAGTCTTATGCCCGAAATAGCCGCCTTGGGGTAGCACTAACACACGGGTTAGCCTTTACCACAAGACGCCTATTCCGCCGGCTACAATCCATATCACAACAATTATGCCAACCCAACCATAACAGAAAAGTAATGCTAAAAGCAGTTCAGTTCACAGCTAAGTTAAAGTCCAAAAGTAGCGGAAGATAACAAGCACATCAGGCTTGTACAAAAGAACAAGAGTCTAGAAATGTTTTGCCAAACAGCTACATGAAAACACTCACGACTGTCACTGACGGTGCCGATGGCACCACCACCTCAGGTCCTATCATCCGGGCCTGGCTGTCCTGCTGCATAGTCCGTTGCCGCTCTACCTGCGGGGTTTCCTCCTTAAAAGGAAGACGTAGCAACCGTTAGTCATAAGACTAAGTGGCTTCACATCCGCTCCCCCGGCGACTCCTCGGCACCGGGCGGAGAAAGGAACACAGGTATGATATATATATATATATATAAGCAAGTAAACAAGCAGGTGCCAGTAAATATGGTGAAGTATAAACTACGCTACAAAACTAGCAGTTCTACAAATATCAATAATATATGACAGCAGGCATAATTAATCAAAATAATAACTCAACTTATAAGAGTGCCCATACAAACTTATAAGTTAAGGATCGGCTTAACAGTAAAGTAACTCATCGTATAAGAGTGCCCATACAAACTTATACGATGAGGATCTTGTGTATGCAATGAATGACATGATATGAATGTTATGCAATGACCGAATCATACGCACGCACATGCAAGTTGCTATGTCGACACAGACTAGAAGTTCCCACTTTTCGAGCAGGTAGCTAACCTCTCAGGCGTCGTCCGTCGTGGCCAGACGGCGATAGTGGAGCGGGCGTCTCCACTACTAGGTGGTATCACACTACCTATCCTAGGCCCCCGTACGCCTCAACGCTAAGAACACAACAGCGGAGCTCACATGCGTACTACGGCTCAGAAGGGGTCTTGGGTAAATGTGCACCAAGAACACAGCCCAACCTAGCCTTTGATTTCGAACCGGATGGAACCTCGGAAACGCACGAGGTGCAAGCCCAACCGTTCTCATGGCGCGGAGGAGATCTCGGGTTATGGACACCAAGTATCTAACCCTACCGCCCAAGGTCTACCCATTGGCTCCCATTGGTGTGATGACTGGCGAACCCGTAGACCTGCCACAATCATTATCTCAACATCGCGACACGATGAATCGTCGCACATCACATGCCCCAAAACAACTCACTCGATGCTACCCGTAGGGAGACTTCAACTCTAAGCATCGGTTGTTAATAAACCCCTTGGCTCGGATTACAGTTACAAAATACTCTTCACATAGTGTGCATCATGTTCACGCCCACCTATTCAATGAATTCACCTCAACACTATGCATAATAGATATGTTCAACACCAAATTGTATAAATATATCCTTTACCAATATCAACTCCTAATATCTAGCCTTCCCATCCAATCCAATTCTCTACCATTGCATGGTTATCCCTTGTTACACAACCAAATGAGTAACCATACTAAGTTATAGTAACAACGACATTATAGATATATGGGAGCAAGATATCACATGAACAAATCACAATCATTGCAAGAGTGCTAACATTATAAATTAACAAGTGCATTAACATAGGATAGTCCAATACTAAAACTGGGATTCTCGGAGCTACAGGAATCCGATCACAATGCACAACCCCTCGTTGGAAAGGTATTCGCGAGGGCTACGACTTTTGTGTTGAGTCGATCGCCCAGATCTGGTCACAACATACCAGAAATTCAACTCGAATACGTACAGGAAACCGTTTCCTGTACGGGAATTTTCCCGAACGCAGCGGACTCGAACCAGCTTTCCCGTGGCTACAGGTATCGCATGGAAACGAGCAACCACTCGTTGGAAAGGTAATTTCAAGGGCTACGACTTTCGTGTTGAGTTGATCACCCAGATTTGGCCAGAACACCTCCGAAATTGGCCACGAAGGTTGCCGCGTGCAGAAATCAGATTTCTGCACGCATCTTAAGGCGAGATGAACGGCATCCGTTCATCTTCCTCCTTGCAACGACCTCGCATAAACTTCTACAGAAATCACACCCAACCTTATTTCTCCTTTCAAAGCCAAACCCTCAACGAAAACCCCTCTCATCTCCACTTTGAACGATGAGAAGGTTGAGGGAAACTAAGCCTAGAAAACCTAGGCATGGCTTATCCTAAGAACTCTCCTCCTCACCATCTAGACTCTATGGAGTCGATGTCTCTCCTAAAATAACTATAGATCTAGCACCAAGGGAGAGGGGAGGAAGCTCACCTCAAGTCCAGCGGTACCACCATGGCCGGCCATGAGCCTCGCACTCCTTCGCGGCGGCATTGTTTTTCCCTTGACGGTGGCGGCGTTTTGATTCCTCCAAGGATGGCTCCGGCAAGCTCTTCCTCCTCCTCCAGCCAAGAACTCTCTCAGGAATTTCGGGGCAGAAGAAAGGGGAGTGAATGCTAGGGTTTCCAACTTTTTTCCTTTTTATACATCGCAGACACGGGTAGGCACACGGCCGTGTTCCTACCCGTGTTCGGGTGACACGGCCATGTTGCCTGCCGTGTCTAGGGCCGTGTTCATCCTAGAACGACTTTCTGCCATGTCGGGGTTGCGGCACACGGGTAGAGACACGGCCGTGTCTCGACCCATGTTCTCGGCACACGGGTAGGGACACGCCGTGTCCCAATACCCGTGTACCTCTCTGACTGGAAGCCTATTTTTATGAGGCACACGGGTATGGACACGGCCGTGTCCATACCCGTGTCAGCCAGAAGTGTCATTTGCCTTGTTTTTCCTCATTTCCCGTATGTCCGCACCTGTTCCCCCACACCCCCATTGGGCTCACCACAGCCCCCTTGACTCAAATACGCAAACAAGGGTCCTAGCGCGAATTGGGACGTTACAAATCCTATAAACAAAATAAAAGATTTCGTCCCCGAAATCAGGGTAAGGCTATGGGAGTGAAACACATAAAAGGGTACCATGCTTTTAAATAAAATTTTTTTACCTGGGGTAAATAATTCCGGGTAGCGCCCTTGCATCAAATCCCTTGGCTCCCATGTGAACTCCTCCTTCCCATGATTAGACCATAGCACCTTCACCAAGGGAACACTTTTGCGGCGCAAGGTTCTTGTCTCGTTATCAACGATCCGCACCGGCTCCAGTCGCACAGACCTATCAGACGCCACTGCACCATCCGCCGTGGGGATATACTGTTCAGACCGCAACAAAGCCTTCCGAAGCGACGATACATGGAACACGTCGTGGAGGTTCTCCAGCTCCGGTGGTAACTCCAATCGATAGGCCAGAGGGCCAATCCTTTCCACTACGACATAGGGCCCAACATACCTTGGGCTGAGCTTCTTGACTCCACGTACCCGCGACACTCCGTGCATCGGTCGAATCTTCAGGAACACCTTATCGCCCACTTGAAACTCCACCATACGGTGCCTTGCGTTGTAATATTTCGCCTGTCGGCTTTGAGCCTCTAGCATTCGATCCCGGATCAACCTAACCACCGCGTCCGTGTCATCAATATACTCATTTCCCAATGTCTTCGGATCTTCGTCTTGCACCCAGGACAAGGGTGTTCTACACCTCCTTCCATACAAAGCTTCATGAGGTGCCATTCCAATACTGGCTTGATGACTGTTATTATAAGAGAACTCCACGAGAGGTAAGATTCTCTCCCATGGTTCTCCTTTATCTAGCACACACAACCTCAGAAGGTCCTCCAATGTTCGGATGGTTCGTTCAGACTGCCCGTCCGTTTGTGGGTGAAAGGCTGTGCTAAAGGCGAGGCGCGAACCCAGATAAGCCTGTACAGCCCTCCATTCTCTTGAAGTAAACCGACCATCCCGGTCGGAGACGATCGTCTTTGGCACACCATGGTACCGCACAAATTGTTCCACAAAGAGACGCACTAAGACGCCCACTTGCGCCTCCTTCTTCATTGGGATAAATCGGGCTACCTTGGTCAACCGGTCAACTATCACCCACACAGAATCATTCCCCGAGCGTGAGCGAGGTAACCCGTGGATGAAGTCCATGGAGATGTCCTCAAATTTCCATTCGGGGATGGGCAACGACTGTAGCATTCCACCGGGGCTTCTACATTCCGCCTTCACCATTTGACAGGCCACACAATGAGTAACAAAGTACTTGACATCTCTCTTCATGCCCGGCCAACACATCGTCTTTCTCAAATCGGTGTACATCTTCGCGATCCCCGGTTGCACCGAGTACTTGGAACAATGGGCCTCCTTTAGAATATCCTCCTGAATGTTGTCACCTTCGGGGATGTAAAGCCGGCCACGAAAATGGACGAGGCCGTCTTTTAGGGAGTACTCTTCCGTAGTCCCATCCTCCATTGACTTGAAAGCCGGGATTAAAGCCGCATCCTTCTTTTGTTCCGTCCGGATCCGGTCTCGTATGTTGCAAACTATACTCATCGTGGCCAAATATTCTGTATACTCTTCCGGTTGATTCTTAAAGACCAAAGTGATTTCCATCTCTTGCAGTGTTCGGATTAACTCCATCCTCATCAAGCGGGATTCCGTGCTCGTTCCCGGTGCCTTTCGGCTCAAGGCATCTGCTACGGAATTAACCTTCCCGGGGTGGTAGTTCAAGGTGAATTCATAGTCGCACAAGAACTCCAACCACCGCCGCTGTCTCAAGTTTAACTCCTTTTGGGTGTGAACGTACTTCAGATTTTTGTGATCCGAGTAGATCTCGCAGTGGACGCCGTATAAATAATGCCTCCACATCTTCAAGGCGAATACCACCGCTCCCAACTCTAGATCATGCACCGGGTAGCTGGCTTCATGCTTCTTCAACTGTCTTGAAGCATAAGCGA
Organism: Platanthera zijinensis; assembly: GCA_039513925.1. Lineage (NCBI taxonomy): Eukaryota > Viridiplantae > Streptophyta > Magnoliopsida > Asparagales > Orchidaceae > Platanthera > Platanthera zijinensis. The sequence continues at coordinate 110,235,896 of CM077082.1, read as the reverse complement.
TCACATGCCCATTCTGCATCAACACAGCTCCCATCCCTTGATACGACGCATCCGTGTAAACTTGAAAGCCCTCCTTCCCAGATGGAAGAGCTAGGATGGGTGCAGTCGTCAATCTGTCTTTCAACTCTTGGAATGCAGCTTCGCACTGGGGTGTCCATTCAAACGGCACACCCTTCTTGGTCAGCGTAGTAAGGGGAAGGGCGATCTTCGAGAAGCCTTTCACGAACTTACGATAGTACCCGACAAGTCCAAGAAAGCTCCGTATGTCGGCCACTGACTTCAATGGCGACCACTCCTTCACGGCCCGCACCTTGGCCGGATCTACAGCTAGCCCCGCCCCACTAATCACATGTCCCAAGAACGCGACCTCTCGAAGCCAAAACTAGAATTTGCTGAACTTGGCAAACAAAGTGTGCTCCTTTAGTTTCTTCAGCACTAAAGTTAGATGTTCGGCGTGTTCTGCCTCAGTCTTTGAGTAGACTAGGATATCATCGATGAACACGATGACAAAGATGTCCAAATAAGGGCCGAACACCTTGTTCATCAAGCTCATAAAGGCGGAAGGGGCGTTTGTGAGCCCAAACGGCATCACGGTGAATTCATACAAACCATATCTCGAACTGAACGCCGTCTTCTGAATGTCATCTTCTTGTATCCTCAGCTGATAATATCCCGAACGCAGATCTAACTTGGAGAACCAATATGATCCCACCAATTGATCAAATAATTCATCAATGCGCGGTAGGGGATAGGTGTTCCGCACCGTTAACCGGTTCAACTCTCGATAATCAATACATAACCGCAAGGTGCCATCCTTCTTTTTGACGAACAAAACGGGCGCTCCCCAAGGCGACGAGCTTGGGCGAACGAACCCTGCTTCCACCAATTCCTGAAGCTGGACTCTAAACTCTGCAAGTTCCTTCGGAGCCATTCGGTATGGAGCTCGCGAGACGGGCTTGGCACCCGGAATTAGCTTGATTTGGAAGTCCACTTCCCTATGCGGGGGTAGTCCCGGTAATTTCTCGGGGAATACCTCGGGAAATTCTCGCACCACCCGCACATCCTTGACCTCTAATGTCAATTTCTTCAACTCGAAGCAGATTACATAGACCTCGTCCCCTTCCATATGAGATTTCATAACTTGGATTGAAGACAATAATTTACGGGGTGTGAATTTAATACCTTGGAAGATGACTTCCGAGTCTCCATGCCTCAACATAACTTGCTTCTCCGCACAATTGATCCTGGCGTGGTGCCAGTTCAACCACCTCATGCCCAGGATGAGATCGAACTCCGGGATTCTTAACACTGTAGCCAGAGTTTCAAAGAAATTTCCTCCAATAAGGGTGTCGAAGTCGCAACTTGCTGACGACGTCATCTCAGAGCCGTCCGGAAGGCGCACCCTTTGAGTAGTGCCCGTGAAGTGTTGCACTCCCTCCAAGTCCTTTACGAAGTCCGCCGAAATGAACGAGTGAGATGCACCCGTGTCAAATAACGTATAGGCGGGCCTCCCGCTAACCATGACAGTGCCTAGGTTCCAAAAAGGTAATCACCGTTCAAAATTGCGCGTAACATTTGTATCGTAAATCTAACAAGTCATATAATATTAATAAATTTTGCACGTACCGGTGATGACTTCCTGCGGATTTCTCTCTTGAGTCATATCCAATGCGAATACATGCTCCCGTGCATGTCCTTGATTTCTCCCTGGTGGTCCTCTTCCTCGGCCATGCATGTGCCCTCGCCCCCGTGGAGCTACTAGAGGGGGAGCAATAGGAGCATCCCCGATCAGTCGCGGGCAAACTCGCCGGACATGCCCCGGTTGGTTGCACTCAAAACATATCACCTCACGTCGGCCCCCAGGTTGTTGATAATATTGCTGCTGCGGTGGTGGTGGTAAAGGTAGTGGTTGCGGAATTGGGTACTCCACCCGATAGTTCCGGTTGACCCACCGACCGCCTCTGTGGTTTCCCCTTCCTCTGCCATGATCATTCCGTCTCCTATTACTAGGGCCGACTTCAATTACTCCTTCCGCAGGTCTCTTGCCACACCCCATGTGGTCCGCCTCCAGTCTCTTTGCCATGTCGATGATTTCTGCCAGGCTTCCATCGGCTATAAACAAAAGGGCCTGCCTCAGGGGATCCCTTAATCCTTTGTAGAAGCGCTTCACGTAGCCTCTATCGTCCAAATCATAGGAATCGGCAAACCTAGCGAGGTGTTGGAACTCCCTCTGGTACTCCGTTACCGATTTCGATCCCTGCTTCAGCTGCAGAAATTTTTCTTCAAGTCCATCCCGAGCAGAAGAAGGGATGAAGTGATCCAGAAAAGCCTCGGTGAACTCGTTCCAACTGATGTCCGTGTACAACCGCCCTTGGAAGGTGGAGCCCATGAGGGACTTCCACCACCTTTTGGCGTGCAGCTCTAGCAGCGTTACTACCAATGTCACCGCCATGCTGTTCGGACATCTTATGCCAGCCATCAATTCCTGCACGGTATCAAGCCATTCCTCGGTGCACACCGGCGATTCTGTCCCAAGATAGGCAGGAGGGGACAGGGCACGGAAGGTGCTCAACCAGTTGGAGCCTGGCGCTTGTTGTTGCACCGGAGCTTGCTGGGCTTTAAATGCATCCAATATGGCTGACAGTGTTTGTCCCAGTTCCGACTGCTGGAATTGTGAAGGGACGGAAGGGGTAGGAGTGCCCCCAACCGGCTCCACCTGCGCTGGGACCTATACGCAAGGTACAGATTAGGGTCAGGTTGGCTAAAACTAATGTCAAAGTTGGACAACTTAGTGTGAATTACATATGGGCACACCACTGCTTCCGCTAAGTCGGTTTGTCCCCAAACCGACTAATCGAACGGGAGTGGCCCATTGTTACCTGACTGCTGTAGGTGAAGATCGGCTAAGTCTGATACCATTTGTAAGACCCCCCTCCCGGAACACAACACACGGCACGAGGGGAGTCTTATGCCCGAAATAGCCGCCTTGGGGTAGCACTAACACACGGGTTAGCCTTTACCACAAGACGCCTATTCCGCCGGCTACAATCCATATCACAACAATTATGCCAACCCAACCATAACAGAAAAGTAAAGCTAAAAGCAGTTTAGTTCACAGCTAAGTTAAAGTCCAAAAGTAGCGGAAGATAACAAGCACATCAGGCTTGTACAAAAGAACAAGTGTCTAGAAATGTTTTGCCAAATGGCTACATGAAAACACTCACGACTGTCACTGACGGTGCCGATGGCACCACCACCTCAGGTCCTATCATCCGGGCCTGGCTGTCCTGCTGCATAGTCCGTTGCCGCTCTACCTGCGGGGTTTCCTCCTAAAAAGGAAGACGTAGAAACCGTTAGTCATAAGACTAAGTGGCTTCACATCCGCTCCCCCGGCGACTCCTCGGCACCGGGCGGAGAAAGGAACATAGGTACGATATATATATAAGCAAGTAAACAAGCAGGTGCCAGTAAATATGGTGAAGTATAAACTACGCTACACAACTAGCAGTTCTACAAATATCAATAATATATGACAGCAGGCATAATTAATCAAAATAATAACTCAACTTATAAGAGTGCCCATACAAACTTATAAGTTAAGGATCGGCTTAACAGTAAAGTAACTCATCGTATAAGAGTGCCCATACAAACTTATACGATGAGGATCTTGTGTATGCAATGAATGACATGATATGAATGTTATGCAATGACCGAATCATACGCACGCACATGCAAGTTGCTATGTCGACACAGACTAGAAGTTCCCACTTTTCGAGCAGGTAGCTAACCTCTCAGGCGTCGTCCGTCGTAGCCAGACGGCGACAGTGGAGCGGGCGTCTCCACTACTAGGTGGTATCACACTACCTATCCTAGGCCCCCGTACGCCTCAACGCTAAGAACACAACAGCGGAGCTCACATGCGTACTACGGCTCAGAAGGGGTCTTGGGTAAATGTGCACCAAGAACACAGCCCAACCTGGCCTTTGATTTCGAACCGGATGGAACCTCGGAAACGCACGAGGTGCAAGCCCAACCGTTCCCATGGCGCGGAGGAGATCTCGGGTTATGGACACCAAGTATCTAACCCTACCGCCCAAGGTCTACCCATTGGCTCCCATCGGTGTGACGACTGGCGAACCCGTAGACCTGCCACAATCATTATCTCAACATCGCGACACGATGAATCGTCGCACATCACATGCCCCAAAACAACTCACTCGATGCTACCCGTAGGGAGACTTCAACTCTAAGCATCGGTTGTTAATAAACCCCTTGGCTCGGATTACAGTTACAAAATACTCTTCACATAGTGTGCATCATGTTCACGCCCACCTATTCAATGAATTCACCTCAACACTACGCATAATAGATATGTTCAATACCAAATTGTATAAATATATCTTTTACCAATATCAACTCCTAATATCTAGCCTTCCCATCCAATCCAATTCTCTACCATTGCATGGTTATCCCTTGTTACACAACCAAATGAGTAACCATACTAAGTTATAGTAACAACGACATTATAGATATATGGGAGCAAGATATCACATGAGCAAATCACAATCATTGCAAGAGTGCTAACATTATAAATTAACAAGTGCATTAACATAGGATAGTCCAATACTAAAACTGGGATTCCCGGAGCTACAGGAATCCGATCACAATGCACAACCCCTCGTTGGAAAGGTATTCGCGAGGGATACGACTTTCGTGTTGAGTTGATCGCCCAGATCTGGTCGCAACATACCAGAAATTCAACTCGAATACGTATAGGAAACCGTTTCCTGTACGGGAATTTTCCCGAACGCAGCGGACTCGAACCAGCTTTCCCGTGGCTACAGGTATCGCATGGAAACGAGCAACCACTCGTTGGAAAGGTAATTTCAAGGGCTACGACTTTCGTGTTGAGTTGAGCACTCAGATTTGGCCAGAACACCTCCGAAATTGGCCACGAAGGTCGCCGTGTGCAGAAATCAGATTTCTGCACGCATCTTAAGGCGAGATGAACGGCATCCGTTCATCTTCCTCCTTGCAACGACCTCGCATAAACTTCTCCAGAAATCACACCCAACCTTATTTCTCCTTTCAAAGCCAAACCCTCAATGAAAACCCCTCTCATCTCCACTTTGAACGATGAGAAGGTTGAGGGAAACTAAGCCTAGAAAACCTAGGCATGGCTTATCCTAAGAACTCTCCTCCTCACCATCTAGACTCTATGGAGTCGATGTCTCTCCTAAAATAACTATAGATCTAGCACCAAGGGAGAGGGGAGGAAGCTCACCTCAAGTCCAGCGGTACCACCATGGCCGGCCATGAGCCTCGCACTCCTTCGCGGCGGCATTGTTTTTCCCTTGACGGTGGCGGCGTTTTGATTCCTCCAAGGATGGCTCCGGCAAGCTCTTCCTCCTCCTCCAGCCAAGAACTCTCTCAGGAATTTCGGGGCAGAAGAAAGGGGAGTGAATGCTAGGGTTTCCAACTTTTTTCCTTTTTATACATCGCAGACACGGGTAGGCACACGGCCGTGTTCCTACCCGTGTTCGGGTGACACGGCCGTGTTGCCTGCCGTGTCTAGGGCCGTGTTCATCCCAGAACGACTTTCTGCCGTGTCGGGGTTGCGGCACACAGTTAGAGACACGGCCGTGTCTCGACCCGTGTCCTCGGCACACGGGTAGGGACACGCCGTGTCCCAATACCCGTGTACCTCTCTGACTGGAAGCCTATTTTTATGAGGCACACGGGTATGGACACGGCCATGTCCATACCCGTGTCAGCCAGAAGTGTCATTTGCCTTGTTTTTCCTCATTTCCCATACGTCCGCACCTGTTCCCCCACACCCCCATTGGGCTCACCACAGCCCCCTTGACACAAATACGCAAACAAGGGTCCTAGCGCGAATTGGGACGTTACACCGACCATATATAACGATTAGATAATCCTTATATAGAAAAATTAGATGAAAAATATTTTAATGATTTCTTCCCCAATGAGAAGCTTCTCTTAATTAACACATCCCCTTCTCCTTAGTTTGCACACATTGCCATCTTTTTAGTTGTTCATGTGCTCCCAAAAGAGTTCTCCTCTCAACAAAAGAAAAAATTCTTTTATGAGTTAAAGAACTATTTTTGGGAGGACCCAGACCTTTTCCGAGTCGGTACAGACCAAGTGATAAGGAGATGTGTCTCTCTTGAATAAAGATTAGATATTTTAAATCATTTGCATGAAGGACTGACTGGTAGTCACTATCAAGCTGCTCGCTCCGCCCACGAAGTGCTTTGCGTGGGTTTTTACTGGCCTAGACTATTTCAAGATGCCCAAGAATTTGTGAGTAGGTTTGCTAGTTGCCAACGGTCGGGAAATATTGCATTAAAAATGAAATGCCACCAAATTATTTACTTGAGTGCAAAGTTTTCAGACTCTGGGAAATATATTTTGTTTGCCCTCTTCCTTCTAGCTTCGGGAACAAATACATTTTAGTTATTGTCGATTATGTTTCAAGATGGGCAAAAGCCCAAGCTCTTCCTACTAATGATGCCCGAGCCGTAATTATGTTTTTGAAAAAAATTATTTTCTCGATTCGGTGCACCGCAAGCCATTGTTATAGACAGGGTTTCACACTTTTGTAACACGCAGATTTCAAAAATTCTTATTAAATAAGGCATTACACATAAGATTTCAACTGCCTACCACCCCCAAACTAACGGACAAGTCGGAGTAGTGAAAAAAGGGATAAAAAGAACTTTGGAAAAGACTTTTTCCACCTCTAGAAAAGATTGGTCGACCAAATTAGACGATGCTCTATGGGCCTAACGAACAACTTACAAAACCGCCATCGGATGTATGCCGTATCGGTCGGTCTATCAAAAATCGTGCCATTTACTCTTAGAATTAGAAACCCGTGCTTTTTGGGCCTTAAGGTTTTTAAATTTCGATCCCCACTCTGTCAGCAACCTTAAAAAATTTCAACTTAACGAGCTCGACGAGTGGCGCTCTTACACACACGAAAATTTCAAATTTTATAAAGAGAGGACGAAACTTTTTCACGACAAATAGAAAAGTCACCCAAAAACTTCAAATCGGGTGACCAAGTTCTTTTATATAATTCACATTTATGTTTATTTCCTAGAAAACTAAAGTCACGATTGTCTCGTCCGTTTTCTGTTTAAGAAGTTGTTTCGTATGACACTGTATTAATTTCACACCCTAATAAGGGCAATTTCAAAGTGAATGGGTAGCATCTTAAACTCTATTTTTCTGGTGATGATGATGTCAGTTTGAACAATGTTATGTTTCTTCTGCACAAACTTTAAACTAACTTGAGACTATTTATTTTTATTAAAACTTTTAATTATTATTTTGGACAATAATCTTTTGGATAATATAATTTTATTGCGTCGAGCTCAAACGACATTTTAAACAAAGGGCGCTCTTGCGAGGCAACCCAAGTTATTTTTATGTTTTCTTTATTTTACACTTTCTGTCCCGGATAGCTCCGACAAGATGAATCTTCTTTGATCTCCTGCTCCAGTGCAGCTGAATCCATCACGAAGTCTAATGAAGACATTTTAAGAAGTTCCAATGCGCAAGCATGGGGGAGTGATATCAATCAACATTTGCGATGCATAAATCCGGGGAAGTACTTATTTTTCAATTCTATACTTTCATTTATGTTTTAATTTCTCTCTCTCCTTCCCCTCCTTTCTCCATCGAGGACAATGTTCATTTTAATCTTGGGGGAGGATTTCCTCCTTCTCTTGTCTTTATTTTGTTTCCTTTAAAAAAATCAAAATCAAAATTTTTTTTTATATCTTTAAAATCCAAAAAAAGAGAAAATCCAAAAAAAGTGAATATTTCAAAATAAAAAATAAATTTATTATGTTATTTGTTTTTACTTTAATAGGTAAAACTAATTTTTGTATTTCAATAGTACCCGTTGTTTTTGTTTTGTTTTTCTCAAAATTCCAAATAAAGACTTTGGTAATTATTATCCTTTTAATTGTTCTTTTTAATTATGTTTCACAAGTAAAATGATAGCCATGTTGGGTTTATAATTCACGGTAGCATGTTAACGTGAAACGTTTTTCTAAAACTCGCATTTTTATTATGATTTTCGTTCTTTATTTTCTTTACTTTCTTGAAAATCTTTCATCCACTATTGTCTTTCTCGTTTTGGATAATTTTTGTAATGTCAACTTTTGATTGGCGTAGCAGATGTGAACAATCCAAGTCGTCTATTATTTCTATTTTCAAGATAATTTCATTAATCTTCTTTTATTATCTAGGATTTGCTTTTTGAAATATTTCCAAGCTTATGATTTAAATAAATTTAAAATCATAAAAATGATTTAGGCCATTTTTGTTTTCGTTTGAGCCTTCTTACCAACCTAAAATTTTTTATCCCTAGTTTGCTGTTTTTGAGCCTTTTTTGATTTCAATTGATAGCTCCACTTATCATTTTATGTTCACCAAATCTAAAATTTTTCAAACTATCTAATCACACTAACATTTTGAGTTTCATAAAAAAAACAAATTCCTGATTATTATAGGGTTATTTTGTTTTATAATTGGAGAACTTTTTGAAAAAGTATGCTCAAAAGAAGTGTTTACTTTTGTTTGTCCAATTTCTAAATGAAAATAAAAATTATTTTTTGCCTTTGTTTTGAAAATAAAAAAAGAAAAGAAAAGAAAATAGAAAAGAAAAAGAAAGAAAAAATATTTTATTTATGATGATATTTTTGAAACTCTTTATTTTGGTTTAGTCCTAATCAAAATCTTAAACAAACATTTCAGTCCTAATAAGCCCTTTTGATTCATGTTTTTGAATTTTATTTATTAGCTAAGTAAAGAAGTAAATTAGTAATGTTTTGGATTAAAATTTAGATATTTGTTATTTGATTGATATAGTTATAATGTGTCTCTTGGATCTAGTAATAACTTAATGCATTTTTTCATTTTGTTGCTTTGCTTAAATTTATTTAAAAATTTTGTTAAAATTTTGGATGATTTATTTTCGTTAGTAAAATTTATAAATTGTTAAACCATGTTTAAGTAATTATTTTAGGTTTACGTTTCACCTTCTCCCTACTTAGAATTTTGCATAGTACTTGTGTAAGCATAATTAGAACTTTTTGATTAGTCACTTTTTATGATTAGCTAGTTTTTATATCTTTGCTTGGGGACGAGAAAATTTTAAGATTGGGGGAATTTGATAGTACGTTTTGTTGTCTAAACTATTAGGGTATTTTTAGGTTTTTAATACTTAAATAATGTCTTATAAGCTTATATATTGACATCTTTTTGTATATTTTATTATCACTAATATTTTCTCTTCTTTTTGTAGATTTTCTCAGTTTTTATCAAAAATTACCTGACATGCCCCCCTGACACGCCCTCCCTAGGCGTGTCAGCGAGCGTGTAACCCGGTCCTGAAAAAGATTGCTGCCAAAAGCCAAATCCCAACAAAACAATTTGCACGCACCCCTGACACACCCTCCCTTGGCGTGTCTCTGGGCGTGTCACCTTCATACCGAAGCCTGCTACCGTATTGAAAGATTTTCTTTTGCTGCAGTCAACAATACTGACATGCCCCCCACCTACATGGGCATGTCACCGGGCATGTTCCACCTTTTTTGATGACTGGCGGATTTTTGACCAATGATTGAGACATGACATGCCTTACACGCCCCTCCTACACGATCATGTCCCAGAGCATGTCCACCGACGTATAGATGAAATCATCATTTCCGTCGAAATTCAACTCCCGAGGTAAACCCCATACCTAACACGTCCCCAAGATATGCCCTTCCCAGGCGTGACAGGGGGGCGTGACCGACACAAAAAAAGTCTATAAATTCAGGCCTCCCCTTGTGTCCGGTAAGTAGTTTTAGGGTTAGACAGAAGGTGCTGCTCTTTTGTTTCTTAGAGTTTTTCATGCTTCTCCTCTCCCTCTTTCTCATTTTAGGCTTTTTAAACTTAGTTTGTGTACTCCTTTTGTATTATTTTTTGTAATTGATTTGGTAGCCTAATGTAAATGTTAGCATAGGTTTTTATTTCATTGCACTTGTAATCCTTTATTCCAAGTTGTAACTCTCTTTTAGTATTAATATAAAGTGTCCTTTTTATTTATTTTCTTTTAATGTTCTTTTACCCAACTCTCTTCCTCAACTTCTCCATGATTAACTAACCCTCCTTATTCTCGATCTTGATGATCCGAGGTTCGAGTTGATTAAGTTATGATGCTTTAAGTTTACTTTTACTTTTTAGCATTTAGGACTTTGATTTACTCTTGAAAAATCAAGTTTGGAGTTATATCATCGATATACAATTTCCATATTTGTTTTCACTCTTAGCTAGCCGAGAGTCTCATAGTTTGAAGTGAACACTCAAGAGTAAAGAGAGTTGCACGAACCTCTTGAGAGAGACAGACGTTAAATCTCCTAGATTGGAGTGAAATCCAATAGTGGGGTTCGCCGCATAAAGAGAGCTTTAGGTCTCCGATTTGGACGAATGTCCTAAACTCAGTTGGGCCCGACTTCAAGAGAATCATTTTCAAGCTTTAGGACCTCCACGGTAATTTTCCTTTACCCTATTAAGTTAGGGTTTATTATAGAATTTTTAATCAACTTATGCCGAGGTGATTCTAGATCGAGTGCTTTATTATTTCATCATTTTAATCCCTTTGTGTAATCATTTTTAGTAGTTCTTATTTAACTGCAGGTAGTTCTCTTTTCAGCGCTATATTCCTTTTCTTAATTGCAATTAGTTCTCTCATAGCAAACCCTAAAACAATCTTTCGATAAGATAAGTGTCTTCGCGTGAGTAAGATTACTAAATAGTTCCCGGATCTTAATACGACAGTTGTGCCCCATAGCTATAATTCGATAGGTATACTTGTCTAGTTGGATTGCTAGTTCGGTTTTTATTCTCTTCACGATTATTAAACATCATAGGTGCCTTCAAACACATAAACAAATATTTTCATCTTATTTATTACGGTAGCAAGACCCTCACTTCCGCACAAGGTAATTTCACGACAACGGAAAAGGAACTTTTAACGGTCATTTTTGCATTCGATAAGTTTCGCTCATATATAACGCTGTCTAATGTTATCGACCACTCCGCATTAAAATATTTATTAGCTAAAACGGACGCCAAGCTGATAGTACGTTTTGTAGTCTAAACTATTATAATATTTTCCATTTTTAATAAACAAATCATGTCTTGTAAGCTGATTTATTGATCTCATTATGTATATATTATTACCACTAATGTTTTATTCTCATTTTGCAGGTTTTCAGAACTTTTGGCCAAAAATGACCTGACACGCCCCCTGACACGCCCTCCTTGGGCGTGTTGCAGGGCGTGTAGCCTGAACAAAAGGAAGTTTGATGCTAGAACCAGAATACTGAGAAAAACCACTCTCATGCCCCCCATGATACGCCCTCTTTGGGCGTGTCACCCTCATCCCAAAGCCTACTGCCGCATTTAAAGAATTTCGGTTGCTGCATATCAACAGTACTTACACGCCCCCCTATATGGGCATGGCACTTGGGCATGTTTCACCTTTTTCGATGACTTATGGATTTTCGACCAATGATTGATACTTGATGTGCCTTACATGCCCCTGCTATACGGGCGTGGCCCAGGGCGTATGCACTGACGTATAGAAGCAATCATAATTCCCGCCAGAATCCAGAGCCCGAGGTCAACTCTGTGCATGTCACGCCCACTAACATGCCCTCCCCGGGCATAACAGTGGGTGTGACCAAACAGAGAATTTTGCTAATAAATACAGTGGTACACCCTTGTGTCCACGGAAGTTGGGTTGAGAGGAGAGGTGCTGCCCCTTTGTTTCTTAGTGTTTTAAAGTGCTCTTCCCCTCCTTCTCTTTGTCATTTTAGTTCCTTTCTAATCCTAACTTAGTTTAATACTTTTGTATTAGCTTTGGTAATACCTTTAGTAGCTTAATATTAATGCTAGTTTAGGTTTTCTATTTCATTGCACTTGTAATTTTCTTTCAAGTTGTAGTTCTCTCTTTTGATATTAATATAAAGTGCCCCTTTTTTATCTTTGTGTTCTTAATGTTCTTCTACTCATCCCTCCTCCCCCACTTTGTTATGATTAATTAATCCTCCTTGTACTCGATCTTGATGATCCGAGATTCGAGTTGATTAAGTTTTGATACTTTGAATTTTCTTTTTCTTTTTAGGGTTTAGGCCTTCGATTTACTCTTGATTATTCATGTTTAAAGTTATATCATCAATATATAATTTCTATTTCTGTTTTCACTCTTGTCTAGCTGAGAGGCTCATAGTTTGAAGTGAACACTCAAGATTAAAGAGAGTTTGATGCACCCCTCGAGAGAGGTAGATGTCAAAATCTCCACGATTGGAGTGAAATCCAATAGTGCGGTTCACCGCATAAACCGAGCTTTAGGCATCCGATTTGGACGAGAGTTTGGTCGGACCTTCCTAAACTCAGTTGGGCATGACTTCGAGAGAAGCGTATTCAAGCTTTAATAACCTCCACGGTAAAGGACCTTTACCCTATTAAGTTTTTGCGTATTATCGCATCTTTAATCAACTTTTGCCGAGGTGATTCTTGATCGAGTGCTTTTCTATTTCATCGTTCAACCCTTCGTTTTGATCGCTTTTATTAGCTCTTCATTTTGCTACAAGTAGTTATCTCTTTAGCGCAATATTGCGTCCCTTATTCTCAATTAGTTTTCTCTTAACCCTAAAACCATCCTTCAATAAGATAATAGTTTTCGTGTTAGTAGGTTTACTCAACAGTTCCCGGATTTAAATACGACACTTGTGTCCCCCAGCTATAGTTCGATAGGTATATTTGCCTAGTTTGATTGCAATTTTGGCTCTCTTTTCTCTAGCACAAAAAGCGATCACCATGTTTTTGGCACCATTTCCGGGGAGCAACTTTTGTTGATAATTTGAAAACAGGAACCTATTTCTTTAATCATTTCTCTTTCTCATCCTCTTTCTAAAAAGATTAAAAATAAAAAAAATATTAACGCTCTTAATAGAAACCCGCATCACAATTTTTCTACACCACCTTACTCTCTCAAAAAGGGCCAAGTGGCTTAAATACCACTATCTTGTCTAGTACCTTGCGAACACTTCTTTGGGTAGCCCTTGGGATGTTCGGGAGTCAAAACATAAAAAAATCTAGTTCAAAAAATTTTACCTTCTCTTTTTCTAGTTTATTTATTTCTCTTCTTTATCTTCTCTTCTCCTAGTGCATGACGCGCGGGAGTCTGTAGGTTATTTTGGACTTGGACCAGGAAATTGAGCGTACTCTTCGGAGTAGATGGCGATTTCTAGGCACTACTTTCCAAATACCAGTTGATGATTCCGAGTCATTTTCTACTTTAAGAATGGAAGAACCCCACATAGAGGAAGCCGTGTAGAGGCCTATGTCCTATTATGCACGACAAAATCTAGACGGAACATAATCAAGTATCATTCGCCTTACTATAGCTAATAATTATTTTGATTTAAAGCCTAGCATAATTCATATGGCGCAGTAGTATGTGCAATATGACGGACTTCAAGATGAAGATCTGAATGCGCATATAACAAGCTTTCTTGAGATTTGTGACACCTTCAAGATAAATGGTGTCACAAATGATGTTATTATGCTAAGATTATTTCCATTCTCCCTAAGAACAAAAGCTAAAAAATTGTCAATGACTCTGCCAAGAGGGAGCATCACCACTTGGGATCAACTAACTGAAAAATTTCGGACAAAGTATTTTCCGCCAGCTAAAAATGCAAAACTTAGGAACGATATTTATGCCTTTGGACAAATATACTCTAAAACCTTATATGAAACCTGGGAAAGATTTAAAGAACTGTGAAGACAATGCCCCATCATGCGCTGCCTGCATGGTTATAAGTGCAGACGTTTTATAAGCGGCTAAATAAAAATACAAAGCAAATGATAGACGCAACTTCTGGTGGTACTTTAAATCATAAGACCTCGGAAGGAGCTCTTTAGCTTTTCGAGGACATGGACATGAACACCTATCAGTGGAATGTGCCTAGGTCCCTCCCAAACAAAGATGCATGTATCTTTGAAGTAGACAACGTCTCCCAGCTAGCTCTCTAAGGTTAAATATTAAGTAAAAATATTGCGGAGATGACTGCTGCCTCCGCCCCTCAGGTATTGGAATCTCCAACTCCTGCTCCAGAACAATTAGATTATGTTAATAATATTACTTGAAATGCTTTTAATAATTTTTCTGCTGCGAATTTTCATGCTCCTGGTTTTACTTTTACGATTAGTTATAATCCCGCTTTACGGAATCACCTGAATTTTTCGTGGAGTAATCCCTCGAACGCAATGCGCCCACAACCACAAAATGATTTTTATGTACCACCTCTACCTCTTCAAACTATCTAAAACATCCAAGCTTGGAGGAGTTACTTTCTAAATACATAACCATAAATGATGCTATAATAAGAACCTTAACCGGAAGCGTTAAAAATCTAGAAAATCAAGTAGGACAACTCGCAAAACTTATTTATAAGTAACCCACTTGGTCTCTTCGTTCCAATACCAAGCCCAACCCCAGAGAACAAGCAAAATCTATAAATCTTAGGAGTGGGAAGCAAGTTTCTAGTATGGTTAATGAAGAGACCGAGGCAAGCTCCGCCCCCGTTTTGAAAATTCCACCACCCGCTTAAAAAGAAGTTATCACTCTGCTCTCTGCTTTAGAAAAAGATCTAACTCCACCAACCATCTTTAAAAATAATCCAACTCCACCATACCCTTCCGAACATAGCAATCAACGTCAAGATGATCAGTACTTTCACTTCCTAGAGATATTTAAGCAAATCTACATAAATCTGCCCTTCCTTGAAGCGATCTCCCTGATGTCGAAGTACGGTAAGTACCTTAAGGACCTCCAGACTAATAAAAAGAAGTTAGAAAACTTGTCGCACTTCAAGCTAAATGTTAAGTGCTCTGCGGTCTTGACAAAAGGTTTACTAAAGAAGATCAGTTATCCGGGTAGTTTTTCTATACCGTGTCTCTTTGGGGATCTTTTTGTCAATAATGCATTGGCCGACTTAGGTACAAGCATCAACCTGATGCCCCTCTAGTTGTTCAAAAAGTTAAGAATTGGTATCCTCAACCCCACATGCATGAGTATCCAGCTCGCCGATAGATCTGTTTAGTACCTGTTAGGAATAGTGGAGGATGTCTTTGTCAAAGTCGACAAATTCATCTTCCTAGTGGATTTTATCATATTGGACATCAAAGAAGATGCCAGGGTTCCCTTGATCCTTGTCCGATCCTTCCTAGACACCTCCCAAGCTATCATTTACATAAGCAATGGTAAACTATGACTTTGAGAAAAGCGACGATGAAGTGACCTTCTCTATCACCCCTTCGATGAAAAATACCATGGAGAATGATGACTCCTGTTTCTTCTTAGATACCTTAAGTGATGAATCTTCCAATTGCCCTTCTGATAGTGAAAATGAAATTTCTGATTTTTGTCCTGCCTCTACTTTTCCAATGGAATCTCTACAAGTAGCCTCCATGGCGACTAGCCCCACCCCTTTTTATTTTCCGTTTAAAAAAGTCTACGAAGACATAGTTTTTGAAAAAAAAGAATTTCTAAAACCTCGTATGAAGACCCCCCTACCCTAGAATTGAAGGAACTACCGGAACATCTTAAGTATGCCTTCTTAGAAAAGGCTTCCAAGCTACCCGTGATAGTTTCAGCCCACCTGACTGAAGTACAAAATGATGAACTCCTTCTAGTTTTACGTAAACATCGCTGAATTATTATCTGGAAGATATCTGATATCAAGGGCATAAGCCCATCTTTTTGCACTCACAAAATCTTAATGGAAGATAATTCGCGTAACTCCATAAAACTTAAGCGCCATATAAACACAAACATGAAAGAAGTCGTAAAGGGAGATGTTAAGAAAGTGTTAGACGTAGGAATTATCTACCCTATATTTGATAGTAAGTGGTTAGCCCTGTACAGGTAGTGCCGAAAATGGGAGGGATAACTGTAATTATAAATTAAAATAATGATTTAATCCCGACACGGACGGTGACGTGGTGGCGAATGTGTATTGATTATGGTAAGTTAAACGACGCCACCCACAAGGACCACTTTCCCTTGTTGTTCATCGATCAGATTTTAGAGCGATTATTCGTCCATAGCTTTTATTGTTTTCTCGATGGCCTCTTGGGGTATTTTCAAATCACCATCTCTCCCGAGGACTAGGAGAAAACTATGTTTACTTGTCCCTTCGACACCTTCACCTACCGAAGAATGACATTTGGATTGTTCAATGCGCTAGCTATATTCCAGCGATGAATGCTCGCTATCTTCGACAAGTACGTAGAAAGCATTATGGAGGTATTTATGGATGATTTTTCTGTGTTTGGCGATGCCTTTGATAGTTGTTTAGAAAATCTAGAAAAAGTCTTAGAAAGATGCGAAAAAACCAACGTTTCCCTAAATTGGGAAAAATGCCATTTTATTGTGAGGGAAGGGTTAGTTTATGGTCATAAGATTTCTGCGAGAGGAATTGAAGTAGACATAACGAAGATAGAAGTTATCGAGAAGCTGCCGCTGCCTACGAATGTCAAACCTGTAAGAAGTTTCCTAGGACATGTTTATTTCTACCTTCGCTTCATAAAAGTCTTCTCCAAAATCGCCAAACACCATAATTACCTCTTAAAAAAAGACACCCCATTTAGTTTTGATGACCTTTGTCTGTCTGCCTTCGAATTAATAAAAGATAAATTTATTAACGCACCCATTATGATAGCTACGGTGTGGGACCTTCCCTATAAAATTATGTGTGATGCGAGTAGTTTCGTAATGGGAGCCGTATTAGGTCAACGCATATCTAAAAACTTCCACCCCATCTATTACGCAAGTAAAACACTTATATCGGCACAAGAGAATTACACCACAACTGAGAAGGAGCTCCTAGCTATTGTTTTCGCTTTCGATAGATTCCTTTCATATATTACGCTTTTCAAAATTATTGTTTTTACAGACCACTCGGCCCTCAAGTATCTTCTTGCCAAGATGGATGCCAAACCGCCCCTGATTCACTGGGTCTTACTCCTCCAAGAGTTTGACTTAAAAATCTATGATAAGAAAGGAGCTGAGAATTTGTGTAACGCCCCGAAACTCAGAAGAGAAACAGACAGCATTTTAGCCGAGTTTGGGTCTTTGGAAGGTGAACACGACCTGTTACACAGGCGTATCACATGGCCGTGTCGTGCTCGGGTTGTCGAGGATAGGTCGACGATCGTTGAAGGCAGGGAACACGGCCAGGGACATGGGCGTGTCTTAGGGCGTGTCTAGCATACGGCATGTGACACGGGCATGTCACATGGCCGTATCCCCTTCTGGAAGTTTGGGTCCTGTAACTACTGAGAGACATGACCCAGAAAATGGCATATTCTGGTTGACATGGGCGTGTCAAAGTTGATACGGGCATGTCTAAGCCCGTGTCCCATTCGGGACGTGACAGTTCTAGCGCTGATTGGGGTACACAGCCCATGACACGGGCGTGTCCATGGGTGACACGTGTGTGTCACAAACCGTGTACTTTTCTGTTTTTTCCTAATTTATGGCGAGTGTGGAACACCGCCTTGGACATGGGCATGTCACAAGCCATGTTCAGCCTAGAAATGTTTTTTTCAGTGCGAATCGTGGCCGTTCATTTCCTTATTTTAGTATCCAAGGGCTCAGGCTTATTCATCCTAGGTTAAGGCCGAGAATAGGGTTGAAGACCATGATTTCTATTGGTTCAATCTCTTTCAAAGTTCTAGAGAGAGGGGAGAGCAAGGAGGAAGAAGCAAGAGAGATCTGGTTATCATAAGAGATTCAGAGCGCCAAATCGCAAGCCAAATCAAGATCTACGGAGGCGAGGTCATCACTGTGCTTTTTATTCATATAGATTTCCTTGGCGCCAAAGAGAAACCCAAGGTTAATGATTTTCTACTTGGACATGTGAAGTACTCTTTCCCTTTTGCATAGGAAGCCCTCTCTCGCGAGTATGCGGTGAGTTTGAGGTGTTCCTTCGGGTAGATATGAATAGTCCTTGTTGCTTGCATGTAGAGTTTGAAATCGAGGAAACAGACATAGACATGGTGTGTGAAGCCTACCCAGACAAGTTGGTCTGGATCGGTGATGTTTCATTATGCATGATTAGTCGGAGAATACTCCGTGCCTTTGGTTGTTTTTGGGTTTTTTTACGCAGTAGATTGCAACATGGAATCTTGGGGATTAACTCCAAGGTGCACCTGGAAAACTAGGAGAAAATGCATTTCTGCCAACTTGGTGGCCTGGGAGTTAGCCTTGAACAAAACTTGGTTATGTGCATGTTTGATCGAATTCGGGATCCGGCAAAGCTTGACCCGCACATTTAGCTTAAGATTGACAGTGCGTTCTGAGCAACGGGCTTGTGGAACCGGACTCGGGCTATATGGTTTGGTGACAGAGACACTAAATTAGAGACTGGCCATTGGCATAGTTGTGCGAGTCTTAGGAATAGACCGGAAAGACTAAAATGCTCACGAGTATTGCCATCCAAGGGGCAGTGGTGGGACCGCGGTTTTGACCGGGTTCATAGTGTAAGTTCCCTGAGAGCACGGGGTGTTCGGCCGTGTGTTCCTGCACCAGTGGTGTTGTGATTATTCACTATAATGCTTATTATGCTAATAAGTGCAGGGAAGGAGCAGCGCCGACCCGGGTTTGGGGACGAGATCATTATAATTTGGTCAGCTTTAGCTAACCGTTACTTTTGTTTGACACCGTTGCGGTGAATTGTGCTTGCAAGTGCTGCAGAGCCGAGCGACAAATGCTGGGCCAAAGTCCTTGTTGTTGAGCCAGCCCTTGAAGGCCTTATTATGTTTACTTGTGTAACATCCCATTTCCGGCTAGACCCCTAGGAGTCGGTTAGTTGTGGTAGAACCCTAGGGAGCCCAAAAATTGAAATAAATCGACCAAGATTTCGGGTCACGGGTTGGTCACGCGCGTGACCGACCCGTCACGCCCGTGACCTAGGGCGTGACTCATTCGACGATCGTCGATCTCAGGGAGACGATCGTCGGGCGCAGAATTTTCCACCCGGCCCTGTCACGCCCGTGACCCAGGTGTCACGCCCTTGACCTGGTGCGTGACTCCTTCGACGATCGTCGATCTCAGGTAGACGATCGTCGGGCACGGAATTTGCCACACGGGCATGTCACGCCCGTGACCCACAATGTCACGCCCGTGACATTGGGCGTGACCACGTTCGACGATCGTCGATTTCATATCGACGCTCGTCGGCCCAGAATTAGTCACCAGGCATGTCACGCCCGTGACCCGCAATGTCACGCCCGTGACATAGGGCGTGACCACGCTCGACAATCGTTGATTTCAGTTCGACGGTCGTCGACCCAGAATTGGCCACACGGGCCTGTTACGCCCGTGAACCAGGTGTCACACCCATGACCACCCTTCGACGATCGTTGATCTCAGTTCGACGAACGTCGAACCCAGAATTGGCCACTCGTGCCTATCACGCCCGTGACCTATGTGTCACGCCCGTGACCAAAACCGAAATGTCAGCCAGACTGGAAATTTCGGTAACCGACGTCGTAATAAATTCTGATTATGGGAATGAAAACCAAGAGTATTTATGGGCCGTTACCTACTGTAATTATTTAAATAAATAAGGAAATGTTGGTCCAATAGGAAATCGCCACCTGGCAAACATCTCTTCGTTTCCAGCAATTCAATTCCCTGCATCATAACCGAAACGTTATTAAGAAGAAATATTAATGGCCATGAAGTTTCATCCGTTCCCCTCCCCACTTGCTGATCTATAAAAGACTCCTATGAGCTAGGGGAAAAGGTTACACTCTCCATCAAACTGTTTCAGATTTCCCACTTGCTGTTGAAGAATTTCCGGCGACGCCACCACCGCGCCAATGACTTCCCGACGCTCTGCACGCCTCCAGCCCGCAAACAAGGTCCTCCCCTCCCTCTTCTTCTGCGGATAGATCTTTGAAATCGTTAGGAGAGATATCGGGCTCAAAAGAGCCAGATCGGGTGAGCATTTTCCATGCTTTTCCGAAAATTTCATGGTGGCGGGTTTGCTGGAAACCGCATCTCCGGCGGCCGTGCCGCCACCCGACGATAGCCCTCACCTCAACAGAGGTGGTGGTGGTGGTGGCCGGCCAGGGAGATGGCTGGATGGCCGGAAAATAGCTTGGAAAAGCTACAGGAAATTAAGTTTCAGGGCTCTGGTTTCGGGCTGTATAAGAAGATGAACAGTGCCGTTAAATTAGATTTTATTTTTAAAATAATTTCTGAATGAAATATCTGTCATTTTAAATAATTTGGGAAAAATACCTAGAGGCTCCTGCAGGAAAAATAGTCAACACCAATATTGCACCTCTTGGAGTCTAGGGAATTTTAAAATTTGTTTCAAGCATTTTGGACCACTGGATAGACCTCGGCACTCAATTTGGTGAGGTCCACCCATAGGGTAGCCTGATCTTAGAAAAAATTCCCCACTCCAAACAAGTCATCAAAATGACTTGAAATTTGGGGTGTGGCCTAATCCTATCTATATCTGGATGCTGTACAAAAATCAGGATTTTTGGGAAATATTTTTTCTATAGTTTTTAGAAAAATTCAATAATCCTAGCTTAATTTAATAAGATGGTTAAATAATTTTCAAAGCCTCCCAAATTTTGGTGAGTGGTCCCTGGGTTCACCATAAGGTTCTGAATAATTTTTCATCTCATTTGGAGATGGTTTGGATTAGAAATGAACAAACCTAAGTTTTTCCCTAATAAGGGGTCTTAGGTTAAAGGTGCACTTTTGAGATTTGAGTGGTCAGATCATCTCAATAGAGGCTGAAATTTTTTACCACTGGCTAGTAATATTCTCTAGCACCCCCTTATAGAGTTTGAGGTGGATCGGGGTAAGTTTGCCCTAAGAACCAAGGCCAAACCCTAACGATGGATCTTGGTGGTTTGTGAAGGTCGTGGGGTCAAATGACCTTGGATTGACCCGAAATTTGGTGAAGAGGACCATAGGGACAATATAGTTCTCTGAATGAAATCTTAGTAGATTTGGAGACTGTTGGGATACCTAAAAATCTAACCCTAGTTTAGGGTGCAAAACTGGTAGAGATAGGAAATGACACCAAATCACATTGAAAAGTGATGAGAATTGGGTAGAGTAAATTATAGGGATGGTACAAGCTCTGGATATTTTTCTATGAATTTTAAGATCATTATTTTTGATACTTCATTAACGATTTAGAAGCGTGAATGATTTGCTTAGAAAATTTATTATGGAATACACACTTCCTGGAAATTGATGAAATTTAAGCAGAGAACGTTTATTATGATTTTAAATCTCTGTGAATTTTTATGGGATTTTTGGAAGTTTAATTCTAAGGCTTGCTTCATTAAGTATGTTTTACCATGAATATTTGATTAAATCTTTAGTGGTGTTTAGCAAGCTGGTAAAATTATGATTCTTTGCACAAAGATCTTTTCTATATCATACTACTGATTAGTAATTTTTCGAAAATTTTCCGATGAAAAATTTCAGTGCTTCCTTCTTTACGTAGGATTAACATGATTATACTGGATAAATTAATTAGAGGTTAAATACTTTCTGTAAAATTCTGAAAATTTGTATTTGAGGTTATCTTGCTGTTATTTAATGATCATGATTTTTGGGTATCCATTACTTAGGAGGATCAGGTAGTTCATGTTTAAAATGACCCATGGCCCGTTCTTTGGGAAAATTAAATAAATATCACATTAATTAGGAAAATTATAAGTTTCTGGATTTAGACAAATTATGTTATGGTAGACCTCCAGTAAATATTATAGGAGATTTAGAAGTCAATTTGGAGTACCTCCCCTTGTGTACCTCATATAGCTTAGGATGGTCTGCATATAGTAAAACCACGGAATTCTGGTAATTGATGGTTGGTAGGGCAAGCTAATATTAAGTTCATCATTGGAAGTCAGGATAAGTAGAGTGTGAGACTGGTTAAGGATAAAGGAGTACGGGAACGACGAAAGATCGTCCATCCCGGGAAGAAGAGGAAGAGTCTTAATACTCTAGGGTTAGAACTAAAGTAACTAAAAGAGGACCGGGTTAAGGGAGATCAACCAAAAATAATAAGTGCCTTGGGAAAGGGAACTTCAGGCCGTAATGCCGCCATCTTGGTTCCTAGTGCCCCTTGAGAGCCCTTCACGGGGTATGCCGGGGGCAGTCTTGGGCTAACGTAAATCATAGGAATAATAAATTAAAAGAGCAACTAGTATAATAGGGTTGCACATACACACTCCCCGATAGCTAGGAAAGTAGAATAATAGGATTGGTTGCCATTCAGACAGTAGCTCTGAAGGTAGATGCACGGACGGGACTGTCTGGGGGGCCGAGGGCTCGAGGGTTGGAGTACAGAATAAAGGTGGTGGGTCTTCGGTATCTGATTGTCGTTCACACCGACATCGGTACGCTGACTCGGTGGTGTGGGACACTTAGCCAAAGAAAGTCTGGTGGGTACAGCCAGCAGTAGTATGCGGATACTCTAGGTTGTGTTCTTCTAGGGGCGTACAGAAGGGCTAGGCCTGGTAGTGTGGATACCCGCCTAGGAGTGGGGGGCCCGACCCACTGTCTCCGTTTGCCACTACGGAGGTTCCTGGGAGTGAAGCTAGCTGCCCAAACAGGGGGAACTAAAGGTCTGTGCGCATAGAGTCGTGTGCGTGAGTTGCACTTGCATGAATCATGACATAGCATATCACTACACTCATATTTGCATACAATCGACACCGTAACGTATAAATCAGTATGAGACTTTTTATACGATGGGAGCCTTGCAGAAGATCCCTTAACTTATAAGTTTGTATGGGCATTCATATAAGTTAAGGTTACAGACTTATTTACTTGCTTGTTTACTTACTGTTCTCTAGCTGCCTTTTTATACAAATTGCTACTTATTAACTGCTCTCCTTATTACTTACTGCCGTAGGATTGTTAGACCTATTTCATTCTAAATAACCACTAGATTAGCTTCCTTGTCACCTGCTTGATTATTCTCCACTTTTGTAGCTTCCCTTTCCTCCTCTCCACCCGGTGCTTAGGAACTGTGGTGGGAGGGGTAGGGGATGATAGGGCTTAGTCTTTATGACTAATGGTTTTCGAACCACAACATTACAGGAGCTCCGGATGGGAGACAGGGACCAGCACCAGCGGAGTACGGTGCGCATGGAGGTGGGACAGTCTAGCACCGGTGCACCTGCGACTAGCTCCGTGAGTGATTAGTAGTTTTATAGCTTCCGCGTTGAGTGACTTGTAGTGAGGATTCTGATATACTGGGCTCGAGCCGATTTATCTATTTTCTGTTATTATCTATTGATGGACTGGACGTGATTTCACTTTTTATTTACATGTTTATGTGGACTTGTTTACATTTTATGTTTAATTACTTCTCTCTCTAGTGATCGAAAAGGGCGGCAGAATTGGCGTTTTGTAGTGGTCGCCTTCCCGTGAGTCGGTGCCACCGCAAAGCGGCAATTCTGGGCTAAGACCCCGGTGGTTTAAAAAAAAAGGTGGGGGGGGGGGGGGTCTTACAAGTGGTATCAGAGGAAACCTCGATCGAAAGAGAAGTAGTCCACAAAAACCTTGGGCCACCCCCGTGCGTGCTTAGTTTGCAGACAAACAAGCAGCGGAAGCAGTGGTGTGCCCATAAGGGAAATAACATGTGAAAGTCCATCCTAACTCTCCTTAAATTCCATTCATTCGCTCTCTAACAGATGGAATTTTTACTTGTAGCCTGCGATGAACCCTACACCACAGCAGGGGACACCCCAGGCTCAGAATGAGGTCCCGCCCCCGCCGGCTCCAGCTCCGTTCCAGCAGACGGAGATGGGGCAAACACTGAAGGCCATTCTGGAGGCCTTCAGAGCTCAGCAAGCCCCGGCTCCACAGCCAAACCCCGGGGCCAATTGGATGACTGTCTTCCGGGGGACTTTCCCCTCCATCTTACCAGGGGACGGAGTCTGCAGTACGTACGGAGGAATGGTTGGACACCATTTACGAGATGCTGGCAGGGATTCGATGCCCCACGGAGGAGGCAGTCGCTTTGGGAGTCTCTTGCTTAGAGTCACACGGAATGAGGTGGTGGAAATCTCAGCTGGACACCACCTTTGCGGGGATGGACTGCGCTGATATTACTTGGGAGGAGTTCAGAGCAGCGCTCTTGGGACATTTTGTACCTCAGTCGGCGAGGGATGACCTGGAGGATAGGTTCCTGCAGTTGAGACAGTGGAACAGGACTGTGGTGGAGTACTATCAGGAGTTCACTCACCTGGCCCGCTATGCGGACGCCTACCAGTTAGACGATGCTGGCTATGCCCGGAGGTTTTATAAGGGGCTGCAAGATGACATGAGACAGGCCCTCCTTTTCGTCTCAGAGGGGAGTTTGGCCAGGATTCTGGAGATGGTTAAGAAAAGAGAGGCGGATCAGCTTACAGTGAAGAGCTGGAAGAGACCGGCTGATGATTCAGTGATTGGAGGTCGTAGAGACCGTCCTCGGGGCCAGGTTATCGGGGAGGGAAGGAACGGGGATCAGCCTTGTCAGGAGTTTGGGCAGGAGCAGAGGAGTCAGGGGGTATTGGCCCCCCAGCCTATACAGATGCTGGAATTGCCAAGGACGGCAGAGCAGCCACTGGTATGCTATCAATGCAACCAGCCGGGGCATATCAAGAGGAACTGCCCTGTGAGGCGAGCACCCCCACCAGCACATCAGGGCGCTCCACCTCCCCGACAGTTTGGCGGACGAGGATAGGATCAAGGACAAGGATTTTAGGATCGAGGCCGCAGGCCAGAGAGGGAGCAGGTGTATGCTCTAGACCTGACACAGCCCCGGAACCCGGAGCAGGTTATCACAGGTATGGCAGTACTTTTAAATTTTCTTCATATAAACTACTATTTTAAACATAACCTTGTTATAAATTAAGAGAAGATAAACTACAATAAGAATACTAAGACACTTAATTACCCCAGGTATAGTCTTCGTTAGCGGCAAGCCCGCTCACACCCTCTTCGACACTGGTGCGTCACAATCATTCGTGTCGGAGGATTTCGTGAAAGGACTGGCAGGAGTGGAGCCATTCACCGGGAAGATGATGAGGGTGAGCCTACCCGATGGATCAGAGATATTGACCTCTGCTCATTGTAATATGGAAGCGAGGATCGGTGGGAAGGCGTTTGAGGCACCAGCGATGGTTCTGAAGATGCCAGATTACGATCTGATTCTGGGCATGACTTGGCTGTATTGGAACCATGCCCAGATCGATTGCATGGCGAAGAGGATCACCGTGAGGCACGGCGACTCCATCATCATCGAAGGTATTCTACCAGCACCCCGTACCTTACAATCGTCTATGCAGGCTGTTAAGGCCCACCTACAGGGGGAAGAGGTTTATCAGGTTCTCTTTGAGGCGGTCGTAGCCAAGGACTCCATTGCAGATATTCCAGTAGTGCGGGACTTCGCCGACGTGTTTCCAGAGAAGCTACCAGGGTTACCCCCGCACCGAGAGAAGGACTTTCAGATTCAGCTCGTACCGGGGGCTATGCCGGTATCCAGATCTCCCTATCGAATGGCCCCAAATGAGTTGGTGGAATTCCGAAGCCAGCTTCAGGAGTTAGTGGAGGCCGGGTTCGTTCGGCCTAGCTCTTCACCATGGGGAGCTCCGGTGCTGTTCGTTAAGAAGAAGGACGGGACCCTTCGACTGTGCATCGATTACCGGGCTCTGAACAGGTTGACAGTCCGGAATACTTATCCCTTACCACGGATAAACGAGCTATTTGACCAGTTGGAGGGAGCCCATTGGTTCTCAAAGCTGGATCTGAGGTCAGGGTACTACCAGCTTCGCATTCGGGAGGAGGACATCCCGAAGACGGCCTTCAGCAGTAGATACGGCTTGTACGAGTTTACAGTGATGTCGTTCGGGCTCACGAATGCACCCTCCGCATTCATGACCCTGATGAATCAGGTGTTCGAAGAGTATCTGGATGTCTTTGTCATTGTATTCATCGACGACATCCTCATCTATTCAAGGACGGAGGAGGAGCACGCGAGACATCTGGCCTTGACCTTGGAGAAGCTGCGTGAGCATGAGATGTATGCCAAGTACAGCAAGTGCCAGTTCTGGCTAAAGGAGGTGGCCTTTCTGGGCCACGTCATCAGTGGAGCAGGTCTGGCAGTGGATCCGGCAAAGATCCAGGCAGTACGGGATTGGCCATCACTAAAGTCGGCCACGGATGTTCGAAGTTTCTTGGGACTTGCCGGTTACTACCGAAAGTTCGTCGAGGGGTTCTCTCAGATTTCCCTCCCTCTTACATCTCTGATGAAGAAGGAGTCCCCTTTTATCTGGATGCCTCGATGCGAATCTGCCTTCCAGGAGCTGAAGGATCGTCTCACCTCGGCCCCCATCCTTGCTCTTCCATCAGGGAAGGAGGGATTCCAGGTGTATACAGATGCTTCCTATCAGGGGATGGGTGCCGTCCTGATGCAGAATGGGCACGTAATAGCCTATGCCTCCCGTCAGTTGAAGCATCACGAGCAGAACTACACCGTGCACGATTTGGAGATGGGGGCAGTCATTTTTTCTCTTAAGATCTGGCGACACTATCTCTACGGAGTACATTGTGATATCTTCTCCGACCACAAGAATCTGAAGTACGTCGACACCCAGAAGGAGTTAAACATCAGACAGAGCCGCTGGGTGGAGTTTCTCTCAGACTACCAGTATACCATGCACTACCACCCGGGGAAGGCGAACGTGGTCGCGGATGCTCTGAGCCGGAGAGCGAGTATGACAGGAGTAGGCCCGCAGCTGATGGCCTTGGAGTTGATTAGATCATTCGAGGAGATGCAGATTTCTCTAGTGGCTGAGGATGACCCGGAGCTGTACATGGAGTACCTGGGGTCGATGGCTACTACTGATGACATTCGAGACCGCATCAGAGATGGGCAGATGCTGGATGAGAGAGCTGAGCCGATATTCCGAGCCTTGGAGGAAGGCACGACAGGAGATTACTCTTTGAGGGATGGGCTTCTGTGTTTCCGGGGCAGAGTCTACATACCAGCAGGAGGACGGATCCGGGAGGATATTTTGACGGAAGCTCACTGCAGCCGGTATTCGGTACACCCGGGGATCACCAAGATGGTAAAGGATTTAAAGAGGACGATGTACTGGCCGGGTATGAAGAAAGATATTACGTATTTTGTGATGCATTGCGAGGCCTGCCAGCTCGTGAAGGCGGAGTGTAGGAACCCGGTAGGCTTGCTGCAGCCGCTTCCGGTGCCGGAGTGGAAGTTTGAGGATATAGTCATGGACTTCATACATGGGCTACCTCGATCCCGTGCTGGGAATGACTCGATCTGGGTGATAGTGGACAGACTAACAAAGGTGGCCAGATTCATTCCAGTGGCAAAGGACACACCGGTCAGAGTATTAGTACGGAGGTTCGTTGAGCAGTTTGTGCGTTATCATGGTGTGCCCAAGACTATCGTTTCTGATCGAGATGGGCGATTTATATCCAGGGAATGGAGGTCACTCCAGGCCCATCTGGGTTCTCGATTGACATTCAGCACAGCTTTTCACCCTCAGACCGACGGACAGACAGAGCGCACCAACCGTACACTAGAGGATCTGTTGCGACTATGTATTTTGGACCGTGGCGAGCCTTGGGAGAGATTGCTGCCACTGGTCGAGTTTTCGTACAACAACGCTCATCAGTCCAGCATAGGAATGGCTCCATACGAGGCGTTGTACGGAAGGAGGTGCAGGACCCCACTATCATGGGTTTAGGATGAGGACCCGCAGGCACTAGGCTCAGAGTTTGTGGGAGATACAGATGCTCAGATTAGATTGATCCGGGACAGGATGTTGGAAGCCCAGAGCAGACAGGCGAAATTCTACGATGCGAGGCATCGTCAAGTGGAGTTCCAGGTAGGGGACCGAGTTTTCTTGAAGATACGGCCGATGCAGGGAGTTTCGCGGGTGCGTGGGCGGAAGAAGCTCAGTCCGAGATATATGGGGCCTTATAGGATCCTGGAGCGGATCGGCCCCTTAGCCTATAGACTGGAGCTACCGCCGGAGTTAGCGGGATTACATGATGTCTTCCACGTCTCCTCACTTCGGAGGGCTCTGCTACGCCCTGAGCAGCTGATTCCCTCGGCAGATGGCTTGGTGGCCTCGGATCGGTCAGTCAATTTGGAGCCTATCAGGATTGACGATACAGCAGTGCGGGTCTTGCGACGAAAGAAGGTCCCGTTAGTCAAGGTTCTGTGGAACAATCATGGGCAGGAGGAGCATACATGGGAGCCACAGGACTTGATGCGGCAAAAATACCCGGCACTTTTTCGTCAGGTATACCTCACAACCCCTCTGGACAATCAATTTGCCTTCCTGTTTTAAACAAATGGGACTGAAATTCCAAGAATAGGGGCTAATCTTTTGTTTATTGGGGTGTATATACCTAGTTAAGTGGGCGAATTAATCTTAGATTTGAAACTGCACAAAGCAAACATAACGTAGAGATGTAATTTCATTAATTCTCATGGGATGTTACAAGCTTCTTTTCCCGATTAGAGTCTCGTAGGCTAAACCTTGATTTCGTGGACGAAATCTTTGTTTTGTTTATTGGGATTTGTAACATCCCATTTCCGGCTAGACCCCTAGGAGTCGGTTAGTTGTGGTAGAACCCTAGGGAGCCCAAAAATTGAAATAAATCGACCAAGATTTCGGGTCACGGGTTGGTCACGCCCGTGACCGACCCGTCACGCCCGTGACCTAGGGCGTGACTCATTCGACGATCGTCGATCTCAGGGAGACGATCGTCGGGCGCAGAATTTTCCACCCGGCCCTGTCACGCCCGTGACCAAGGTGTCACGCCCGTGACCTGGTGCGTGACTCCTTCGACGATCGTCGATCTCAGGTAGACGATCGTCGGGCGCGGAATTTGCCACACGGGCATGTCACGCCCGTGATCCACAATGTCACGCCCGTGACATTGGGCTTGACCACGTTCGACGATCGTCGATTTCAGTTCGACGATCGAGGGCCCAGAATTAGTCACCAGGCATGTCACGCCCGTGACCCGCAATGTCACGCCCGTGACATAGGGCGTGACCACGCTCGACGATCGTCGATTTCAGTTCGACGGTCGTCGACCCAGAATTGGCCACACGGGCCTGTCACGCCCGTGACCCAGGTGTTACGCCCGTGACCACCCTTCGACGATCGTCGATCTCAGTTTGACGAACGTCGAACCCAGAATTGGCCACTCGTGCCTGTCACGCCAGCGACCTATGTGTCACGCCCGTGACCAAAACTGAAACGTCAGCCAGACTGGAAATTTCGGTAACCGACGTCGTAATAAATTCTGATTATGGGAATGAAAACCAAGAGTATTTATGGGCCGTTACCTACTGTAATTATTTAAATAAATAAGGAAATGTTGGTCCAATAGGAAATCGCCACCTGGCAAACATCTCTTCGTTTCCAGCAATTCAATTCCCTGCATCATAACCGAAACGTTATTAAGAAGAAATATTAATGGCCATGAAGTTTCATCCGTTCCCCTCCCAACTTGCTGATCTATAAAAGACTCCTAAGAGCAAGGGGAAAAGGTTACACTCTCCATCAAACTGTTTCAGATTTCCACCTTGCTGTTGAAGAATTTCCGGCGATGCCACCACCGCGCCAATGGCTTCCCGACGCTCTGCACGCCTCCAGCCCGCGAACAAGGTCCTCCCCTCCCTCTTCTTCTGTGGATAAATCTTAGAAATCGTTAGGAGAGATATCGGGCTCAAAAGAGCCAGATCGGGTGAGCGTTTTCCATGCTTTTCCGAAACTTTCATGGTGGCGGGTTCGCCGGAAACCGCCTCTCCGGCGGCCGTGCCGCCACCTGACGATAGCCCTCACCTCAACAGAGGTGGTGGTGGTGGTGGCCGGCCAGGGAGATGGCTGGATGGCCGGAAAATAGCTTGGAAAAGCTACAGGAAATTAAGTTTCAGGGCTCTGGTTTCGGGCTGTAGAAGAAGATGAACAGTGCCGTTAAATTAGATTTTATTTTTAAAACAATTTCTGAATGAAATATCTGTCATTTTAAATAATTTGGGAAAAATACCTAGAGGCTCCTGCAGGAAAAATAGTCAACACCAATATTGCACCTCTTGGAGTCTAGGGAATTTAAAATTTGTTTCAAGCATTTTGGACCACTGGATAGACCTCGGCACTCAATTTGGTGAGGTCCACCCATAGGGTAGCCTGACCTTAGAAAAAATTCCCCACTCCAAACCAGTCATCAAAACGACTTCAAATTTGGGGTGTGGCCTAATCCTATCTATATCTGGATGCTGTCCAAAAATTAGGATTTTTGGGAAATATTTTTTCTATAGTTTTTAAAAAAATTCAATAATCCTAGCTTAATTTAATTAGATGGTTAAATAATTTCCAAACCCTCCCAAATTTTTGTGAGTGGTCCCTGGGTTCACCATAAGGTTCTGAATAATTTTTCATCTCATTTCGAGATGGTTTGGATTAGAAATGAACAAACCTAAGTTTTGCCCTAATAAGGGGTCTTAGGTTAAAGGTGCACTTTTGAGATTTGAGTGGTCAGATCACCTCAATAGAGGCTGAGATTTTTTACCACTGGCTAGTAATATTCTCTAGCACCCCCTCATAGAGGTTGAGGTGGATCGGGGTAAGTTTGCGCTAAGAACCAAGGCCAAACCCTAAGGATGGATCTTGGTGGTTTGTGAAGGTCGTGGGGTCAAATGACCTTGGATTGACCCGAAATTTGGTGAAGAGGACCATAGGGACAATATAGTTCTCTGAATGAAATCTTAGTAGATTTGGAGACTGTTGGGATACCTAAAAATCTAACCCTAGTTTAGGTTGCAAAACTGGTAGAGATAGGAAATGACACCAAATCACATTGAAAAGTGATGAGAATTGGGTAGAGTAAATTATAGGGATGGTACAAGCTCTGGATATTTTTCTATGAATTTTAAGATCATTATTTTGGATACTTCATTAACGATTTAGAAGCTTGAATGATTAGCTTAGAAAATTTATTATGGAATACACACTACCTGGAAATTGATGAAATTTAAGCAGAGAACGTTTATTATGATTTTAAATCTCTGTGAATTTTTATGGGATTTTTGGAAGTTTAAATCTAAGGCTTGCTTCATTAAGTTTGTTTTACCTTGAATATTTGATTAAATCTTTAGTGGTGTTTAGCAAGCTGGTAAAATTATGATTCTTTGCACAAAGATCTTTTCTATATCATACTACTGATTAGTAATTTTTCTATAATTTTCCGATGAATAATTTCAGTGCTTCCTTCTTTACGTAGGATTAACATGATTATACTGGATAAATTAATTAGAGGTTAAATACTCTCTGTAAAATTCTGAAAATTTGTATTTGAGGTTATCTTGCTGTTATTTAATGATCATGATTTTTAGGTAGCCATTACTTAGGAGGATCAGGTAGTTCATGTTTAAAATGACCCATGGCCCGTCCTTTGGGAAAATTAAATAAATATCAGATTAATTAGGAAAATTATAAGTTTCTAGATTTAGACAAATTATGTTATGGTAGACCTCCAGTAAATATTATAGGAGATTTGGAAGTCAATTTGGAGTACCTCCCCTTGTGTACCTCATATAGCTTAGGATGGTCTGCATATAGTAAAACCACGGAATTCTGGTAGTTGATGGTTGGTAGGGCAAGCTAAGATTGATTTCATCATTGGAAGTCAGGATAAGTAGAGTGTGAGACTGGTTAAGGATAAAGGAGTACGGGAACGACAAAAGATCGTCCATCCCGGGAAGAAGAGAAAGAGTCTTAATACTCTAGGGTTAGAACTAAAGTAACTAAAAGAGGATCGGGTTAAGGGAGATCAACCAATAATAATAAGTGCCTTGCGAAAGGGAACTTCGGGCCATAATGCCGCCGTATTGGTTCGTAGTGCCCCTTGAGAGCCCTTCACGGGGTATGCCGGGGGCAGTCCTGGGCTAATGTAAACCATATGAATAATAAATTAAAAGAGCAACTAGTATAATAGGGTTGCACATACACACTCCCCGATAGCTAGGAAAGTAGAATAATAGGATTGGTTGCCATTCAGACAGTAGCTCTGAAGGTAGATGCACGGACGGGACTGTCCGGGGGGCTGAGGGCTCGAGGGTTGGAGTACAGAATAAAGGTGGTGGGTCTTCGGTATCTGATTGTCATTCACACCGACATCGGTACGCTGACTCGGCGGTGTGGGACACTTAGCCAAAGAAAGTCTGGTGGGTACAGCCAGCATTAGTACGCGGATACTCTAGGTTGTGTTCTTCTAGGGGCGTACGGAAGGGCTAGGCCTGGTAGTGTGGATACCCGCCTAGGAGTGGAGGGCCCGACCCACTATCTCCGTTTGCCACTACGGAGGTTCCTGGGAGTGAAGCTAGCTGCCCGAACAGGGGGAACTAAAGGTCTGTGCGCATAGAGTCGTGTGCGTGAGTTGCACTTGCATGAATCATGGCATAGCATATCACTACACTCATATTTGCATACAACCGACACCCCAACGTATAAATCGGTATGGGACTTTTTATACGATGGGAGACTTGCAGAAGATCCCTTAACTTATAAGTTTGTATGGGCATTCATATAAGTTAAGGTTACTATTGGGTATTGTATCCACACTCACCTAGATTTGCATGAAGTCACCCATGAACTAAGTTGAATCCAGTTGTATTTGATATTTCTCTTTAGCCATATGCTTGCAGGTGTACACTTTAAGTATAGACCAATGTCAGTCTGCAATGGGTCATCAAACACAGGACTTCACAGTGTAATCCCTCACTGTGTAATCCAAGGTGTTGACTCATGTGTAGCCTCTCTATTGGAATATACTTAACCTCAAATCACTTGGAGAAAAGGACAAAAGCTGAAGCTGAAGAAGTTTTATTTGAAAATATTTTTCTATAACTTAGAATTTTTGCTAAGTCATTTTTGCTCGAGAAGTACAATAGTGCTCGAGTAAATTACAACTCTAGGTCTCGAGAAGTTTTTAAAGTGCTCGAGAAAAAGCTCAGCTTACTCGAGAACTTTTTCTTTCAAATCTGGCTGTCATTAATGCTCGAGAGAAAGTTTTCCTTTCTCGAGAAAATGACTTTGCTGCTCGAGAACTAGAATGCTGTGCAAAAATATTTCTAAGGAAAAGTACTCGAGAAATATAACTCTTCCTCTGAAAAAAAGAAGTCTACCTTTCTCGAGAACTATTTCTCTGTTGTTATTTTTCTAAGTTCCTGTGCTCGAGAACAACTTTAGCTTCTCGAGTACTTTCCTCCAGATTTTCCTCTATGTTCAAGTGCTCGAGAAATAATCCATTTGCTCGAGTACTCTAGTCTTCAGGATTTTGATTAAGTCTTTGTGCTCGAGAAGTTTCAAGTTCTCGAATACTTTCTTTCCAGTACTCGAGCAAGTTTACTGTGTGCTCGAGTAATCCAGATATACTTTTTTCTTCTAAGTATAAGTGCTCGAGTAGTACAATTAGTGCTCGAGAAAGTTATTTTTGACAGTATATTTTTCCAAGTCTCAGATCTCGAGACAATCATTTCTATTCTCGAGAACTCCTTGATTCAGTGCTCGAGAACAACCTTCTGTTCTCGAGTACTTCTGACTTAATCTTTTTCTAATTCTGAAATTGTCAAAATCGTTGACCCTCTATTTGTTCTATTTTTCCAATCCTTAATCTGTCATCATCTAATTGGCCCACGTGGCATTACTTTCAATACGATTTGATTTCTGACCGATTAGGCTCCCTATAAAAGGTCTAATCAGTCTCTCTTTTCATTAAGAAGAACTTTAATAATCGTTTATCTTTTCTCTCTCTTCAAGAACGTGAAACGAAAAAGGGCCGAAAAACCCTAAGTTCCCGATTCGTCTTCCCGGTCGCCGCCGCTCACTGTTTCCATCTGGAAGGCCGCCGACGAAGAAAGATCGACGAAGTGACACATAGAATTGAGATCGACCTCGACTTTTTTCGAATCTCTTGATTCCGTGTGTTCCGAAGAACCAGATCTCAAGATCGACGACAGTATCTTCTCCGACTGATTCCTGACAGAGCCGCCATTGTTGAAGGAAGAAGAGACGTCAAGATTTTCTAGATCTGTCACAGTTTTATCATTTTCTGTAAATCTTTATTCTGTAAGAGATTCTTCTCCGAGTTGTAGGAGTTTTCACTCCGAGTATTTGTTGTAGGAAGATTGTGCTTCCGAGTGTAGATCCGGGTTGGATCGAGTTGTAAGATTTCTTTAATCTGAGATAAGTGGAGTAGCCGAGTCTAGTGCGTTACTAGATCGGTGAGAGGGAAAGTGGAGTACCCAAGATCGGGGAACCACTATAAATCTTGTGTCGTCTGTGCTTGTGTTCTTTTTGTATGTGCTGCGATTAGTTTTATTTTATTCCGCAAAAGACGTCGCAATCACCTATTCACCCCCCTCTAGGTGATAATTTAGACAACTAGTCAACTTTCAATTGGTATCAGAGGGAGGTTGATCATATAAAGGTTAACACCTTGATCAGATCTGCCCTAAGTTGTCTAAGAAGTTAGCCAAGCATGGATAAGGCAAAAGATTTTGCAAAGCTTCCACTGTGCACCAAGACAAACTTTCCCATGTGGAAAGAAAGAATTAAATTCTTTATGGAAGCTGTGGATCCAAGGATCTTTATGATAGTTGAAGAAGGTCCCTATGTTCCCATGACAACCTCCACAATAGATCCTACTCTAAAGGTACCAAAGAAACTGATGGATCTTGACAGAGATGAGATTGCACTTGTCTCGTTGGACAAGAAAGCTAAAAACATCATAGCAAGTGCAGTTGATGACTCTATGCTACTGAATCTGATACATTGCCAAAGTGCTAAGGAAATGTGGCAGTGTCTGTTAGTCCTGATGGAAGGCACTGAAGAAGTAAGGGATGACAGAAGATCCCTTCTGAATCAAAAATATGAAGCCTTCAGACAAGGACCAAAGGATTCAATCACAGATACTTTTGAGAACTTCAGCAAAATTGTTAATGGTCTGAAGGGGTATGGCAGGAAGTTCACTAATGGTGACCTGAATGACAAATTCCTCAGATCCCTGACGAAAGAGTGGGATACCAAAGTATGTGCCATTCGGGAGTTTGGCAGACTAGCAGAGACTGACCCACAGAATCTCTTCGGAAAGCTGATGTCTTATGAGATGCAAATAAATACAAGAAAAGCTGAAGAAGAGAAGAGCAGATCCTCTTCAAAGGATAAGACTGTTGCCTTGAAGGCAGAAAGCACAAAAAAGGTCAAAGCTCAATCATCTACTCCTGCTCAGGAAACAATTGAGAGTGAAGAAAGTTCAGAGCCCAGTTCATCAGGCTCAGAGTTGTCTGAAGGAGAGTTCTCTCTCTTATCAAGACAGTTCAAGAAGTTTCTGAACAAAAAGAAGAATTGGAGAGGCAAGGATGCCTCACATAGACGATCACATTATGAAAGTGATCGAAGAAAGAAAGGCTCAAGCAGCCATGACAGGTATGTTCCTAAACAGAACAAACATGTTTCATCTGACATAGTTTGCTATTGTTGCAACAAGCCAGGTCATATGATTGCTGAATGCCCTCATAAGAAAAGAGAAGGAGGAAAGAAGGAAAGCAAGAAACCCTTTCACCAAAAGAAGAATGAAAGGAGCTTCGTGGCTAAGAAAACAAAGACCCTCAGCGACTCAGACTCCTCGGAGTCAAGTGAGGAAGAAGAAGCATATTTTGGGCTGATGGCTCAAACTGATGAGGAGACAGAACCCCAGTACACTGGGAAGGTAAACTCTCACACACCTCTTTCTGAATCTGAGAGTTCTGAACATGAGAATGAGGACAGCTCTTGTGACGATGAGTCTGAACTCATGGTTCAGTACAGAGAGCTGATCAAGGCCTACGACAAATGTCGAAAGGTCGTGAAAGCTCAAGCCAAAGAGATTAAGTTTCTTAAGGCAAGTGAAAGCTCTTTGAGAGAAGAAGGTCTTGAGATGGAATCACTCAAAGGTAAGCTTAACTCTGCCATAAAAGAATTGAATGAGACACTTAGTCTCGTCAGTCTGAAAGAAAAAGTCATTGAGAAACTGGAAGAGCAGTTTGAGGCTGAGAAGAAGCTTGTTGAGAGCTTCTCCAAGCCTAAGACAGTTCTTCCACTAATTGCTGAATTTTCAGCACAGACTGATGGTGCTGGACTAGGCCATGTAGCCTCTTCTAGGAAGACTTCTAGAAGGAATAAGACTCAATGAAAGAATAAGGCAGCCAAGAAAGCCTTAGCCAAAGAAAAATGGAAAGCCCCTCAAGAACAGACTACCTTTAATAAGGTAATCTACCCGACAAACAAGTTTGATCTTGAGTCCTCCTATGGACACTGGTCTAGGCCTACTTATGTAGAGCCAAAGTCTAGATACCAAGGATGGGCACGTCCTAGAAACTTTGGCGAAAGTGTTTTTAAAGCACCTTATGAAGAAATCAGTCTTCAGAGCTATGGTCCATATAATCATGGTCATAACTTTAAGAGAGCACCGAAAGTGAAAGAAGTTGAAGTCTTGTCCACCAAAGAGAGGAAAGCATGTTCATGTCATCAACATGAAGCATCCACCTCCAGTGCAGCTCCTCCTGCTAGACCTCATGTCAAGATGGTCAAGCAAGAGAAGAATGGACAAAGATATAATAGATTTCATTGTTGGTGTTGTGGCAAGATTGGTCACTTCGCCATCGATTGTTGGTTCAACAAAAGTGTTTATGCTGCCCCAAGAGTTATCAATGTGAGAAAGACCGCTCACGATGCTAACATCGGTAGGGGGAGCAATCTAACAAGAGACCAAGGACCCAAACAAATTTGGGTTCCTAAGGAAAAATGATTTTGTGTTTGCAGGTATGTCCAAAGGCCAATAGAACGCCAATATGGTACTTGGACAGTGGATGTTCTCGGCACATGACCGGAACAAAAAGTTTACTTCAAAATTACTCTCCAATCGAGAACGGACCAAAGGTCATCTTTGGAGGCTCCGACCGGGGAGTTACAAAAGGATATGGTACAATTTCTAACGGTAGCGTATCCTTCTCGGATGTTGCTTATGTTGAGGGATTAGAACATAATCTCATAAGCATAAGTCAATTATGCGACAAAGGATACGCTGTTGAGTTTCATGCCAACAAGTGTTTGATAAAAGCGGTTGATAAACAAGAAACCATTTTATCGGCACTCGTAGCAGAAACATATTTTGTCTTAATTTTATTTGCTTGGATTCCTCTACCCCAGTATGTCTTCTTGCTAAAGATAGTGCATCTCTTAGTGACCAATGGCACAAGAGATTAGCACATATTAATTTCAAAACCATTCATAAATTGTTTTCGAAGAATTTGGTGCGTGATGCTCCAAATGTTAAGTGCGAAAAGGAAAGACCTTGTCACGCATGCATTAAAGGCAAGCAAACAAGGGCTACTTTTAAAAGCATTATTGGCAAAGATTCGGACAGGTGTTTACACCTTCTTCATATGGACTTGTTTGGTCCACTGCAAGTTAGAAGTTTAGGAGGTAAGGATTATACGTTGGTCATTGTTGATGATTACTCGCGCTTTGCGTGGGTGTTCTTTTTGAAACACAAGTCGGATACCTTTGATATTTTCACTAATTTTATCAGGCAAATACAGAATGAGTACAACTGCTCCATTGTCAAAATCAGAAGTGACAATGGAACGGAATTCAAATCTGGGGCCATGACGGAATTTTGTGAAAGCCTTGGTATCCTTCATGAGTTTTCCTCTCCTCGGACTCCACAACAAAATGGAGTAGCTGAGAGAAGAAACAGAACACTCATAGAGGCTTGCAGGACTATGTTGAGTGATGCTTCACTACCGGAATATTTCTGGGCTGAAGCCGTCAACACTGCAAGTCACGTGCAAAATCGAGCACTCATAAACAAGAACCATGATAAGACTCCTTATGAACTTTTAAAAGGCAGGAAGCCAACAATATCTTACTTTAGAATCTTTGGTTGTAAGTGCTTTGTACTTAACAACGGCAAGTATCATACCAGTAAGTTTAGCGAAAAGAGTTTTGAAGCCATTTTCGTAGGCTATAGTAGCCAAAGTAAAGCATATAGGATCTTTAACAAGAAATCCTTGGTGGTAGAAGAATCAATTCATGTTATTTTTGATGAGACGAGTTTGTTGCAAAGCAACTCGTCTAGTGTGTTACTTGAAGCTGCAGGTTCCAAGATAAATGAAATAAAGTTGGAGGAACCAAGTGAAGAGAAGGGTGATACCTTCATCGAGATCACTTCTCCAACTACAATTGAGAATGAAGATCAGGATATTGAAGCAGTTCAAAGAAATGAAGTCACTCCAGATGCTGAAGATGTTCCAGATGCTAGGACATTAGAGTTCAGACACTTGAAGGATCATCCAATAGAACAGATCATTGGAAATCCTCGAGACGGTGTCAGAACTCGTAGAGGTACCACTAATGAAAATTTATATTTAAGTTTTCTATCTCAGGTGGAACCAAAGAAGTTGAGGAAGCAAACTGCGACGCATCATGGATACTAGCCATGGAAGAGGAGCTGAACCAATTCAAACGGTGTGAAGTTTGGAAGCTTGTACCAAGACCCAAAGATAAGAACGTTATAGGAACCAAGTGGGTGTATCGGAACAAGCTAGATGAAGATGGTACAATAATAAAGAACAAGGCGCGTCTCGTCGCCAAAGGATACCGACAAGAAGAAGGAATAGACTTCGATCAAACATATGCTCCAGTGGCAAGATTGGAGGCAATAAGATTTTGCAGGTAGCAAGGATGATAGGAAGAGCACCTCAGGAACATGTCAATTCCTAGGAAGAAGGCTTATTTCCTGGAGTAGTAAGAAGCAGAATTATGTCGCAATCTCAACAGCCGAATCAGAGTACATCTCTGCAGGCAGTTGTTGTGCACAACTGCTTTGGATCAAAAATCAGCTTGAAGATTACAACCTGAAGTTTGAAGACATTCCTCTGATGTGTGATTCATCAAGTGCAATTGCCATTGCCAACAATCCAGTGTCACACAGCAGAACAAAACATATAGAGTTGAGATATCATTTTATACGGGAGCATGTGGAGCGAGGAGATATCAACCTTCAATATGTTACAACAGATAGACAAGTTGCAGACATTTTCACAAAGCCACTAGATGAGGCCAAGTTCTCTTTCATCAAGACAGAACTTGGGATGCTCAACAAAGAGGACTAAGGAAAAAAAGCTAAGTAATTCTTTCTCGGGAACTTTACTTTTGCTCGAGAACGATGCTCGAGAACTGTCTACTTCTCGAGCAAGCTTCTCGAGATCTCTTAATTCTGCTCGAGAAAACTTCTCGAGAACTTTCGGTTACGAAAATTTCCTAAGTTCTTTTGTCTCGAGAACTTCACTCAGGGTACTCGAGAACTTAATAAAGTACTCGAGCCTACTTCTCGAGCGCTTGATACTTACGAAAATTCTTAACCCTAATTTCCCGAGTACAGTTTTTGTTAGCTTTTATTATTCTTCGAAATGCCTAGTAGCAGTCCAGATCATTTCTGCCGCTCTTTTACAATATGTATATAAATAGTCAGATTAAAATCGTTAAATCCACTAATCCCAAAATCCCCAAATATCTTGAGACCCTTCGCCTTCCGCCGGTGCCGTGAAAACCAGGAAAACCCCACAGTTTTTCTCCGTTTTTCTTCAATGGCTTCATCTTCTTCCATCGCCAAGCTCGGAATCGGCAGTGAACTCCTTCGAGATAGCATTGCAGACATATCCCCAGACTTTCAGAACCACTTGAACCTCCTGGATATAGCCGGCCTCACTTTTGTCCTAGAACAGAAGTGTCGTCTCCTTCTTCCTCAGGTTCATGAATTCTACCAGAATTTGACAGTCAACACCAGTGGTCATGTTCTCCGATCTACCGTTTCTGGCATCAAGGTCAAACTCACCGCCTCCATCATCAATCAGTTGCTTCATCTACCTCCAGTCACAGAACCAGAAGACCTAACCAATGCAGACTATGACCGTGCCTATTCCTTCTGTGGAATCGCCGGCATACCCTCTGGTATTCGACGCCCCCAGCTGAACCCAGAGAGCAAATTCCTTCTGGACATCATCGGCAAATGCCTTCTCTGTGCTACTGGATCAATCAAACATGCTACAGGAGAGATGTTTGATGTGATGACCTCCATAATCTGCAGGAAGCAATATCCTTTTGGCAGACTGATTCTTGATCACATCAGGTCCAGTCTCAAGAAGCCTGGATTTGCCAGAATTATAACCCTTCTACTCAGTGAACTTGACCCAGCAGTGTTCTCAATGTCCAAAGGCAGTGTTCTGCACTACATGAAGAGGCTCACATTGGACTCCATTAACAGATGGGAGTTGAAATTGCAGAATACCACCCAGGCCACCAGGGCACAAGAACAAGTTCAGGAAGAGGTTGTCAGGACTCCACCTCCCTCTCCTCATCCAGCAATTGAGGGGGAGCCTGCACAACCTTCCCCAGTTCCAAAAATTCCCCCAGTTCCTGCTACAACAGTTGTGGTAAAGGATGTTCCAGAGTACAGGATTCCATCCCCCCTCCAAACCCAGAGATTGTCATCCAGGATGCTTCTCTTGAGGGGGAGCCTGCCTCCATGGATATAGATCTGACTGCCACTTCAGAACAAATTGATGCAATGATCACTGAACTCACTTCTGAGCACCCCAGTTTAGCATCAACAGCTCAGGACCCAGCTCCAGACTCAGTTCCAGACTCAGTTCCAAATTCTGCTCCAGACTCAGTTCCAGACTCAGTTCCAGATTCTGCTCCAGCCACTGCTCAGGACCCAGCTCCACTTGAACTAGTTCCAGAACTGTCTCAGAAACATGCTTCTCCAGAACCAGTTCAGCCCTCCAGTTCTCTTCCCCCATCACCTTCTCACCCAGCTGATACCCAAGGACAGCAAGCTGCTGCTTCCTCCACAACCACTCCCTCTTCTTTTGAGCCAATGACTGACATCCCAGAAACTGATGAGGATGTTCAGGAGGCAGAGTCAGGATTCCTCAAAGGCCACACTACTCCATCCCAACTTTCCTTCCTTCAGGAAATGAAGAAGATGACAACATCCCTCTGAGAAGACAGCCATCCACTTCTACTGTTGTAATTGAAGAGATCACCCCCAGCCCCTCCAATGCACCTTCTCCACCTGCTGCTGCTCAACTACCTCCATCCAGTCTTGCTCCTGCAAGTGCTCCTGCTGCTACTGATTCCATCATAACACTGTTAACACAGTTGTTTGCTGAACAGAAAACCTACATAGACACTGCTGTCAAGAAGGTTCAAGACCAGGTGACTGCACTTGAGAAGGCCATGCACAAAGGCTTTGCTGAAATCCAGGTGAACACAGATACCCTGAAAGAAGCATTTCACAAAGGAGGATTGGCCTTGGATCATACTATAACAAGTATTGGCCACCTCATGGATCAATCAGTTGTGTTGGCTAATAATCAGATTCAGTTGGATAAAAGGACAGATGACAAGTTCTTTAAGCTGACAGGTGAGGTTGGCACCTTTAAGGAAGATGCTATTGCAACCCTTACTATAGAAGTCAGAAAGGGGGAGGAGATTTTCAAGACTATCTCAGCTAAACATTCTGAATCCATCTTGACCAGAATTACCAATGCCAGCCTTGAAACCCAAGCTGACATAGAAGCCAAAGTCATCAAGGCTCAGGATGCATTCCACACCTCCCTGAAAGAAAATGTGCTGAAACATATTGACTCTGTCAAGTTTCATGCCTTTGATACCTCTGTCTGGATGCACAACAATATATTCCCTGACCATCAGATTGACCCCAACTCTATTCCCTATCATCTGAACCCAGTTGCAGTCAGAGAAGCCCTTGCTGAAAGCACTCAAGCCTCTGCTGCCCAAGCTGCTGCTGATGCAATGGCTGCTGTCCAAGCTGAAGAAGATGCTGCTGCTGCTGCTGCCCTTGCTCAGAAGGCCTTCTCTCCATACATTGAACTTCAAGAAACTTTCATGCCAACTGGAGAGGTGTGGGAAGATCTACCTAACCAGCCACCTAATATCCAAACAAAGAAAAGGAAATATGGGGAAGGGCCCTCTGCAAGGAGATCTGCACCTGAACATGATCAAGGCTACAGAAGACATCAGGATGAACCAAGGCAGTATCCAGTACACTCTGAAGTCTGGAGCCCCACCTCCAGGACTTTAATCCTTGAAACTCTGAAGCTGGTAACTCAATTCAGTGAGAGACAACAAGAATTCTACAGCCATGAGGAATGGAGAAAGTATGACAAGAACTGCATTCAGAGGAGGCTGCATGAGTCTAAGTATGGATTTAACAATGCTGCAGCTCCTCCTAAACCTGAAAAGTACTTTCCCAAGCCCTTCAGCTACTTTGAGAGACAAGAGCAGAAGAGATGGCAAGAGGGTGAAAGACAAAAGAGACAGACTGATGGCAAGAAGAAGTAACCTGCACTCTATTTCATAACAGCCTTATGTAACTTTGGGAATAGTGGGAGTTAAAAACATTAATCTGAAAAATCTGATTACTTATATACCTATATGTTTCTGATTGTGCTGTGATTCATTTCTGTTATTCCTGCTCTAGGTTATTTTGATTATGTCACATATGTCTTGCTTACTTGTTGTTATGTATTATTTGTTAAGGGATTCAGCTTAGTGTATAGGGTTCTGACTTCTGCAAATAGGGGGAGATTGTTGGGTATTGTATCCACACTCACCTAGATTTGCATGAAGTCACCCATGAACTAAGTTGAATCCAGTTGTATTTGATATTTCTCTTTAGCCATATGCTTGCAGGTGTACACTTTAAGTATAGACCAATGTCAGTCTGCAATGGGTCATCAAACACAGGACTTCACAGTGTAATCCCTCACTGTGTAATCCAAGGTGTTGACTCATGTGTAGCCTCTCTATTGGAATATACTTAACCTCAAATCACTTGGAGAAAAGGACAAAAGCTGAAGCTGAAGAAGTTTTATTTGAAAATATTTTTCTGTAACTTAGAATTTTGCTAAGTCATTTTTGCTCGAGAAGTACAATAGTGCTCGAGTAAATTACAACTCTAGGTCTCGAGAAGTTTTTAAAGTGCTCGAGAAAAAGCTCAGCTTACTCGAGAACTTTTTCTTTCAAATCTGGCTGTCATTAATGCTCGAGAGAAAGTTTTCCTTTCTCGAGAAAATGACTTTGCTGCTCGAGAACTAGAATGCTGTGCAAAAATATTTCTAAGGAAAAGTACTCGAGAAATATAACTCTTCCTCTGAAAAAAAGAAGTCTACCTTTCTCGAGAACTATTTCTCTGTTGTTATTTTTCTAAGTTCCTGTGCTCGAGAACAACTTTAGCTTCTCGAGTACTTTCCTCCAGATTTTCCTCTATGTTCAAGTGCTCGAGAAATAATCCATTTGCTCGAGTACTCTAGTCTTCAGGATTTTGATTAAGTCTTTGTGCTCGAGAAGTTTCAAGTTCTCGAATACTTTCTTTCCAGTACTCGAGCAAGTTTACTGTGTGCTCGAGTAATCCAGATATACTTTTTCTTCTAAGTATAAGTGCTTGAGTAGTACAATTAGTGCTCGAGAAAGTTATTTTTGACAGTATATTTTTCCAAGTCTCAGATCTCGAGACAATCATTTCTATTCTCGAGAACTCCTTGATTCAGTGCTCGAGAACAACCTTCAGTTCTCGAGTACTTCTGACTTAATCTTTTTCTAATTCTGAAATTGTCAAAATCGTTGACCCTCTATTTGTTCTATTTTTCCAATCCTTAATCTGTCATCATCTAATTGGCCCACGTGGCATTACTTTCAATACGATTTGATTTTTGACCGATTAGGCTCCCTATAAAAGGTCTAATCAGTCTCTCTTTTCATTAAGAAGAACTTTAATAATCGTTTATCTTTTCTCTCTCTTCAAGAACGTGAAACGAAAATGGGCCGAAAAACCCTAAGTTCCCGATTCGTCTTCCCGGTCGCCGCCGCTCACTGTTTCCATCTGGAAGGCCGCCGACGAAGAAAGATCGACGAAGTGACACATAGAATCGAGATCGACCTCGACTTTTTTCGAATCTCTTGATTCCGTGTGTTCCGAAGAACCAGATCTCAAGATCGACGACAGTATCTTCTCCGACTGATTCCTGACAGAGCCGCCATTGTTGAAGGAAGAAGA
Organism: Platanthera zijinensis; assembly: GCA_039513925.1. Taxonomy (NCBI): domain Eukaryota; kingdom Viridiplantae; phylum Streptophyta; class Magnoliopsida; order Asparagales; family Orchidaceae; genus Platanthera; species Platanthera zijinensis. The sequence goes on along the minus strand of CM077082.1, from coordinate 110,191,534 downwards.
GACGTCAAGATTTTCTAGATCTGTCACAGTTTTATCATTTTCTGTAAATCTTTATTCTGTAGGAGATTCTTCTCCGAGTTGTAGGAGTTTTCACTCCGAGTATTTGTTGTAGGAAGATTGTGCTTCCGAGTGTAGATCCGGGTTGGATCGAGTTGTAAGATTTCTTTAATCTGAGATAAGTGGAGTAGCCGAGTCTAGTGCGTTACTAGATCGGTGAGAGGGAAAGTGGAGTACCCAAGATCGGGGAACCACTATAAATCTTGTGTCGTCTGTGCTTGTGTTCTTTTTGTGTGTGCTGCAATTAGTTTTATTTTATTCCGCAAAAGACGTCGCAATCACCTATTCACCCCCCTCTAGGTGATAATTTAGACAACTAGTCAACTTTCAGTTACATACTTATTTACTTGCTTGTTTACTTACTGTTCTCTAGCTGCCTTTTTATACAAATTGCTACTTATTAACTGCTCTCCTTATTACTTACTGCCGTAGGATTGTTAGACCTATTTCATTCTAAATAACCACTAGATTAGCTTCCTTATCACCTGCTTGATTATTCTCCACTTTTGTAGCTTCCCTTTCCTCCTCTCCGCCCGGTGCTTAGGAACTGTAGTGGGAGGGGTAGGGGATGATAGGGCTTAGTCTTTATGACTAATGGTTTTCGAACCACAACATTACAGGAGCTCTAGATGGGAGACAGGGACCCAGCAGTCCAGGGACCAGCACCAGCGAGTACGGTGCGCATGGAGGTGGGACAGTCTAGCACCGGTGCACCTGCGATCAGCTCCGTGAGTGATTAGTAGTTTTATAGCTTCCGCGTTGGGTGACTTGTAGTGAGAATTCTGATGTACTGGGATCGAGCCCATTTATCTATTTTCTGTTATTATCTATTGATGGACTGGATGTGATTTCACTTTTTATTTACATGTTTATGTGGACTTGTTTACATTTTATGTTTAATTACTTCTCTCTCTAGTGATCGAAAAGGGCCGGCAAAATTGGCGTTTTGTAGTGGTCGCCTTCCCGTGAGTCGGTGCCACCGCAAAGCGGCAATTCTGTGCTAAGACCCCGGTGGTTTAAAAAAAGGGGGGGGGGGTCTTACAACTTGTTTAATTCTTGTGTGTTCGTCCCGCGCGCTGATGTATGGAAAACACAGTTTTAAATTTATTGAACTCTTGTTAGGCCATAAGGCCGGTACTTTGTGTACTTTGTAGTTCATTCCTGTTTGGGTTTGTTAGTGGACATTCATGCTTGTGGCTGGGTTCTTATTTTTTAAACTTAATAAATTGCTTCTGTTAGGTGCTCTATGTAGGACGTTACGATTTGAAGAATGATTTCATTGAGAAACCCTTCTGCCTGTCCGTGGAATATGGCATCAGGCCCCGGCCGGACCTACTGTTATATGCTATATGACGGATAGGGGTGTTACAATTTGGTATCACACTACAAGTTTGGGTCAGGCTTAAATGAATTCGTGGACAAATTCAATTTAAGGGGTGGTGAGCACATGTGTGTGCATCACCGTTATAACATGAAAACAATCTATGAATGTCCACTTAGGAATGAAAATACACATGTTTAAGAACCTCCGTGTTCTTATAATTTCTTTTTGCAATATTGTTTGGTCACTTAACGGTGTTTTGCACGACTATAGGTGACCAGGAGTGGTGCAGGGCCGTCAGAACGTCTAGTTTCTGAGGCAAGTAACACACTGAATGATGCGCCGACAACACCTCCTTCGGTTGAAACCATACGATTGGTAGCTGAAGACGTATTTGAGATGATTAATGCACAACCTGTGAGGCAAGTGCAGGAGCCTGCCCCTGCTGTGGAGCAAGTACTGCTCCAAGCGGCAGAACCATGGAGAGTGGAGCAGGTTGTTATGGAGCCAATGATGCCTAGGAGAGCAATGGAGAAACAGCTCAAACACGTTATGGGCTTTAATCCTCCTGTATTCTTGGGGACGAAAACCCCAACTAAAGTGGAGGATTGGCTCTCCAGAGTTAAGAGAGTCTTGATAGCTACATAGACAGAAGGGTGGCATAAGACAACTATTACCACTTTCTTGTTGGATGGCGAGGCAAGACTGTAGTGGGAAGGTTTGGAGTTACACCATTTGAGGGGTAGGAAACTTACTGACGTCTCGATAGAAGAATTCTCGAGACTGATCTTGTCCTGATATCTCCCCTCGTCTCAGAGGATTGCAATGGAGAACGAGTTTCAGAAGTTGGTGCAGGGAGAGAGTAGCGTGGATGAGTACCTCCATGAATTTACACGTTTATGTCAGTATGCAAGTGATGCATTCGTTGATGAGTAGCGAAAGACAAACCGATTCTATAAAGGTATGAGGGATGACTTAAGACTACTTCTCTCGGGGCTGATGACGCATGGATTCTTGACCCTGGTCAACATGGACCGGTCTATGGAGAAAGATATGAAGAATGTGCAGGCAAAGAAAGAATCTAGTGTTAGGAAGTCAGAGTTCAAGGTGCCGCCTTCAAAGTTCGGTTTCCGAAGGTGGAATAAGAAGGCTAGGATATTGGGTCTAGCCCCTTCTTCTGGTACTTCGGGGGCAACAACTAGCCGAACCCCGAGCTCTTGCTTTACTTGTGGGAAGCCGGGGCATTTTTCCCGTGACTTTTGGAGCGGACGTCCAAAGTCTGAGTGGAAGATGGGAGCAACTTACGAGTAAAAGGGAAAGGTAGTGGAGTCAACCGCATCCCATTATACTCATACTCAACCAAGTGTCTACAATCTTGGCCAGCAGGAAGCCATAAAACAAGCTGATATTGTGAAAGGTACGGTTTAAATTTATAGATATTTAGCTTAAAATAATGTTACCTTGCGCATGTTAGCTTATTACTGTTTGTAGAGGCTTTGTTCAGATATGTGATAAACCGACGAGAGCACTCTTCGATACGGGAGCTTCGCACTCCTTTTTGTTTGAAGGTTTCATATCATGCATCAGAGTCCCTTCTTCGATGGCGAAGGACAAATTGGATATGTTGTTTCCGAATGGGTGTTCTATGCGCGCCGATAAAGTTTGTGTCGTAAAGATTCGTATTGCGAGTCAAGAGTTCGAGTTGCTAGCGCCTTCACTGCCGCTTGTATGGTTCAACGTCATTTTTGGTATGGACTGGCTTTCGGAGCAGAAGGCATATATAGATTTCAATCGTAAGGAAGTCAAGTTAGAAGCTGACTGGGAGACAACGTTTGTGGGTTTGAAGGGGTCGAGCAAGACTTTAATGTCTGCTCTTCAGGTGGTCAAGTCAGTTCGTGCTGGTGTTGATCTGTTCTTCACGCTAGTCGTGGTTGTAAAGCCTAAGCCCACTTTGGGTAGCATCCCATTGGTGTGCAAGTACCCTAGCGTGTTTGCGGATAATCTTCCTGGAGCCCCACCTCAGCGGGAGATTGACTTCACGATTGATCTAGTTCCAGGTTCTAAACTTGTGTCATGCTCCCCTTTTAGGTTGGCGCCTAAGGAGATGGAAGAACTAAAGGTTCAACATGAAGAGTTATTGGAGCAGGGTTATGTGCGTCCAAGTTCGTCTCCTTGGAGCGCACCGGTCCTCTTTTTCAAGAAGAAGGATAGAAGTTTGCGACTGTCTATCGATTATAGAGAACTGAATAAATTAACAGAAAAGAACAAGTGCCCAATCCCAAGGATTGATAATCTGTTTGATCAGCTAGTCAGGTCATTGGTGTACTCAAAATTGGATCTTAAGTCCGGTTACTATCAGCTGAAAATAAGGGGAAAATGATATCCCAAAGACAGCATTCATCACGAGATATGGGAATTTCGAGTTTACGGTCATGCCGTTCGGGCTGACTAATGTGCCATCAGTGTTGAAAGTCCACCTAGTGCCAACTACCTTCACCTATGGGGGGATAGGTGTTTTGCAGCGTTTTTGCGGAATTGAAATTGTACCTGCACAAATAAACCAAACAACACAGCACAGAAAGACACAGGCAAATTATAGTGGTTCCCCGATTTGGGTACGTCCACTCTCCACCTTCGACCTATCTCCCAACCAGGGACGACTGGGTCACTTCACCAACCGGATTGAAATCCAATCCTCACACTAACGGAAGGAACCCTTCCAAATGAAGGAGTCACCACTCCTACACCACGGGTTGCACCCAACCCATACAACTAGGAACCAACGTTCCTTTACAACAAAATTGAAAATGGAGTGGATAAGAAATACAAACTACTTATGGAGAATAAGGTGTCCCTCTTTGTTCAATGACGTGTTCTTGAAAACGACGAAGAGTCCAGGACCTTAGATCTCACTTGGAAAGGATCTTCTCTAGATCGGCGGCAAAGAATGATGCGGCGACGCTATGTAGATCCAAACTTCGTAGCTAAGCCGGCAAGGTCTACCAACAGTCTTTCTTGGATCAATCATCTCAATCGATTCGGATAGGGAAGGTATTCCCGATCTACAAATCAAGAGACAAAGGTTCTCAAGAAGGACTCGTGAGACGCGTTGCGTGACAGAGCTTCTGTCGCCGGGAGATCAGGAAGTAACCCCGTTCAGCGGCGGCGACCAACTAACACGAGCGGCGATGGCGACGGAACAAGCCTCGCTATCTAGGTCACGTCGGCGGCTCGGATTTTCTTCTTCTCTGTTCGTTATTTTTACTGTTCAACATACCGATGTATTTATACATTAGGTCATCCAAAATGACCGTTGTGGGCCCCACCAAAAAGAAGCCCTAAGACTGGCTCCAAATCGCGCTTGTTAACTTGGACCGGTCTAGAGAATAGCAGAAATTTGCCTAAGTCAAATTCGGCGAGAATCGTAGGCGATTCTCGACGAATCAGCGAGAATCACCTACGATTCTCGCCGAATTCCAATTAGCTGAATTCTAGCTACATAGAATTAGCAAGCCGGAGAGAATCAGCGGGAAACACAATTGATTCTCGCCGAATCGGCGAGAATGCAAGATCATTCTCGACGATTCGGCGAGAATCACTTAGTGATTCTCGCCGATTCTTCCTTAGCAGAATTCAGGGCGGCGTTGAGACGACCGAAGCGGTCGGCGGGAATCGACGAGTGATTCTCGACGATTCAGCGAGAATCACTAGTGATTCTCGTCGAATCGGCGAGAATCACTTAGTGATTCTCGTCGAATCTAACTTAGACGATTTCTCGTCTTTCTTCCCATGAGTTGCTTTGACCCATCCTTGCTCCTTGTCTCCTCTTGATCTGTCTCAGCCCTGTACTTGAAAATAAGTACACTCCAATAGAGAGAGTACACGTAAGCCAACACATTGATCTGCTCAACGAGGGATTACGTTGCGCAGACCCGCGTATATTGACCCACTACACCCTGATATTGGTGTGTACTTAGCGTGGAATAACTGCATGCACAACTTGAAGACAAGTGATCAAATACAATATGACTTCATCTTAGCTTGACAGGAGGCTTCCTCAAATCCAGGTAATTGTGGATATAATACCCAACAATCTCCCCCTATTTGAAGAAGCCAAAATTCTACTAGCTAAGATGAATTTCACCAATCCAGATAATACATGCATTAAAACAAGAGAGGAACAATAAAAGCAAACAGAGCAATATGAGAGACAATCCTCAACTTACATATATATATATATAGATATCCACGATAATTGTTCATATGTATACATGATGATAATAATAAAAACATAAGGAGTACATTAGCTAAATTCCTAGATCTCTTTATCCTTAGCTATTTCGTATTTTAGCTGCTGCGCCAAGTGCTTGCTGCTTTGACGTTCAAAGTATTCCTTTGGCTTAGGGTAGTATCTGGGAGGGGGAGCTTTATTTGCAACAGTCTTGGACCTGATGAAGATGTTTCTTTTTGCTTCAAAGGTCTTGTGCATCTCCCACTCGTACTGACTGTAGACTTCGTTCCTTTTTATCTCCCCCCTCTATTGCAACGCAAATGTGTCCAAAATGATGCTTCTTGATACTGGGCTCCACCTTTCATTTCGCACCTCATCCTCCTTCAGTCTGATTCTCTTTTCTGTTGGCGTTTCCTTTGAGGTTCCCTCTTGATTTTTTCTTTTGCCTTTAGCTTTTAATAGAGCTTCTTGATCAAACCAGCCACTGCGTTTTGCTCTTGCAGCAGCCCTAACAGCCTTCTTGGCTTAAGCCTCACTCAGTATAACTTCTTCAATACTTGCCTCTTCTTCAGCAGCAGTAATGTACTCCTCTTGCTCCGGAGGAGCAACGGGAACGTGTATGTGCGAGGCTTATTGTACTAACCAATGGGCCGTTTCAAACACATACCTATTCGATTGATTGAATTTGTCAATTATTATCTATTAGATTGATTGAAGGTATCAATTATGATTTTGTTAGAGTTTAAGAGCATACCTATTAGACTGATCGAAATTTTCGATAATTATTTGTTGAAGCCCAGCCATCTTAGCTTTGTACTCTTCCTCCCCCTTTTTGGATTCCACTTCCATTGAGTTTGCGTAAGCGTGCAGGGACTCATCGATGTGTTTCACAGTTTTTGTAAATTCAGCTTGCAGTGTCTTTTGATTGGCGTTTAGGGTCACCATGGTGGCATCAAATTTTTTAATGTTATCTGCCACAACATGTGCATTCTGATTAACGACAGCCAAATCATCCGTGTTCTTCTTAAGACCATAGATCAGCAGAGAGACAGCTGTGCCGGCTTCAGTATACTTTGCCTCGAATTCCTTTTCCATGACATCCAACTTGTGGTTGACTTCCATAATGTTCTTTAACATTAGATCCTCAGATTCTTTAACCCTTTTGAGCACTTTGGCTTGTGTTTTCTCAAACGAGCCCTTTAGCTCATCCAGAATTCCTTAAACTATATTGACAGTATGATTTGCCAGATTGGCTTGTAGTGGATGATCTTCAGGCAAGCCTTGATCTGGGTCTTCAGCAGATGCACTTAGTGAGCTGGACACAAGTACTGTTTCCACAGGGGGAATTTGGGCAGCCTCGGTAGGTTTTTCAGGAATGCTTACCGATAGTTGCTGGGAGGACTCCCCCTCCATTTGTGTACAAGACTCCTCTGGAGCTTGTTCTTCAGCATCATCCCGAGGATCTGAGAGAACTAAGTTGTCAACCTAAATCACCTAGAGGGGGGGGGTGAATAGGTGAAATGCGTGCCAAATGCGAAATAAAAAAATTAACACAGCACAGATAAGTAATCAAGCAATCACACAGACGGCAAGAGATTTATAGTGGTTCCCCAATCTTGGGTACGTCCACTTTCCTCACCGATATAGCAAATCACTAGACTCGGCTACTCCACTATCTCGGATTGCAAACCAATCCTATACCTCGGAACTATGTTCCTACAAAAACTCGAACCCAAACGGATCTACACTCGGAAGATAAAACTTCCTACCACTCGGAGATAGATCTCCTATAATGAAATTTGTTTGAAAAGAAAAACACAAACAACAATTAGCACAGATCTGGATCTTTGACTTTATCTTCTTCTTGAGAGCTTTTCGGTTTGAACAGAAACAGTTGAAGAAGACTTGAGAGAGATCCACGATTCTGAGATCTAGAATCACCACGATCAAGAAAATAAATAAGAGACGATGAAGCACAGAGAGATCGGATGATTCTTCTTGAGTCTGGATCGCTTGAGAATTAGAGATCGATAGCTGCGGCAGAGAGAAGACGATCCAGAGCTTCTTCCAAAAACTTTAATGGCGGCGGATGGAAAGATTAGGGTTTTCAATATTTTCTCTTTCTTAAAAATAATCTTTGTAAAACGCGTGTATTTAGTCAAGTCTGAAAAGACCTATTTATTGGCGGTCTCCAACGGTCATAAGCATAATTAAGGATGACACGTGGACCAATCAGAAAGGACTTTATGAAAATACACAAAGAAACTTGACTTAGAGAAATTCAGGAAATTCGAACAGACACACTCGAGAGATAGAGACATACTCGAGTAAGAGGTTACATACTCGAGTAGATATGAGGGATATACTCGAGTATCAAGATATAAACTACTCGAGTGCTTCAGGGATCAATACTCGAGTGACTTAGAGAGACTACTCGAGTATGAGCAAATATACTCGAGTATAAATACTTGGAAAAATTTCTCAGATAAGACTTGAAGAGCTACTCGAGTATAAGAGTTTGAGATACTCGAGTATGGGGAAGATAGACTACTCGAGTATCTTAGGAAAACTACTCGAGTGATCACTAACCTACTCAAGTATGAAAATCAATCTACTCGAGTACGGAGTTACTTACTCGAGTATTTCAGAGAACTACTCGAGTATGTGGACATAGAAACTTTCTAGGATAAGAAGTCCAGATATACTCGAGTTCAAACAGAACACTTACTCGAGTAACTAACCATCTACTCGAGTATAAGGTATCACTTACTCGAGTGAAAGAAAATTTACTCGAGTATAAGCTTTCATACTTGAGTATATAGAGAATCCACTCGAGTAAGTAGCCCAACCTACTCGAGTACAAACTCACTTACTCGAGTATACCAAAGAAGTACTCGAGTATGTGGACTTAGAAAATTTCTTATGAGATAGACTTCAATACTCCATAGGTCCAAGTGCATGTTGATGAAGTGTGTCCCAATAGAAAGTCTATACATGAGCCAACACCTTGGATCACATAATGAGGAATTACATTGTATGGTCCTGTGTTTGGTGGCCCATTATAGACTGATATTGGTCTACACTTGGCAATAAGAACCTGCACACATACAACTCAAACACAATATCAAATACACCTTAATTCATCTTAGTTCAAAGTCTGACTTCCTACAAATCAGAGGTATTGTGGAGACAAATCCCAACAATCTCTCCCTTTTGGTAGATGTAAGCACCCTCTACACTAAGGTGAATTACTTAGAATAAAAAAAAACAACTAAATATATACTGAAAAAAAAAATAAAACAAGAATAATAAAGATGGCCATAATTAGAATCAAATATATATATATATAGAAATGATTCAAAAGATTAAATGTCCATATCCACATCCTCATTCACTCAAGAAGGGGCTCCTCTATGCAGTCTTTCTCTTTTAAGCTCTTGTCTCTCCAGGTAGCTGAAAGGTTTGGGAAAATAGGTCTTGGGCCTTGGAGGAGCAGCTGGATTGTTATATCCCCAATTTATGTCATGCAATCTGATTTTGATTTGAGATACATCATACGCTTTCCATTCTGCGTTGCTATAGTAGTGATCTCTATTTTCACCAAAATCTGTTACCAGTTTCAAGTAATCAAGGATAAGAGACTTGGAGGTAGGACTCCAAACTTCTGCATGAACAACTTCTGGTCTACCTTCTGTATCTGGGGCAGGCTCTCTCCTTGGTGCAGAATGGCTAGCAGAAGCGCCGTCACCATATTTCCTTTTCTTTCTAGGGGCACCCTGAGAACTTCGAGGAAACTCATCTTGCGACATATCAGCATAAGAAAGAGGAGGCTCAGTCATGTAACCAGTAGGTCTAGGTGAGAAGACTGGCATATATTCTGGAATGTTGGCATAAGCTGGAAAGTTAGCCTTATCTGGAGCACCTGAGGGAGGATGTTCATCAAGAGGATCTAGGACCTTTGGAATAATGGCAGGGTTAAGTTGGGAGTTGGGAAAGTTCTGATTAAGCACCCATACAGCAGTGTCATAGATATAGAACTTTACAGATTGAAGTTGAGCAGGGATGTCTGCTTTCATTTCTTTGACTAGACTATCCACAGATGCTTTAGATTGTTCAGATATTTTTTTCAACTTGTTCTTTGATTATCTTCTCCCCCTTGGTGATATCTACTGAGAGTTGGGAAATTGCTTCATCTCTAAATGTTCCAACTTCCTCACAAACTTTCATAACATTTGCGGTAGCAACCTTGTCCAATTGAATCTGATTATTTGCAACTGTTTTAGCTTGATCTTTGAGTACAACTATACTGGTGATACTATGATCTAGGGCTTTGCCACCCAACTGAAATAGTCTCTTGAGCTCATCAGTGTTTACTTGAATTTCAGCAAAGCCTCTACTCATCTCAGTTTCAAGAGTAGAGATCTTGTTGTTCACTGATGCTAGAGAATCGTGAAAGTATTTTCTTTGTTCACAGAACATTTACCCAATCTGACTGACTAAATCTGAGGAGCTAGACGGATCTGAGGCTGGGGCAGAGGCTGAGGGAACAGGAGCAACCCAGGGGGGAATTTCAGTAATCACAACTGAGCTTTCAGCTCTCTTGAAGGGTGGTATCACAACTGAATGTTCTGTATTGATGAATGAGGGAAGAGAGAAGTCTAGTGTCCTCAGAGGAGCATCCACTGGTTCTGGAGACATGTCCTCGTCATCAGACAGTAGATTAATCTCTGGCTGACCTTACTGTTTATCAGGGGACTGAGCAGGAGAGGTAATGGGGTACTTTTGCAGGCGAGGGAGAAGGATCCTTAGCAGGGGAGGGAGAAGGATCCTTAGTAGGGGAAGGATCTGCTTGAGAGTGATCCTCAGGAGATAGCATAACTGAATCATCTTGAAACACTGGAGCATCTGACCTGAGTTCATCAATCAGTCTGTTAATATCTTCAGCAGTAGAGAGAAGATTTTCTTGAGCTTGAACTTCTGAGGTGAGATCTTCTGGAGGTGGAGAAGGAGGAGGAGTAGGATCTTGAATTAGATCTTGCTGAGAAGAGTCTTTTGAAGCTTTGTGCTGAGGATTAGATGAGGCAGGCTCCCCCTCAAATATTGCACCCGAGGTGGTAATAGAGTGATGTAAAGGAGGAGATGGAATCCTGTCATCTGAGACAAGGTGCTCTCTGGGCTCATCTTCTGAGGTAACAGCTGCTTTTGAGGCTTGAGCAGTGTTGAGGAGTTTGATTTCAAATCTTTATATTGAGAGGATGGATACTTTCTTCATATGATGGAGGGGAGTGCCTTTTGATAAATCAAACACTGTAGGATTAATCTCATGGAGGAGGAGTGATATAATCCTTGCATAGCCTGCTTTTTTCACACTTTCTCTGATTTTGTCCAGGATCATCATTCCAAACTGGAATTTCTTCCGGCAGACTATGGCTTGCAAAATGTCAAAAAGATTTTAGGAAATTTCTCTGAGGGAATAGGTTTTGCATAGAAGAACTTTGGCAATCACATCCACAAGAAATTTGCCCTCTGAATTGTAATCTGCACGGCGGAACGAATATGCTTCATACGGGTTTGTTCCACAGAAGAAGCTGGTTCTGTCAGAATCTTCAGGAGTCAGATCATCTTCTTCATCCACCACTGGCAATATTAGCAGAGTAGCTAAGGAAGTTTTGTACAGACGGATTTTGATCCCACTGACCTTGGATTTTAGAGCTGTACCATTGCGCTTGACCTTCAGATTTTTGTAGAATTCCTCGACTGCAAGGAAAATGACTTTGCACGGTGTCTAGAAGATGAACGAGAGTCCGGCGGTGTCGAACAGAATTAGCAGGTTTCGGAAATGATCGGAGAGGTCAGCTATACCTTCAGGGTCGAGCTCTGAGCTGATTCCGATCTTGGAGGAGGGAGCCATCGACGATTCTGGAGTACGGAAGAGACGAAAAGGACAGAGCTCTGCGGGTTCCGAAAAATGAAGCGACGACGGCTACTCGGGAGAATGAAGAGTGGAAAGGATTTCCGATTTTTCTAAATATATATATGACCCTAATTAAGTTTAAGTAGGAGTGATAAGGATAAAATCATACCTGTTACGGAGCGGCAAACACTTTGGTTCGAATAAGAAAAAGAAAGGAGATTTTCAAATTACTGATTGCCGTATACTCGAGTAAATTTCGCCATACACGAGTATGAGATGGAGTATACATGAGTATGAGATGGAGTATACACGAGTAGGTCGAGTACATACACGAGTAGATTACCAACTACTCGAGTATGGAAATTTTGTTACTCGAGTATTTCCGTTTACTCGTGTATAAGTCTCTATATACTCGAGTATATCACTTTGAAGGACGATTTGCTTGGGAGAATTTTACTGCCACTAATATCTTCAACTCTGAGCCTATCTTTGAATCCACCATCACTATTCCTCTTTGTTGAGCAGCCCGAGTTCCGTTTTGAAGAATGAAAACTTGGACTCCTCCAGCGGTTTGGTGAATATATCAGCGACTTGCCCGTTTATGGAGACATATTGTAGATCTATGTCTCCGTTTTCCACATGCTCCCGGATGAAGTGATATCGAAGATCTATATGCTTTGTCCGGCTGTGGGAGACTGGGTTGTTGGCGATTGCTATTGCGCTGGATGAGTCACAGAACAGAGGAACGTTCTGGAACTTCATGTTATAGTCTTCAAATTGATTCTTGATCCATAGAAGCTGTGCACAATAGCTGCCTGCAGAGATATACTCTGTTTCAGCCGTTGAGATGGCTACACAATTCTGCTTCTTACTGCTCCAGGAAATAAGTCTCCTTCCGAGAAATTGGCAAGTCTCGTAAGTACTTTTCCTGTCGTCTTTGCTTCGGGCAAAATATGCATCTGAAAATCCAATTAGTTCACTATCATTAATTCTTGGCTATCATAAGCCAAGATTTGGTGTACCTTTGAGGTATCTCAAGATTCGCTTTGCAGCAATGTAGTGAGATTCCTTAGAGTTCACCTGAAATCTAGCACATACACATGTGGAAAATATTATGTCTGGTCTACTTGCGGTAAGGTAGAGCAAGGACCCAATTATGCTTCTGTACTTGGTTTCATCAAAAGGTTTCCCTATCTTATCCTTGTCTAGAGACATAGCTGAGGCCATTTGAGTCCTCATAGAGGTTGCATTCTCCATTCCAAATTTCTTAAGTAGCTTTTTGGTGAACTTGGTCTGTGAGATGAAGATTCCATCCTAAGATTGTTTCACTTGAAGCCCTAAGAAATACTTTAGCTCTCCCATACTGCTCATTTCAAACTTCCCTTGCATAAGTTTAAAAAACTTATTGCAGAGGTTGTTGTTTGTAGAGCCAAAAATAATGTCATCGACATAGATTTGCACTAGCAAAATCTTGCCTTTTATTTCCCTAAGAAATAATGTCTTGTCTATCTTTCCTCTTGTGAACTTGTTTTCAAGAAGAAAGGTAGACAGCGTTTCATACCAAGCTCGAGGAGCTTGTTAAAGACCATATAAGGCTTTTTGCAGTAAAAAAACATGATTAGGAAAAGTTGAGTCAACGAAACCTGGCGGTTGCTCTACATACACTTCTTCCTTTATGTCTCCATTCAGGAAGGCAGACTTGACGTCCATCTGATAGACGGTAAAGCCCTTAATTGCAGCATAGGCAAGGAATAACCTGATCGCCTCCAGTCTTGCCACTGGAGCATATGTTTGGTCAAAGTCGATTCCTTCTTCTTGACGATAGCCCTTGGCGACAAGTCTGGCTTTATTATTTATATTTGTTCCATCTTTGTCCATCTTGTTCCGATAGACCCACTTTGTCCCAATGACGTTCTTCCTCTTCGGTCTAGGGACAAGTGTCCAAACTTTGCATCGTTTGAACTGATTCAGCTCATCTTCCATGGCTAGAATCCAGGATGCGTCGGAGTTGGCTTCCTCAAATTTCTTTGGTTCAACCTTTGAAAGAAAACTTAAGTGTAAATTTTCGTTAGTTGTACCTCGACGAGTTCTGACGCCATCCCGAGGATCTCCTATGATTTGGTCTAAGGGATGATCCTTCACGTGTCTGAACTCTAGAGTCATTGCATCTGGGATCTCTTCATCCACTGGAGTTGCATCTTCAGCTGGGATGTGTTCTTCATCTTGATCATCTACCTCTTCAATAGGGGTTGTAGAAGTGATCTTGATGAACGTCTCATCTTTATCTATAGTAGGTTCATCCAAGCTGAGTTCCTTCATCTTTGTACCTGCATCTTCAATAGACAAACTAGAAGAGTTGCTTTACAGCAGACTCGTCTCATCAAATACAATGTGTACCGACTCTTCTACCACCAGAGTTTTTCGATTAAATACTCTATAGGCCTTACAATGCCTACTATAACCTACAAAAATACCTTCAAAGCTTTTCTCGCTAAACTTTGTAGTGTGATACTTGTCGTTGTTAAGTACGAAGCACTTATAGCCAAAGATTCTAAAATATGAAATGGTTGGTTTCCTGCCTTTTAGAAGTTCGTAAGGAGTCTTATCATGGTTCTTGTTGATGAGAGCTCGATTTTGCACGTGACAAGCGGTGTTGACGGCTTCAGCCCAGAAATACTCTGGAAGTGAGGCATCACTCAACATAGTCCGGCAAGCCTCTATGAGTGTTCTGTTCCTTCTCTCAGCTACTCCATTTTGCTGTGGAGTGCGAGGAGAGGAAAAATCATGAAAGATACCTTGACTTTTGCAGAATTCTGCCATGGCTCCAAACTTGAATTCCGTTCCATTATCACTTCTGATTTTGACTACGGAACAGTTGTATTCATTCTGGATTTGCCTAACAAAACTAGTGAGAGTCTGAAGGTCTGACTTGTGTTTCAGAAAGAACACCCACGCAAAGCGCGATTAATCATCCACAATAACCAACGTATATTCCTTACCTCCCAAACATCTAACTTGTAGTGGACCAAACAAGTCCATATGGAGAAGCTGTAAGCTTCTATTGGAATCCTTGCCTATTATGCTTTTAAATGAACTCCTTGTTTGCTTTCCTTTGATACAGGCGTGACAAAGACTATCCATAACGCACTTGACATTAGGTGCATCACGTACTAAGTTTTGAGAGAATAGTTTATTAATAGTTTTGAGATTAATATGTGCTAGTCTCTTGTGCCATTGGTCAGCAAGAGATGCACTACTTTTTGCTAAAAGACACACTGGTGTGAAAGAGTCTATACAAATGAAATTTAAATAGAAAATATTTCTGCTTCGAGTGCCTGATAAAACAGTTTCCATGTTGTCAATCGATTTTATCAAACACTTGTCAGCATGAAATTCAACCACGTATCCTCTGTCGCATAGTTGGCTTATGCTGATGAGATTGTGTTCCAATCCTTCAACATAGGCTACATCCGAAAAAGGTTACGCTACCATTAGTAATCATACCGTAGCCTTTAGTTATTCCTCGATCTGAACCTCCAAAGATGACCTTTGGTCCGTTGCAGACTTAGGTGAAGTTCTGGAGTAGGCTCCTTATCCCGGTCATGTGCCGAGAACATCCACTCTCCAAGTACCAGATTGGCATTTTGGTGGTCTTTGGACATACCTGCAATTACAATCACTTAGCCTTAGGAACCCAAATAAGTTTGGGTCCTTGGTATCGAGTTAGAATACTCCCCTACGAGCATTAGCCTCATGAGTGGTCATTCTCACGTTGCTAACTTGAGGGGTTGTAGCATTTCTAGGATTGAACCAACAATCGATGACAAAATGACCAATTCTGCCACAGCACCAACAGCCGAACCTGTTGTATCTTTATCTAGTGTATTCCAGCTTGATTTTCTGAAGTGATGGTCTAGCAAGAACTTCACTCTTGGAGGAGGAAGCTTCATGATGGTGGCAACTATATGAAGTCTTCTCCTTCATAGGCTTTTCCACAATAGGTTTTACCTTTGGTGTCTTCTTGATGTTATGACCATGAGCATATGGTCCATAGTTCTGAAGTTGAATCTCTTCATAAGGTGCCTTGAAGACACCCTCGCCAAAGTTACGAGGACGTGTCCAACCTTGGTATCTTTACTTAGGCTTCTCGGGGATTGGCCTAGAGAAGTGTCCATCGGTGGACTCATAGTCGAATTCATTCGTAGGAAAGATAACTTTCTTGAATAATACTGGTTCCAAGGGAGATTTCCCTTTTTCTTCAGCTAGAGCCTTCTGGGCAGCCTTATTCTTTCTCTTGGCCTTGTTTCTCCTAGAATATTTACTAGAAGCACCAATGTGGCCTATACCAGCACCCTTGGCCATAGCTGAGAACTCAGCAACGAGTGGAAGAACTGTCTTAGGCTTGGAGAAACTCTCAACAAGTTTCTTCTCAGCCTTGAGTTGTTGTTCCAATTCTTTGATGATTTCATCTTTAAGGTCGAGGTGCTTGAGAGCTTGATTGTATTCTTCCATAGCAGCATCGAAGTTCTCTTGAAAAGAGTTAGCCTTGGTGACTTCTTCTCTCAAGCTGCTCTCACTAGCCTGTAGAGATTTTATCTCTTTGGCTTGAGTTTTCACGACTCTGCGACATTTTTCATAAGCCGTGAGTAACTCCTTATATTGTCCCATGAGTTCAGATTCATCCTCAGAGGAATTGCCCTCTTGCTCATTATCATCATCAGATTCAGAGAGAGGAGTGTGAGATTTTACCTCCCCAGTGAACTGGGGGACTTGTTCATCATCAGAGTGAGCCATGAGCCCGAGGTAAGCTTCCTCTTCTTCACTCGACTCAGATGAGTCGGAGTCGCTGAGAGTTTTACTCTTCTTGGCTAATAAGCTCTTCTCTGTCCTCTTCTTGTGGTATGAGGATTTCTTTTCCTCTCTTTTGTCACCCTCTTTCTTCTTGTGAGGGCAGTCCGCTATGACGTGACCTGGCTTATTACAACAATAGCAAACGATGTCAGTTGAAATCTGTTTATTCTGTTTGGAGTTATATCTGTCAAGGCTACTTGAGCCATTCTTTCACTGATCACCATCATGTCGTGATATTCTGTATGAGGCATCCTTACCTCTCTATTGCTTCTTTTTATTCAAGAATTTCTTGAACTGCCGCGAAAGCAATGAGAACTCTCCTTCAGATAGTTCTGAGCCTGAGGTGCTTTGCTCGGAGCCTTCTTCTTCACTTACTTCTTGAGGAGATGCTGGCGAGGCAGCTTTGCCCTTCCTTGAACTGTCAGCCTTTAGAGCAACCGACTTCTCTTTTTAGGAGATGCGACTTTTCTCATCTTCGGCTTTTCTGGAGTTGATCTAAAGTTCATAGGACATCAGCTTGCCAAATAGATTCTGTGGATCTGTCTCTGCTAGTCTGCCAAACTCTCGGATGGCACAGACTTTGTTGTCCCATTCTTTGGTGAGAGATCTCAGAAACTTATCATTCAGCTCCCTATTAGTAAAGACTCGGCCATAAACTCTCAGTCCATTGACTATCTTAAAGAAGTTTTCAAATGTGTCAGCTATGAGTTCCTTGTGACCTTGTCGGAAGGCTTCATACTTCTGATTTAAGAGGGATCTCCGATCATCCCTAACTTCCTCAGTCCCTTCCATCAGAGTCACCAGGGATTGCCACATCTCCTTGGCAGATTGGTAATGTATAAGATTTTGCAGCATTGAGTCATCGACTGAACTTGCGATAATATTTTTATCTTTCTTGTCTAGGGAGACAAGTGCAATCTCGTCCTTATCCAAGTCCATCAACTTCTTTGGGACCTTTTTGGTTGGGTCTATGGTTGATACAGTCATAGGAACATGCGGACCTTCTTCCACAATCATGAAGATCCGGGGATCTACTGCTTCCATGAACAACTTAACTCTTTCCTTCCACATAGAAAAATTATTCTTGTTGCAGATAGGGAGCTTAGCAAAATCCTTGGTCTTAATCATTCTTGATACTTCTCTGGAGACAACTTGTTGGGGATTAGATCAAGGTATTAACCTTTTAACGATCAACCTCCCTCTGATACCAATTGAGAGAACTAAGTTGTCAACCTAAATCACCTAGAGGGGGGTGAATAGGTGAAATGCGTGCCAAATGCGAAATAAAAAATTAACACAACACAGATAAGTAATCAAGCAATCACACAGACGACAAGAGATTTATAGTGGTTCCCCAATCTTGGGTACGTCCACTTTCATCACCGATCTAGCAAATCACTAGACTCAGCTACTCCACTATCTCGGATTGCAAACCAATCCTACACCTCGGAACTATGTTCCTACAAAAACTCGATCCCAAACGGATCTACACTCGGAACATAAAACTTCCTACCACTCGGAGATAGATCTCCTACAATGAAATTTGTTTGAAAAGAAAAACAAAAACAACAATTAGCACAGATCTGGATCTGTTGGGTCTTGTTTCCACAATGACCTTAATTTGAAGAAGTCCTCCTAAAACAAAGGTGAATTGCAGTTGTATTTGATGTTGTGTTTAAGTTGTGTATGCAGGACTCTATTGCCAAGTGTAGACCAATGTCAGTCTATAGTGGGTCATCAAACACAGGACCAAACAATGTAATCCCTCATTGTGTGATCCAAGGTGTTGACTCACGTATAGTCTCTCTATTGGGATACACTTCATCTAGATGCACTTGGACTCATGGACAAAGAAGGATAGAAGACCTAATTCCAAGATTTCTACTAAGTCCACATACTCGAGTAATATACTCCATATACTCGAGTAGGTGACTTAGTACTCGAGTAGTTGACCTAAGCATACTCGAGAAAAATCCCTCTTACTCATGTATATAAGTGTATACTCGAGTAGATCTTCATATACTCGAGTAAATGGTTTGTTACTCGAGTAGGTCTAAGTTATATACTAGAGTAAAGGATTCTATTTTTATCTGGAAAATATCCTAAGTATACATACTCGAGTACTCCTTTGGTATACTCGAGTAGGTTACTTGATACTCGAGTAGGTTAACTCTCTTACTCGAGTAGTCCTCGAGTTACTCGAGTAGATGCTTTATTTACACTCGAGTAAATCTGGACTGGAAATATAAAGGAATTTCTCTAAGTCTATATACTCGAGTAGACTCTCTACACTCGAGTAATAGCTCAGATACTCGAGTAGTTGACTCCCTCTGTTATACTCGAGTAAACTGTCTTCCAAAGTACTCGAGTACCTCCTTTCTATATACTCGAGTAACACTATCATTTTATCCTGAGAATTTCTCTAAGTAGATATACTCGAGTAATCAACTTCTTTATACTCGAGTGGATCTTTTCTGTCACTCGAGTAGTTGAACCCAGATACTCGAGTATGTTGAAACTCATTCACTCGAGTACTCTTCACTTCTAGTTACTCGAGTAGCAGATAGACATATACTCGAGTATATCATTTCCTCTCGTGTATATGACTCTGATTTTTTTCTGAAAATGGCTAAGACCAGAATTCCAAAGTAATTTTTGAATTCCTCTCCTTTGATTGGTCCACGTGTACTTGTTTAAGTATTGACCGTTACAGAAGTCCTATAAATAGGTCTTGTCAAATCGACAAACCCTAAGAAGAAAAAATAATTTTCTGAATCTGATATTATCACCGACATCGGGAAGCCGACAAGTTCACACCGACAAAATACTGTTCATCTTCTTCTTCGTCGTCGGTCTTCCTCGAAACAGCTATTCAGACAAGAAGAATCACTCGATCATTCCGCGCTTCATCGATCTCTGATCTTTCTCTTGATCGTGGTGATTCCGTATTTCAGATCTGAGGATCTCCTTCGAGTCGTCTTCAACCATTTCTGATCAAGCCAAAGTTCTCAAAGAAGAAGACAGTTGAAGATCCAGATCTGAATAATTCTGTTTGTATTTTTATTTATACAACCTTTTATTCTTGTAGGAATCTTGACTCCGAGTTCTGTAGATCCGGTTTGGATCGAGATTTGTAGGAATGTTTTCATCCGAGTGTAGATCCGGTTTGGATCGAGTTTTGTAGGAACGTGGTTCCGAGTTGTAGGATCGTTTTGATCCGAGATAGTGGAGTAGCCAACTCTAGTGGTTTACTAGATTGGTGAGGTGTAAGTGGATGTACCCAAGGTTGGGGAACCACTATAAATCTTTTGTCGTCTGTGATTGCTTGGTATTGTGCTGTGCTAGTTCCTTAATTTTTATTCCGCAAATAGACGCACATCTCACCTATTCACCCCCCTCTAGGTGATTTAGGTAGACAACTAACCGTCTCTCAATTGGTAGCAGAGGCAGGTTGATCGTTAAAAGGTTAACACCTTGATCTGATCCTACCCGAGTTGTCTTTAGAGAAGTTTCAAGCATGGACAGAGCCAAGGATTTTTCTAAGCTCCCAGTGTGCAATAAGGCAAACTTTCCCATGTGGAAAGAGAGAATAAAACTTTACATGGAAGCTGTTGACACCCGCTTATTCATGATAGTGGAGGAAGACCCTTATATCCCTATGATTGCCTCCACTAGTGATCCTACAAAGGAGGTGCCAAAGAAGTTGATGGATCTTGATAAGAATGATATTGCACTTGTCTCCTTAGACAAGAAAGCCAAGAACATCATCGCAAGTGCAGTCAATGATTCTATGTTGCAAAACCTCATTCACTGCCAATCTGCCAAGGAAATGTGAAGATCTTTAATTATCTTGATGGAAGGTACAGAAGAAGTAAGGGATGATAGGAGATCCCTTTTAAAGGAAGCTATTGCTGACACATATGAAAATTTCTTCAAGATTGTCAATGGGTTGAGGAACTACGGCAGAGTGTTCACAGATGGTGAACTAAACGACAAGTTTCTAAGATCCTTGACAAAGGATTGGGACAACAAGATATGTGCCATAAGAGAGTTTGGAAGATTAGCAGAGACTGACCCTCAGAACCTCTTCGGAAAGCTTATGTCATATGAGCTTCAAATCAATAATAGAAAAGCTGAAGAAGAGTGCAACAGGCCCTCATCCCAAGATATGTTAGTTGCTCTAAGGGCAGACAGCTCAAGGATGGCCAAAGCTACTTCCACTCAAGGAGACTATGAAGAAGAAGAGTCCGAGCCAAGCACCTCAGGCCTAGATTCATCAGATGAAGAGTTTCATCTTCTCTCCCGACAATTCAAGAAGTTTCTTAGCAATAAGAAACAAATGAGAGAAAATGATTCCTCGTCCAGAAGATAACGTCCTGATGGTGATCGTCACAGCAGACATGACAGGTATAAATCTAAACCGAACAAACATGTTTCTTCTAACGTTGTTTGTTATTTCTGCAGTAAGCCAGGGCATATAAGCACTGAGTGCCCTCTGAAGAAGAAAGAAGGAAGAGGCATAAAAAAGAATTCCCCTCAAGGGAAAAGGAAGAAAGAAAGAAGCTTCATTGCCAAAAAGCCAAAGACCCTCAGCGACTCTGACTCATCTGAGTCAAGTGCGGATGAAGAAGCCTACTTCGGGCTTATGGCTTTTTCTGAACAAGAGGACAAAGACAACGGTAACTCCTCATATACCGGGAAGGTAAATTCTCACACACCTCTTTCTGCCTCAGATTCTGACTCAAATGGACATGATGGCTATTCTTCTGGGGAGGATAATTTTGAATTGGTAAATCAGTATCAAGTCTTATTGACAGCATTTGACAAATGCCGGAAGGTAGTCAAATCGCAATCAAAAGAGATTGCATCCCTCAAAGAGGTGGAATCAAATCTGAGGGAGAAGATTGACCAAATGACCCCTCTCAGAGATGAAGTTCAATCTTTGAAGGAGGAAATCAAAGACTTTACTGAATTAGTAAATCATAAAGATTTTCTCCTGGATGAATTGGAAGCAAAGCTAATCATTGAACGAAAGCTGGTTGAAACTCTCACCATGCCTACAACTGTGCTTCCAATCACTAATGGAGAAACCTCCTTTGGGAAAAATAGCAGTACAGGACATAAATCAGCCAAAGGTAAAGGCAAGGCCTTCCCAAGCCAAACTGTTGCCTTACTAAAATATGATCCTTACAATCTTGGGCCAAATAAGAAGAAGACACCGAAAGCTAAAACTGGTGTAACAAAGGCCAAGGAGACAAGGAAGCCATGTACCTGTTGCAATCATGAGGCTTCCTCCTCCAAGTCAGTTGCTCTTGCTAGACCCCCATCCATAAGGTAAAGCAAGAGAATAAGAGAAGATACAACAGGTTTAACTGTTGGTGTTGTGGCAAGTTTGGTCACTTCGCCATAGATTGCTGGTTTAATCCCAGCTATGTTTTAACTCCTCAAGTTGATAATGTGAGAAAGACCACTCATAATGTTAACTCTCATAGGGGGAGGATACTAACAAGAGACCTAGGACCCAATCTTGTTTGGGCTCCTAAGGGATTCTAATCTTGTTGATGCAGGTATGTCCATGGGCCAATAAAATTCTTATCTGGCAATTGGACAAGTAGATGTTCCAGAAAAATTCCTGGAATTAGAAGATTAAGGTACTTCTGTTGAAAATCATGATGGTTTTTAGCAATTGAAGAAGAACTCCATATGCATTGGTTAAGGGGGAGTTTCTAGTGTCCCTTATTTAAAGAGGTCAGAAAGGGGGAGAGCAAAAGGAAATGGAATTTAGAGATGATAAAGGAAGAGAAAATTTGCAAATCTAAATGAAGATTTCAGAAAGGGGGAGAAATGCAAAACAATTCTAGTACAGAAATGGGGAGATTGGTGGACAATTATAGTAAAGAAATGTAAGACAAGCATTCTCTTTCATGTTATTTTGTTTTAATATCTCTAGCAATTCAACTTAGTAGATGGTGTTCTGACTTCTTCAAATAGGGGGAGATTGTTGGGTCTTGTTTCCACAATCACCTTAATTTGAAGAAGTCCTCCTAAAACTAAGGTGAATTGCAGTTGTATTTGATGTTGTGTTTAAGTTGTGTATGCAGGACTCTATTGCCAAGTGTAGACCAATGTCAGTCTATAGTGGGTCATCAAACACAGGACCATACAATGTAATCCCTCATTGTGTGATCCAAGGTGTTGACTCACGTATAGTCTCTCTATTGGGATACACTTCATCTAGATGCACTTGGACTCATGGACAATGAAGGATAGAAGTCCTAATTCCAAGATTTCTACTAAGTCCACATACTCGAGTAATATACTCCATATACTCGAGTAGGTGACTTAGTACTCGAGTAGTTGACTTAAGCATACTCGAGAAAAATCCCTCTTTCTCAAGTATATAAGTGTATACTCGAGTAGAACTTCATATACTCGAGTGAGTAAATTTATATATACTCGACTAAATGGTTTGTTACTCGAGTAGGTCTAAATTATATACTCGAGTAAAGGATTCTATTTTTATCTGGAAAATATCCTAAGTATACATACTTGAGTACTCCTTTGGTATACTCGAGTAGGTTACTTGATACTCGAGTAGGTTAACTCTCTTACTCGAGTAGTCCTCGAGTTACTCGAGTAGATGCTTTATTTACACTCGAGTAAATCTGGACTGGAAATATAAAGGAATTTCTCTAAGTCTATATACTCGAGTAACTCTCTACACTCGAGTTATAGCTCAAATACTCGAGTAGTTGACTCCCTCTGTTATACTCGAGTAAACTGTCTTCCAAAGTACTCGAGTACCTCCTTTCTATATACTCGAGTAACACCATCCTTTTATCCTGAGAATTCCTCTAAGTAGATATACTCGAGTAATCAACTTCTTTATACTCGAGTAGATCTTTTCTGTCAGTCGAGTAGTTGAACCCAGATACTCGAGTATGTTGAAACTCATTCACTCGAGTACTCTTCACTTCTAGTTACTCGAGTAGCAGATAGACATATACTCGAGTATATCATTTCCTCTCGTGTATATGACTCTGATTTTTTTCTGAAAATCACTAAGACCAGAATTCCAAAGTAATTTTTGAATTCCTCACCTTTGATTGGTCCACGTGTACTTGTTTAAGTATTGATCGTTACAGAAGTCCTATAAATAGGTCTTGTCAAATCGACAAACCCTAAGAAGAAAAAATAAGTTTCTGAATCTGATATTATCGCCGACATCGGGAAGCCGACAAGTTCACATCGACAAAATACTGTTCATCTTCTTCTTCGTCGTCGGTCTTCCTCGAAACAGCTATTCAGACAAGAAAAATCACTCGATCATTCCGCGCTTCATCGATCTCTGATCTTTCTCTTGACCGTGGTGATTCCGTATTTCAGATCTGAGGATCTCCTTTGAGTCATCTTCAACCATTTCTGATCAAGCCAAAGTTCTCAAAGAAGAAGACAGTTGAAGATCCAGATCTGAATAATTCTGTTTGTATTTTTATTTATACAACCTTTTATTCTTGTAGGAATCTTGACTCCGAGTTCTGTAGATCCGGTTTGGATCGAGATTTGTAGGAAGGTTTTCTTCCGAGTGTAGATCCCGTTTGGATCGAGTTTTGTAGGAACGTGGTTCCGAGTTGTAGGATCATTTTGATCCGAGATAGTGGAGTAGCCAAGTCTAGTGGTTTACTAGATTGGTGAGGTGTAAGTGGATGTAGCCAAGGTTGGGGAACCATTATAAATCTTTTGTCGTCTGTGATTGCTTGGTATTGTGCTGTGCTAGTTCCTTAATTTTTATTCCGCAAATAGACGCACATCTCACCTATTCACCCCCCTCTAGGTGATTTAGGTAGACAACTAACCGTCTCTCAGGATCTTTGACTTTATCTTCTTCTTGAGAGCTTTTCGGTTTGAACAGAAATAGTTGAAGAAGTCTTGAGAGAGATCCACGATTCTGAGATCTGGAATCACCACAATCAAGAAAATAAATCAGATATGATGAAGCACGGAGAGATCGGATGATTCTTCTTGAGTCTGGATCGCTTGAGAATTAGAGATCGATAGCTGCGGCAGAGAGAAGACGATCCCGAGCTTCTTTCGAAAACTATAATGGCGCCGGATGGAAAGATTACGGTTTTCGGGATTTTCTCTTTCTTAAAAATAATCTTTGTAAAATGCGTGTATTTAGTCAAGTCTGAAAAGACCTATTTATAGGCGGTCTCCAATGGTCATAAGCATAATTAAGGATGACACGTGGATCAATCAGAAAGGACTTTTTGAAAATACACAAAGAAACTTGACTTAGAGAAATTCAGGAAATTCGAACAGACACACTCGAGAGACAGAGACATACTCGAGTAAGAGGTTAGATACTCCAGTAGATATGAGGGATATACTCGAGTATCAAGATAGAAACTACTCGAGTGCTTCAGGGATCAATACTCGAGTGACTTAGAGAGACTACTCGAGTATGAGCAAATATAATCGAGTATAAACACTTGGAAAAATTTCTCAGATAAGACTTGAAGAGCTACTCGAGTATAAGAGTTTGAGATACTCGAGTATAGACTACTCGAGTATCTTAGGAAAACTACTCGAGTGATCACTAACCTACTCGAGTATGAAAATCAATCTACTCGAGTACAGAGTTACTTACTCGAGTATTTCAGAGAACTACTCGAGTATGTGGACTTAGAAACTTTCTAGGATAAGAAGTCCAGATCTACTCGAGTTCAAACAGAATGCTTACTCGAGTAACTAACCATCTACTCGAGTATAAGTCATCACTTACTCGAGTGAAATTAAATTTACTCGAGTATAAGCTTTCATACTTGAGTATATAGAGAATCCACTCGAGTAAGTAGCCCAACCTACTCGAGTACAGACTCACTTACTCGAGTATACCAAAGAAGTACTCGAGTATGTGGACTTAGAAAATTTCTTCTGAGATAGACTTCAATACTCCATAGGTCCAAGTGCATGTTGATGAAGTGTGTCCCAATAGAGAGGTTATACATGAGCCAACACCTTGGATCACACAATGTGGAATTACATTGTATGGTCCTGTGTTTGGTGGCCCATTATAGACTGACATTGGTCTACACTTGGCAATAAGAACCTGCACACATACAACTCAAACACAATATCAAATACACCTTAATTCATCTTAGTTCAAGGTCTGACTTCCTCCAAATCTGAGGTATTGTGGAGACAAATCCCAACAGGATCCAACACTTCCATCTTCTCGATTCCTTCTTCCTCCACCTCATCATCCATGTTCTCAATCTCAACTGAGGCATTGTCTAAATTTCCCTCAACATTCTCCTCGACATCACCTCAATCTCCGAGATCATTATCATTCAGGGCCGCCTCATCTTCCACCTCATCCTCACTTTCTTCTTGCAGGTTCTCAACTGCATCCCGAGCTATCTGAGAGATGTCAGATCTGACATCAGCAGGAGCGGATAGAGACTCCCCCTCAGTTCCTGCAGTTAGTACATCAGGAACCTCACCGGGGACAACCACGGAATCTGCTGGGGTTCTATTGTCCTCAGCCTTATGTGACACAGCCAGAGATTCATCTCATTCTTCTCCCTCGGCAGCTTGCCCTATCCGTCTCTCCCATCTATCAAATACACTGGAGTCCATCTTCTTCAGATAGTGGATGGGAACTCCTTTGCTCATATCAAACTTATTGCCATCCATTTGGTTCAGATAAAGACTAATGATCCGTCCAAAGCTGGGGGTTCTCAGAGTGTCCTTTATTTTCTCAAATAGCATGGCCCCCAGTGGAATTTCTTTCTACAGACGATG
Organism: Platanthera zijinensis; assembly: GCA_039513925.1. Classification (NCBI taxonomy): domain Eukaryota; kingdom Viridiplantae; phylum Streptophyta; class Magnoliopsida; order Asparagales; family Orchidaceae; genus Platanthera; species Platanthera zijinensis. The sequence goes on along the minus strand of CM077082.1, from coordinate 110,165,353 downwards.
ACCATTAAGATCTTAAACATCTCCCCTGAGATATGATCGTGGGATCCTGGTTTACATATCAGGACTTTCCCAACGATGTCAGACAGAAGCTTGCCTTCCTCGTTCATCTCCTTCCTTTTGATGGATTTGATGTTCCTGTAGGTAGGTCGCAGAACAGAAGAGTTCTGGCTCTATCTTGTTCTTCCAGATAATCCTCGTGATCAGAGCTAGAAAGCTGCAAGTATCGAGTCTGTTTCCTTGCAGACATCTTGATCCTAGCACCTACAATCTTACACTTGATGACAGTGTCTTCATCCCGAAGTTTGGCGGTCGCAAAGAACTCCATCACCTCCTAATCCAATATCTTGCAGGGGTGCTCCAGTATAAAGGTGAGTCCAGCCTCTTCAAGCATGAGGATGATGTTCCTGAACTCATCTGAGGCATGTGAAAAATCGGTTCGAACTACTTCACATCCAGTGACCAGGCCGGCAGTGGTTGTTGGAGCCATTATAGACCTAGGGAGGAAATACCCAAGTTGATATCTTATCAGCAATCCTAGTAGGAGGCTACACATTAGACAAGCCACTAAAAAGGAGGAAGAACGGGAATAGACAGTTACCCTAATGTTGAGTGGAAGCCCTTCCGTCCTTTGTTCTTAGTCGTCGGAGGCACAGAGGAGATCCTTGGCGGTTGCAGCTGTGATCGATGGGATGGTGTCGGGATTGTGCGATTCCGTTGGGTTCGGGCGATCGGAGGGAATCCACTAACCAGGCGAATCGACGGGAAGAACACGAACCAGCGAATCGGCGGAATGTTAGTGTAATAGGAAGGCGAATCGACGGGATTAAGGCATAGGGAGAAATCGGTGGGATTTACTCGATCTATATATACCGTAGTGAACCGGGCGGGTTCGACGTGATTACGACAGATTTTCCTAACTGTTTTCTACCGAGAGTTTAGACGGAATTTTTTACACAGCGTTATGAGGCATAAGGACTATGTTATACCCTAGTACAATAATTTTGTAAGGATGCAAATTAATTCAGGTGCACCCTAGACAATAACCGAGGTAGGCAAATATTAAGTTATTGCTCGATCGAGATGAACACAATATTCTGATATCAATTGTAATCTTTTGTAACTCCCATTGACGTACCTTCTTAATTTTCAGTGGGCTTACTTATGCCTGTTGAGGTTCATTTTCAAATGTATAAGTGTGTATCTTCCAAGAATTCTTTAATATTGTATCTAAAGGTCATTTTACAATTTTAATCTTTCCTTAGGTGTACAAGCATATATGTGTATATATACGCATAACCATTTACTTTCGAGAGAAGGAATTCACAAATTTGTCTGGATATATAAATATACACATATATATATATATATATGTAAATATCGATACAATATGACTCAAATATTGAGACTGAATGCAAGTACCTGGGATTATAAGATTTATCATTTAGATCTTCTGTTTAAGGCACACCAAGTGGTCAATTTGAGTATGCATGTGTCGATGGCACTGCTCCTATTCCAGATACTTATTCCAAGTCATTCTTGGAACATCTCCTGTCTGGTTCCCATCAAGTTTATGGGAACCAAGACTATCCTGCAAAGAGAATTACCTTACCTTAGGAGCCCAATATGTATTGGGTCCTAGGTTCTTGTCAGCATAAAAACTCGAATGCCTTCCCACAGGAATCCTATCAGGAAGGCTAACTCTGCCCAGAGGAGGTGGATATGCCCCTGCCCTTGACACAGAGGGGTTGTGCCAACAATCAAAGGCAAAGTGACCCACCTTGCCACAGCACCAACACTCGTGAATGTTGTATTGCCTTTTCAGACTTGACCTACTGACTGAGGTAGTCATGATCTCAGGTCTAAACGGGATAGAGCCGGTTCTGCTCACAACTTTGCCTTTTCCACCTTGACACATGGGAGTGAGGAAAGAATGCATGTGGTGTGAGTCATGAGGCCTGGGAGGTGGTGCCTTCCTTTCAGTCAACACGCTCCCAAAGGCCCCACGGGAGCTTACCACATTTTTCCAGACCCACCTTTCCTGTGTCCTAGGGTGGACAGTGCTGCCGTGAGAGTTGGTTCCAGCAGATTCATGACGAGTTGGGGAGGTGGCCGAGAATACAAATGGTTTAGGATGAGCCTTAGGTATTCTCTCTTGGGTGGCCATGACAGCCCTCGCACTGTGGGTGTTTCCACATGAGGGCTGGTCATCCTTGTAGTGACCACGGTTGTTCTTGTGGTCATACCTGAAGGCATGATGAGTGCCCTTCCTACTTGGTGTGGGATGTCTGAACACAGTCTCCCCATTTCTCCATGAATTAATAATTCGGAAGATCCACCCATTTTCACTTTTTATCATGATAGCATCTACCTTGGAAAAGTTAGACACTATTCTCTTCTCATTATCTAGACGACTCTCTAGATCTGAGATTTTTGAGTCCTTTAACTTGATGGATTCCAATTGGAGATCCATCAAGGTCTTTAGTCGAGCAATCTCCTGAGCTTGCTCCTCAATAAGTAGGTTGCTTTTCTGAAGGGCACTCAGCAGGGAATCAGGATTTTCAATCTTTTGATTGAAATTCAACATATCTCGTGCATCATTAGATACACAGCCATTATAACTATTCCTGTCTTCCGGAACATCAAGGGAAGAGGGGCAAGAAGAGGAAGTTACCTTCTCCTGATTCAGCTCTTCAGAGTTACTGTTAAGATCAGCAGAGACTGTTGAGTCAGCTTCATCAGAACTACTTTCCTCAATTTCTTCTTCAGCATCCGACAAGGACACCGGAGCCCTGATACTGACAGATTGGTCATTACCTTCTTCTTCAGAGATGAGGACCCCCCACATAGGCTTCATCCTCATGTTGACAACTAGTCCCTGCTTTCTCTGATCCCTCCATGAGGTCTGAGATGGTTTGCCACATTGCCTTGGCCGTCCTACATTTTTCCAGTCTAGATCGAGAAGGTCCAGACTAGACATCAATGATGATCTGACGAATCACCTTATCCACATTGTACAATGAGAGTTTAGTCCCAGACATCTCAGTAATGCACTTGGGGATTTGGATATCCTTTCCAGAGCATGAGGTCTTCATGGAAATGAATGGACCCTCTTCCAAGATGAGGGATGCCCGAGAATCGATAGCCTCCAAGTGAAAAGACACTCTCATCTTCCAGATGGGATAATACTCCTTTGTGCACGTGGGGAGTCTTAACGGAGAGATATCATAGTCCAGCTCCATTCTTGTTGACACTGGTGGCAGGATTCTACTCAAGGTGTGAACCTTTTTGATGAGTAACCTCCCTCTGATACCACTTGAAAGTCCACATAGTGCAAACTACCTTCACCTATGGGGGGATAGGTGCTTTGCACCGTTTTTGCGAAATTGAAATTGTACCTGCACAAATAAACCAAACAACACCGCCCAAAAAGACACAAGCAAATTATAGTGGTTCCCCGATTTGGGTACGTCCACTCTCACCCTTCGACCTATCTCCCAACAATGGATGACTCGGTCACTTCACCAACCGGATTGAAATCCAATCCTCACACTAATGGAAGGAACCCTTCCAAACAAAGGAGTTACCACTCCTACACCACGGGTAGCACCCAACCCGTACAACTAGGAACCAACATTCCTTTACAACAAAATTGAAAATGGAGTGTATAAGAAATACAAACTACTTATGGAGAATAAGGTGTCCCTCTTCGTTCAATGACGTGTTCTTGAAGACGACGAAGAGTCCACGTCCTTAGATCTCACTTGGAAAGGATCTTCCCTAGATCGGCGGCAAAGAATGAGGCAGTGACGCTATATAGATCCAAACTTCGTAGCTAAGCCGGCAAGGTCTACCAACAGTCTTTCTTGGATCAATCGTCTCAATCGATTCGGATAGGGAAGGTATTCCCGATCTACAAATCAAGAGACAAAGGTTCTCAAGAAGGACTCATGATACGCGTTGCGTGACAGAGCTTCTGTCACCGGGAGATTAGGAAGTAACCCCGATCAGCGTTGGCGACCAACTAACACGAGCGGCGACGGCGACGGAACAAGCCTCGCGATCTAGGTCACGTCGGCGGCTCGGCTTTTCTTCTTCTCTGTTCGTTATTTTTACTGTTCAACATACCGATGTATTTATACATTAGGTCATCCAAAATGACCGTTGAGGGCCCCACCAAAAAGAAGCCCTAAGACCGGCTCCAAACCGCGCATGTTAACTTGGACCGGTCCAGAGAATAGCAGAAATTTGCCTAAGTCAAATTCGGCGAGAATCGTAAGCGATTCTCGACGAATCGGCGAGAATCACCTACGATTCTCGCCGAATTCCACTTAGCTGAATTCTAGCTACATAGAATTAGCAAGCCGGAGAGATTTAGCAGGAAACACAATTGATTCTCGCCGAATCGGCGAGAATGCAACATCATTCTTGACGATTCGGCGAGAATCACTTAGTGATTCTCGCCGATTCTTCCTTAGCAGAATTCAGGGCGGTGTTGAGACGGCCGGCAGCAATCGGCGGGAATCGACGGGTGATTCTCGACAATTCGGCGAGATTCTCGTCGAATCGGCGAGAATCACTTAGTGATTCTCGTCGAATCTAACTTAGACGATTTCTCGTCTTTCTTCCCGTGAGTTGCTTTGACCCATCTTTGCTCCTTGTCTCCTCTTAATCTGTCTCAGCCCTGTACTTGAAAATTAGTACATTCCAATAGAGAGAGTACACGTAAGCCAACACACTGATCTGTTCAACGAGGGATTACGTTGCGCAGACCCATGTATATTGACCATTGCACCGTGAAATTGGTGTACACTTAGCGTGGAATAACTACAAGCACAACTTGAAGACAAGTGATCAAATACAATGTGACTTCATCTTAGCTTAATAGGAGGCTTCCTCAAATCCAGGTAATTGTGGATACAATACCCAACAAGTGTTCATGGATCTGATGAACAGAACGTTCAGGGTGTACTTAGACCACTTTGTTATCGTATTTATCGATGATATATTGGTGTACTTGCAGTGCGAAGAAGATCAGTTCACGCATATGCATTTGATTTTGGAGACGCTGAGGAGGAACGAACTATACGAACAGTTCTCCAAAATGTGAGTTTGGGTTTCCCTCAGTAGTGTTCCTTGGTCACATAGTCAGTGGAGAACGGATTGCGGTGGATCTGGCAAAGATAGTTGCGATACGAGAGTTGCCAGTATTGTCTACGGTAGCGGAAGTCTTGAGTTTTCTAGGGCTTGCCGTGTACTACAGGAGCATCGTAGAGAACTTTTCGCAGATAGTGTTACTTCCCACGACTTTGACATGGACAGATCAAAAGTTTGTTTGGACGAAGGAGTGCACGCATGCTTTTGAAGAATTGAAGGGTAGGTTGACCACGACGCCCTTGCTAAGTTCGCTGAGTGGGACCGAAGGATTTGTGATCTACAACGATGCTTCAAGCCGTGGTTTGGGTTACGTGCTGCTGGAGCATGGATGTGTTATAACATATGGCTCGCGTCAGCTGAAAGTGCATGAGATAAATTATCCGGTCTACGACTTGGAGTTAGCGGACGTGATTTTTGCTCTGAAGCTGTGGAGGCATTATTTATACGGCGTAAAGGTTGTTATTTATACCGACCACAAGAGCCTGAAATACCTGTTAGACCAGAAGGATCTGAATATGAGGCAGCTGAGATGGATGGAGTTCCTGGGGGACTATACATTCAAAATTCATTATGTGCCCGGGAAAGGCAATGTAGTTGCGGATGCGTTGATTCTCAAGGCTCCTACGCAAGCCAACTGGTTGTCAGTTCATGACAAGCGGTTGATTTGGGAGTTGGAGGTGTTAGATATCTCGTGTTGAAAAGCAGACTAGTGCCGAAGTGCTATTGAACTGGACATAAGTTACGTATGACATTACTTATCGGATTCGGCACGCTATGGCTTTGGATAGCAGCATGAAGCAAATCATGGAGGAGGTTTTTGATGGGTCAAATTCCCAATTTACGGTTGAAGATGGACTGCTAAGGACGGACAGTCCTTTGTACGTCCCAAACGTGGGTAATTTACGGGTGGAGTTGATGTACGAGGCTCATCATATCAAGTAATCGATTCACCCAGGGAGCACGAAGATGTATCGAGATCTGAAGAAGTTATTCTGGTGGCCAGGACTCAAGAAGGATGTGGCACAATATGTAGCGAAATGTTAGACTTGAGCCATAGTGAAGGTAGAGTGCTAAAAGCCAGGTGGTTTCTTGAAGTCTTTGCCTATTCCGGAGTGGATGTTCGAAGATATCTCAATGGACTTTGTGCAAGGACTGCCAAGGTCGTAGAAGGGAAACGACGCCATCTGGGTGATCGTAGATCGGTTGACAAAAGTGTCGCACTTCATTCCGAATAGGAAAGATGATTCGGTGGAGAAACTGGCAAAGCATTATGTGGATAACATTGTTAGACTACACAGTGTGCCCCGCAGCATCGTAAGTGATAGAGATGGGCGGTTTACGTCTAATGACTGGAGGTTGGTGCAGCAAATGCTGGGAACTAAGCTTAGGTTCAGTACAACCTTTCATCTGCAGACGGATGGTCAGACTGAGAGAGTTAACAGGATAATGGAGGTCATGCTTCACATGTGCATCCTAGATATCGGGTGATAGTTTTACTTTCAAGACTACCTAAATACCTAGAGGGGGGGGGGTGAATAGGTTCTAATGCTTGTTCTCACTTTTAGGCAGAATATAATAACTGAATTAAATCACACAGCACAGCAATCACAGAAATTCATACAACACAGATTGCACACAGTTTTATAGTGGTTCCCCAAGGTCTGGGTACATCCACTTTCCCCCTTCACCTATCTAGCAGTGTGCTAGATTCGGCCAAACTTCCTCTTTAACTCAGATCATTAGATCCTAAAGCTCAGAACCTGGAAAGGTCCCTATAACTCAGAACCCAGAATGGTTCCTACAACTCAGGCTAATAAGCCCTACCTCAGCCTTGCCACAAGGCCTACAACTCAGAGAAAAACTTTCTCCTACACTCAGACAACATAGCCCTACCACTCAGAGATCAACTCTCCTACACTCAGCCTTTATAATTTAGGCTTACAACTCAGATCTACCTTAATAGATCCTATAGAAATTAGAAAAGAGTTTTACAAATTTTTTTCCTAGATGAGAGAGTAAGGACAGGACAATACTTGATTAGTTGATGGATGAAATCAACTGAATCTTAGCTTTCTTCAAAGCTTCTTGAATCTGAACTAGCTGAGTTGATTTCCAAACAGCTTCTTGAGAAACTTGTAACAGCTTCCTTCTTGATCTTCAAATGGCTGGATCCCTCTCTATCCAATCCTTTTGATACTTCTTCATAATTCCTTAACGAATTCTCCTTAGACAGATCCTGATAGGTTGAACCCTTCAGAATGTCTTCTTAGATCTTCTGATGAAGATCTTCTTCCATGCCTTGCACTTTCTTGATCAGTTTGTATGTGTGTTTCTTCTTAAATCAATCTCCTTTTGTTTTTATTTGCCTTCTGAATCTGTCTATTTATAGACCTTCTTCATGGTAACCGGCTGATCCGGTTTCTAACTGACTTCTGACAAGTCTGACAGCTTCAGATAAACTGTTGCAACCCACAGCTGTCAAGTCTTCAAACAGATCCTTAGACTTTCTCTTAATCAGCAAAGTGTTGAGACTGACTGTAAAAAAGTGTCGAGACCATCTGTCTATATGTGTCGACACAAGTTACTTTGGTGTCGACACAGCTTCTTCATACCTTCATCTTGAGGATGAGTCGACACTGAGAATTTGTGTTAACTCAAGCACTTCATCATTCTTCAGGAAATGACTTGGTCTTGACTTGCAGTGTGTCGACACAAGTCCTGTGTGTCGACACAGTTGTTATAGATTCAGAACATAGTATGTGTCTACACTCCTTCAGGTGTCGACACAGCTTTTGTCGACTCTGCCAAAATTTGTCGACTCTGTCTTCTGGTGTCGACACGACTATCGTCGACCCTTCCAATATGTGTTGACTCTGCCTCAATGTGTTGACACTGCCTTCTGGTGTCGACTCTGCCTCAATGTGTCGACACAGCTTCCCAGTGTTGATACAGCTGTTGTCGACTCTACTTCTGTAAGTCGACACTGCTTCCCAGTGTTGACACAAATGTGGTCGACTATTTTTCTCTGTGTCGACACAGTCTTCTTCAAGTGTCGATATAATTCTTCTGAAGTGTCGACATAGCTTTTTCTGGTGTCGACACATGGACTTAGAATAATTTCCTATACTTTTAGTACTTTCTTAATCTACACATGTCAACTCAAAATAACATCAAATACACCTTGATGTATATCATAAGACTAAGTTAGGCTTCTTCAAATCAGGTACACATTTTCCAATGTACCCAACAATCTCCCCCTATTTGGAGAAGTCATAACCCTTTTAGATAATGATATACACCATTTAAAAAACATAATATGATGATGTATATAAGCATGACATTACAGGAATACTTTAATAAACAAAACATACAACAAATTCATCACAGAATAAAGATGAACATTAATAAATGATTATAGAACAATGTTTTGTTTATAACTTGGAAATGTTTGTTACAGATGTTTACATTGAATGACTTAACAAAACATTACAAAACAATTAAAAGGACTGGTAAGTTTAAGCTAAGACTGATCAGGCTCTCTTATGACAATTCCTTTGCCAGATTGAATTTGAGCCTTCACAGCTAGTTCAGCAACCTCAGCAGGCTTCTTGCCTTTCAGATCAGCTTTCTTCTGAGCTTCTTCCTTGAGCCTTTGCCTTTCATAGTAGTGAAAGGGCTTTGGAAAACATTTGCTTGGCTCCTGAGCATCTGGTGGTAGCCTCCCCATCTTGGCTTTTCTTCTATATTGAACTATAGCCTCCTGCCTAGCTTCATACTTTTGCCATTCAATCTCATTATACCACTTTCCTCTTTCATGGACTTGATCCTTTACAACCTTCCATGATGTCAGTATAATGTTTCTTGAAGTGGGACTCCATTGCTCAAAGTCTGGCCTAAGTTCAGCTTGCTCTCTAAATCTTTTCTTGGATAGTAGAGCATCTTGTTGTTCTTTCAAACTTGCATCAGGCTTATCAACTTTCTCAATAACAACATTTGTAACCTCCTGTGGAGGACTATACATAGCCTGTACTTGCTGATTAATCATATCAAAATCTACAGGGGGGTAAATGACTTGGGCAACCTTAGGTTGATTGCCTTCAAGTAAACCTTGTTAAATTCCTGACTCAGCCACCATATCATCATCACATAAAGGTGGATATCCCAATGTGGCTCGAATACTATTAGTCACCCGTTTGGTGTGTTCTGAGCCAGCATGAACTAATAATCTCTCCCCCTTTAGGACTTCTCTTTCTATATGGTCTCTGAGATCATCCTTCTGAAATCTGATCTGGCCATCAAGATAATTCACACCCTCTTTAAAATATGGTTTCAACTTTTGAAGCTTAGTAGATATCTCTGTCTGAGAGGTTGTGATAGCAGTTTGAACTGAATCTAAGGCATCCTTGAGTTTCTTATCAAAATCTACCATCTCTTGTGCTCTTGCTTCAGTCATCCCTGTAGCACTCTTTTTCAACTTATCAAGAATTTCATGGTGAGATTCAGCCAGATTCTCATTCATTCTCAGCTGATTTTCTAGAACATAACCTTGCTTTAGTGCAATATCATCTACCTTGGTAAGAATTGACTGCTGTTGTTTAGCCAAAAATACTACAACATTACCTCCCTTATGGAAGCAATCTGTCATTTCTTTTTTGTTCAAGTTAACTTCAAATCTGATTGATTTAATATCCTGAGCTAAGTCAAACTGAAGTGACTTATTATTCTCATCAATATATTTTTCCACAGCCAATCTGTGTTCATCCAACTTAAATTACAAGTCCACCATGAACTTATTATAATCAAAAGCAGCAGGAGTTTGGTGACTTGCAGTTTGGAGAGCTTGCTTATAGGTTTGGCTTCTTCTCTTGAAGACTATAAGCTTCCTTTTCTTTGCATCTTTGGCTTCTGCAGTCTCAGATTCTGAAGGGCTGTCAATCTGAACTTGTTCATGAGAAGGAGCAGGAATTTCTGCCTCAGTTACATGTTGTTCAACCTCAACATTCACAGGCTCCCCCTCAACAACTTGCTCCTCAGCAACAACTAGCTCTTTCTCAACCTCTTGTTCTTTCTCAAACTCTTGATCTACCTCTATTTCATCAGCAATTCCATCACCAGCAATTCCATCATTAACAATTCCATCATTAGCAATTCCATCATTAGGAAACAACTCATCTAGAGTGAATTCCTGCTGAGCTGGAGCAGAAGATGAGACATCTAGATCAACTATATTCAGATCTTCTGGTAGGTTTTCCCTTTCTACCTCTTGGAGTTGTTCAAAAATGTTCTCCCCCTGCACCTGTTCAGTATTGGGAATGTCCTGGGCAGGAGAATAACCTTGCTCCCCCTACACCTGAGCTGGATCACTAATATCCTGAGTAGGAGAATGAACTTGCTCCCCCTGCTCCTGTACAGGTAATGTTTCATTCTGGACTAGAGTTGATCCAGACTGATCTTCACCATGTTCTCTCACTTGATCTCCTTGATGTTGTTCAGTACTTTGCTCATGTCCAGGTGACATCTCAGTTATGTCTTGCCGGACCTCTTCAGGCATCTTTTTGGATAGTACTCTATCCCACCTTGAGAATAATCTCATGTCCATCTTTCTCATGTGATTGATCTTAGTCCCTGATATCTGTTGCAGGACTTCTGGAATCACTCCAACCAAGTATAAAATCAAAATCCTAGCCAGATTTGGCTTCTTAAGTCCTTCATTGATCTTATCAAATACAACTGCTGACCAGTCACTTGGAATTTTGAAAACAATTCTTGTCATAAGGAAGAACAAATAGGATGAGACCCTATCATGTCCTCCAGGTTTGCAAAAAATCACTTTTCCAACTATCTCAGACAAAAATTTGCCCTGGTGATTCATTCCTTTTCTATTGATGGCTTCTCCAATCTTTATGGTTGGATCCAACCCACACCATTGGAGAGCCTCCCTTGTCTTAGAGGCTGGAACCTCTTCTTCATTCTCAATGCTTGGCAATTGAAGAATTTGTCTTAAACTCCGTAGAGTAAGTTTGACCTTGGTGCCATGAACTGTGGATTTGATCTTGAGTCCAGAAGAATCCACTGATGTAGAAGTGTAAAATTCAAGTACCTCCTTCTTCCAGATCTTTGTTGGTTCAGAAACCATAAATTCCAATCCATTTTCAGCAATAAGGGAAATCACTTGTTTGAATTCTGGTATGGCGGTGTCGAACGCAGCCCTAACCAGCTCATATCCTTCATTCACGTTATCTTAAACCTTAGTCGCCATTGAATCAGTCGAGAAAGCTTGAGAGAAGGAGAGAGAATGTCGATATAGAGTTTTAGTCTCGAAAACCTTATGAGCGTGTCGACAGAATACGTTCTTGACCTATTTATACCCTCTAATGAAAGAAGATCAAAAGTCGGGCAAAAACAATCTAAATGTGTCGACACAGATGGAATGTGTCTACACAAACTTCTATTGTCTCGACAAACAATTCTGTCTGCTATATGTCGACACCAATTGAGGATATGTCGACACCTGAGATACGTAGTAGAGCATTAGAAATTCTGTGTCGACAGTTTGTTCAAGTGTCGACACAAAATCTGTAAGTGTCGACACCAAAGTTCTGGTGAAGTCGACACTATATTTCTGGATGAGTCGACTATTTGACCTTTAAGTGTCGACACATATTCTCTGTGTCGACACAATTTCTCTGATTAGTCGACCAGACTCACTGAGTTGACACTTTATCACTATAAGTGTCGACACCATTTTACTTAGCCAATATTTGTTTGTTGATACCACTTGAATATTTATTGATATACTAGTCAATGGTCAGCATTCCTAATTCAATTTTAAATTTATTGAATTTTGTTTCATCTAGTGGCTTAGTAAATACATCTGCTATTTGATAATCTGTGTTAATAAATTCCAATGAGATATCTTCTCTTTCTACATGCTCTCTAAGAAAATGATATTTGATTTCTATATGCTTAGTTCTACTATGAGAAACAGGATTGTTAGCAATAGAAAAAGCACTCTTAGAATCACACAATAAAGGTGTTCTACTTACTTGAATACCATAATCCTTCAATTGATGCTGTATCCACAATAGCTGTGCACAGCAGCTTCCAGCAGCAACGTATTCTGACTCAGCTGTGGATATTGCCACACTGGTCTGCTTCTTACTGCTCCATGATATCAGTCTTCCTCCCAAGAATTGACAAGTACCTGTAGTACTCTTTCTATCCTCTCTACAGCCTGCAAAATCTGCATCTGAATAACCTGTTAGTATAAAATCTCTATTCCTAGGGTACCAAAGGCCTAGATTAGGTGTGCCCTTAAGATATCTTAGAATCCTTTTGACAGCGGTATAATGAGATTCTTTAGGGCAGGCTTGGTACCTAGCACAGACACATGTAGCATACATAATATCTGGTCTACTAGCAGTGAGATATAGTAGAGATCCAACTATTCCTCTATACAAAGATTCATCAACAGGTTTACCTGCATCATCTTTGCATATAGGCATACTTGTTCCCATAGGAGTTCTCATGGTGGAGGATGACTCCATACCATACTTCTTAATTAATTCCTTGGTGAACTTAGACTGGGATATGGACAAGCCATCTTCAGTCTGTCTTACTTGGAGTCCCAAGAAGAACATAAGTTCCCCCATACTGCTCATCTCAAACTTCCCTTGCATAAGTTTGGCAAACTTTTTGCAAAGGTTGTTCTCAGTAGATCCAAAGATTATGTCATCTACATAGATCTGTACTAAGATGATCTTACCTTTAGATTCCCTAAGGAATAGAGTTTTATCTATTTTCCCTCTTGAGAATTTGTTCTCAATAATGAAAGTAGACAGGGTTTCATACCAAGCCCTTGGGGCTTGCTTTAACCCATACAAAGCTTTCCTAAGCCTTTAGACATAATCAGGTTTAAGAGGATCTACAAAAACTGATGGCTGCTCTACATAGACTTCCTCTTTTAGATCACCATTCAGGAATCCTGATTTCACATCCATCTGGTACACTTTGAAGTCTTGATATGCTGCATAGGCAAGGAACATTCTGATTGCCTCCAGCCTTGCTACTAGGGCAAATGTTTGATCAAAGTCAATCCCTTCTTCCTGCCTGTATCCTTTAGCAACCAACCTAGCTTTGTTCTTCACAATTATTCCACTCTCATCCAACTTGTTCCTATAGATCCATTTTGTGTCAATTATATTGTGGCCTTTTGGTTTAGGAACAAGCTCCCATACATTGCACCTTCTGTATTGCTTCAGCTCCTCTTGCATGGCGTTAATCCAGTGTTGCTCTTGGATGGCTTCTTCAAACTTCTTAGGCTCCATTTGAGATAGGAAACTTGAATGCAAAACTGTGCTCAGATTTTTGCTTCTTGTCTGAACTCCCTGTCTTGGATCACCTATAATCTGATTAGCTGGATGATCTCTTAAATGTCTTGTAGCTGGAGGTAGATTCCCTTCTGGTTGAACATCTCCAGCTCCTACATCATGCTGTACCTCTTGGATTTCATCAGCTTCTATTGAGTCTTGTACTCCCCCTGGACAGTAGCCTTCATTTTCCAATGCTTCATCTGCATTTGATGCTTCTGCAATGGAAATCTTGTCCATCCTTTTGCTTATACCCGTTGAATCATTTGATCTACAAGACAACTCACAGTTGATTAATCTTGTTTCATCAAATACAACATGTACAGACTCCTCTACAACTTGAGTAGTCAAGTTGAAGACCCTATAGGCCTTACTATTTATGCTGTACCCAACAAATATCCCATCTTGGGATTTGGCAGCAAACTTAGTCAGATATGACTTACCATTGTTAAGTATATAGCACTTGCAACCAAAGATCCTGAAGTAGGATAGATTTGGTTTTTTACCTTTCATAATCTCATAGGGAGTCATTTTGTGGCTCTTGGTGATAGAAGTCCTATTGATCACATGACATGCAGTGTTTACTGCCTCAGCCCAGAAATATTCTGGAATAGAGGTGTCACTCAATAGAGTTCTACCAGCTTCAATTAATGTTCTATTCTTTCTTTCAGTAATGCCATTTTGCTGTGGTGTTCTAGGTGAGGAGAACTCTTGGAAAATCCCAAAGTCTTCACATAATTTTGTCATGCTTTCAGATTGAAACTCAGTACCATGGTCACTTCTGATTTTGACCACTATACAATTCAGTTCATTCTGAATTTGCTTCACAAAACTAAGTAAGACACTTGGGGTTTCTGATTTCTGTCTCAGAAAGAACACCCATGTAAATCTAGAATAGTCATCTTCAACCACAAAAGTGTAGACCTTCCTACCTAGACTATGAACTGGCATAGGACCAAAACGATCCATATATAAGAGATATAGGCACCTCACAGAATCCTTGTTTTCAAGGCTATGAAAGGAGGATTTTGTTTGCTTTCCCTTTTGACAAGCAAAACATATCCCATCCTTTATACACTTAACTTGAGGACCATTCCTCACAAACTCTTTGCTAAAGAGTTTGCCAATTGTCTCGTAGTTAAGATGAGCCAATCTCTTGTGCCACTTGACACAATGAGATGCATTATCATCAGCTACAAGACAGATGGGAGAAACCTTGTTCTCACATACAAAATTAAAACAATATACATTTCTCTTCCTATACCCAGTCAAAATGATCTCTTGATCACTTGACCTTTTGATATGACATCCATCCTTAACAAATGAAATGTCATATCCTAAATCACTCAGCTGGCTTATGCTTATACGATTGTGTTTCAAACCTTTTACATAAGCCACTTGGGTAATAGTAATTAGGTTAGAAGAAATGTTACCAAACCCTTTGATGACTCCTCTTTCAGATCCACCAAAGAATACTTTAGGTCAATCTTTGACAGATGTGTACTCCTTCAGCAGCCCCTTTGTTCCAGTCATGTGCCTGGAACATCCACTGTCCAAGTACCATATAGGGGCATGGCCACTTGGACATTCCTGCAATACAGATTTACCTTCCCTTAGAACCCAAGTAAGTCTTGGGTCCTTGGTTCAGGTTAGCACCAACAAAACTACCAGCTGCTCTTCTAACTGGTAGACTATTGTTCTTCCTAACACTTATGTTGTACCAGCAGTCTAAGGCAAAATAGCCTCTCTTGCCACAACACCAACATTCAAACTTGTTGTATCTAGATCTTGATACACCCTTGACAGAAGAATTTCTGTCCAGTGCTGGTGCTGCAGCAGCTTCACCCACATGTTTCTTATAACCATGGGGTTTATGAACAAGGGTAGACCTGTTGGCATTTACACCTTTGTTTATCAGAACATTAGTCTTTATATGACCATGAATATTCTCAAGATCATATTTGTTAGAAGGCACATGCACCTTTCTAAACTTAACAGGGACTGAAAGGTTTAGTTATTGGACAGGATCTTTGCCTTTTCCCTTGAATTGGGCAGCCCTGGGATTATCTTTGAAGCCTAATCCTGCCTTACCCTTTTGAGCCACAAACTCATCTATCAAGGGTAAGACAGATTTTGGCTTTGAGTAACTAGCCACTAAATCTTTTTCTATTCTTAGTCTGGCCTCCAGACTCTTCACTTGATCATTAGTATATCTGATTGTGCCCATCTGAATAATAATTATATTTTTCAGTTTGGCAATCTCATTCAACTTTTGATCTATTACTTTTTCCAACTCAGTTGCAGCAACCTTAAGATCAGCAATTTCCTGAGCCTGAGATTTGACTAGGTTCTTGCTTTTCTTAAGGGCCTGCAATAAGTCCCCATACTTATCTATCAACTGACAGACATCTCCTTCAGATTCAGATCCATCTACATCACTTGATGCAGATGAAGCTGATTCTGCACTAGTACTACAAACTGAATTTATAGAAGGACAATGTACCTTACTAGGACCAGAATGATTCTAGCACATGTCTTCTTCTGATCCAGCAATCAGTCCCATGCACTGATGGTCCTCTTGTTCATTGATGGAGTCCAGCAATTGCATAAACTCCTCTGATGTAGGCTTGGGGGGGGGACTCACTTGAGGCGACGGGCTAACGGTTTATTACCTCGCTCGACTATCCCGATTCCGCACTCGCACACAACCGCACCGCACGCTAAATACGCAGAATTATTTCGTTAAGCCAACACACAGATAGCCAACCTGCAAGGGGAGCAAATAGGGGCGATAAGCCGATATTCTCTCTGGCTAAATGGGCCAATCTTGGACCCGGCCGAGCGATGTTATACCAAAAGCGATCCACCGGAAAACCACGATTCGAAACTTGTGGATCTCTCCCAACAAAAAGATACGAGGTTCGCCAAACCTTGTTCGGAATATAATTAACTAAGGAAAACAAATGCGACCCAACCGGGATTAAACACCAAGACTATCCTATGCTTCAAAATCAACGCAAAAATCGTCCGGCCATGATGACTACATTTTGTCATCCTTTTTAGGGTAGTTTATTATTCAAAATGCCTAAGTTTATTTATATTTCATGCTTATTATTTCATGTTTTAATGTCTTTTTATAATATATTAATTCCTAAGTTAATTATATATTTTAAGTATTTATATGCATGTTTTGTTTTATTTCATCTTAAAGTATGTTTGTATTAGGATATTATAATTCCTAGTTTTTATTTGCATGTTATGTGCAATTTTATTTTGTTATGTTATGATATAAAAATCTATAGTTTTATATATATTTATTATTTTATGTATTATGTGTTGTGTTTGTTAATTAAGTTTAGTTTTAATAACATATATTATGTTACTTATTTATGTTTTATTTTGTTAAATAACTAATGTTATTTGTTTTGTTTTATTTGTAGGTTCAAGCCCACCAAGAAGCCCTCCAACATGATGCAAGTTCAACCCCACATTAATGTCAAAACCGAGCCCAACAAGAGCAATTTGGAGCAGCCCACTTCATCACCATGCAGCCCATAGCCTACCCGAGCCCACTAACAAGCCCCCAAGCAGCCCATATTTCTCTTTTCTTCATGCAATGGCCGGCCACATGCATGCATGCACCTTGCCACCTTTCTCCCTCTCCATCTACATTGAACCCCACACTCTCTCTCCCTTCTACACACTTCCATTCATCCCCCCTTCTTTATTTTATATTTTTATTTTTCATTCCCATAAATATAATGCAATGAATCTCTCCCTTATCTCTCTCCCCCATTAAAGCCATGCATGAACCACCACTTGAAGTGGCCGGCCACCCTATGGCATTCCCCCCTCTTCATTTCCATCTAGAAGCCTCTCTCCTCTTCTATAAAAGGAGACCCTTCCCTCTTGATTATGTTAAGTAGTTTTAGTTGCAAGTTTTAGTCAAAAAGATAGTTTAGTTTTTGAGAGATCTTGTAGAGAGCAAGTGAGGTTATTTTCTTTTTTTCATGTTGTAGTTTTTATGGTAATCTCTTTCCTTTAGTAGTATAATTTTATTTTGATCTTATTTTGTACCTCTTTTATTAAATAATGCAAATGTCATTTTTTCTTTTCTCTTATTCTCAATCCCTTTCTATTATGCTTAGCTAGTTCTTTTTTGTGTTCGATCACGACGATCTTTGCAATAGAATAATATCTTTATTTTTATGTTTGCTTTTGTAGTTTTCTATTTTTGATTCTTCCTTGAATTATCTTGTATCGACTCCGTATTGCTAGTATACGGTAGTAGATTCCGATCTCATATTTGAGTAGCCGAGAGGCTCGTGAATATGAAAGATCACTCAAGGAAGGAAGGAGTTGCATGCACCTCTAGAGATAGGATGACATAAATCCTCCGGATTGGAGTCAAATCCAATAGTGCGGGTCACTTCGGTAATGCGACTTTAGGCCTTTTTGATTTGAAAGAGATTTCGATCAAAATGCCTATAAGTTAGGGGATTTAATGCTCTAGCGAGATTACTTCCTAATATCGGAACCGTCACGGTCTTAATAGATTTACAAATGCTAAACTAATTATTTCGTTATTTTATTTCAAAGTGAATCGTCGATCTAGCACTCTTTTCTCGTAATAGTTTATTTTCTCTTTTTAACTTAGTTTATTTTTAATTTTTAATCTCATCGATCGTTCAGTAGGATAATAGATTCGTTGTGAGTAATACCACTTGCCTGCCCCGAGTTTTTATACGACCTTGTATTTTTCATATCCTATGCTATATTTCGATAGGTACACTTGCCTTAATCGAGTATAGATTGGAGAATATGATTTTCTCTATCTGGCCACAGGAAAAATCAAGAGGGAATCACAAGCGGTGGAGAAGTTCGTTACCCCAGTCGGAATAGGTTATTCCAACTATTGTCGTAGGAACACTTCCCCACGATTCCGCCGGAGTAGAGCCGAATGGATGAAGACTATCCGCCTTCGCCGCATCACGCCGATGTTCCGTTGCCATGAATGTGAGACGTCGCCTCGGCCACACTCCAAATCAAGGAGCTGGCCGACTCCTTCAAGGTGGGGCTCGGATTTGATGGAGGTGGGTGGCCGACTTTGGGAAGGGGCAGCCGGAGTGGTAGGAGTGGGAGGGCCGGCGGTTTTGAGGAGGGAGGGGTAGTGGCCGAGAGGAGATGGTAGAGAGGGGAGGAGGTGGCTTGGAGATGAGGAGGGAGTTGGGGAAATGGGTGGCCGAAATGTGGAGGGGGAGAGAGAGAGAGGGTGGCGGCTAGAGGGGAAGAGGGAGAGGGAGAGCAATAGAGGGGAGCAAGTTTAGGGTTTGAGATCTCTTTTCATTCAACTTAATGAAACCAAAATAAGACATGCCTATATATAGGCTTAGCATAAAGGTTTTGGCTATGTGTAGCCCAAATAAAATAAACACTCCAAAGAAATAAAAACATCAAAATTAATAGTTCTCAAAATAAAGATGATAATTTATTTGGTTTTCTTGCGCCGCAGGAGGAGGTTGTAGCGATGTTCCATACGATCATCGCGGCGCCGCAAATCCTTTGTTGGATACGAGGGGACATCTTCCGTTAGCATGCCATCATCCAAAAGGTGGGGGCTGTCGTCTCCATCAATCCTCCCCCGCGTGAAAGGACTCATCACCGATGAGTGAGCTTGAAGATACCGACGAAGAAGACACTCATCCAAAAGAGCAACCTCCGCTTCCGGGAGCCAAGAGTCATCCGAAGCAGGGCGATCACGCCAACGAATCAAGTAGCGATGCACATCGCCATCAGCAGAGGGGAACACGTCATCCTGGAGAATCCTGTCCGGCAAAAAATCTATCCTGACAAACCTGGGGAAAGTATTAGGCAGCAAAGGGGGAAAATCTAATGCATCAACATTAAGCCTACCTCCGTTGGAGACCGGTGGAGAGAGTGTTCCATAACCCCCCTCAACCCCATACCCAAGAGACTGTGATGTGGAATTAAACGGATAAGAAGATAATTCAAGTGGCGGAGCAATATATGGCATTAAATCCGAAACATTAAACACGGGGGAAATCCCCCAGTCAGGCGGTAATTCCAACAGAAAAGCATTGTCTCCTAGTTTCTTTATAAGCCGAAAAGGTCCCGCTCGCCGATCCGCCAACTTTTTTAAGGTGCTCGTAGGCAACCGTTCAGGAATGAGACGCACGATGACCAAATCGCCAACCTTCAAGTGGGACACTCTTTTGTGTGAGTTGGCATTAGCTTGATAAGACGCATATTTTGTGCTAAGTGTCTCATTTATGTGCTTATACAGATCATGAATGTGAGAGGAAAAATCTTGTGCGAATTGGCTTGATTTAGAAGATGGGGGGTAACAGAATCAAGTCAAGGGGCACCGGGGCCTCATAGCCATGCACAATTTCATTCGGGGATAGACTCGTGGACCTATTTTTGGAATTATTGTATGCCAACTGAGCATGCGGAAGGATAAGGTCCCATGTACCCTTGTGGTCTCCCACAAGGCAGCGTAGCAGACTACCTAAACTTCTATTTACAACCTCCGTTTGCCCATCCGTCTGCGGATGGTAGGCCGAAGAAAATAGGAGTTTGGTGCCCATTATCCTCCACAAAGTTTTCCAAAAATAGCTCGTGAACTTGACGTCTCTATCAGTGACTATCGATTTTGGGACGCCGTGGTGACCTACGACCTCTTTAAAATAAAGTTGAGCGACATGTGACGCGTCATTAGTTTTATTGCAAGCGATAAAGTAAGCCATCTTGGAAAAACGGTCAACGACAACTAAGATCGAATCGTGACGCCGAAACATGATCGGAAGGCCTAGAATGAAATCCATGCTAATGTCTTCCCAAGGCGTCGAAGGGATCGGAAGGGGGGTGTAAAGCCCCGTGTTCGTCTTATTTCCCTTGGCCAACTGGCATGCCCGACAACTACCCACGATTTTCTCACCATGGTATTAAGGCCGGGCCAGTAAAATTTGTCCTCAACTAACGCGATAGTCTTATCACGACCAAAATGACCTCCTAACCCGCCACCATGCAGTTCCCACACAATGAAATAACGTAGGGATGAGCGGGGAATACATAACCTCGAGTGATTGAAAAGATACCCGTCACGAATGTAAAACGTAGAAATGGTCGTGGGTTGATTTTCCTGAGTAGTGAAATATAAGTCCTTGAAATCTGGGCAGTGGGCATATTCATCCTTAATCATATCAAAGCCCACCACCTTAACTTCTAAGGTGGATAGTAATAAGGTGACACAACTAAGGGCATCCGCTACGCGATTGAGGGTGCCCTTCAAATACTTGATGATGAATGTGTACTCCTGAAGATAGGAGACCCATTTAGCATGTCGTGGGCTCACCTTAGACTGCGAATTGATGAAGCGTAGCGCCTCGTGATCGGATAGGAGGACGAACTCCTTCGGAAGCAAATAGTGCCGCCAATGTTGGAGGCATCGGATGACCGCGTAGAATCCCCGATCATAGTTAGAATAGTTTAATTTCGGACCGACAAGCTTCTCGCTGAAGTACCCCACCGGGTGACCTTCTTGACTCAATACGCCCCCAATCCCTACCTCTGAAGCGTCACATGATAATTCAAAAACCTTGGAGAAATCTGGGAGTCGCAAGAGGGGGGCTTCGGACATGCGTGCCTTGATTAACTAAAATCCTTAATAAACCACCGGTAGAAAGTGGCGAGTCTGTGAAAACTCCGCACGTCCCGAATGTTGGCGGGCTCGGGCCATTCCCTTATGGCCTCCACCTTCTTGGGGTCTACATGGATTCCATGGGAGCTAACGATGTAACCGAGGAACTCGACGTATGTTACGTGGAAGGTACATTTTTTTATGTTTACGAATAACTTTTTGGATCTTAACGTGGTTAGGATGACTCTTAGATGCGCCTCATGATCACTCGTGGAGGTGCTAAAAATCAAGATGTCGTCAAAATACACCACAATGAATTTCCCCATGTAAGGTTGAAAAACATGGGTCATCATCCTAGAAAACGTGCTGGGCGCGTTGGATAGCCCAAACGGCATCACTAACCACTCATAAAGGCCCTCCTTAGATTTAAAGGCGGTCTTCCACTCATCCCCCTCTCTAATTCGGATCTGGTGATAACCACTCCAAAGATCCAACTTGGAGAAGATCGAGGCGCCGGCCAATATATCTAACAAATCGTCGAGGCGGGGGATAGGGAATCGATACTTGACAGAGATTTTGTTTATGGCCCGACTATCCACACACATCCGCCACGAGCCGTCCTTCTTGGGGGCAAGTAAGGCGGGCACCGCGCATGGACTCATGCTATGGCGGATAAATCCCTTGCGCAATAAGTCCGAAATCTGGGCTTGTAGTTCTAAATGCGCCGACGGATTGAGGCGATAATGGGGTAGGTTAGGTAGGGAGGAACCGGGAATGAAGTCAATGGCGTGTTGGATGTCCCTCATGGGGGGTAACCCAGACGGGAGCTCGTTCGGATACACATCCAAAAACTCTTCGAGGAGTGACTTCAATGCCGGTTGTAAGCGCTCACTTATCGCCGCATCGTCCTTAACTTGGAGGCAAACTAAAGCATAGAGAACTCCGTCCATGAAGGTGGCCCGGGTGAGTTCCTTCCTACCAATAAGACCCAATGCTCTCTTCTCGACAGGGATGACGGTGTCCTTAGACGGGGTCGAATGATCCTTCGGAGGAGAGGGCTTCAAGACAATGACGCGGCCATTGAACTTGAATTCATAAGTGTTAGCCCGACTGTAGTGGGTGACGTCATGGTCAAAAAACCAAGGGCGGCCAAGTAAGACGTGGCACGCATCCATGGGGATGACATCACACCAAATCGATTCGGTGTATGCCTTGATGGTGAGGGGAACTAGACAACGCTTCGCTACGGGGAGGGATGATTTGTTCACCCACGCCACCTTATACGGGTGGGGGTGTGGCTCCGCAACTAGGGACATGCGCTTCACGGCGGCCTCAGAAACGACATTCATGCAACTACCGCTATTTATGATCAACCGACACCACTTTTCACCGCTCTTAAAGTTTAACGAGAAGATATTTGTCCTATTCCATTCGTCTAACGGCCGAAGGGTGGCCAAAATACATCTCATCACCATCAAGTGGGATTCATCATCCATATCACTCGGCACGCCATCCGACTCACTAAAATCTTCCGCTTCATAAGTGAGGTCGTCAGATCCTCCAGCTGCATCTAACAGTGCTAGAGGCTTGGGTTTAGTAGGACAATCATTAGCATAGTGTCCTTGAACCCCGCAAGCAAAATAGGTGACGTTCGTCCTGCTGACTCTCCCTATCGGCACTCTTTCTCCCGTTGGACTCTTATTGTTTTTAGCCGTCACCACTATGGAGGAAGAATCGGAGGACCGGTACTTCCCCTTATCCTTATAGCTGGGTGTCGGGGGGGTCCTAAGATGGATTTTCCCTTTTGAAAAGGGCGTGACTTTCCCTTCAGCGCATTGTGCTCCTCGATGTCTAACGCAGCATTGAAGGTCGCGTGTAAGTTCGTGTGGCCGTATCGCAATAACTTCCCTTGGATGTCGGGGTTGAGGCCCTTACGGAACCTGGAGAGGGTGACCTCGGGCATCTCATTCACATCACAACGGACCATCATATCCTTAAGCAAGCTCATGTATTCAGAAACCGACTTCGCCCCTTGCTTAAGGGTAGCCAGCTCATCAAACATCTGTGTTCGATGGTACATGGGAACGTATTGCTCGGTCAACCTAGCCTTCATATCGTCCCAACCGATGGGCCTAATGCCGTTTTCTACACGTAAGCGCCTCTCTTCATTCAGCCAAAAGATCTTGGCTCGCCCGAATAGTTTCATCCTCGCCACCCGCACCTTGTCCGCATCGTTGAGAGCATACCATTCGAAGTAGCACTTAATTTCCATGACCCAGTCCTGGAAGACTTGGGGGTCTCCCAATCCATCATAGGAAGGCGGCTTAACTCGGACGGCCCGAGTAAGATCAAACTCGTAGGGTGCTCGAGGGGCGTGCTCGTTAGGAGGGTGGGGGTAGGGATTGTGATTTTCTCCCGCCCGTTGGTGCGGAGGTGGATTACAAGGTGCTCCTTGTTGCAACCCCATGGCATGAATAGCCTCCCGAATAGCCATCATCTGCTCCGTGAAATCCTGACGGAGCTCCTCAATCTCCGTGAGGGGACGACCCTCCGGCCGGTCATCGTCCATATTGGAAGATGACGGAGGATATTCCGTACCGAGCCTAGTGCGCATGCACAAGTGAAGAAACAGTTTTAGACAGACCACTGGTGGAATTAATCCCGCTAGACACTTTACTGAAAATAATACTTTTTTTTATTTTCTTACTAAGAAAAAAATGGGAATGATTAAAAAAAAATTTCTGATTTTTTTTACTGAAAATTAAGAAATCTGCACCGCTATTGGCAGACCAAACAGATTTTTTTTTTGTGATTTTGACAACTAACGCGGAAACAAAAGTGCGGGGAACGCGACACAAAATGGTGGAGGGGGTCAATTAGGAAATTGACGTGAACCTCCCTCAGATACCAATTTGATGTAGGCTTGGGGGGGGGGGACTCACTAGAGGCGATGGGATAACGGTTTATTACCTCGCTCGACTATCCCAATTCCGCACTCGCACACAACCGCACCGCACGCTAAATACGCAGAATTATTTCGATAAGCCAACGCACGGATAGCCAACCCGCAAGGGGAGCGAATAGGGGCGATAAGCCGATATTCTCTCCAGCTAAATGGGCCAATCTTGGACCCGGCCGAGCGATGTTGTACCAAAAGCGATCCACCGGAAAACCACGATTCGAAAGTGGTGGATCTCTCCCAACAAAAAGATGCGAGGTTCGCCAAACCTTGTTCGGAATATAATTAACTTAGGAAAACAAATGCGACCCAACCGGGATTAAACCCCAAGACTATCCTATGCTTCAAAATCAACGCAAAAATCGTCCGGCCACAGGAAAAATCAAGAGGGAATCACAAGCGGTGGAGAAGTTTGTTACCCCAGTCGGAATAGATGATTCCGACTATTGTCGTAGGAACACTTCCCCACGGTTCCGCCGGAGTAGAGCCGAATGGATGAAGACTATCCGCCTTCGCCGCGTCACGCCGAGGTTCCGTTGCCGTGAATGTGAGACGTCGCCTCGGCCACACTCCAAATCAAGGAGTTGGCCGACTCCTTCAAGGTGGGGCTCGGATTTGATGGAGGTGTGCGGCCGACTTTGGGAAGGGGCGGCCGGAGTGGTAGGAGTGGGAGGGCCGACGGTTTTGAGGATGGAGGGGTAGTGGCCGAGAGGAGATGGTAGAGAGGGGAGGAGGCGGCTTGGAGATGAGGAGGGAGTTGGGGAAATGGGTGGCCGAAATGTGGAGGGGGAGAGAGAGAGAGGGTGGCGGCTAGAGGGGAAGAGGGAGAGGGAGAGCAATAGAGGGGAGCAAGTTTAGGGTTTGAGATCTCTTTTCATTCAACTTAATGAAACCAAAATAAGACATGCCTATATATAGGCTTAGCATAAAGGTTTTGGCTATGTGTAGCCCAAATAAAATAAACACTCCAAAGAAATAAAAACATCAAAATTAATAGTTCTCAAAATAAAGATGATAATTTATTTGGTTGTCTTGCGCCGCGGGAGGAGGTTGTAGCGATGTTCCGTACGATCATCGCGGCGCCGCAAATCCTTTGTTGGAGACGAGGGGACATCTTCCGTTAGCGTGCCATCATCCAAAAGGTGGGGGCTGTCGTCTCCATCATCCTCTTCTTTAGTAGCAGCATACAGTCCAATATATGCTTCAGCTTCAGATTCTGACTCTGAAGTTGATTGATCTGTAAGGCTCTTTTCCTTCTTTGCAACAAAAGATTTCTCCTTCTTGCCTTTCTGATGAGTCTTCTTCTTGTCTGATGAATCCTTTCTCTTATCAGGACAATCAGCCACTACATGTCCAGGCCTATTGCAATAATAGCAGACAATCTTTGATGTAGTGGCTTTGCTGGGCTTAGTTCTGTTCCTTTCCTTCCTTGATGACTTATTCTTCTGATAATAGTCATCAACTTGTTGTGATGTTGAGGGCCTAGACTTCCACTGCTTCTTCTTCAAGAACCTCTGGAATTGCCTTGTGAATGCAGCAAAGTCTGCATCTGAATCACTCCTCTCTGAACTCTGACTGTCTGAATTTTCAGAGTTATCTTCTACAACTTCCTTAGGAGGAGATGAAAATATCCTCCTATTCTTTTTATTGGCTTCAGCCTTGAAGGCCACAGATTTTTCTCTATGCTCACCTTTTGAATTCTTTTCTTCCTCCTTCCTCACCATTAGTTGCATTTCATAAGATAGCAACTTTGCAAACAAGGTTGGAGGAGAAATTTCTGCCAGTTTAGCCACTTCTCTTATGGCACAGCTCTTGGTGTCCCAATCCTTTGTCAAGGATCTTAAGAATTTGTCATTTAGTTCATAGGTACTGAAGACTCTTCCATATGACATTAATTCATTTAATATTCTGTAGAATTTCTTGTAGCATTCAGTTATGCTATCAGATTTTCCATGTCTGAAACTTTCATACTCTTGGTTGAGCATAGACTTCCTATCCTGTCTTACTTCTTCAGAACCCTCCATGTAGACAATCAAGGTGTCGCACATTTCTTTGGAGATTTTGCAGTGAATCAAATTTTGGAATGTAGAATCATCTATGGCACTTACAATAATGTTTTGTTCTCTTTTATCCATGGTTGCCAAAATGATTTCATCCTTTGTCATTTCTGAATAACTCTTTGGAGTTTGGATATTTGCAACAAGAACTGATACCTTCATTGGAATGAAGGGGCCTTCCTATACTGTAATGTATATCCTTAGGCCAGAAGCCTCCATGAACAATCTCACCCTTTCTTTCCAAATTCCAAAGATTTCTTTTCTACATATTGGTAATTTCATTGACCCTAACTCCTTGTGATTCTCTCCAGAACCCATTTTCTTGAATATTGATTCTGACTTAGGGATCTTACTCAGACTGTTAAGTCCTTATTTGAGTAACCTCCCTCTGATACCACTTGATAGTTTTACTTTCAAGACTACCTAAACACCTAGAGGGGGGGGGGTGAATAGGTTCTAATGCTTGTTCTCACTTTTAGGCAGAATATAATAACTAAATTAAATCACACAGCACAACAATCACAGAAATTCATACAACACAAATTGCACACAGTTTTATAGTAGTTCCCCAAGGTCTGAGTACATCCACTTTCCCCCTTCACCTATCTAGCAGTGTGCTAGATTCGGCCAAACTTCCTCTTTAACTCAGATCATCAGATCCTACAGCTCAGAACCTGGAAAGGTTCCTACAACTCAGAACCCAGAATAGTTCCTATAACTCAGGCTAATCAGCCCTACCTCAGCCTTACCACAAGGCCTACAACTCAGAGAAAAACTTTCTCCTACACTCAGGCAACACAGCCCTACCACTCAAAGATCAACTCTCCTACACTCAGCCTTTATAATTTAGACTTACAACTCCGATCTACCTTAATATATCCTACAGAAATTAGAAAAGAGTTTTACAGAATTTTGTCCTAGATGAGAGAGTAAGGACAGGACAATACTTGATTAGCTGATGGATGAAATCAACTGAATCTTAGCTTTCTTCAAAGCTTCTTGAATCTGAACTAGCTAAGTTGATTTCCAAACAGCTTCTTGAGAAACTTGTAACAGCTTCCTTCTTGATCTTCAAATGGCTGGATCCCTCTCTATCCAATCCCTTTGATACTTCTTCAGAATTCTTGAACGAATTCTCCTTAGACAGATCCTGATAGGTTGAACCCTTCAGAATGTCTTCTTAGATCTTCTGATGAAGATCTTCTTCCGTGCCTTGCACTTTCTTGATCAGTTTGTATGTGTGTTTCTTCTTAAATCAATCTCTCTTTTTTTTATTTGTCTTCTGAATCTGTCTATTTATAGACCTTCTTCATGGTAACCGGCTGAACCGGTTTGTAACTGTCTTCTGACAAGTCTGACAGCTTCAGATAAACTGTTGCAACCCACACCTGTCAAGTCTTCAAACAGATCCTTAGCCTTTGTCTTGATCAGCAAAGTGTTGAGACTGACTGTCAGAAAGTGTCGAGACCATCTATCTATATGTGTCGACAAAAGTTACTTTGGTGTCGACATAGCTTCTTCAGACCTTCATCTTGAGGATGAGTCGACACTGAGAATTTGTGTCGACTCAAGCACTTCATCATTCTTCAGGAAATGACTTGGTCTAGACTTGCAGTGTGTAGACACAAGTCCTGTGTGTTAACACAGTTGTTATAGATTCAGAACATAGTATGTGTCGACACTCCTTCAAGTGTCGACACAGCTTTTGTCGACTCTGCCAATATGTGTCGACTCTGTCTTCTGGTGTCGACACGACTATCGTCGACCCTGCCAATATGTGTCGACTCTGCCTCAATGTGTTGACACTGCCTTCTGGTGTTGACTCTGCCTCAATGTGTCGACACAGCTTGCCAGTGTTGATACAGCTTTTGTCGACTCTACTTCTGTAAGTCGACACTGCTTCCCAGTGTTGACACAAATGTGGTCGACTATTTTTCTCTGTGTCGACACAATCATCTTCAAGTGTCGACACAATTCTTCTGAAGTGTCGACATAGCTTTTTCTGGTGTCGACATATGGACTTAGAATAATTTCCTGTACTTTTAATACTTTCTTAATCTGCACACGTCAACTCAAAATAACATCAAATACACCTTGATGTATATCATAAAGCTAAGTTAGGCTTCTTCAAATCAGGTACACATTTTCCAATGTACCCAACATCGGGAAGCAATGTGAAGATCATCTGTATTTGGTGGAGTTTGCGTACAATAACAGCTACCAAGCGAGCATTCAAATGGTGCCCTTTGAGGTCCTATATAGTAGAAAATGTCGTACGCCGTTGTCGTGGTTTGAAATGGGTGAGGCGAGGTTGTACAAAATCAAGATGTGGAAAGCGCCACTTCATTGGTACGAACAATTCGAGAGCGTTTGCTGATCGCTCCGGATAGATAGGCTAAATATTATAATTCTAAGAATCCGAACGTTGAGTTCGCTATTGGTGACTAGGTGTATTTGAAGATAAAGACGTTTAAGGGTGTGTCACGTGTACGACACTTGAAGAAGCTGATCCTGAGGTACCTTGGACCATTTGAGATCCTGGAGAGGATTGGTGAAGCGGCTTATCGTCTAAAGCTATCGGTGGCATTGAGTGGTCTACACGATGTATTCCACATATCAGCATTGCGGAAGGCAGTGCAAGAGCCTTCGCAACTTATCGTGGTTGATCAAATACAGGTGGACGAAGGGTTTATGAAAAGGGTCAAGCATGTTCTTATTGAGGACTCTGAAGTCCAGCGGCTTCATAACAAGGAGATCAGGATGGTCATGGTCCATTGGGATAATTACGGATGGGAGGAGATCTCATGGGAGCGAGAGCAGACCATGCTTGAGGAGTACCCAGAGTTATTCCACTCAGGTACCATTTTAATTTTTGTGTGTCTTTTACTTTCGGTAATTTCGTGGACGAAATTCTTTTAAGAGGGAGAGGATTGTAATGCCCCAAAACTCTAAAGAGAAACAAGCAGCTTTTTAACCGAGTTTGGGTCTTGGGAAGGTGAACTCAGCCTATGATACGGGCGTGTCATATTGTCGTGTCGGGCTCGGGTTGTCGAGGCGAGGTCGACGATCGTTGAAGGCAGGGAACACGGCCTAAGATATGGGCATGTCCCAAGGCGTGTCAAGAACATGTCATGTGACACGGGCGTGTCTAGAACACGGCATGTGACACGGGCGTGTCACATGTCCTTGTCCTCATCTGGAAGTTTTGGTCTTGTGTCGACAGAGAGAAATGACCTAGAACACGGGTGTGTTCTGGTTGACACGGACGTTTCAAATTTGACACGGACGTGTCTAAGCCCGTGTCCCATTCGGGACGTGATGATTCCAGTTTCGATTGGGGTACACGGCCCATGACACGGGCATGTCCATTGCTGACAAGGGCGTGTCACAAGCCATGTTATAGGTCGTGTCCTTTTCTTGATTTTCCTTATTTACGGTGAGTGTGGAACACGGCCTTGTACACGGGCGTGTCGCAAGCTGTGTTCGGCCCAGAAATGATATTTTCAGGGCGAATCGTGGTCGTTCATTTCCTTATTTTAGGATCCAAGGGCTTAGGCTTATTCATCCTAGGTTTTGGCTGTGAATAGGGTTGAAACCCTGATTTCTGTTGGTTCAATCTTTTTCTAAGTTTTAGAGAGAGGGGAGAGCAAGGAGGAAGAAGCAAGAGAGATTCAGTTGCCGGAAGAGATTCAGAGCGCCAAATCGCAAGCCGAGTCCAGATCTACGGAGGCGATGTCATCACGGTGCTTTTCATCCGTATTGATTTCCATGGCGCCAAAGAGAAACCCAAGGGTAACGATTCTCTACTTAGACATGTGAAGTCCACTTTCCCTTTTTCATAGGAAGCCCTCTCTCGTGAGTATGCGGTGAGTTTGAAGTTTTCCTTTGGGTAGACATGAATAGTCCCCGTTGCTTGCATGTAGAGTCCAAAATCGAGGAAACGGACATAGGCATGATGTGTGAAGCCTACTCGGACAAGTTGGTCTAGATCGGTGATGTTTCATTATGAATGATTAGCTAAGGAAGACTCCGTGCTTTTGGTTGTTTTCGGGTTTTCTACGTGGTAGATTGCAATTGGGAATCTTGGGGATTAGCTCCAAGGTGCACCCAAGAAACTGGGCGGTAACACATTTCTACCAACTTGGTGGCCTAGGAGACAGCCTTGAACATAACTGGGTTATGTGCTTGTTTGATCGAATTTGGGATCCGGCAAAGCTTAACCCGCGCATTTGGCTTTAGATAGATTGTACGGTGTGAGCAACAGGCCTGTAGAACCGGACTTGGGCTATGTGGTTTTGTGACAGAGACCTGAAATCAGGGACTGGCCATTGGCATAGTTGTGCGAGTCTTAGGCTTAGACCGGAAAGACTAAAATGCTCACGAGGATTGCAGTCCAAGGGGTTGTGGTGAGACCGTGATTTTGACCTGGTTCACTGTGTAAGTACCCTGAGAGCACGAGGTGTGTGGTCGTGTATGACTACACCTGTGGTGTTGTGATTATTCACTATAATGCTTTTTATGCTAATAAGTGCAGGGAAGGAGCATCGCCGCCCAGAGTTTGGGTATGGGATCATTACAATTTGGTCAGCTTTAGCTGACCGTAACTTTTGTTTGCCACCGTTGCGGTGAATTATCCTTGCAGGTGCTGCGGAGCCGAGCAGTAAATAGCGGGCCAAAGCCCTTGTTTCTGAGCCGGCCTTTGAAGGCCTTGTTATGTTTACTTGTTTAATTCATGTGTGTCCGTCCTGCGCGCCGATGTATGGAAAACACAGTTTTAAATTTAGTGAACTCTTGTAAAACCATAAGGCCGATTTTTTGTTTACTTTGTAGTTTATTCCTGTTTGGGTTTGTTAGTGGACATTCATGCTTGTGGCTGGGTTCTTATTTTTGCAACTTAATAAATTGCTTCTGCTAGGTGCTCCGTATAGGACGTTACGATTGGAAGAATGGTTTCATTAAGTAACCCTTCCGTCTGTCCATGGTATATGGCGTCGGGCCCCGACCGGACTTACCGCTATATGCTATGTGACGGATAGGGGTGTTACAATTTGGCCTCCGACCATATCTCACATTTAGATAATCCGTTTATTGAAAAATTTGATGAAAAATCATTTATTGATTTCTTCCCAAATGAGAAGCTGTTTTCAATTAACACATCCCCTCCTCCTTAGTTTGCACACATAGCCAACTATTTAGTGGCTTGTGTGCTCCCAAAAGAGTTCTCCTCTCAACAAAAGAAGAAATCCTTTCCTTCTTTGAAGAACTATTTTTGTGAGGACCCGCATCTTTTCAGAGTTTGTGCAAACTAAGTGATAAGAAGATGTGTCTCTTTTGAAGAATGTTTAGATATTTTAAAACATTTACATGAAGGACCGACTGGTCGCCACTATCAAGCTGCTTGCACTTCCCAAAAAGGGCTTTGCGTGGGTTTTTACTTACCTAGCTTATTTAAAGACGTGCAAGCCTTTGTGAGTAGGTGTGATAGTTGCCAACGGTCGGGAAATATTTCCAATAAAAATGAAATGCCGCACAATTATTTCGTCGATTGCGATGTTTTCGACCTCTTGGGAATTGATTTTGTTGCCCCCTTCCTTCTAGCTTCGGGAATAATTAAATTTTAGTTGTCGTAGATTATGTTTTTCGATCTGAAGCCTAAGCTCTTCCTACTAACGACGCCCGAGTCGTAATTACGTTCTTAAAAAAAATATTTTCTCGATTCGGTACGCCGCGAGCCATCATTAGTGATAAGGGTTCTCATTTCTATAACACGCAGTTTTCTAAAATACTTATTAAATACGACGTTACGCATTAGCTTTCAACTTCCTACCACCCCAAACTAACGAACAAGTCGAAATAGTGAACAGAGAGATAAAAAGAATTTTTGAAAAGACTGTTTCAACCTTTAGAAAAGACTAGTCATCAAGATTAGAAGATTCTCTATGGGCCTACCGAACAGCGCACAAAACCGCCCTCGGATGTACGCCGTTTCGGTGTTTTATGGAAAGTCATGCCATTTACCCATAGAACTAGAACACCGCACTTTTTGTCCTTAAGATATTTAAATTTCAATCCCCACTATGTCGGCAACCTTAGAAAATTTCAACTTAATGAATTCGACGAGTGGCGCTCTTACGCATATGAAAACAACAAATTTTATAAAGAGCGGACGAACGTTTTCATGACAAACACTTAAGGCGCCCAAAAACCTTTAAGCCAGGCGACCAAGTTCTTTTATATAATTCTTGTTTACATTTGATTCCGGGCAAGTTAAAGTCGGGATGGTCTAGGATGTTTTCAGGTATGCAAGTTTTTCCATATAGTACTGTTTTAATTTCGCACCCTGATAACATTGATTTCAAAGTTTTTGGTGATGATGATGTTAGTCTGAACAATATTAAGTTTCTTCTGCACGAACTGTAACTAAATTAAGACTCTCTTTTTTTAAAAAAAATTTAATTATTATTTAGGATAAATTATTTTTTGACAATATTATTTTGTTGCGTTGAGCTCAAATGACATTTTAAACAAAGGGGGCTCTTTGGAGACAACCCAAGTTATTTTTCTGTTTTATTTATTTTAAAATTTTTGTACCGGATGGCTCCGACAAGCTAGAACTTCTGCGGTTGCCTGCTCCAAAGCTGGTGAATCCATCACGAAGTCAAATGAAGATATTTCAAGAAGATCCAAAGCACAAGCATGGGCGAGCGGCATCACTCAACTTTCACGACACATAAATCCGGGGAAGTACCTGTTTTTCAATTATGTACTTTCAATTCTATGTTAATTTCTCTCTCTCTCTACCCTTCTTTCTCCATTGAGGACAATGTCTATTTTAAGCTTGGGTGGGGATTTCCTCCTTCTCTTTATTTTATTTTTATATCTTAAAAAAAATAGAGAATATTTCAAAATCCAAAAAAGTGAATATTTCAAAATATAAAAAATATTTACTATTTGTTTTTACTTTAATCATTTTGACGTTTTTTTTGTTTTTCATAAGTACCCCTTGTTTTATATTTTATTTTTCTCAAAATACCATATAAATAACTTAGCTAATTATAATATTTCTAATAATTATTTTTAATTATATTTCACAAGTAAAATGTTGGTCATGTTGTGTTTCTAATTCACGGTAGCACGTTAATGTGAAACGTTTTTTTTCTAAAACTTGCATTTTATTATGGTTTTCGTTTTTATTTTTTTTAATTTATTAAAAATATTTCATCCACTATTTTCTTTTTCATTTTTGGATAATTTATGTAATGTCAACTTTTGATTAACGTAGTAGAAGTGAACGATCCAAGTCACCTATTATTTATATTTTCAAGATAATTTTATCAATCTTCTTGTATTATCTAGGACTTGCTTTTTGAAATTTTTCACAACTATGCTTTAGATAAATTTAAAAGCTTGAAAATAATTTAGGCCATTTTTGTTTTCGTTTGAGCCTTCTTGCCAACCTAAAAATTTTTACCCCTAGTTAGCCTCTTTTGAGCCTTTTTCCAATTTCAATTGATAGCTACACTTATCATTTCATTTTCACCAAAACTAAAATTGTCCAACCTATATAATCACACAATCCTTTTGAGTTTCATTAAAAAATTTTTTTGATTATGATATGGTTCTTAAGTGATATATTTGGAGATGTTTTTGAAAAAGTATGGTCAAAAGAAGTGTTTACTTTTTTTTGGCCAATTTCAAAATGAAAAGAAAAATTATTTTTGGCCTTTGTTTTGAAAAGAAAAGAAAAGAAAAAGTAAAGAAAAGAAAATGGACTCCTAATCATAATTTCTGAGCCTTGTTTTGAAACTCGTTGTTTTGGTTTAGTGTGATTTTTATGCCTCCTTGTTTATCTTTGAATTGCACTCCTAATCATAATCCTAAACCAAACATTTCGGTCCTAATAAGTACTTTTGATTCATTCTTTTGAATTTTATTTATTAGCTAAGTAAAGAAGAAAAGTAAATCAGTATTTGTTTTGGATTTAAATTTAGATTTTCGTTATTTAATTTATATAGTCATAATGTGTTGCTTGGATGTAGTAACAACTCAATGCATTTTTTAATTTTGTTGCCTTGCTTAAATTTATTTAAAGAATTTTGTTAAAATTTTGGATGATTTTTTTTTGTTAGAAAAGTTTATAAATTGTAAACCATGTTTAAGTAATTGTTTTAGGTTTACATTTAACCTTCTCCCTACTTAGAATTCTGCATAGTACTTGTGTAAGCATAATTCGAACTTTTTGATTAGTCACTTTTTATGTTAGCTAGTTATTATATCTTTGCTTGGGGACTAGCAATGTTTAAGCTTGGGAGAATTTGATAGTACGTTTTGTAGTCTAAACTATTATAATATTTTCTGGTTTTTAATACACAAATCATGTCTTGTACACTTATTAATTCACCTCCTTATGTATATATTATTGCCACTAATGTTTTATTCTCATTTTATAGGTTTTTAATACTTTTGGTCAAAAATGACCTGACACGCCCCCCTAACATGCCCTCCCTTGGCGTGTTGCAGGGCATGCATCCTGAACTTGAGGAAGTTTGATACCAGAACCAGAATACCAACAAAAAGCATTGTCACGCACCCGTGACACACCCTTTCTAGGCGTGTCACAGGGCGTGTCACCGTCATCCTGAAGCCTGCTGCCGCATTTAAAGATTTTCTGTTGCTACACGTCAATAGTACTAACACGCCCCCTACATGGGCGTGGCCCTAGGGCGTGTTTCACCTTTTTCGATGACTGACGGATTTCCGACTAATGATTGACACTTGATGTGCCTTACACGCCCCTCCTATATTGGCGTGGCCCAGGGCGTGTCCACCGACGTACAGAAGCAATCATCATTCCCGCCAGAATCCTGAGCCTAAGGTCAACTCCGTGCCTATCACGCACCCCTTACACGCCCTCCCCAGGCGTGATAGAGTGCGTGACCAACCTGAGAATTTTGCTTATAAATATAGTGGTACACCCTTGTGTCTAGGGAAGTTGGGTTAAGAGGGGAGGTGCTGCCCCTTTGTTTCGTATTATTTTTAAGTGCTCTTCCCCTCTCTCTCTTTCTCATTTTAGTTCCTTTCTAATCCTTGCTTAGTTTACTCCTTTTGTATTAGCTTTTGTAATAGCTTTAGTAGCTTAATGTTAATGTTAGTTTAGGTTTTCTATTTCATTACACTTGTAATTTTCTTTCAAGTTATAGTTCTCTCTTTTGATATTAATATAAAGAGCCCCTTTTTTATCTTTGTGTTCTTAATGCTCTTCTACTCATCCCTCCTCCACTTCGCTATGATTAACTAATCCTCCTTGTACTCGATCTTGATGATTCGATATTAGAGTTGATTAAGTTATGATGCTTTGAATTTACTTTTTCTTTTTAGGGTTTATGCCTTTGATTTACTCTTGATTATTCATGTTTGGAGTTATATCATCGATATATTATTTCCATTTTTGTTTTCACTCTTAGCTAGCCGAGAGGCTCGTAGTTTGAAGTGAACACTCAAGAGTAAAGAGGGTTGCATGCACCCCTCAAGATAGGTAGATGTATAAATATCCCAGATTGGAGAGAAATCCAATAGTGGGGTTTACCGCGTAAACCGAGCTTTAGGCCTCCGATTTAAACGAGAGTTCGGTCGGACCTTCCTAAACTCAGTTCAATACGACTTCAAGAGAAGCGTGTTCAATATTTAGGAACCTCCACGATTAAGGACCTTTACCCTATTAAGTTTAGGTTTATAATCGAATTTTGAATCAACTTTTGCTGAGGTGATTCTCGATCGACTACTTTTCTATTTCACGTCAACCCTTCATTGTGATCACTTTTATTAGTTCTTCATTTCGCCGCAAGTATTTATCTCTTTAGCACAATATCTCGTCTCTTTTTCGCAATTAGTTTTCTCTTAACCCTATAAACATCCTTCGATAAGATACTATATTTTGTGTGAGTAGCTTTACTCAACAGGTCCCAGATTTCAATACGCCAGTTGTGTCCCTAGCTATAGTTCGATAGGTATACTTGTCTAGTTGGATTGCTAGTTCGGCTCTCTTTTCTCTAGCATAAAAAGAGATCACCACAAGCCATGCCTTCTTCGATGGATCCTCCTTCTACAAGAGTTTGATTTGTAGATCCGAGATAAGAAGGGTGCGAAAAATTTAGCAGCCGATCACCTCTCTCGTTTAGAAAATCCGGGTGCGGAAGCGCTCGCCGAATCTGATATAAATGACAGATTTCCTGAGGAATGCCTCCTAGCAATAAATACTATTTTGACTTCCCTGCATTGGTTCGTAGATTTTGCGAACTATTTAGTTGGGCAGGTGATCCCAAAAGACTTTTCGAGTAAGGAAAAGAAGAAATTCTTTTCTGACTTGAAAATTTTCTTTTAGGAGGACCCTTTTTTTTCATATTTGCGCTGACACGGCGCTCCGAATATGCGTCACGGGTGTGGAGTGCACGTAAATTCTTTTGAACTACAACGAGGGTCTGGCTGGTGGGAATTATCAAGCTAACCGGACCATGTGGAAGGCGCTAGAGGCGAGCTTCTTTTGGCCCACTCTATTCAAAGACTCTCACAATTTTCTGTGCTCCTGCAATTGCTACAAGCGGTCGGGTAAAATCTCTCATCGCGATGAGATGCCCTAAAATATATTTTTAGAATGCTAGGCCTTCGATTTTTGGTGCATCGATTTTGTTTGCCCCCTACCTCTGTCTTTTATAAATAATTATATTTTAGTGGCGGTTGATTACGTATCGAG
Source organism: Platanthera zijinensis (assembly GCA_039513925.1). Lineage (NCBI taxonomy): Eukaryota > Viridiplantae > Streptophyta > Magnoliopsida > Asparagales > Orchidaceae > Platanthera > Platanthera zijinensis. The sequence continues at coordinate 110,128,404 of CM077082.1, read as the reverse complement.
GTGGGCGGAAGCGCAAGCTCTCCCCACCAATGATGCACGAGTCATCGTTACATTTCTTAAAAAACTTTTTTCTCGCTTCGGCACGTCTCGAGCTATTGTGAGCGATAGGGGAACCCATTTCTGTAATGCCCAAATGGCTCTGACTTTGGCTAAATACGGAGTCACACACAAACTTGCCACCCCATGCCATCCGCAAACAAGTGGCTAAGTTGAGGTAATAAATCGAGAGATTAAGCGTATATTAGAAAAAATCGTTTCGCTTAATAGGAAAGATTGGTCCGTCAAACTCGGCGATGAATTGTGGGCGTATCGTACGACATACAAAACCGCAATTGGTTGTACGCCGTATCAATTATTTTATGACAAAGTGTAACGCCCCCCGATTTTTTCCAGTGATTTTTTTAAATTTCTTATTTGGCGTAGTATGACGTCAGAGCGTTATGTTAGCACGTGTTGGTCATGTGACGTTGTTAGAGCGTGCTCTTAGCTCTTTAGGTTTCCTGCGTGGCTTGGTGATGCCTTGTAGCAAGATTCCCTAGCGAGCCGGTGTCTGTTTGGTGACTCGGTGGAGCCTCTTGGGGAATGCTTGTGTTTTGGCTTCGGGAGGAATTTGCCCGAGTTTTGTTCGTCGGATTTTGATACCGACTTTGTCGTTAGCGCGTTTTGCGTTCGTTAGGTTTGACCGGCCAGATTTTGGGATTTGCGTCGGGAGTGGAAATTTCCACATTAGGAAATTAGATCGGCTAATTTTAGACTTGCTCGTCAAGTTTCGTCGCGTTCCGAGCATTTTTGGAGCGTCGGCGCGCGATTGAAGTTTTGTATGTTTTCGCGTACGCCGTTAACTTTAGAAATTTTTATCTCAAAAACGGTGCTTCAGAATTCGATTTCGACTTCGCTGTTGGATTCGTAGCGTCGTCATTCGCCTACGGTGCGAATTTCGTTCGATTCGGCGCGCGTTTGGCCCTCCGTAACGGTATAATGTTATTTCATTTTTATATAATTATAAATATAAAAAAAAAAGAATAAAAAAAAATAAGAAAAGGGGGGGAGAGGGAATCGGTGAGAATGTTATATCATTCTCACCGAATCAGCCCCCCCCCCCCCCATTTTGCCTTTCCCGCCGAACCAGCAGCCCCCCCCATTTGTCATTTCTTTATTTCATTTTTTATTTATTTATTTATTCAATTCTAATATTATAATACTTATAATATTATTATTTTTAATATTATTAACTATATAATAATAAAAATACTTCCTCTTCTTCCCCAATCAAGAGCCGAGCCCCCCCCCCCCTCCTGTGCGAGAGAAAAACGAGGCGGAAACCTCTCGTTCGCGAACCTTCCGGCGGCCGCCACCGTCGATCCGGTGGACGGAATCTCGATCCGATCGCGGCGTTGGAAAGCTCTCGGCGAGAGCTTCGAGATCGCGGTAAGCTTTTCCCGTTTTGGTGACCGTTTCGCCATAGATTTTTTCGCCCTAACCCCGGTTGTCCGTTTTTTCATAGATCTCGTCTCCGCGTGCCCCATTTTGGACGGATCTACGTGGTAGAGTATTTTGGGTGGACGTTTTCAAGAACGATTTGAGGCAAGTGGACTTCTCCCCTCTTGCGCGCCTCCATGAGTTGTATTTTTTTTCGCCTTATTATCTCTCCTCGTCGTAGAATACCGGAGTAGTGTAGGTGAGATTAGAAATATTCCTAGGTTAGGGCTCGTAGTCGGCCTAAACTAGGAAGAAATTGGAATTTATATTCTAAGAAATAATTCGGCGGGTAGTGGGAAATAATTCGGCGGGCTGTGACAGTTGGTATCAGAGGGAGGTTGCTTGACAAATTGTCGGGCAACCTTTCCCTGTTTGTATTAGATGTTTTAGCGTCATATCATACACACACCGACATGTCATCAGTACGTCTTGGCTGAAGCACGGACACTACACTCATAGCATAACATGAAGTATACGGGGCATATTATGTATTTATGGGGTGCATAATATGTGTTTGTATATGGATCCACCATAGGAGGCAACATGTGAGGGTTATGTATTTATGGGGTGCATAACCTCACCACATGAATGCGACTAGCATGTTTTCTTTTTGTTGCATGGAAATGTTATGTATTTATGGGGTGCATAACATTTTCATGTGTACGCCGTTCATAACATGCATTAAGGCCTTTTTTTTTAGAATGCATAGCACAATCATGCATAGCATAACATTGCATAAGCACAGCGTGCCAAGCTAAAGATTTGCAGGATGACATGTGTACACACATAATTTTGAGTCAAAAAGAATATAAATTCATGCATTCCCGATCTAGGCACAAGAGTTAGTGTGATGATAGTGAATCATCGTAGGATAAGCATAACATCATTATTGAAAATCCCAGAGCAAGTTAGCAGCATGAGCAAGTACTTAAGTATGTATTGTTTGTACTATGTTGTTTGGTTCTAGTGGGTGGGCCAGGTTTTTGATTAGTGTTTTGTTCTTCCATTAGAATGTCGAGGCGTCCTTCGACAAGGTCGACTCCCCAATCAGTGGGAGAATCTTCAGGTGTGCAGAGCAGTGCAATGATAGAAGGTCTGCGACAAAGCAATGAAGCCTTGTCAAAGCAAGTAGTGGATTTGCAGTCTCAGGTCCAGTCCCTGTTAGCAGTTGTGGCAGGGCAAATTCTGAGAGTTTAGGACCCTGCTGTGAGTCAAGCTGTTCCTATTCCCCCTGCTCCTCTGGTGCCTCCGGTCGTGGTGCCACCAGAGATGACCTTTATTTCTCAGTTTCAGCGACTTAGGCCTCCGACGTATGATGGCAAGGCATATTACATGGTCTTAGACGATTGGATGATATCAATCGAGGAGATGTTCTCATACTCCGGGATCACTGATAATCAGAAAGTGATGTTAGCCGCATATCAGCTCAAAGGGTTGGCAAAGGGCTGGTGGCTGAGGGAGAAAGAAGGTCTGAAGGACGGGTGTTCCTGGGAGTCTTTTAAGGAGCTACTTCTGAGCAAGTTTCTGCCATCGGTCGAGAGGGACCGTCTGATGAATGATTTCCTGCACTTAAAGCAGAGGCAGCTCACGGTTAGTGAGTACGAAATCGAGTTTAGTAAACTAAGCCGATTTGCCCCAGACTTGGTGAGTACCGATGAAAACAGAAGCAAGCGATTTCTGGCTGGGCTAAGGAGTGACGTCCAGCAGTTAGCAAGTGCCTATGCGACATCAAGTTATGCTGGGATGGTGGAAGCTGCCTTAAAGGTAGCGGCAATTGATAACGCCAAGAATCGAGGTCAACAACTGAGAAAAGATAAAAGAAAGTCTGATGAGGGTAAGAGTACCCAGGTCCCTGACGCTGCTCCGAGGAAGAGAAACAAAGAGGTATGCAGTTTCTGTGGCCGACCGGGCCATCCATTGGAAAGGTGCTATCAAAGATTAGGAGCTCAGAAGAAAGAGCAGATTCATGCGATCCAAGGTAACCCAAGGAAAGACTTGCTTTGTTCTGTATGCAAGAAGCCGGGGCACGATGCTGCTCATTGCTGGAAGAAGGCGAGAAGCTGTTTCTTGTGCGGTCAAGAGGGTCATCTCAAGTATCAGTGCCCGCAAGCTCAGCCTGCACTTCAGCCAGTTCCTCTTCAGGCTTTGCCGCCGCCGCAACGAGTGGACAAGGGAAAAGGAAAGTTGAACGTGGTCTCTATGGAGGAAGCTCAGACGTCCACGCAGGTGATATCAGGTTAGATTCTCCCCTAGTTTTAATGTTTAGCTCATAGTTATAGTTTTGAGCGTTCGTTTCCTTAGTCGTGTGTGCAATTTTATAGGACGATTTAAGGTAAAGAACCGCTGGGCGCGTGTTCTGTTCGATTCTGGCGCTACCCACTCGTTTGTGGCTAGAGCCTTCATAGAGCGTTACCGTTTGGATCTCGATCGAGTTGGTGATGCGTTCTGTGTCAAGTTTCCTTCAGGGGAATCTAAGGGTATTCAGAGTTGTCCGATTTTGCTAGGCGATTTTCTCGCGATTGCTGATTTGAAGCTGTTGGATCTGGAAGACTTCGATGTGATCCTAGGCATGGACTGGTTGTCCAGATATGATGCTGTGATCCAATGCAAGGGTAAGCGCTTGGACTTCAGGATGGACAACGGCCAGCCCGGGAGTGTTTACGGTTATCCGCGCCAGGATTCTCCGACTATATCGGCGGTATGTGCTCGGAAGCTTGTTGATTCCGGATGTTTTGCGTGTTTGGTTTCAGTTTTAGAAACCAAGGTTAGTTTGCCATGTTTGGAGGAGATCCCGGTGGTTCGTGATTTTTCTGATGTCTTTCCAGCTAATCTTCCTGGTCTCCCGCCTGATCGAGACGTGGAGTTTGTTATAGATTTGGAGCCGGGTACGCGTCCGATTGCCAAGGCGCCTTACCAGATGGCCCCACGCGAGCTGGAGGAGTTACGTATCCAGTTAGACGAGTTGCTTGAGAATGGATTTATAAGGCCGAGTTCTTCGCCTTGGGGTGCTCCCGTTTTGTTCGTCAAGAAAAAAGATGGATCGATGAGGTTGTGCATCGATTATAGAGAGCTAAATAAGGTAACGATCAAGAATAGGTATCCGTTGCAGAGGATAGATGATTTGTTTGATCAACTGCGAGGCAGCGCCGTGTTCTCTAAGATTGACCTTCGTTCGGGCTACCACCAGTTAAGGATCCGTGAATCAGATATCCCGCGGACTGCCTTCCGTTCCAGACATGGACATTTTGAATTTTTGGTGATGTCGTTTGGTTTGACCAACGCACCTTCTGCTTTCATGGACATGATGAACAGAGTTTTCAAGGACTTTCTGGACAAGTTTGTGGTCGTATTTATAGACGATGTGTTGGTGTATTCACGCAATGTTGAGGAGCATGACCAACATTTGCGTCTAGTTTTATCTGCCTTGAGGGACCATAAGTTGTTCGCCAAGCTAAGTAAATGCGAGTTCTGGTTGCCTCAAGTTTCTTTCCTGGGTCATGTGGTTAACAAGGACGGAATCTCTGTCGACCCAGAAAAGATAGCCGCAGTTATGGAATGGACGAGGCCTGCCACACCCAAAGAAATAAGAAGCTTCCTAGGGTTGGCTGGCTACTACAGAAGATTTGTAGAGGGTTTCTCTACATTATCTGCGCCATTGACTAAATTGACGAAGAAAAATGCAGCATTTGTGTGGAGCGATAAGTGCGAAGAAGCGTTCCAAGAGCTAAAGAATAGACTATGCACTGCTCCAATATTGACATTGCCTACGGAAGGATTAGACTATGCCGTTTACGTGGACGCGTCCCACGTGGGTCTTGGTTGTGTGCTGATGCAAGAAGGAAAAGTGGTTGCGTATGGGTCAAGACAGCTTAAGATTCATGAAAGGAACTACCCTACGCATGACTTGGAATTCGCAGCAGTTATTTATGCATTGAAATTATGGAGACACTTGTTGTATGGCGCGCAGTGCAAGATTTATACAGATCATAAGAGTTTGAAGTACGTCTTCACTCAAAAGGAGTTGAACTTGCCCCAGCGCAGATGGTTAGAGTATGTGGCTGATTATGAAGTGGAGATCCTATACCATCCGGGTAAGGCTAACGTGGTAGCCGACGCCTTAAGCAGGAAGACAGGGAAAATTTTCAATCTCTCCGCCGAGTTGTTAGTAGAAGAGTTCCTTTTAATGGATATTTCATTTGGTAGATGTGACTCGCCAAGCAGTTTGGAAGTGTCCGAGCCTTCATGGATTTCTCTTACGAGGCTTCATCAAAAGGACGATCCTGATCTACTGCACCTTCATAATAGAACTGAGAAGGGGGAGCTACCTGACTTTTCGATCGATGACGCGGGTACTCTAAAGTACCGCGGTAGATTTTGCGTCCCCAATTTTCGAGATATTCGAGTTAAGTTGTGCAATGAGGCACACGGTTCAAGTGTGGCCTACCATCCAGGGTCTACAAAATGTACAAGGACTTGAAGCAGATTGCCTGGTGGATTGGGATGAAGGGTGACATTGCAAGGTTTGTGTCAGAATGTTTTACGTGCAAAAGAGTTAAGGCTGATCATGGAAGGCCTGGTGGAAAGTTAGCGCCTTTAGAGATTCCAGCTTGGAAGTGGGAGAGTATCTCAATGGATTTCATTACTGGTTTGCCGAGATCTCCTCGAGGGCATGACTCTATTTGGGTGATTGTTGATAGATTAACAAAGTGTGCGCACTTCGTACCCTTTCAGATTGGTTACTCGATGAAAAAGATAGCGGAACTATATTTGAATGAAGTTATCAGGTTACATGGAGTACCCGTAAGTATTGTATCAGATCGAGACTCCAGGTTTACGTCTCGTTTCTGGAAGAGCCTTCAAGAAGGATTGGGAAAGGACTTGAGATATTCTACCGCATATCATCCACAGACCAATGGTCAAACTGAGCATGTTAATCAGATTGTGGAAGATATGATCCGTTGTTATATATTAGACCACGGAGGAGCGTGGGATGAACGCTTGAGGTTGATGGAGTTCACGTACAATAACAGTTATCAAGAGAGTCTGCAAATGGCTCCTTTCGAAGAGCTATATGGAAGACGATGTAGAACTCCTCTATTTTGGGCTGAGGTTGGTGAGAGGCCGCTGTTAGGTCCAGATGCCTCAGAAGAAATGGAAGTCTCTGTAAAGCTTATTCGAGAGAAGCTTCGGATAGCTCAAGAGCGATACGAGAAGAACGCCAATCGGCGTAGGTCCGTTTTGGAATTTTCTGTGGGGGACATGGTATTCCTTAAGGTTTCCCCGATGGTTGGAGTAAAGAGGTTCGGTAAGAACCATAAGTTGGACCCAAGGTATGTGGGACCATTTGAAATTGTGGAACGGATTGGTGTGTCAGCCTACAAATTGAAATTACCCGCAAATTTTCCAGGCGTGCACAATGTTTTTCACGTGAGCCAATTGCGGAGGTGCGTGCTAAGTGACAGACAAGTTCTGGATGCAGTGCCCCAGTTGGAGCCTAACCTTTCCTACGTGGAAGTTCTTATTCGTGTTCTGGATGTGCAAGATCGAGTGTTGCGGAGGAAGACAATACCGATGGTAAAGATTCTATGGAGAAACCAAGACGTGGAGAGCGCGACTTGGGAGTTGGAGTCCGCTATGAGGGAGGCGCATCCTCATCTGTTCTCCTAGCTTTGCTCGGTATGCTTTCGATAACCCTTGGTTATTTTCTTTTCCCTCTTTGGTAGAAGTGTTTTATGCGTAAAGTTTCGGGACGAAACTTTCTTTTAGGGGGAGTGACTGTAACGCCCCCCGATTTTTTCCAGTGATTTATTTAAATTTCTTATTTGGCGTAGTATGACGTCAGAGCGTTATGTTAGCACGTGTTGGTCATGTGACGTTGTTAGAGCGTGCTCTTAGCTCTTTAGGTTTCCTGCGTGGCTTGGTGATGCCTTGTAGCAAGATTCCCTAGCGAGCCGGTGTCTGTTTGGTGACTCGGTGGAGCCTCTTGGGGAATGCTTGTGTTTTGGCTTCGGGAGGAATTTGCCCGAGTTTTGTTCGTCGGATATTGATACCGACTTTGTCGTTAGCGCATTTTGCGTTCGTTAGGTTTGACCGGCCAGATTTTGGGATTTGCGTCGGGAGTGGAAACTTCCACATTAGGAAATTAGATCGGCTAATTTTAGACTTGCTCGTCAAGTTTCGTCGCGTTCCGAGCATTTTTGGAGCGTCGGCGCGCGATTGAAGTTTTGTATGTTTTCGCGTACGCCGTTAACTTTAGAAATTTTTATCTCGAAAACGGTGTGTCGGAATTCGATTTCGACTTCGCTATTGGATTCGTAGCGTCGTCATTCGCCTACGGTGAGAATTTCGTTAGATTCGGCGCGCGTTTGGCCCTCCGTAACGGTATAATGTTATTTCATTTTTATATAATTATAAATATAAAAAAAAGAATAAAAAAAAAATAAGAAAAGGGGGGAGAGGGAATCGGTGAGAATGTTATATCATTCTCACCGAATCAGCCCCCCCCCCCTTTTTGCCTTTCCCGCCGAACCAGCAGCCCCCCCCCCCCATTTGTCATTTCTTTATTTCATTTTTTTTATTTATTTATTCAATTCTAATATTATAATACTTATAATATTATTATTTTTAATATTATTAACTATATAATAATAAAAATACTTCCTCTTCTTCCCCGATCAAGAGCCGAGCCCCCCCCCCCCTCCTGTGCGAGAGAAAAACGAGGCGGAAACCTCTCGTTCGCGAACCTTCCGGCGGCCGCCACCGTCGATCCGGTGGACGGAATCTCGATCCGATCGCGGCGTTGGAAAGCTCTCGGCGAGAGCTTCGAGATTGCGGTAAGCTTTTCCCGTTTCGGTGACCGTTTCGCCATAGATTTTTTCGGCCCTAACCCCGGTTGTCCGTTTTTTCATAGATCTCGTCTCCGCGTGCCCCATTTTGGACGGATCTACGTGGTGGAGTATTTTGGGTGGACGTTTTCAAGAACGATTTGAGGCAAGTGGACTTCTCCCCTCTTGCGTGCCTCCATGAGTTGTATTTTTTTTCGCCTTATTATCTCTCCTCGTCGTAGAATACCGGAGTAGTGTAGGTGAGATTAGAAATATTCCTAGGTTAGGGCTCGTAGTCGGCCTAAATTAGGAAGAAATCGGAATTTATATTCTAAGAAATAATTCGGCGGGTAGTGGGAAATAATTCGGCGGGCTGTGACACAAAGCGTGGCATCTCCCCGTAGAACTAGAACACCGCGCTCTTTGGGCTTTAAAACTCGTAAATTTAGACGCTAACTTAGCCGCAACAAATAAAAAACTACAATTAAAATAGCTTGACGAATGGCGTGCAAACGCTTACGAGAACAATAAGTTCTTTAAGGAATGTTCTAAGTTTTAGCACAATCAAAAAATCAATCCCCAAAAAAGTTTATCTCTGGGCGATCTGTCCTTCATTATAATTCACATCTTAGGTTTTTTTCGAGTAAACTAAAATCACGATGGTCCGACCCCTTCAAAGTTGAAGAGGTTTTTCCATATGGGACTTTACTCATTTCCCACCTGGAGAAAGGCTCGTTTAAAGTAAAAAGTCATCGTGTAAAATTATAAATAGTAGGCGACCAAATCGGCAGTAATATCGAAACCATAACCCTCCTCGAAATATAAACCCGCCAAAATAGTCAAGCTACAGTACTATAAATAAAGCGCTCTTGGGAGGTACCCCATGTTTATCTTTTTCGCTATTTCTTTACTTTTTCTTTGTTGTTTTGTTCTTAACATTGCAAGGTTCTTAATTAGGCCTCCCCGAGGACGTTTTAGGGAAGTTTCTATCCTCCCTCTTTACTTTTTGTATATATTGCATTTTATTTCTTTTTTGTTCCACATACCTATCTTGAAACATTGGGGACAATATTGCAATTAAGTATGGGGGTGTTTTCATGCTTTCTTTTCTGCACTTCTAAATATTTTCTTTTTTAAAAAATATTTAAAAAAAATATAAAAAATGAAAACAAAACAAAACAAAACAAAGAATTATAAAATGAAAACTCCCAATTTCTTTTATTTTATCATCAAAAAATTTCAAATAAATTACAAAAAAAATTCCAAAATATATTTAGTTATACTTTGTACATATTCTATGTAAATATTTTCTGTAAATATTTTGGTAAATATTTTTTTTCTCTTTCAACTCTTCCTTTCTTTCTCCTCTTTGTAAATAACTTTTCTCTCTCGTAAATATTTGGTTATAAATCTTAAAAATAAAAAAAAAATAGAAAACAAAAATTAATAAATAAAATTTAGGTAAAAATATATATATATCTTTTTCGCATTTTTAGTATGTATATATTAGAGAAAATAACAAGAAATACAAAAAAGATAATATCTCCAAAAATAAATAAAAAGATAGCAAATTAAAAACCAACAAAAAAATGACCATAACTCTATAAATCTCAAAAAATAATTCTAAAACAAATAAATTGAATATACCATTCTTAGCACTTTTCGCTCTGCAAAAATCTAGTTACAAGTTTATTTATAAGCGATTTTCTTTAATTTTTTTTTTACAATTCGTTTATTAATTAGAGATTGATATATTTAAATATTCGGGGTTAAGTTATTTAAAAAAAATTATGCTTTTTTCTTGAGTTAGGGGACTTGTTTTAGGCAATACTTCTAATTTATCTAAAATACAGGCATGTGTATTATGTTAGAAACAATTATTATAGAGTTCAATTATTTTTACTTCAAGCTTTTTGAAACACAGGAACGTTTAATTTATCAAAGTTTCTCTCAAAATTTTTTTATTAAAATCTAGTTATAAGTTTATTTATTGAAAAAAATCCAATTCCCCATATTTATCATGATAAAATTTTTATCCTTAAAAGAATCTTTGTCAATGGGAATAAGATTTCTTTCAATAAACATATGGATCCAATATTTTAAAAAATTATATGTTATAGAGTAAGTGGATAAAATTCATTACTTCTATACATATACATTGGGTTATATGAAGTTATTCAAAAAATTTACATGTTATGGAAAATAAGATTTCGTTTTCCTAAACACACACATTCAAAAACTAAATTCATTAGAGGTTTGTGAAAAAATAACTCACCTCTAAAACCAAAGCCCTCTTCATAAACCAACAACCCCCTTAAGCATTTTTAATGATTTTATACTTATTATAAAATCTTTTTGAGAGCATAAATTTTAAATTACATTATTTCCTTTAAACTCTTATAATTTAAAGTTTTTATAATTCCAAACTATTTTTGTTAGCTAATGATTACAATTTTCCTTGCTATTTGGTAACTTCAAGAAGTTTTTTGGCCAAAACTTTTCCTCTATTTAAAACATTTTCATGATTAAGGACTTAACTCTTTTACCCCTGATGTCTACTTTGATCTCTCTTTTAATTAATTCAAGCAGTAGTTAAATTTAGGATTTCTCTTAATTCCTTATAAGTATATCTCCAACTTTTGCTCTGGAATAGCAAAAGAATAAGTATGGGTGTATTTGATGAGTTATAAATATTTGTATTTTTTAGTGCTTTATTTAGGTCATTTTTAATTTATTTTCGTTGTTTTTAGTTTTTTTTCTTCCATAAAATGTTCCTTATTTATATATATTCCCTTCTAATATAGATTTATTTTTGTTTTCCAAAAATTTTAGAAATATTCAAAATTTTCCAAGTACATGCCCGTGTCCATTTGGTCATGCCCGTAACCTTGGCGTGTCACTTAGACGCCTTTTGAAAACTGTTACGCCTCGAGAATTTGTGAAAAAAAATAGTGACCACGCCCATGTCCAATAGTTGCACGCCCATATCCAGAGTTACACCCCCGTATCAATCCTGACTCGACACTCTACGCCTCCAGTATGACTCGACACCCAATGCCACTAACATGCCTGAATCATTCGGCGAACGCCCTTGACTGCCTCAACTTTTGCAAATAAGACATCACCAGCGAGGCAAGGACTCGATGCTTTTGCCAATCACGCTCATCCTACAAGGCCGTGTCATTCGTTGCACGGCCATGACCGCAACGTGGAACATCTAGAAGAGCCCCGAAGTCAACCGCCAATAACTATTCAGCTTATCCATTCGCCAGACCCAACACGCCCCCAGTCACGCACGTGACAGGGGCGTGTTATCTCAATTTTGTCTTCTATAAATTGAAGTGTTCTATAAGTTCTAAGTGTTCAATGTTTTGAGCAATTTTGCTATTGGAGTGCTGCTTTGGTTCCTTTTTGAGATATATAAGGAGACTTTCTACCTTTTTTGTGTGTTTGCTTTAGCCTTTTGTAACTCTACTAAAAGTTTTGATTTCAAGAACAACTAATCACCTAGAGTGGGGCAGGAGGGGGGGGGGTGGTGAATAGGTCCAATTTAAAAAACTTAGGCAACTTATGAATTAAAATCATAGCATGACAATCTTATCACAATCAATAGCAGAACAATACACATCACAGTACACAGAGATTTATAGTGGTTCCCCAATTGATGGGTACATCCACTTTCCCCCTTCGACAATCTAGCAGTATACTAGGTTCGGTAAAACTTCATTCTATCTTTATCAGATCCTCAGATCTTACAGCTTAGAGCCCAACCGGCTCCTATAACTCAGGCGCAAGCCCTACCACTCGGATCACCAAGATCCTCAACTCAAGTTATTCCCAAGAACTCAATCTCAGAGTGACTCCACACTCCTACAGCTCAGGAAATCCTGCCCTACCATAGTGTGAATCCACACACCTACAATTCAGGAAACTCCTGCCCAACCTCAGCCTTTATAACACATTCTTACAACTCAGGCCTTTTCCTTACCACTCAGATTAAAAATGAATCTTACAAAGAAATATTCAAGATAATGAATTATAGACACCAAACAAAATTTTTTGTGCTTCTCTACCTGGATCGAGCAGATGTCAGCCCTTCCTTCTTCTTTGGTCCAGCGAATTGATCTTCAAATTCTGGTTCAGCTTGGATCGAGAAGATAACTTCAGCTTGGGCATGCCTAGGATGATTCGTCTCTCTCAGAGGATTACTCTAAACCTGCTGGAGTGGATGTTTATTGTACCAGAAAACTCAGAAGCTCTTTAGATTTGAACTTAAGGTTCATGACTTTTGCAATAATGGCAGATGAAGACGACGAACTCCGCTTCTTATTTTCTAGAAAGTTAATAGAAAATTTATCCAATCATCATTAATAGAACTCCTTCTCTTTTGCTATTTATAATCGCGTCACAATAATGAGATGATCGACACGTGTCTCAGTTTTAACGGTGGATAAAACCTCGGCTTTAATAACTTGAGATCCACTGTAGACTGACGATGACATTAATTTCGATATGCATCAAATCTAAACTATGTTGACTTGTTTACTTTGCTGAGTCAGTATCATTCTGGACCTACCAAAAATCAACTAACTTTTCTGAAATATTGTGTTCGACGAACATCAAGCTCAACTCGACAAACCCAGCGCTCATATTGATGAAATAGTGAAGTTAAGATCGACGAATTCTCTCAGCGCAGTTCTTTCTTCAGTGAAAGATGAGTTCGACGAACTTCGAGCTCAGTTCGACGAAACCTGAGCTCAGCTTGATGAAACAATGAAGCTGAGATCGATGAATTCTCTCAGCCCAGTTTTTTCTTTAGGTGAAGGTTGAGATCGACGAATTCTGAACTCTGGTCGATGAAATCTGAACTCAGATCGACAAATTCTCTCAGCCTAGTTCTTTCTTATGGTGAAGGCTGAGATCGATAAAATCTTAACTCTAGTTGACAAAACCTGAACTATGGTATATGAAATCTGAACTCCGATCAACGAAATCTAAGCTCAGCTCGACGAATGGTAGGCTCAGTGATTCTAGAATTATAAATTTTCTGGACTCTTCAGCTTTGCTTGATGGCCTTGAGAGCATTGAGTTCACTCAACGCTTCTGGACTTAGCCTGATTTCTGTCTTTGCAATACTGTTATTTTTGACTGCATGCCTTCTCTCAGCACTTTTGGCTGAATGATGTTGAGTGAGCTTGCCTCACTCGATGCTTTTGGACTTAGGTAGTTTTCTGAGTTTCCAGCTCCACCTTGAGCCCACCTGACATTGTCTCTTGAACTAGCTGTCCAATCATTGTGACAAAGACTAACCTGTATGCATAAACTTAACAATATATTGAATACAAATATGTCTATCTCATTGACACGTTTGACATCATCAAATAAGTGCCATTGGGATCAATGGAACTAATAATCTCCCCCTATTTGAACATGTCAAAACAATTGATTAATTACCTTACTAAATGAGATACATATTACACAGGAAATAAAAGCATATTCATATTAAATTCAAAGAAATGAATTTTACCAACTCCCCTTAGATTATTGCAGGGTTAGGTACACCTTAGAGGATTACCTCTTAGCTTGATCCTTTCTTGCTTGATCAACCTCCCCTTGTATTTCTACATGAAGGAGATTGATCCTTTCTGATAGTCATCTTCTATCTCTCACCCTTGAGCTTGATCAACCAAAGGTAAATATGACCTCTATCTCTCTGTCTTTTTGACATCTTCAGATTGTCAGGAAGGAGCATCAGGTCTTTTTCTCCCCTTATGATCTCCCCCTAACTGATGTAGACTAAGCCAGGATTGTAGCATCCAACATGCCCCTTATACAGGGCTGACTTGTATATCACTTGATACCACTTGACAACACTTGAAATTCAGGATCACTGGAAATTCTCTACACCACTTAAAAAGGCTACTTTAAATTCTCTAGTCCTGCAGCTGCTGATAACACTTGAGAAGAAGGATCTTCTCTCATCTTGCTTTCCACTAGGTCTTCAGTACCTACAAAAACAACAAACCTATACCAAGCTTAATACCTTAGGGAGTACCTGAAGCTATTCTAAGTTCAACATACCCAAATCAATTTTGAAGATGTTGAACTTAGCTTCATCTAGTGACTTAGTGAAGATAATTGCCACTTGCTTGTCAGTGGAGGCAAACTCTAGGCAAATGTCTTCTTTCTCAACATGCTCCCGAAAGAAATATTACCTAATTTCTATGTGCTTAGTCTTGCTATATGAAATAGGATTCCTAGTAATAGAATTGCACTAGTAGTATCACAATATAGAAGAGTTCTACTTATTTTAATGTCATTGTCTTCAAGCTGATGTTGTAACCACAACAATTGAGCACGGCATCTACCTACTACAATATACTCTGACTCTGCAGTAGAGATGGAAATAGTAGTCTACTTCTTGCAGCTCCATGACACCAGACTTTCACCAAGGAATTAACATGTACAAGAGGTACTTTTCCTATCTTCCTTGCAGCCTGAAAAATCATCATCAGAAAATCCAGTTAGCTCAAAATCTCTATTCCTAGGGTACCATAGACCAAGCTTTGGTGTCCCCTTAAGATACCTTAAAATTCTCTTTGCAGTAGAATAATGAGATTCTTTAGGGCATGCCTGATACCTAGCACAAACATATGTAACATACAGTATGTCAGTCCTACTAGCAGTCAAGTATAAATGGGAGCCAATTATCCCTCTATACAAATACTCATCAATAGGTTTCCCTATATCATATTTGCCTACAAGCATACTTGACCCCATTGGAGTTCTCACGGTGGAGGCATTCTCTATATCATATTTCTTAATTAACTCCCTTGTGAGCTTAGATTGGATATGGACAAGCCATCATCTATAATATCCCGATTCACGCTAGGCCACTAGTGCGTGCTTCTGAATTAGGAGAGCTGACTTGGGCCGAGAGTGTGCAGACGACTAGGCTTACACTCGTGTGGAAAAGAGAAATTTTTCCAGAATTGGACATGGGTAGAGACATGGGCAGGTCCCTACCCGTTTGCATCGAGTAGAACTCAAGAAGTATCGAGTGGAACTCGACAAGGCCTATCCCGAGCAAGACACGGGTAGAGACACGGGCATGTCAATACTCGTGTGCATTGAGTGAAGATCAACGAATGTGTCCCGAGAAGGACACGGGTAGAGATACGGGCGTGTCCCTACCATTATGCATATCTCCAGCAAACCGGTCGTGTCTCCCGAGCAGGGTAAGAACACAGCCATTCACACGGCCGTGTCCCGTGACAAGGGTAGTGGACACGGGCGTGTCCCTACCTTTGTCTGTGTCCACACAACGTTATAACCATCGACGGAGCTTCACCGAGCAGGATACGGGTAGGAACACGAGCGTGTTCCTACCCGTGTTGGTCCTATTTATATAGGATTTGGCAATTTTTAATCCTCTTCCCAAGCCTTCTTTTCTATGGAGAAACTGTTAGAGGAGGGATGGAGTTGCTGGAATCAACTATACTCTGTTAAGAACCACCGTCGCCAAGGAGAAGAGGATGCCGTCGGGAAGAGTCATGCAATCTATGGCAAGAAGTAATGGAAACTCCGGAAATGATGTGAGTTTCCTCCAATCTCCCTTGGTGTTAGATAT
Source organism: Platanthera zijinensis (assembly GCA_039513925.1). Classification (NCBI taxonomy): domain Eukaryota; kingdom Viridiplantae; phylum Streptophyta; class Magnoliopsida; order Asparagales; family Orchidaceae; genus Platanthera; species Platanthera zijinensis. Next base: position 110,112,471 of record CM077082.1, on the reverse strand, counting down.
GTAGTTAATCCTAAGCGAGATATCGACTCAAAAGAGTCTTGATGTGTGAGATGGAGACTCCTAGGAGGAGGCCATACTAGGACTTGTGTTCTAAGGTTTAGTAATCTTAAACCTCTCCTTCCTTAAATATGATGGTTGGAATGGTCTTGTGAAGAGGAATGGCCTGATGAGGGTGAATATGGGGGGAGGATTTCTAGGTGTGATTTGGGAAGATCCGCTAGAGGAGGAAGATGAACCAATGCCATTAATTCCGCCTCAATAATGCGTGCAGAAATCTGTGTTCTGCATGCAACGATCTTCATGGCCATTTTCATGTATGTCATGGCAAGATCTGGGCTTTCAACTAAACACAAAGGTCGTAGGCCTTGGAGAGATCTTTCCAACGAGTGGTAACACATATTTAGGCGATGTCTGAAGCCGTGGGAAATCCTGATCGAAATTGATGGCTGATAATGTAAAAGTGCTAAAATTGTAATTTGAATGTAGCAGTTTAGAAGTCGCTTTCGAGTACGATACGACCAAATCTGGGCTTCTGACTAAACACAAAAGTCGTGGCCCTTGGAAATACCTTTCCAATGATGGATTACACATTTTTGCCGGATTCCTATAGCATCAGGAATTCTCGTTCGAAGCTCTATTCTCTATACAATTCCTGCATGCTTGGTTCTTGTTAATATAAACCTAATTGAGTAATATTAGAGGAATTCTGAACAGTTATCGTAAAGTTCATGGTGAGCAGTTGGTTGATCCTTTATAATCTGATGATGAAGTAAAACCTACTTGAACGAAATGGTTTGATGGTAAATCCCTATATGAACTAGTAAGTAGACAAGTTGGATTGTATAAACAACTAGATATGTGAATCGGTAATGTGAGCTGTGAGCTTGAAATGTTGGAAGAGGATTGAATATGGTTTGTGTATGGATATGTGTAAGGGTTTATAGTGCGTGAATGTTTGTCGTACTTGATCGTTTGTGTTGATAAGGGATTTGTTAAGTGAACCCTTATGAGCTGTTGGGCGCGAGACGTGAAGTAGCATGCGGTGTGAGTCGACATGTTGTATCGTAATCCTGAGTTAGGATAGTGTGGCATGTCTTTGGGCTCGCCAGTCGTCACACTAACGGGAGTTTACATTTAGACCTTGGGCGGTTGTGCTCAGTCCTTAGTGCTCATTATCAGGGCTCCTTCCATGCCAAGTGAACGGTTGGGATTAGTCCTCGTGCTCATTTCCCAGGCTCCTTCTGGTTCACATCATAGGCTAGTTCGGAGCTAGGTTCTCAGTGCACATGTACCCGAGACACCCACTGAGCCATAATACGCTTGTGAACTCCGCTAATGTATTCTTACCGTTGAGGCGTACAGAGCCCTATGCTAGGTAGTGTGGATGTCGGCTTAGTAGTGGAGATGCCCGCTTTACTGTTTTCATCTGACCACTATGGTTGAAGCCTGAGAGGTTAGCTACCTGATCAAAAAGTGGGAACTTCAGAGTCTGTGTCAACACAGTAATTTTGCTTGTGCGTGTGCATGTTGAGTCATAACATATCATTCATTGCATCACATTACATTGCATAAACAAGATCCTCATCGTATAAGTTTGTATGGTCACTCTTATAAGATGAGTTACCTTTCTGTTGAGCCAATCCTCAACTTATATGTCTGTATGGGCATTCGTATAAGTTGAGTTACTTTCAGTTATAGCTTAGATTCTCATACTCTGTTGTAGATGTAGAACTGCTAGCTTAGAATGCTGATGATATCGTTATAGTTTACTTTACTACTACTTATGTCATATATATTACTCCACCTGTTTGGACTACTGGTTCATTAAATATATTGTACCCTGATCCTTTCTCCGCCCGGTGCCAAGGAGTTGCTGGGGGAGCATATGTGAAATCAATTAGTCTTTATTACTAACGGTTTCTACGTCTTCCTTTTTAGGATGAAACCCCACAGGAGGAGCAGTAATAGGAAATACAGTAGGACAGCCTGGAAGGGACGACAAGGCCTGAAGGGATGATGTTGTCGCTGCTGTCAGTGATAGATGTGAGTCATAGAGTTACTCTTGTTATAGTTCTTTTGTGCAAGAGTAATCAAACTTTGATTGTTTAGAAGCTAGATGTAGCTTCTATATTTGTTATATTTAGACTTATATGCTTATGTGTGTATTTGACTTCTATTTTTATTACTCTAGTTGGGTTGACATGATTGATTTTGGTAAAGGGCGGCAGAATAGGCGTCTTGTAGTACAGGCTAGCCCGAGTGCTACCGCAAGGTAGCTATTCTGGGCATAAGATTCCGCTCGTTCCGTGTTCTATGTTTCGGGAGGGGGGGTCTTACAAATGGTATCAACTTTCTACGATCCTGAATTAGAGAAGCCATTAAAAAATGGTGCCACCGCCGTTCGATTAGTCAGTTTGGGGACTACCTGACTTAGCGGAAGTAGTGGTGTGCCCATACAAAATTCACAGTAAGTATGTCCAACTTTGACCTTAAGATAAGCCAACCTAACTGAAAGTGAGGGTAAGATCTATCTTAACTCTAGAGGGGGTGAATAAAGTATTTTAAAGTAACTTTACAATTTAAAGAATGCACAGTAGTAAAGGCTTAATTTATGTATAGGTGTAAAGTGCTTTGATGTAGAAAATAAAACTAAAGCAGTAAAAAAAAATCACAGCACACAACAAAGAATATCCACAAGAAACCATAAGACACAAGGAACTATAGTGGTTCCCCAAAAACCTAGGTACATCCACTCTTCTACCACCCTTGGTAGGAATCCACTGTAGGATGAGTTGATCAGGTGTCCTGGGCAGCAATGAGCTTCTGATAAGGTGCTCAAAAACCAAAATAGATTTTTTGATCAGGTGTCTTGCTACTACTGAGTTTTGACAAGGCTCTCAGAACCAGAATCAAGACTTCTGAAGGGAGTTTTGATAACCCTTTTACAGCAGGAAAAGAAAAAGGAAGTGGTGAAGTTGTCTTCTCTGTCTCAATCACTGAGAGAAGACTTAGTGGATTGATTGTGTTGTCAAAGCTCCCCCTGAGAAAGATGAGAGCTTTGCTAGGGTGATAGGTCTTCAGAAGCTTCAGATCTCCAGCAGAAGATGGTTTCAGCAGAGGCTGAAATATGAATTGTCTGGAGTCCTTGATGTTGAAGCTATGATCACTTTTCAGTATGCCAATATTCAACTAATTCTCCAGGATTGATCACTTGATTTTCTTTGAATTGATCTCACTATCCTGTGAATCTGTACTGAGAATTTCTTGTTGTAGATAGTCTATTCTTGTGTTGTCTCTTGTTGTGTATCTTGTGTTGTATATCTGTCAGACTAGAAAAGATGATTTAATCTCTGAAGATCCTCTATCCAAGATAGCCGTTAGCAGTCAATAAATGTCTTCCATTAATGATTTGTCTTCTGGAGGAAAGTCCAAAAAACATTCTCTGATAAATCCCTTGAAACTTGCTCCAGAATAAATGAAAACGGCTAGCAGATCTCTTGAAATAAATGCTGAGAGAATTTGAAAAACATTCCAAAAGCTGAAAGAATTTGAATCCTCAAAGTCGTCGATCTCTCAGGAAAAACGTCGATCTGAGCTCTACGATCGTTGGCCTGAGCTCAGAGATTGAAAAGAACATCAGACAGAAAACGTCGACCTGAGCTCGAAGATCGTCGACCGGAGCTCAGCGACCTGAAGAATAAGCTGAAGACAGATCGTCGATCTGAGCTCGAAGATCGTCGATCGGAGCTCGATGATTTAGCAAAGTTGAGCTCAGAGAGCGTCGAACAGAGTTCGACGTTTCGTCGACCTAAGCTCGACGATAATTATCTTTGCCTCAGCTCTAAGTCTTAATTCTTGAATGGTCCTGGGGGCAGCTTCAAACCTAAATTCTAAGCCCTAGACTCATTCTAACTTGACTTTTTCAACTATAAATCTAGGTCAAACTGATTTCCTAAAGACATAGTGATCCATTCCCAAATTAGTAATAGGGTGTTCCAACAATCTCACCCTATTTGGGTTAGAATTAATATTTATAGAACTCAGTAATAAATACAAAATCATCATACAGAAAAGAAAAAATCTAACACAAAAGAGCAGATCATGCAACATAGCAGCAAGCAGATGGAATATCAGCAAATGTTCAAAATGAGTATACGGTCATCTTACAAATGTTATTTCTTTTCACTTCCCTTCTTAAAAAAGATTTCCCTGTTGGGATTTAGAGCTTCTTTCTTTGACCTTCTATTATCCTATGCACCTAAGGAGGTTTGAGATCTAGGCCTGGGAACCACATTCTCAGGATGCAGTTTCATGTAGTCCACTAGGTCAAAGAATTACCTTGATGTATACCTTTCCAGTTCTGCCTTTCTTTGATCTGACATAGTAGTAATGTTGGAAGTGTCTTTCCCTTGTTCTCTGGCCTTCTTCAGCTGATCTAAAGCAGCCATTTCTTTCATCCTCGCAGACCATGATAATTGATTGTTCTCTAGATCTTCAAAAGGAACTGTACGCTCATATCTGTTGACAGTTTCTGAAGCAGTAGGAGTTCTTGTATCAACCATTTCTCTGAGTTAATAATGGAAAGGACCTTGAGTTGAGTCCATGTGTCTTTGTCCTTCCCTTGCTTGAAATCTATGTCCTCTTTGATTTCCTCTATATTGTCCCCTTCTGGACTGATAACCCCTTTGATATTGGCCCCTGGGATGGTATCTTTGAGAGGATTGGGAGGAACTTTGCTTTAGAGCTGAGGATTGAGAAGTTGAGCCTCCACCTGATCCTGAATTTGGAGGAGGAGGAGGAGGAGGAGGAAATTTGGATGAACCTTTCTCATACTTATCAAACTTTCTTTTCTTCTTCATGGCCTTTAGTTGATTTTTAGAATATTGCATCCAAGGTTTAGTAATTTGGCAATCATGCAGAATATAGTAGGGTACATCATTAGCATCCTTGGCCTTAGTAGGAGAGACTTTCATCATGGCCTTGCTTCTGGCCTTCCTTTTCTATGCAATGGTACCAGAAGAGTCATCAGAGTCAGTATGAAACTGATCACTTTCTGAGCTATGGGATCTATCATACAGATCATCAATGATTTTGATGTACTTTTCTTGTTGTTTCAGTTGTTCATAAGTCAGAGCAGGAGAATCAGCAGCAGTAGAAATAGAACTTATGGAAGCAGCAATAGGAGCAAAAGTAATTGGAGCAGCAGGTTCAGGTTCTTCCAGATAAGTAACAAGTTCGTCAACAGCAGCAGCATCAGCAACAACAGATAGCATTTCAATATCAGAGGATCCAAGAGATGTAACAGCAGTAGAAATAGAAGCAACAACATCCTCAGCCTTGAAAGAGTTTACATAAGATGCAATCAGGCTGGGATCACATTCAAAAACAGGCACAATGGCCTTAGTAAGGTCTTCAACTTGTAGAACTGGCGGAGAATTAAAGTACACAGAATCAAAAACTGACAGCAGGCTCTGAAGATCTACTGTAAATACTGGAGCAGGTTCTGAAACTTCAGCAGCCTCAGGCAAAGCCAGAGCTTCATTAGGCATCTCCCCCTGCCTGGATTTAGTGAAAACTGGATCAAGGCACCCAGAAGAAGGGATTGCCTGAGAGGAGAGGAAGGGAGATAGCCTGGTAGACAGTTCCTGAACATTTTTCAGAAGTGGAGCGAAGGTGGTCTCCAGCAATGAGGTTAGCCTGGTGGCTAGTAGCTCATACAACCTGTCTGCCAAAGCTGAAAGGTCTACATGCTCAAGAGGGGCTTGAGTAGAGGTAGGAGTTGATGCAGTTGGAATGATGTTGGCTGGGACTGATGGAATGGATGGTGTGGAGGTAGGAGGTATAGGTATGGATGGCTCAGTAGAAGGAATTATTGAGATTGATGTTACTGAAGTGGAGATGGATGATATGGGAGAAGTAAAGGATGGGGTGAAGGATGGTTGAGAGATTATGTCCTGAAGAAGTTGTTGGTAGGAAGATGTAGATGGAATCTTAGGAGGAGAGGGAGGAGAATCATCCATAAAGGAGTCATCCAGAAGATGAAATGATGGAGTGGTGACAGGTGGATAGTAGTACAAGGGATGGAATGATTCTGAGGTTGTGGCATGAGGAGGTGAAATGGGTGATGAGATTGTAATGGGGGAAGATATGGTTATGGCTATGGTTTAGATGAGTGGTAAGGTTGATATGACTGGTGCAGATACAGCTGGAGGAGGAGGAGAAGCAGGCAAATCTTCTGCTGGGCCTGAGACCTGAGGAGGAGTGACTGAGGCAGTCCTTGTGCCTGAAGAAGCTGTTGCTGCAGCAGCCCTGTTGGGGTTTATAATCTGCCTGTCCCACCTACTGAAGAGGGCATAGGTGAGCCTTTTGGTTGCATTGATGTGCATCCCACTTGAAACCAGCAGATCAGGGCACCTGAGATGTAGGTAAACCCCTATAATCCTCCCAAAACTGACACAGCTTTTGCTAATTTTCTTCTTGATCAAATTAAAGAGGATTGATCCCCAATCGAGATGTTTCTTATCAACTAAATCTCCCATTAAGCATAACTGATACCTTGAGATTGTATCATGGGCAGAGTGCTTTGCCAGAAGCACTTTGCCAACAACATCAGCCAAAAATTGAAATTCAATAGATAAATTCTTTTCAGCAGTTTATTAGGGTTCACAGCAGAGTGCCTCATTCGATCTAACAATGAATCATAGTCCTCTCCAGACAAATCGATGGAGTCATTCCAAGTACTTAATGCAAATACTTCTGTCAAAAGAGCGGGGGTCATTGGTACCTGAGTTCCATTGATGGTGCCGACTATAGAGTTTTCATTCTCATTGGTGGCAGTAAAAACCCATTCTTTTACTTCATCTGCTGCAATCTTTATTCTTGTGGTCATCAACTGAACTAACTGCTGTTCGCAGAACAGATTCAGAATGTCTTTGAATCGATGATCGCTGCCATCGAAGGAGTTCATATCAATGTCAAAGCCAGTATCAAATTTCATTTTGGAGAGTGCGGCGACCGACATTGCAATCTATACCTGCAAAGATTCAACAAACACGACCAAGTGTAGAGAGTTTGGAGGGAAAGAGAAAAATTTGCATAGAGTATGAAAGCGTAAACGACGAGTGGCGGCCGAAAAATGATTTTATATTAGGGTTTGACGCGAAAAAGGAAGGATCTTCGATCTCCGTTCGACGATCAGGACTCCTAAGGGAAGCTGAAAGGTCTTCAATATCGTAGATCTCAGTTCGACGATCTAGAGAGAACGTCGAGCTCAGTTCGACGATCGAAGGCCTGAAAAAGATAGTATACAACTATCTTACAAGCTCTGAACTCCGGTCGACGTTTTGGGAAAACGTTGATCTCCGTTTGACGTTTCTCGGAAAAACGTCGATCTCCGTTCGACGCTTTCTTGGGAAAACGTCGAGCGTAGTTCAGAATCAGAAAACTATCCTACAGACACAAAAAAAAGAGATGATTTTTTAGCCTAATCTTGGTCTGTTTTTAGCTTTTCAAAATCTTGTAATTTATTTTAGGCTTCCTCCATCTAACATGCCTAACTAATTGAGGAAGAAGTTGTGTTTCTTTTCATCCAAGGGCTTGGTGAAAATATCTCCCCTTTGCAAATCAGTTGGGATATATTGAAGTTCAATTTTATTTTTCTCAACATTGTCCCTTAGAAAATGATGCCTAATTTCTCTGTGTTTTGTCCTACTATGGAGGACTGGATTTTGTGCAATGGAAATTGCACTGGTGTTGTCAAAAAATATTTTAGACTTCTCTAAGTTATAACCATAGTCTAGGAGTTGATTTTGTATCCATAATATTTGTGAACAACAACTTCCTGCAGCCATATGAATCAGCTTCAGCAGTTGAAGTTGACACATATGTTTGTTTCTTACAATACCATGAGACAAGTCTATCACCAAGAAACTGACAAGTTCCACTGGTGCTTTTCCTATATATTCTACATCCAGCATAATCAGCATCTGAAAATCCAGTTAAGTCAAATGCTGAATCTTTTGGATACCAGAGTCCTAGATTTGGACAGCTTTTAACATACCTAAGAATCCTCTTTACTAAAGTTAAGTGTTACTCTCTAGGGCTAACTTGGAATCTAGAACATATACATGTAGCAAACATTATATCAGGCCTACTAGCTGTAAGGTACAATAGTGAACCAATCATTGCTCTATATGTTGTCTTATCAACTGGTTTCCCATGTTCATCAACATCAAATACAGCATTGGTAGGCATGGGTGTTTTCATACATGATGCATCAGACATACCAAATTTCTTAACCAGTTCTTTTGCATACTTGGTTTGGGAAATAAATAAGCCTTCAACATGTTGTTTGACTTGCAATCCTAAGAAGAAGGATAGCTCACCCATGCTACTCATTTCAAATTTAGAGTGCATAAGCTTGGAAAACTTTTTGCACAAGTTTGAATCAGTAGAACCAAATATAATATCATCTGCATATATTTGTACTAGTAGGGTATGGGACTTATGGGTTCTAATAAAAAGAGTTTGGTCTACTCTCCCCCTAATAAAATCATTTTCCAGAAGAAAGCATGCTTGGGTCTCATACCATGCTCTAGGAGCTTGCTTTAGACCATATAATGCTTTATGCAGTTGAAAACATAATCAGGATGAGTTGGAGATACCAAACCTAGGGGTTGTCTGACATAGACTTCTTTGATCTCCCAATTGAGAAAATCACTCTTCACATCCATTTGGTAGACTTTGAATCCCTTGTGAGCAGCATAAGCCAGGAAGATTCTTATGGCCTCTAACCTTGCAACTGGTGCAAAGGTCTGGTCATAGTCTATCCCCTCTTCTTGGGAATATCCTTGAGCAACTAGCCTTGCCTTGTTCCTTACAATGATTCCTTGATCATCTAATTTGTTTCTGAACACCCATTTTGTTCCAATAATGGAATGATCCTTTGGCTTAGGCACTAGTTCCCAGACTTTGTTTCTTTTAAATTAATGCAACTCCTCTTGCATTGCAATGATCCAGTGTGGATCTTGCTCTATATCTTGAATAGATTGAGGTTCAATTTGAGAGAGAAAGCAAGTGTGCATCAGGTTTTGGTTGACCTGATTTCTGGTTTGCACACCAGCTGAGATGTTTCCAATTACTTCGGAGATTGGATGATCTCTTGAAGTTACTAAATCAACAGGTGGTGTTGATTGTTCACCAACTTGTGTTACTATTTCCTCTTGTGGAACAGCAACTGGATCTTCAAGAGGATTTTCTTCCAGATGTGGAGCAGCTTCTTCATCTTCACTACTTTCATCCTTTTTAGTAACTTGCAATCTGTCCAAGTCTTCAGCTAGAGAATGTACCTGCAAATGTTCTATGGTAGAAGCATTCTTCTCCTTGAAAGACATATTAGTTTCATCAAAAGAAATATGAACAGATTCTTCTATTTTTAGAGTAGTTTTATTATAAACCCTATAAGCTTTACTGATCATGGAGTATCCCAGAAACACTCCTTCATCAGCTTTTGCTTGCAATTTTGCTATATATCTCTTGTCATTGTTCTGAATATAACAAATGCAACCAAAGATTTTAAAATAGTCTACTTTAGGTTTCTTCCCTTTGAGCAATTCATAGGGAGTCTTGCCCTTCAGTTTATGTATTAGACTTCTATTTAACACATAATTGGAGGTGTTCACTACCTCAGCCCAAAAGGATAGAGGATGGTGAGCATATGTCAATAGTGTAGTTGCAGATTTAATTAGGGTTCTATTTTTCCTTTCTGCTACCCCATTTTGTTGAGGAGTTCTAGGAACTGAGAATGTATGCCTGATCCCTTCACTCTAACAGAACTCTTATATAAGAAGAGAATCAAACTCTGTCCCATGATCATTTCTGATCAGGGCAATGTGAGTGTTGAACTCAATCTGTATGCATTTGAGAAACTCTGTCAAACACTTGAAGTTATCAGACTTCTTCCTCAGAAAGAACACCCATGTGAATCTTGAGAAGTCATCTACAACCACTAAAGTGTAGGATTTCCCTCCTAGGCTTTGTACTGTAATGGGTCCAAAAAGGTCCATGTGTAATATATACAAAATACTAGGCGAGTCACTCTTGTTAAGTGATTTAAAACTATTTTTAGTTTGCTTGCCTAATTGACAAGCCTTGCAAAGTCCTTCCTTATTGTAGGGGATAGAAGGTAGTCCTCTAATAAGGTTCTCCTTGGATAGTCTAGCAATGGTTCTAATATTAATATGTCCTAGTCTCTTATGCCATAGAAAATTAGGTCTAGATATGGAATTGAACAGGAAAATTATCTACTTTAGATGAATGAAAATCTACTAAGTAAATGTTACCTTTTGTGTTACCTGTCAATACAGTTGTGTTGTCCTCTGACTTGACCTTGCATATAGCTTTGTTGAAAGTCACTTGATATACTTCATCACAAAGTTGACTGATACTTATCAAGTTGTGCTTGAGTCCTTCAACATAAGCTACTTTCTTGAAGGTGACTGTTCCAATTTGGACGGCACCATATCCTTTTGTTGTTCCTAATTTTGAATCACCAAAGATTACTTTGGGTCCAAGCTTGGCTTTAGAGGGTGTGAAGTTGTCCTTGTTTCCTGTCATGTGCTTTGAGCACCCACTATCCAGATACCATGGCTGGTTTGATGTTGGATAGGTCTTCACCTGCACATAAATAGCTTATATGTTTTTGACCCAGTTTACCTTGGGCCTAGGTTGATATCCCTTAAATTCAGAAATGAAAGACATCCCAGGTTGACTCTTATAACCTTCAGGATGGTATCTCCTAGAAGGTACTATCCATTCAGTATAGGGGTTGAAACCTTGGGATGTAGGACTTCTAGGATTGAATTTAGATGTACCTTTGAAGGATTGTTCAAAGTCCTGATCTCTGCTCGACGATCGTCGAGCTGATGTTGATGATCTTGGGGCAGATCGTCGATCTCTGTTCGAAGATTGACTATCCTGGAGTTCAGAGTTCAGGTGTCGTCGAGCTGAGGTCGACGATCGTTTCTTGGATCGTCGAGCGCCGTTCGACGATCGTCGAGCTCTGTTTGACGCATTCTGTTGAACAATGATTTTCTTTGGCAAATCTACATTCTTCCTAGCTACCTCTAAAACTTTCTTCCCGTTATCAAGGATAAATTTGATTGGAGTTGTCAGAACTATAGGTTGGCTGGATGAAGCTCCCAAGCCCAGTGTACTATTAAGTCTAGAGTTCACTATGCTTGTGATATCCATCAGTTTAATGCTTCTCCCATTAAGGGATTCTCCAAACTGCTTGGCCTTGGATAGTTCACACTTTAGTGAAGCTATCTCCTCCCTATAGCATTCTAACTCTTCAGAGAGTTTGAGGTTCTCTGATTTTAAAGTGTTATACTCAGATAGTTGTTTTCTGAGGGAAGTGATTTCCTTCTCAGACTCCAACAGATCTAGGCATAGTACTTTAAACTCATGTTTAAAGTCCTCAGAACTGAAATCAAATAAATTGATTACCTGATCTTCTTCCAGTTGAACTTCTGAACCTGATTCTGACTCTTCTGCTTCTGAATTTGTTTGAGAGGCATTGATAACCATCATGCAAAATTTCTTTTCATCAGTATCATCCTATGTAACATCCCATTTCTGGCTAGACCCCTAGGGGTCGGTTGGTCGTGACAGAACCCTAGGAAGCCCAAAAATTGAAATAAATCGATCGAGATTTCGGGTCACAGGTTGGTCACGCCAGTGACCGACCCGTCACGCCCGTGACTTTGGGCGTGACTACTTCGACGATCGTCGATATCCGTGAGACGATCGTCGAACTTGCTGCCCGGGCATGTCACACCCGTGACCAAGGTGTCACGCCTGTGACCTAGGGCGTGACTCCTTCGACGATCGTCGATCTCCGTGAGACGATCGTCGAAATTGCAGCCCGGGCATGTCACGCCCGTGACCAAGGTGTCACGCCCGTGACCTAGGGCGTGACTCCTTCGACGATCGTCGATCTCCGTAAGGAGATCGTCGAAATTGAAACTCGGGCCTGTCACGCCCGTGACCTAGGTGTCACGCCTGTGACCTAGGGCGTGACCACCCTTTGACGACCGTCGATCTCAGTTCGACGATCGTCGACCCAGAATTAACCACCCGGGCCTGTCATGCCCGTGACCCAGGTGTCACGCCCGTGACCACCCTTCGACGATCGTCGATCTTAGTTCGACGAACGTCGAACCCAGAATTAGCTATCCAGGCTTGTCACGCCCGTGACCTATGTGTCACGCCCGTGACCAAGGCCGAAACGTCAGCCAGACTGGAAATTTCGGTAACCGACATTGTAATCAATTCTGATTATGGGAAGTTACACCTGGAGTATTTATGGGCCGTTTCCTTCTTTAATTATATAAATAAATAAGTAAATGTTGGTCCAATAGAAAATCACCAGCTGGCGAACACCTCTTCGTTTTCCAGCATTTCAACTGTCGTGCATCATAACCGAACTGTTAGGGGAGACATTCATGACCATTAAGGATTTACCCTTTCACCTCCCCACATGCTGACTTATAAAAGACCACTTGGAGCAAGAGGAGAAGGTTACACGCTCAATCAAACAGATCAGATCTTTGTTCTTGCTGTAGGAGAAGTTCAGCAACGCCACCACCGCGCCATGGCACCCCGTCGTTCTTCTCGCCTCCAAACCGCGAATAAGGTCCTCCTCTACTTATTCTCTTTCATGGGTAGATCTTAGGATTCTTATAAAGGAAGTTCGCGCTCAACGGAGCCGGACCCATCTCTCGTTTTCATGGAAAACCATGAAAAATGTATTCTTGAGTTCGCCGGAAACTGCCATCTCCGGCGGCCAAACCACCGCCGGCCGATAGCCATCGCCCCAACGGAGGTGTTGGTGGAAGTGGCTTGCCAGGGAACTGACCGGACGACCGGTGACGGAGCACGAAAGAGCTACAGGAAATATGATTTTCTGTGTCTGGTTTTCGGGTTCTGTAGAAGATGAACAGTAAAAACTGTTTATAATATATAAATTATGCAAATAATTTTTTAAGGAAAATATACTTAGATGGGCACATTTTGATGCTGCAAAACGAGGCACTTAGAGGCCATTAAAGGAAAAGTGACCAGACACGAAAGTCGTAGCCCTTTGAGTTTACATTAATCTAAAATTGGTTTCAACTCGTTTGGGTAAGCGGTTCGGCCGCAACACCCGTTTTAGTGGAGGCTGTACCTAGAGTTGGGCAGAAATTAAAACGGATGCCCACTCTTCGTCCCTTGTCCAAATGACCTGAAATTTGGGCATGGGGTTAGCCCTAAAAATACCTAAAGGCAGACCAAAAATGGGAATTTTTGGAGATACTTTGCCTAAAGTTTTTGTTTCAATTTAATAAACTTAGAGGAATTTATTTAAGTGGTCAAACGACCTCCAAACCCTCCCAAAGTTTGGTGAGTGGTCCCTGGCTATAAAACCTAGGTCTGTACAAAATTCCAACTGATTTGGAGGAGTTTTGGGTAGGAAATCTTCTACCCTTAACTAGGCATTAGTGAGACACCTTTTAGTAAAAAGTACACTAAGAGTTTGGAAAGGTTAAATCACCTCAACAGAGGCTGATTTTCTGATCTCTGAATTAGAAGGGTGTTATAACTTGCTTGGAGAAAAAAAAGGTGAGGTTTAGGGTTGATTTACCCTAGGATCCATGCTCAAACCCTAAATAAAGGGTTTTGAGGGTTGTGAAGGACATGGGGGAAATTGCTCTTGTATTGCCTTGAAACTCTGTAGAGTTGACAAAAACTTGATAAGAATCGTCTGGATGTAATCTTGGAGAATTTGGAGACAAGTAGATACCTTAAAACCCTAACCTTAGTTTTAGGGTAAAATATCAAATAGGTAAAATCAGTCACTGAACCTTACTTAAAAACTGTGAAATTCGGGTAGAGTGAGTTTTGGATCAGGTAGAACTTATAGCAATTTTTCTGGAATTTTATGTTGATTATTGCTAGCACTTCATTTGTAAAGCTTGCTATGGCCTTAGATGATGATTTAATTATTTAGGAATTTTTGATCATTGAAATCTCATGAAATTTTGGAAATATAGAATTTAGAACCGAATGATTACCCCTGAATTTTTATATAATTTTTAGTTGAGTACATCCAGTACTTCCTTCATACAAGTTAAAAAGGGGTTCTATGCTTGAAAAATTATTTAGGGATGATTTTATTACTCAAAAATTATGAAACTGGGCCAGTGCTAATTTTAGGCCTTTATCTACATGTCATAAATTATTTGTAATTTTTGGAAGAATATTTTCTGTACTAGATTCATAAATGACAGAAGATAGAGATTATTTCAAAAATAGTTTTAATGCCCTTTTGATGATAGAAAAATTATGATACTTTGAATTTAACCTATTGAGATAACCTACTATTTATCAGAAATTTGTTGGACATCTTGCATGAGAACTTAGGGTAGTTCATGTTCAAACCAGTAGCCCTTGGGATTTTCGAGGAATTTAATTTAATGCCAAATAAATTATGAAAATTTCCATTTTCTGGATTTAGGTCATTTATATCATGGTAAGTCTCCAGTGAATAATTTAGGGCATTTGGATGAGTATTGGATCATTGCATAACCGGTTCGACATGTAGTCTAGGTCGGTCTGCATATAGCAATTGTGAATTGCAATAGGACATGATCTGAGGAAGTCATTGGAGTTAATCATTTTTGTCTGGGTGGGCAATTGTGGGTGAAATCATGATAGGATGGTATGAAGAGTAGAGAGAAGTGGTGGTAGCTAGAGTTAAGAGGTGCTCGGGTCCGGCGAAAGATCGCCTTTCCCGAAGAGAGGAAGGTTAAAAATCACCCTAGGATAGTCTATCGTAATATGAGAAGGGAATGTGTTAAGGGTGATCAACCAATAACAATAAGTGCTTGCGAAAGGGAACTTCGGGCCGTAATGCCACCGTCTTGGTTCCTAGTGCCCCTTGAGAGCCCTTCACGTGGAATACCGGGGGCAATCCCTGGCTAACGTAAACTGTAATAACAAACCGACAAGAGTAACTTAGTAACTAGGGCTGCACTTTTCACAAATACTGTTGGCACAGAAAGATTGATGAGAGCTTCGGCTCGGTTGGTTTGGAGACGGATGTTTTGGTCCGGGGAGCTTCGGCTCGGTTGGTTTGGAGACAGACATTTTGGTCCGGGGAGCTTCGGCTCGGTAGGTTTGGAGACGGACGTTTGGGTCCGGGGAGCTTCGGCTCGGTTGGTTCGGAGACGGACGTTTTGGTCCGGGGAGCTTCGGCTTGGTTTTGTGTGTTTACGAATAAACTTGCATGTGCATAAGATAGGAAAAGTTAAGGTGGTGGGTGTTTCGATATCGGGGAGTTCGATTGCACCGACACCGATATCGTTGACTCGGCGGGGTGATTAGCACTTCGCTAACAGAAGTCCGGTGCGCCAGCCGGCAAGAGTACGCAGGTGTCCGCTTAGTGCACCAAGCGTTGAGGCGTACGATAGGTCAGACCAGTGGTGCTTTTACTAGTTTTGAGGTGGGCGAGGCCCAACCCACCGCTTCCGTCCGCCACTACAGAGGTATCCTGGGAGGTAACGGCTCCGAAAGGGGGAACTAAAGGTCTGTGTGCACAGAGTCGGGTGTGTGAGTTGCACTTGCATGTTTCATCATACCCACTTGCATATCATAGCATAATCGATTCATTTAACCCTGACACCTAAAGTATAAGTGGTATGGGACGCTTATACTTTAGGACCTGCAAAACGACCTCTTGGTCTATAAGCTGGTGTGGGCAAGTTTATAAATCAATGGTTAATTTCAATATATAAACATATGTTGTTGTTTGATAACCGACACACCAACGTATAGGTGGTATGGGACACTCTATACGATGGGAGCCGTGCAGAAGATCCCTTGGCTTATGCACTTCCGCACATAAGTTAAGGTTACTTTCCTTACTTTCTATTTCTGTCATATTATCATAGAATTGCTAGATTAGTTCCGCTGCCATCTTTTCCTTAATTAATCTCTACCTTCATGTCCTTCCCTTTCTTCCTCTCCGCTCGGTACCTAGGAGCCATGGGGGAAGGGGTAGGGGATGATAGGGCTTAGTCTTTATGACTAACGGTTTTCGAACCGCATCATTTAGGGGATCGTGGAGCCCAGCATGGAGGAGCAGCCACAGAGATCGGTGCGCCTGGAGATGGGGCAGTCTAGCTCCGGAGTTCATACAGTCGGGACCGTGAGTCTCGACCCTGAGTAGTTTCTAGTGTTTGCTTCCGCATGAGTGATATTGTAGTGAGGACATGATGTATCGGGCATAAGCCCGCATTTATAGTACTCTGATGTTTTCTGTGGACAATCCCTTCGTGGAGATTTTATTCTATATATGTGATTTATTATTGTGGACTGCATTGCTCTTACTTCTATTATTGTGCTACCTTTCTATGATCGAATTGGCCGGCAGAATCGGTGCCTTGTTGTGATGACCCTTCAGGACGCGAAGGTGTCACCGCAAAGCGGCGATTCTGGGCCTAAGACCCCGGTGGTTGAAAAAGAAAAAAAAAGGGGGGGGGGGTCTTACAAGTGGTATCAGACGGAAACATCGATCTGAAAAGGTAGCAGTCCACTAACCCTGGGTCACCCCCGCTCGAGTTTAGTTTGGGGACAAACTAAGCAGCGGAAGCAGTGGTGTGCCCATATGGGGAATCACATGTAAATTGTCCACTTTCCATCCATTCCATTTGTACATTAGCTAACAATTGGAATTCTTCTTTGTAGCCTGCGGCAAACCCTGTCCCCAGCAGGGAGCACCTCCGGTTGCAAAGACCTCTTCCTGTAATTCTCTAGTCAATAGGTTAGACTCAACCACTAGGATACGTGACTAACCCGACAACTTATACTTTGCCCTAGTCCGAAATAGACCTTAAGTATGAATTTGGTTAGGTAAGGAAATACCTAAAGAGATTAAAGGAGGAGTTTAATAGGTGAATGGATACCTAAGACATAAACTCTAGTGTCCCTATGGTCCCTAACAAGGATTACTCAATCTATTGGGACTGACCAATAATCCATTATCAGAATGGTAGAAGACACGTAGTATTAACCCCCGAACCAGTAACAAGATTACTCAGGGACAACTACAAGATAAACACTGAAGGTCGGGTAGGAATTCAAGTTTGAAAGAGACCCAATTGGGAGTGGGAACAACCCTGATAAGCGTGTCGTAAATTTGACTCGGAGGGTTTAAAGTATGGAGTATATCTACAAGTGTCAGTTTGGAACCCCAAGTCATAGATTGATGCCCTAGGGATTGTACACTCAGCTAGGACAGATATAACATGGTAAGATAAAAGAAAATTAGCCCAAGGAAGATATGGGCTTATCGTTTGTTTATTGGGGGCTTATTTTTTGTTTATTGGGCAAGTGAGTTAATGGCTTAGGTCTCCTAGACCTAATTTAGAAAGTGTGTTGCCCCAAACACAGTAATGTTGAGGTTGGTCTTATTTGACGCCACTCGAATGATGTCATGGTAATAATGAGGAGTAACTACGAGACATAACTACTAGAAGATGCCATGTGAATTTGATGACGGGTAGTAAGACTAAGTAGACTTGGGAAGATAAGACTGAGACACTATGATGTAACATCATGAGTATGATAACACTAAGAGTTTGAAAGAAATTAGCAGATGATATATCGAGAACATATATCTTAGGTATGACCTTGCAGACTCGATTCAGATAGCATCAAGACAAGATTATATACATTTGATGACACAAACATGGTTAGCAAGGGTCGCGGCTATGATAAATAAATGTTTGGAAAATCAAGTGTAACTACGGCAGAATGGCACAACAAATTAAAAAGGTATAAATGACAACCTCCAAAAATGCACGAGTACACCCCTTAAATCTTGCGGACGACGGGTCATTTGACGAAGTAATCTTTCCCGTTAACGACCAGAGTTGGATAAATCATAGGGTCAAATTGATTGATTACTCAGGCGTATATGAAGGAATAGGAACATGATCGCGTGGAGGAGGTTTATAGAGTCGCTGTCTACCATTACAAACAAAAACTCAATTTACTAGAAGAAGATTGTGTGTATTAGAACTTGTATTTCCCCGGAATGAGAAAGACGTCATGGATTTGGCTACGCACGGTGAGGTTTGCCGAATGGTATAGGCAAGTACAAGGGTTTTGAAGAACTATTATAGTCACTTCCAGAGTTAGAGTGGAAGTTCGAGGATAGATTGAGCGAGATAGTTGGTGAAACCCTGATTTAGTAGTGCAGTTTTGTGGTGCGAGAAGATCCCGCTAGTCAAGGTCCTGTAGAGAAAGCATGGATAGGAGGAACACACCTGGGAACCGCAGGACCTGATGAGGCAAAGATACCCGGAGTTGTTCAGTCAGGTATATCTCACCACCTCTCGGTATACTATAGATTGCCTTCTTGTTTTGGACAGTTAAGACTAGATAAGGAAAATTCAGGACATAGGCATGCGCACTCAATCAGAAAGGTAGGGGCTAATCTTTTGTTTATTGGGGAGATTGTCTTCGTTTATCAAACGAATAGTCGCCTGAACCCAATAGAAAGATTGTATGGGATGTTACAAGTTTAATTTATTCCGATAGAAATCCCCGTAGGCTCAACCTCAATTTCGGGGACGAAATTTTTGTTTTGTTTATTGGGATTTGTAACATCCCATTTCCGGCTAGACCCATAGGGGTCGTTTGGTTGTGACAGAACCCTAGGAAGCCCAAAAATTGAAATAAATCGATCGAGATTTCGGGTCACGGGTTGGTCACGCCCGTGACCGACCCATCACGCCCGTGACTTTGGGCATGACTACTTCGACGATCGTCGATCTCCGTGAGACGATCGTCGAACTTGCTGCCCGGGCATGTCATGCCCGTGACCAAGGTGTCACACCCGTGACCTAGGGCGTCACTCCTTCGACGATCGTCGATCTCCGTGAGACGATCGTCAAACTTGCAGCCCGGGCATGTCACGCCCGTGACCAAGGTGTCACGCCCGTGACCTAGGGCGTGACTCCTTCGACGATCGTCGATCTCCGTAAGGAGATCGTCGAAATTAAAACTCGGGCCTGTCACGCCCGTGACCTAGGTGTCACGCCTGTGACCTAGGGCGTGACCACCCTTCGACGACCGTCGATCTCAGTTCGACGATCGTCGACCCAGAATTAACCACCTGGGCCTGTCACGCCCGTGACCCAGGTGTCACGCCCGTGACCACCCTTCGACGATCGTCGATCTTAGTTCGACGATCGTCGAACCCAGAATTGGCTATCCGGGCTTGTCACGCCCGTGACATATGTGTCACGCCCGTGACCAAGGCCGAAACGTCAGCCAGACTGGAAATTTCGGTAACCGACATTGTAATCAATTCTGATTAGTGGAAGTTACACCCGGAGTATTTATGGGCCGTTTCCTTCTTTAATTATTTAAATAAATAAGGAAATGTTGGTCCAATAGGAAATCACCACCTGGCGAACACCTCTTCGTTTTCCAGCGTTTCAACTGTCATGCATCATAACTGAAACGTTAGGGGAGAACATTCATGACCATTAAGGCTTTACCCATTCACCTCCCCACATGCTGACTTATAAAAGCTCACTTGGAGCAAGAGGAGAAGGTTACACGATCAATCAAACGGATCAGATCTTTGTTCTTGTTGTAGGAGAAGTTCAGCAACGCCACAACCGCGCCATGGCACCCCGTCGTTCTTCTCGCCTCCAAACCGCGAATAAGGTCCTCCTCTGCTTCTTCTCTTTCATGGCTAGATCTTAGGATTCTTCGAAAGGAAGTTCGTGCTCAACGGAGCCGGACCCATCACTCGTTTTCATGGAAAACCATGAAAAATGTATTCTTGAGTTCGCCGGAAACCGCCACCTCTGGCGGCCAAACCACCGCCGACCGATAGTCATCGCCCCAACGGAGGTGGTGGTGGCGGTGGCTGGCCAGGGAAGTGACCGGACGACCGGTGACGGAGCGCGAAAGAGCTACAGGAAATATGATTTTCTGTGTCTGGTTTTCGGGTTCTGTAGAAGATGAACAGTAAAAACTGTTTATAATATATAAATTATGCAAATAATTTTATAAGGAAAATATACTTAGATGGGCACATTTTGATGCTGCAAAACGAGGCACTTAGAGGCCATTATAGGAAAAGTGACCAGACACAAAAGTTATAGCCCTTCGAGTATAGATTAATCTAAAATTAATTTCAACTCGTTTGGGTAAGCGGTTCGGCCGCAACACCCGTTTTAGTGGGGGCTGTACCTAGAGTTGGGCAGAAATTAAAACGGATGCCCACTCTTCGTCCCTTGTCCAAATGACTTGAAATTTGGGCAGGGGGTTAGCCTTAACAATACCTAAAGGCAGACCAAAAATGGGAATTTTTGGAGATACTTTGCCTAAAGTTTTTGATTCAATTTAATAAACTTAGAGGAATTTATTTTTGTGGTCAAACGACCTCCAAACTCTCCCAAAGTTTGGTGAGTGGTCCCTGGCTATAAAACCTAGGTCTGCACAAATTTCCAATTGCTTTGGAGGAGTTTTGGGTAGGAAATCTTCTACCCTTAACTAGGCATTAGTGAGACACCTTTTAGTAAAAAGTGCAATAAGAGTTTGGAAAGGTCAAATCACCTCAACAGAGGCTGATTTTCTGATCTCTGAATTAGAAGGGTGTTATAACCTGCTTGGAGAAAAAAAAGGTGAGGTTTGGGGTTGATTTACCCTAGGATCCAAGCTCAAACCCTAAATAAAGGGTTTTGAGGGTTGTGAAGGACATGGGGGCAATTGCTCTTGTATTTCCTTGAAACTCTGTAGAGTTGACAAAAGCTTGATAAGAATCGTCTGGATGTAATCTTGGAGAATTTGGAGACAAGTAGATACCTTAAAACCCTAACCTTAGTTTTAGGGTAAAATATCAAATAGGTAAAATCAGTCACTGAACCTTACTTAAAAACTGTGAAATTCGGGTAGAGTGAGTTTTGGATCAGGTAGAACTTATAGCAATTTTTCTGGAATTTTATGTTGATTATTGCTAGCACTTCATTTGTAAAGCTTGCTATGGCCTTAGATGATGATTTAATTATTTAGGAATTTCGGTTCATTGAAATCTCATGAAATTTTGGAAATATAGATTTTAGAATAGAATGATTACACCTGAATTTTTATATAATTTTTAGTTGAGTACATCCAGTACTTCCTTCATAAAAGTTAAAAAGGGGATCTATACATGAAAAATTATTTTGGGATGATTTTTTACTGAAAAATTATAAAATTGGGCCAGTGCTAATTTTAGGCCTTTATCTGCATGTCATAAATTATTTGTAATTTTTGGAAGAATATTTTCTGTACTAGATTCATAAATGACAGAAGATAGAGATTATTTCAAAAATAGTTTTAATGTCCTTTTGATGATAGAAAAATTATGATACTTTGAATTTAACCTATTTAGATAACCTACTATTTATCATAAATTTGCTGGACATCTTGCATGAGAACTTAGGGTAGTTCATGTTCAAACAGGTAGCCCTTGGGATTTTCGAGGAATTTAATTTAATGCCAAATAAATTATGAAAATTTCCATTTTCTAGATTTAGGTCATTTATATCATGGTAAGTCTCCAATAAATAATTTAGGGCATTTGGATGAGTATTGGATCATTGCATAACCGGTTCGACATGTAGTCTAGGTCGGTCTGCATATAGCAATTGTGAATTGCAATAGGACATGATCTGAGGAAGTCATTGGAGTTAATCATTTTTGTCTGGGTGGGCAATTGTGGGTGAAATCATGATAGGATGGTATGAAGAGTAGAGCGAAGTGGTGATAGCTAGAGTTATGAGGTGCTCGGGTCTGGTGAAAGATCGCCTTTCCCGAAGAGAGGAAGGTTAAAAATCACCCTAGGATAGTCTATCGTAATATGAGAAGGGAATGGGTTAAGGGTGATCAACCAATAACAATAAGTGTCTTGCGAAAGGGAACTTCGGGCCGTAATGCCGCCGTCTTGGTTCATAGTGCCCCTTGAGAGCCCTTCACGTGGAATATCGGGGGTAGTCCTGGGCTAACGTAAACTGTAATAACAAACCGACAAGAGTAACTTACCTAGGGCTGCACTTTTCACAACCATTGTTGGCACAGGAAGATTGATGAGAGCTTCGCCTCGGTTGGTTTGGAGACGGACGTTTTGGTCCTGGGAGCTTCGGCTCGGTTGGTTTGGAGATGGACGTTTTGGTCTGGGGAGCTTCGGCTCGGTAGGTTTGGAGACGGATGTTTGGGTCCAGGGAGCTTCGGCTCGGTTGGTTCGGAGACGGACGTTTTGGTCCGGGGAGCTTCGGCTCGGTTTTCTGTATTTACGAATAAACTTGCATGTGCATAAGATAGGAAAAGTTAAGGTGGTGGGTTTTTCGATATCGGGGAGTTCGATTGCACCGACACCGATATCGTTGACTCGGCGGGGTGATTAGCACTTCGCCAACAGAAGTTCGGTGCGCCAGCCGGCAAGAGTACGCAGGCGTCCGATTAGTGCACCAAGCGTTGAGGCGTACGATAGGTCAGACCAGTGGTGCTTTTACTGGTTTTTGAGGTGGGCGAGGCCCAACCCACCGCTTCCGTCCGCCACTACGGAGGTATCCTGGGAGGTAATGGCTCTGAAAGGGGGAACTAAAGGTCTGTGTGCACAGAGTCGGGTGTGTGTGTTGCACTTGCATGTTTCATCATACCCACTTACATGTCATAGCATAATCGATTCATTTAACCCTGACACCTAAAGTATAAGTGGTATGAGACGCTTATACTTTAGGACCTGCAAAACGACCCCTTGGTCTATAAGCTTGTGTGGGCATGTTTATAAATCAATGGTTAATTTCAATATATAAACATATGCTGTTGTTTGATAACCGACACCCCAACGTATAGGTGGTATGGGACACTCTATACGATGGGAGCCTTGTAGAAGATCCCTTGGCTTATGCGCTTCCACACATAAGTTAAGGTTACTTTCCTTACTTCCTGTTTCTGTCATATTATCATAGAATTGCTAGATTAGTTCCACTGCCATCGGTTCCTTGATTAATCTCTACCTTCATGTCCTTCCCTTTCTTCCTCTCCGCTCGGTACCTAGGAGCCATGGGGGAAGGGGTAGGGGATGATAGGGCTTAGTCTTTATGACTAACGGTTTTCGAACCGCATCATTTAGGGGATCGTGGAGCCCAGCATGGAGGAGCAGCCCCAGAGATCGGTGTGCCTGGAGATGGGGCAGTCTAGCTCTGGAGTTCATACAGCCGGGATCGTGAGTCTCGACCCAGAGTAGTTTCTAGTGTTTGCTTCCGCATGAGTGATATTGTAGTGAGGACATGATGTATCGGGCATAAGCCCGCATTTATAGTACTCTGATGTTTTCTGTGGACACTCCCTTCGTGGAGATTTTATTCTATATATGTGATTTATTATTGTGGACTGCATTGCTCTTACTTCTATTATTATGCTACCTTTCTGTGATCGAATTGGCCGGCAGAATCGTCGCCTTGTGGTGATGACCCTTCAGGACGCGAAGGTGTCACCGCAAAGCGGCGATTCTGGGCCTAAGACCCCGGTAGTTGAAAAAGAAAAAAAAAGGGGGGGTCTTACCTCCTAATCATCACTAGAGCTGGATGAGGCTTCAGAGTCATCTTCAGTTTCACTCCATGTCTCTGCAACAAATCCCTTCCTTGTATGTGTGTTCTTGCTGTAGGAGGGTTTGTGTGAGGTGTTCTTCTTAAAGTCTTTCTCCTTTCTTCTTTCCCTTCTATCTTTCTTGTCCTTGTTTTTGTTTTCTGGACAGTCAGGCACAATGTGGCCTGGTTTCCTGCAACCAAAACATATAATTTCTTTGTTGTTATTTGATTTATCATACCTTGGCTTATCATGTCCCTTGTATGATTTCTTTCTAAAGTCTTTTCTGGCTATTTTGTAGAATCTTTTGGCCAGTAGACTTAGGAGCTCATCATTTCCTATAGCTTTATCTTCATGCTCCTCTTATATAGCTTTGAAGTCTATGGTCTTCTCTTTTCTGATGACTGGAGAAGTAGCCTTTTGTTCTTCTTCTCTATTTTTAATGAGCATCTCATAAGATTTGAGCTTGCCCAGGAGAGCTTCAGTGGTAATCTTATTTAGACTTCTGGCATCTTTGATTGGCGAGATTCTTGAATCCCAATTGCTGGGGAAACACATTAGGATTTTGTCATTCAGCTCAGTCAATGAGATTTCTTTATCCAGAGTCTTTAACTCATTGACAATCAGACTTAGTCTATTGTACATGTCAGCCACTGATTCAGCTTCTCCCTTTTTGAAATTCTCATATTGGCTTATAAGATGGGATCTCCTGTCTTTCCTTTCATCTGCAGATCCTAAGATAATTTAAGAGAGTTTGTCCCAAATTCCTTTGGCTGAGTTGTATTCAGCTACCTTCTGAAATATCTCATCAGACATTGTTTGAGCTAAGATATTCATGGCCTTGGCATCTACAGTCTTCCACTTCTTTATTTTAGCATCTATTCCTGAACGAGGTGGAACAGCATTTGTACTTGAGCTTACTTGTGGACTTGGGCACACTATCAAAACAGAATTAAATATTTCTTCATTAATAGAGTTCATATAAAGTTTAATCCTTGCTTTCCAAAGTGCAAACTTTGATGGATTGCACACTGGAGGCCTGGTACTTGCATAATCTTTGTTCTGTGCCATGTCTTTTTATAATGAAAATAACCCTCTTAAGAGATTGATCTTATCAATGATCTTTTGATTCAGGTGTTAGCCTGTATGAACAACCAACCTGGCTCTGATACCAATTGAAAGTGAGGGTAAGATCTATCTTAACTCTAGAGGGGGGGGGGGGTGAATAGGGTATTTAAAGTAACTTTACAATTTAAAGAATGCACAGTAGTAAAGGCTTAATTTATGTATAGGTGTAAGGTGCTTTGTTGTAGAAAATAAAACTAAAACAGTAAAACAAAAACCACAGCACACATCAAAGAATATCCACACGAAACCAGAAGACACAAGGAACTATAGTTGTTCCCAAAAAACCTGGGTACATCCACTCTTCTACCACCCTTGGTAGGAATCCACTGCAGGATGAGTTGATCAGGTGTCCTGGGCACCAATGAGCTTTTGATAAGGTGCTCAAAAACCAAACTAGATTTTTTGATCAAGTGTCTTGCCACCACTGAGTTTTGACAAGGCTCTCAAAACCAAAATCAAGACTTTTGAAGGGAGTTTTGATAACCCTTTTACAGTAGGAAAAGAAAAAGGAAGAGGTGAAGTTGTCTTCTCTGTCTCAATCACTGAGAGAAGACTTAGTGGATTGATTGTGTTGTCAAAGCTCCCCCTGAGAAAGATGAGAGCTTTGCTAGGGTGATAGGTCTTCAGAAGCTTCAGATCTCCAGCAGAAGATGGTTTCAGCAGAGGTTGGAATATGAATTGTTTGGAGTCCTTGATGTTGAAGCTATGATCACTTTGTAATATGCCAATCTTCAACTAATTCTCCAGGATTGATCACTTGATTTTCTTTGAATTGATCTCACTATCCTATGAATCTGTATTGAGAATTTCTTGTTGTAGATAGTCTATTCTTGTGTTGTCTCTTGTTGTGTATCTTGTGTTGTATATCTGTCAGACAAGAAAAGATGATTTATTCTCTGAAGATCCTCTATCCAAGATAGCCGTTAGCAGTCAATAAATGTCTTCCATTAATGATTTGTCTTCTGGAGGAAAGTCCAATAAACATTCTCTGATAAATCGCTAGAAACTTGCTCCAGAATAAATGAAAACGGCTAGTAGATCTCTTGAAATAAATGCTGAGAGAATTTGAAAAACATTCCAAAAGCTGACAGAATTTTAATCCTCAAAGTCGTCGATCTCTCAGGAAAAACGTCGATTTGAGCTCTACGATCGTCGACCTGAGCTCAGAGATTGAAAAGAACATCAGACCGAAAACATCGACCTGAGCTCGAAGATCGTCGACCGGAGCTCAGCGACCTGAAGAATAAGATGAAGACAGATCGTCGATCTGAGCTCGAAGATCGTCGACCGGAGCTCGACGATTTAGCAGAGTTGAGCTCAGAGAGCGTCGAACGGAGTTCGACGTTTTGTCGACCTAAGCTCGACGATAATTGTCTTTGCCTCAGCTCTAAGTCTGAATTCTTGAATGGTCTTGGGAGCAGCTTCAAACCTAAATTCTAAGCCCTAGACTCATTCTAACTTGACCTTTTCAACTATACATCTAGGTCAAACTGATTTCCTAAAAATATAGTGATCCCTGCCCAAATTAGTAATAGGGTGTTCCAACACTAACCTTAGGTTTGTATTCTACGTGAAGATCCCAGTGCAGATTGAGCTAGTGGGGGAACCCCCACCCCGTCCGTACGCACACAATTTCAACAATCGGAACTAAGGCAGACGCTCACAGCTATCCTGGATGCCTTCAGATCTCAACAAGCCCCCGTACAACAACAATGTCTTGGCTCTATTTGGGTGAGCACTTTCCGATCTCTCTCCCCTCCTGCTTACCTTGGGACAGAGTCGGTAGAGCAAACAGATGAATGGCTCGACAACATGCAAGAACTGCTGGCAGGAATTAGATTCCCAAACAATATGGCTGTGAAACGGGTAGTGAAACTCCTAGAACCACACTCCAAGAGTTAGTGGAAGTCCCTTATTGGCTCAACCTTTCAAGGGCGAGTGTATACGGAGATCAGCTAGAACGAGTTCTTGGGAACCTTCCTAGAGCACTTTATCCCTTCGCTAGCCCGAGATGAACATGAGGAAAGGTTTCTGCAGCTGAAGTAGAGATCCAATTCAGTTACGGTGTACCAGTTGGAGTTTCAGCATTTGGCTAGATTTGCTGACTCCTATGAGTTGGACGACAGAGGATATGTTAAAAGATTCTACAAAGGCATGCGAGACCCCCTAGGTAAGTCCTTTTGTTTATAGCAGACTCCAGTCTTGCGGAAATAATTGACATGTCAAAGAGACTGGAGCAGATCACTTGTGAAGTGGTAAGAGACCTGTTGAAGGGGTGATGGAAGCTGGCCCAAGAAATATAAGGAGACACAATTAAAAAAGAGGAAGGGAATATCAGAGAGATGGAAGGTAGTTCCACCGGAATTATAGAGTGGAGCACCCGGTTCCACACCCGCCAGCATTGCCTCCACCACCACACCCTCAAAAGTTTCAACAACCCGGTGGGCGACAGGAGCGAGTGTGCTTCAAATGCAACCAACCAGGACACATATGACACTATTGCCCGCAACTGTTTGGAAATGCTCCTATTTCTCTCCCTCCGGCAGCTCCTCGAAGGCGGGGGAACATGCGTGGTCGAGGACGAGGACCATTAAAAGGAAACTCTGGACCTGCTCGGAATCAAGTGTTCGTGTTGGACATGACACAGGAGCGGAACCCTCAGGAGTTCATTGCAGGTATGATTATATGTAGTCATCTTATTTTCATTGTTAATCTTAAGTTGCTTTAGATATACTAGACATCTAGATTTGAGTATTGTTATTGGTACTTAGGCACCGTGGTGGTCGGCGGGAAACCGGCCTATACGTTATTCAATACCGGTGCCTCACACTCATTTGTGTCTGCGGACTTCATTAAAGACCTGGAAGGAGTGCAATCCTTCACTAGTATTACTCGAAGAGTACGCCTTCCAGACGGCTCTTAAATGACCACAACTGCCAAGTGCGAATTGGAGATACTCATTGGGGGTAAGATCTTCGATACCCCTGCCACATTCTTGAGAATTAAAGAGTTAAACCTCATTCTAGGCATGGTGTGGCTGGATTGGCATTAGGCAAGAATTGACTGCGCAGAGAAGCGAATCTACTTGAGGCATGGGGATACCGATGTAATATTCCATGGTATAGAATTCACACCACGTTTATTATTGTCTTTGATTCAGACCTTGAAAGCTGACATGAGAGGGGATGAAGTCTACATGATATGTTTCGAACTGAAGGAGATGAAAATAGATATGATGGACATGCGAGTGGTGTGAGATTTTCCCGAGGTATTTCTTGGGAAATTGCCAGGTTTACCCGCATAGAGAAGTTGATTTTCAAATCAAGCTAATACCAGGAGCCAAGCCCATCTCCAGGACCCCTTATCAGATGTCCCCAAAGGAACTCGCAGAGTTTAGAGTTCAGTTGCAAGAGTTGGTAGAATCAGGGTTTGTTCGCCCCAGCTCATCACCTTGGGAAGCACCTATTCTATTCGTTGAGAAGAAGGATGGAACCTTGCGATTATGTATAGATTATTAGGAGCTCAACCGAGCGATGGTATGGAACACCTATCCGCTACCTCGGATCGATGTGTTGTTCGACCAATTGGTAGGAGCGCATTGGTTTTACAAGTTGGATTTGCGTTCGGGGTATTATCAGTTGAGAATACAAGAGTAGGACATTCAGAAAACGGCCTTTAGCTCAATGTACGGCTTGTACGAGTTCTTTGTGATGCCATTTGGGCTCATAAATGCCCCTTCAGCCTTCATGATCTTGAAGAACAAAGTGTTCGAACCTTATTTAGATGTCTTCACCATCGTTTTCATCGATTACATTTTGGTCTACTCTAATACGGAGGAAGAGCATGTCGAACATCTGACATTGGTACTGAAGAACCTAAAAGAGCACGCCTTGTTTGCCAAGTTTAGCAAGTGCGAATTTTGGATCCAAGAGGTTGCCTTATTGGGCAATGTGATCAGTGGGGCTTGGTTAGCTATGGATCTAGCCAAAGTGCATGTCGTGAATGAGTGGTAGCCCTTAAAGACAGCGGTCGATGTGCGGAGCTCTTTCGACTTGTCGGGTATTATTACAAGTTTGTAAAATGGTTCTCAAAGATTGTCCTTCCTGTTACTACGCTAACAAAGAAGGGTATGCCATATGAGTGGACACCCCATTATGAAGCTGCATTTCAGTAAATGAAGGACTGTCTTATGTTTGCACCAATCTTAGCCCTTCCGTCCGGGAAGGAAGGATTTCAAGTTTACACTGACGCATCATATCAAGGGATGGGAGCAGTATTGATGCAGCATGGGCATGTGATCGCATATGCTTTGAGACAGCTAAAGAAGCATGAAGTCAACTATCTGGCACATGAACTTGAATTAGGAGCGGTAGTGTTCGCCCTGAAGATTTGGAGACACTATCTATACGACATCCACTACGAAATCTTTTCAGATCACAAGAATTGGAAGTACGTCCATACCTAGAAGAAACTGAATTTGAGACAGCGGCGGTGGTTAGAGTTTTTTTGCGATTATGAATTCGCCCTGAACTACCACCCCGGAAAAGTATATTATGTAGCCGATGCTTTTAGCAGGAAGGTGCCATAAATAAGCCCCGAGTCCCAGTTAATGTGTATGGAGTTAGCTCGGATACTTGAGGAGATGGAGATTACTCTAGTGTATAAGGACCAACTAGAAGGGTATTCAGAATACTTAGCCGTGATGAGCATAGTTTGTGACATTCTAGATCGAATCCGGGCGGAGCAAGGAAAGGATGCGGCTCTGGTCCCATAAATCAAGTCGATTGAAGATGGGATTACAGACGAATATTCCCTGCAAGACGGCCTCGTCTACTTCCGTGGGCGGCTCTACATTCCCAAGGGCGATAATATTCGGGAAGATATCTTGAGAGAGGCACATTGCTCTCAATATTCTGTGCATCCTGGGATTGCCAAGATGTATAACGACTTGCGAAAGACCATTTGTTGGCCAGGAATGAAGAAAGACATCACACATTTTGTTACGCATTGCGAGGCCTACGAAAGGGTGAAGGCAGAGTGCAGGAGTCCCGACGGATTATTACAGCCATTACCCATCCCGGAGTGGAAGTTCGAGGATGTCTCCATGGACTTCATCCAAGGTTTTCCCCGCTCACGCTCAAGGAATGATTCAGTATGGGTGATCATTGACCGCCTGATGAAGGTAGCACAGTTCATTTCTATGAAGAAAGATGCACATGTGGACGTTTTGGTACGCCTCTTTGTGGAGCAGTTCATACGGTATCATGGTGTGCCAAGGACGATTGTTTCTTACCGGGATGGCCGATTTACCTCTAAAGAATTGAAGGAGGTACAGGCGTATTTGGGATCACGTCCCACCTTTAGCATGACGTTTCATATTCAGATAGACGGGCAGTCTGAAAGGACTATCAGGACATTGGAGGATCTATTGAGGTTGTGTGTGTTTTATAGAGGAGAGCTGTGGGAAAGACTCTTACCCCTGGTAGAGTTCTCATACAATAAAATTCATCAAGCTAGCATCGGGATGGCGCCCCATGAAGAACTTTATGGAAGAAGGTGTAGAACACCCCTATCTTGGGTGCAGGATGAGGGCCCGAATACTATAGGAAATGAATACATCTATGATATTGATGCGGTTATGAGACTAATACGGAACCGCATGCTTGAGTCTCAAAGTCGGCAGGCAAAATATTATAATGCAAAGCACCGGATGGTTGAATTTCAAGTGGGGGATAAGGTGTTTCTAAAGATCAGGCCGGCACATGGAGTATCACGGGTGCGTGTTGTGAAGAAGCTCAGCCCAAGGTACGTTGGGCCCTACATAATATTGGAAAGGATTGGCCTGTTGGCCTATCGGTTGGAGTTACCGCCAGAGCTATAGAATCTTCATGACGTATTCCATGTATCGTAACTTCGAGAGATGTTGTTCCGGCACGATCAATACGTTCCCACAACTGACGGAGCAGTTGCGACGGATAGGTCGGTGCGACTAGAGCCTGTGAGGATAGTAGACAATAAGATAAGTATTTTGCGCCGCAAAAGTGTTCCTCTGGTTAAGTTGATGTAGTCTAATCATGGGAAGGAGTAGTATACATGGGAGACGGTGGATTTGATGCAAAAGCGGTACCCGGAGCTGTTTCATCAAGGTAATATTTAAAAGCATATTTTATTTAATTTTATGCTTTACTTTCCCCCATAGCCTTAGCCTGATTTCGGGGACGAAATCTTTTAATTTTTTTATAGGATTTATAACGTCTCGATTCATGCTAGGCCCCTCATTCATGCTTCTTAGTCAGGAGATCTGACTTGGGCCCAGAGAGTGAAGGCGACTAGGCTTACACTCATGTGGAAAAGAGAAACTGGTCCAGAATTGGACACGGGTAGAAACACGGGCGTGTCCCTACCCATGTGCATCGAGTAGAACTCGAGAGTTGTCGTGTGGAACTTGACAAGGCCTATCCCGAGCAGGACATGGGTAGAGACACGGGCGTGTCCTTATGCGTGTGCGTTGATTGAAGATCAACGAATGTGTCCCGAGAAGGATACGGTTAGAGACACGGGCGTGTACCTACCCGTGTGCATATCTCCAGTAAGCCGACCGTGTCTCCTGAGCTGGACGCGGGTAAGAACACGGCCATGCACACGGCCGTGTCCCGTAACACGGGTAGTATACACGGTCGTGTCCCTACCCGTGTCTGTGTCCATACGACGCTATAACCGTCAACGGCGCTTCACCGAGCTGACACAGGTATCAACATGGGCATGTTCCTACCTGTGTTTGTCCTATTTATATCGGATTTGGCCATTTTTCATCATCTTCCCAAGCCTTCTTATCTGTGGAGAAACTGCTAGAGGAGGGAAGGAGTTGCTGGAATCAACAATACTCCATGAACAACCGCCGCCGCCAAGGAGAAGAGGATGCCGCCGTAAAGAGTCACGCGGTCTATGGCTGGAAATAACAGAAACGCCGGAAATGATGTGAGTTTCCTCTTCTCTCCCTTGGTTCTTGATCTATAGTTAATCCTAGGTGAGATATTGACTAAAAAGAGTCTTGATGTGTGAGATGTAGACTTCTAGGAGGAGGCCATACTAGGACTTGTGTTCTAGGGTTTAGTAATCTTCAACCTCTCCTTCCTTCAATGTGATAGTGGGAATTGTCTCGTGAAGAGGAATGGCCTGATGAAGGTATTAAGGGAGGAGGATTTCTAGGTGTGATTTGGTAAGATCGGCTTTAGGAGGAAGATGAACCGATGTCGTACATTCCGCCACAAAAATGCGTGCAGAAATCTGTGTTCTGCATGCATCGATCTTCATGGCCATTTTGATGTATGTCATGGCCAGATCCGAGCTTTCGACTAAACACGAAGGTCATAAGCCTTGGAGAGATCTTTCAGATGCGTGGTTACACATCTTCAGGCAATGTCTGAAGCCACGGGAAAGCCTGATAAAAATTGATGGCTGATAATATAAACGTGCTGAAACTGTAATTTGAATGTAGCAGTCTTAGAAGCCACTTTCGAGTATGATACGACCAAATTTGGGATTTTGACTAAACACGAAAGTCGTGGCCCTTGGAAATACCTTTCTAATAACGGTTTACACAATTTCGTCGGATTCCTGTAGCATTAAGAATCCACATTTGAAGCTCCACTCTCTATATAATTCTTGTATGCTTGGTTCTTGTTAATAATAACCTAATTTAGTAATATTAGAGGAATTGTGAACAGTTATCGTAAAGTTCGTGGTGAGCAGTTGGTTGATCCTTTATAATCAGATGATGAAGTAAAACCTACTTGAACAAAATGGTTGGTGGTAGATCCCTATGTGAACTAGTATGCAGACAAGTTGGATTGTATAAAGAACTAGATATGTGAATCAGTAATGTCAGCTGTGAGCTCGAAATGTTGGAAGAGGATTGAATATGGTTAGTGTATGGATATGTGGAATGGTTGATAGTGCATGAATATTTGTCGCACTTGATCGTTTGTGTTGATAAGGTATTTTTTAAGGGAACCCTTATGAGCTGTTGAGCTCGAGACGTGAAGTAGCATGCATTGTGAGTCGACACGTGGTGTCATAATCCTGAGTTAAGGATAGTGTGGTAGGTCTATGGGCTCGCCAGTCGTCACACTGACGGGAGTTGATAGTTAGACCTTGGGCAATTGGTCTTGGTCCTCAGTGCTCATTCCTGAGGCTCCTTCCGTGCCAAGTGAATGGTTGGTCTTGGTCCTCATGCTCATTTTCGAGGCTCCTTCCGGGTCATATCAAAGGCTAGTTCGGGGCTAGGTTCTCAGTGCACATCTACCCGAGACACCCGCTGAGCCATAGTATGCTTGTGAACTCTACTGATGTATTCTTAGCGTTAAGGCGTACGGAGGCCTAGGCTTGGTAGTGTGGATGTCGGCATAGTAGTGGTGATGCCCGCTCTACTGTCACCGTCTGGCCACGACTGTTGAAGCCTGAGAGCTTAGCTACCTGCTCGAAAAGTGGGAACTTCAGAAACTGTGTCGACACCACAATTTGCTTGTGTGTGTGCATATTGAGTCATAGCATAACATTCATTGCATTACATTACATTGCATAAACAAGATCCTCATCGTATAAGTTTGTATGGGCATTCTTATATGATGAGTTGCCTTTCTATTGAGTCGATCCTCAACTTATATGTCTGTATGGGCATTCGTATAAGTTGAGTTACTTTAAGTTATATCTTACATTCTCATACTCTGTTGTAGATGTAGAACTGCTAGCTTAAAATGCTGATGATACCGTTATAGTTCACTTTACTTCTACTTATGTTTTATATATTACTCCACCTATTTGTACTTCTACTTTATTAAATATATTGTACCCTAATCCTTTCTCTTCTCGGTGCCGAGGAGTCACTTGGGGAGCGAATGTGAAACCACTTAGTCTTTATGACTAACAGTTGACACGTCTTACATTTTAGGAGGAAACCTCGCAGGCGGAGCAGCAACAGGTAATGCAGTAGGATAGTCAGGCCAGGACGACAGGGCCTAAAGGGACGGTGTCGTCGCTACCATCAGTGACAGATGTGAGTCATAGAGTGACTCTTGTTATAGTCCTTTTGGGCAAGACTACTCGTACTCTGATAGTTTAGAAGCTAGATGTAGCTTATATATTTGTTATATTTGGACTTATATGCTTATGTGTGTATTTGACTTCAGTTTTTATAACTCTGGATGGGTGATGGTCAAAACTCCTAGGTTTTTTTTTAATGAAAGGAAAGTGGTTTTATTTATTTTATAAAAAAAGCGGGGTTTTATTTTGTTTTAAACCGAGTTTTAACGAAAGGGAGGCAAGTGCACCTATTGCGGGTAGTACAGGATATTTCGGTGTGGAATATCGGGGTCGTATTGTTCTCAGGGTCAGCTTAGCTATTTCTACTCTTTCCCTAAAAGCCTATTATTTAACCGATAATTTTTAGTTTGGTTTAAAAAGAGGATGACCTAAAAATATAAAAAGTTCATAATAAAAAAAGCATCATAATAAAGTAGGATAATAAATGCAGAAAAATTAAAGCAGGAAATAAAGTGCAAAAAGCCGATGAAGAGCATAGCGCGACGAAATCAAAAAGGGAATTGAGCTAAAATAAACTTTTAATAAAAAGAGATCCTAAATTTCAAATTAATTAAGGCGGAGACTTGGTCGTAGAGGTTCCATAGATATGAGCTCACCTTGGTCTAGAGATATCACTCACCTGAGCGCTAAGTCTATTCGACCAAACGTTAGTCCGACGAAGGATTCCTTTTAACGCCCGCATTACGCTAAGAACCCCGCTATTGGGTGGGGAACCCAATCCAGTAGATTCACGCGCCTCCTCTCTTGAGGGTTAGTGTAGAGCTCTCTTTGCCTAAGGGGGATCGGTCCTTATGTGCGGCCTCCCGGCATTGCGTATGGATAACGGAAATAGAGCCCGCACATCGATATGTGGTCCTACGCGTCGTTAACCCGGGGCAAACCTTAAGTAATTTAGTTAAATAGAAAAACAGGACCTTTAATTATTTAAAGCGATTTTATCTGTCCCAATGCTCTTCCATATTGAGGGCTAAGAGCAGTTAGCCACTCATCAGAATGGGGACACTTACGCTAGAAAGCGATAAAAGAAAGCTGTAAAGAAAGCAGTAAAGAAAGCAGTAAAGGAAAGCAGAAAATTACGAGTCCCGGCTCAAGCGAGTGGGCGGGAGAAGAAAGCAGTAAATGCGAATCCCGGCTCAAATGAGTGGGCGGGGGTAAATTTATTTCATACACGCACGCACTCTACAGAAAGTAAAACGCACGCACAAACACAAAGTTTTCCTACTCAAGTGAGTAGGAAGAAAAATTAAAGCAATAAAAAGACAAGTCCCACTCAAACGAGTGGGCGGGAAATGAAAGCAGAGCGCCAATTAACTCTTAACGAGTAGGCGGAAATAAATGCGCACAGGCACACACACGTACAAAAACTGAAAGAAATCTATAAAATCTAACTCATAAACGCTCGCACACTTGCAAAAATAAGAAAAAGCAAAGTGAACAGAAAATTAAAACAACTGCATTTCTACCACTAGAATGCGGTAGAAATGCATAAAAAGAGAAAATAATAATAAACCGAGCGAAGAGTTTTACAAATAAATGCAAAATGAAAGTGCTCGAAAAAATAAAACAACTGTATTTCTACCGCTACAATGTAGTAGAAATGCATAAAAAAAGAAAATAAAAATTAAACGGGTAAGAAATTTTAAAAATAAAAAGATAAAACGAAGTGAGCAAAAAATTAAAATAACGACATTTTCACACTTATGTTTTTATAAAAGCTCCTAAAAAGTGAAAATAAAACTAAAAAAGGCGAAAAGTTTTACATTCCTAAAGAGCCTAAGTTAAAGAAAATAAAAACAAACACCTTGAAAGAGGCTTTTATAAGGCTATAAGAATGAAAATAAAGCTAAAAATAGAAACCTAAACCTAAACAAGTGCGGAGAATGGAAACAAAATGTGCGGCGTAACAGATAGAAATGCCGAAAATTTCCTAAGCTAAGCTAAGTTATGAAAGCTTTAAATTAAGAAAACATAAAAATTAAAAAAAAGGGAACAAAAAATTACTTAAGAAGGGCACTTCCAAATGAACATTTCATACTATGCAAGAGAGAAAAGTCTAACATTTTATTAATAAAAAGGCTATTACAAAGTAAACTAAAGCAAACATCCTCATACAAACTAAGAGAGAGAGAGAGGGGGGGATAAAATTCCCTTACATAACATTTGGAATTCACTTGGGCAGCACCTCCCCTAAGTAAAGTGGTCAAAAAAAGGACAATAAAAGCATTCTGAAAGCTTTTATTTATAGACAAATTTTCGGGCTTGACATGCCCTAGGTCACGGGCGTGACAGGGGGCGTGTCGGTCAGAGCCTTGTTTTACTTGGCTTCTTCTAGTGAACTGGCGCGTTTTGGAATGTTCGGGAAGGTGACACGTGTCTGTCACGGGCGTGACAGGTGTCAGTCTCGGGTGTGTCCAGCAGTGGTCGACAATCTTCGAGCGCCAATCGAATATCTAGAAGCTTCTGGAAGGAACACGTGGTGGTCACGGGCATGACAGGCTTGGTCACGGGCGTGTTGGGGGCCGTGACTTGGACAACTAGCAGTTCTGATGTCGGTAGTGTCGAGTGTTGAAAAAGCGTTGAGTTCTAACATCAACACGGGCATGACGGGTCTGGACACGAGCGTGACGGGTCTGGACACGGGCGTTACTTGATGGAGTCGGGTGTTGAACAGTAAAGTCGTTGAGTGTCGACTGGAAGAAGGCGTTGAGTGCCTGATACGGGCGTGACGGGGGATGTCACGGGCGTGACAGGTCAAAAATTGACTTTTTTCTGAAATTTTTCAGAAAAACAAAAATAAATTAAGTAAGAAAATATTTACAAAAAAGAAGCATTTTATTAAAGAAAAATAACAGAAAATTGTTAAAACATTCTAAAACTACTTAAATAAAATTCTAAAAATGTGTATATTTACAACTCATCAAAAACCCCCATACTTAAGCTTTTGCTATTTCAGAGCAAAAGTTGGAGATGAACCTATAAGGAATAAAAAAGAATCCTAAATTTAACTAATACTTAATTTAATTGTAAGAAAGATTAAAATAAATTTCCGGGGTTTCGGAATTAAATCCTAAATTATGAAAGTGTTATAAATAGAGGAACTATTTCAAAAAATACTTCTAAACGAGAAAAATAAAAAGCGAAAATTTTTTTTGTTAGTTTAACAAAGATGGATTTGATTTATAGAAAAAACTTTAGCTAAAAAGAAATTAATAGGAAATAATTCAATTTAAAAATTATGCTCTCAAAAAGATTTAAATTAATTCTAGAATCATGAAAATTATATAAGTGGTTTTGCGATTATGTAAAGGGCTTTGATTTTTGAGGCGGGGTAAATTTTTCTCGAACCTCCACATATATAATTTTTTTGAATAATTAGGAAAATGAAATCTTATTTCCCTAACATATAATTTTCTTTTCTTTCTTCATAAATAATTATAAACCCAATGAATATGTATAGGAGTAATAAATTTTATCCTCTTACTTCTTATATAATCTTTTTAATTATTGGGTGCCTATGTTTACGGGACGAAATATTATCCCCATTTATATAAGATCTTTTAAGGGTGCGTGGGGAATCATACCAAGTAAGGCATGAAAAAAAGGTGGAAGGGAATTTTTTATTTCAAAAGGAAAACTATAGTTAAATAATAAAATTTTGAGAGCAACCTTTTTAATTTGAACGTTTCTATGTTTTTAAAAGCATAAGTAGAAATAATATAAAATCCATAAATGTTATTTTCTAACATAAAAACGTGCTTTTCTTCAAAAAACTTAGAAGTGAAAATGAGAAAAACAAGTTCCCTATAATAAGAAAAAGACATAAAAAATTCTTTAAAATCATAACCCCAGAAATCTAAGTTTATCAAGCTACAATTAATAAACGAATAGTAAATAAAGAATTAATTAAAATTCGCTTATAAATAAACTCGAAACGATTATTTTGGAGAGCAAAGAGGTTAAGAAATGAGGTATTCGAATTACTTAGTTCAAGATAAAAAAATTTTGATTTTTATGAGTTTTTCTAATTTTTTTTCATATTTTGGGGTTATTTTCATTTCTTTGGAATTTTTTAAAGGTTATGCAAATTTTTTAATTTTTTGTGAGTTATACAAATATTTTTGATTATTTGATTTTTGGAAAAATTTACAAGAAGAGAGAGAATTTTTACAAGATAGGAAAGAGAAGGGGAAAGAGACGAGAATATTAACAAAAAATATTTAGAAAGACCAAAAAAGGATCGCCCGCGAACAGGCTCTTATTTGTGGTTGGTTCGATGAGTCGAACGTCGCGGAGCGATGTTTCATTTTTTTGAAATATTATTATTATTTTATTTTATTTTTTTATTAAAGCATGAAAAAAAAATTTTTGGGTTTTAAATTTTTGCAAATTTTTTTGGTAATTTTTTATTGAGTGCAGGAAATAGAAGGGCAGAAAATAGAAAGAAAATATGCAAAAAATAGGAAACACCCTCATACATAAGTCCAACATTGTCCCCAATGTTGCACTAAGTATGAGGAACGATATATGCATGCAAAAATCTAAGCAGTTATGCACAAAAAAAATAAAAATAGGAGTTAAAGAAGCTTCCCTAAAAACGTGTTCGGGGAGGCCCGTTAAATTAAGACCTGCAAAAGTTAGAAAAAATAGGAAAAAAAATATAATATAAAAAAAGAAAAAGATAAATTCGGCGAAAATGTGCGGGTGGTAGGGGGCGCAAGTGAGTGTGACTCGTAAGCTAACGTCTTAGCTATATAAGCGTGACCGATATGCGTTCCTCTAGCGCTCACAATAGTAAAGCGCGCCGAAGCAACAAAATAACTATATAATAATTTTTTTTGTTTTATATACTTTTTTCTTAGTTTTTAGAATTTTTTTAGATTTTTAAGTTTATGTTTTATTTATGTTTTTTTTATTTTGTTTTTTTAAAAATAAAAATTAAAAAAATAAAATGAAAATTAGATAAAGGCAAAATAAAATAAAGAAAATATGAAAGATATATATATTTTTGTTGAATTTTTAATTTTTGATGAAAATAAAATTTTTCAACACCTTTTTTTTATTTTTATTTTTTAAATTTTTTTTGTTTTTTTAAGTTTTTTATGTTTTTAAGTTTTTTTTTTTTAAGTTTTAAAGTTTTTAGGTTTTTTTTTAAAGTTTTTAAGTTTTTTTGATGAAAAGTTTTTTTTAAAAGTTTTTAGTTTTGTTGATATTATTTTTTTATTTTTTTTATGAAAGCATGAAATAAAAAAATTTGGTTTTAAATTTTTGCAAATTTTTTTGGAAATTTTTTATTGAGTGCAGGAAATAAAATGGCAGAAAATAGGAAACACCCTCATACTTAAGTCCAACATTGTCCCCAATATTGCACTAAGTATGAGGAACGATATATGTATGCAAAAATCTAAGTAGTTATGTACAAAAAAAATAAAAATAGGAGTTAAAGAAGCTTCCCTGAAAACGTGTTCGGGGAGGCCCCTTAAATTAAGACCTGTAAAAGTTAGAAGAAAATAGCAAAAAAATATAATATAAAAAACGAAAAAGATAAATTCGGCGAAAATGTGCGGGTGGTAGTGGCGCGAGTGAGTGTGACTCGTAAGCTAACGTCTTAGCAATATGAGTGTGACCGATATGCGTTTCCCTAGCGCTCACAATAGTGAAGCGCCGAAGCGACAAAATAACTATATAATTAATTATTTTTGCTTTATATATTTTTTCTTAGTTTTTTTATTTTTCTTTAGATTTTTTAAGTTTACGTTGTTTTTTATGTTTTTTTTGTTTTGATTTTTTT
Source organism: Platanthera zijinensis (assembly GCA_039513925.1). NCBI lineage: Eukaryota > Viridiplantae > Streptophyta > Magnoliopsida > Asparagales > Orchidaceae > Platanthera > Platanthera zijinensis. Next base: position 110,072,762 of record CM077082.1, on the reverse strand, counting down.
TAAAATAAAAAATAAGAAATTAAAAAGAAAAATAGATAAAGGCAAAATAAAATAAAAAAAATATGAAAGATTTATATTTTATTGTTGAATTTTTAATTTTTGATGAAAATAAATTTTTTCATCACCTTTTTTTATATTTTTAGTTTTTAAAATATTTTTCTTTTCTTTTTAAATTTTTAGGTTTTTAGTTTTTGATTTTTTTAATTTTTTTTAATTTTAAAGTTTTAAAGTATTTAGGTTTCTTTTTTATTTTTAAAGTTTTTAAGTTTTTTTTATGAAATTTTTTTTAAGTATTTATTATAGATATTATTATAATTATTATGATTTTGTTGTTGTTGTTGTTTTTTTTGTTAGGCAAAATTTTTTTTATATAGAAATAAAAGGTAAAATTAATTGTTTTCAGGAATTCAAAATAGTAAAACAAAATTTTCCCCGGCAACGGCGCAAAAAACTTGATGGTCAAAACTACTAAGTTTCTTATTAATGAAAGGAAAGTGGTTTTATATATTTTATAAAAATGGCTGGATTTTATTTTTTTTAAATCGAGTTTTAATGAAAGGGAGGCAAGTGCACCTATCGTGGGTAGTACAGGATATTTCGGTGTGGAATATCGGGGTTGTATTATTTTCGGGGTTGGCTTAGCTATTTCTACTCTTTCCCTGAAAGCCTATTATTTTACCGATAATTTCTAGTTTGGTTTAAAAAGAAGATGACCTAAAAATATAAAAAGTGCATAATAATAAAAGCATAATAATAAAGCAGGATAATAAATACAGAAAACTTAAAGCAGGAAATAAAGTGCAGAAAGCCGATGAAGAGCTTTGCGCAACGAAATCAAAAAGAGAATTGAACTAAAATAAACTTTAAATAAAAAGAGATCCTAAATTTCAAATTAATTAAGTCGGAGACTTGGCCGTGGAGGTTCCATAGATATGAGCTCACCTTGGTCTAGCGATATCGCTCACCTGAACGCTAAGGCCATTCGACCGAACGTTAGTCCGCCGAAGGATTCCTCTTAACGCCCGCATTACGCGAAGAACCCCGTTATTGTGTGGGGAACCCAATTCGGTAGAGTCACGCGCCTCCTCTCTCGAGGGTTAGCGTGGAGCTCTCTTTGCCCAAAAGGGATTGGTCCGTACGTGCGGCCTCTCGGCGTTGCGTTTGGATAACGGAAATAGTGCCCGCACATCGATATGCGGTCCTACGCGTCGTTAACCCGGGGCAAACCCTTAAGTAATTTAATTAAATAGAAAAACAGGACCCTTTATTATTTAAATCGATTTTATTTGTCCCAATGCTCTTCGATATTGAGGGCTAAGAGCGGTTAACCACTCATCGGAATAGGGACACTTATGCTAGAAAGCGATAAAATGAAGCTGTAAAGAAAGTAGTAAAGAAAGCAGTAAAGGAAAACAGAAAATTACGAGTCCCGGCTCAAGCGAGTGGGCGGGAGAAGAAAGCAGTAAATGCGAATCCCAACTCAAATGAGTGGGCGGGGGTAAATTTATCTCATACACGCACGCACTCTACAGAAATGAAAACGCACGCACACACACAAAATTTTCCTACTCATGTGAGTAGGAAGAAAAATGAAAGCAATAAAAAGATAAGTCTCACTCAAACGAGTGGGCGGGAAATGAAAGCAGAGCGCCATTTAACTCTTAACGAGTGGGCGGAAATATATGCGCACACGCACACACACATACAAAAATAGAAAGAAATCTATAAAATCTAACTCTTACACGCACGCACACTTGCAAAAATAAGAAAAAGCAAAGTGAGCATAAAATAAAAACAACTACATTTCTACCGCTAGAATGCGGTAGAAATGCATAAAAAGAGAAAATAAAAATAAACCGAGCGAAAAGTTTTTGCAAATAAACGCAAAATAAAAGTTCTCGAAAAAAATAAAACAACTGCATTTCTACCACTAGAATGCGGTAGAAATGCATAAAAAGAGAAAATAAAAATTAAACGGGTAAAAAGTTTTAAAATTAAAAAGCTAAAATGAAGTAAGCGAAAAATTGAAAGAACGACATTTTCACTCTTATGTTTTTATAAAAGCTCCTAAAAAGTGAAAATAAAACTAAAAAAGACGAAAAGTTTTGCATTCCTAAAGCGCCTATGTTAAAGAAAATAAAAACAAACACCTTAAAAGAGGCTTTTATAAGGCTATAAGAATGAAAATTAAGCTAAAAATAGAAACCTAAACCTAAACAAGTGCGGAGAATGAAAAAAAAAAGGGAGGCGTAACGGCTAGAAATGCGGAAAATTTCCTAAACTAAGCTAAGTTATGAAAGCTTTTAATGAAGAAAACATAAAAATAACAAAAAAGGGAACGAAAAATTACTTAAGAAGGGCGCTTCCAAATGAACATTTCATACTATGCTAGAGAGAAAAGTCTAACATTTTATTAATAAAAAGGCTATTACAAAGTAAACTGAAGCAAACATCCTAATACAAACTAAGAGAGAGAGAGGGTGGGGATAAAATTCCCTTACACAACATTTGGAATTAACTTGGCAGCACCTCCCCTAAACAAAGTGGTGAAAAAATGGACAAGAAAAGCATTCTGAAAGCTTTTATTTATAGACAAATTTTCGGGCTTGACACGCCCTAGGTCACAGGCGTTACAGGGGTGTGTCGGTCAGAGCCGTGTTTGACTTGGATTCTTCTAGAGAACTTGCGCGTTCTGGAAGGTTCGAGAAGGTGACACGTGTCAGTCACGGGCGTGACAGGTGTCAGTCACGGGCGTGTCAAGAAGTGGTCGACGATCTTCGAGCGCCGATCGACGATCTGGAAGCTTCTAGAAGGAACACGTGGCGGTCACGGGCGTGATAGGCTTGGTCATGGGCGTGTCAGGGGGCGTTACTTGGACAGCTGGCAGTTCTGATTTTCGAAGCATCTAGTGTTAAAAAAGCATTGAGTGCCGACATCGACACGGGCATGACGTGCTTGGACACGGGCGTGACTTGATGGCGTCGAGTGTTGAACAGTAAAATCGTTGAGTGTCGACTGGCGGAAGGCATTGAGTGCCTGACACGTGCATGACGGGGGGTGTCACGGGCTTGACATGTCAAAAATTGACTTTTTTTGAATTTTTTCAGAAAAACAAAAATAAACTAAGTTAGAAAATATTTACAAAAAAGAAGCATTTTATGAAAGAAAAATAACATAGAATAGCTAAAACATTCTAAAACTACATAAGTAATATACTAAAAAATGCGTATATTTACAACTCATCAATGGATTGGCATGATTGATATTGGTAAAGGCCAACAAAATAGGCGTCTTGTAGTACAGGCTAGCCCGAGTGCTAGTGCCACCCCAAGGCAGCTGTTCTGAGCAAAAGACTCCCCTCGTGTCATGTTCTGTGTTCTAGGAGGGGGGCTCATACATCATCAGTCTATTTTACTTGGAGTCCCAAGAAGAATTTTAGCTCAACCATACTGCTCATCTCAAACTTCCCCTGCATAAGTTTGGTAAACTTCCTGCAAAGGTTTTCTTTCGGTAGATCCAAAGATAATGTCATCGACATATATCTATACTAGGATGACCTTGCCCTTAGATTCCCTTAGGAATAGGGTCCTATCTATTTTTCGCCATGAGAATTTGTTCTCAATGAGGAAAGTTGACAATGTTTCATACCATGCTCTAGGGGCTTGCTTCAACCCATATAGAGCTTTCTTAATCTTATAAACAAAATTAGGGAAGTGAGGATCTACAAAACCTGATGGCTGATCTATATATACTTTCTCTTTTAAGTCTCCATTCATGAATGCTGATTTAACATCCATCTAGAAGACTTTGAATCCTTGATAGGCAGCATAAACAAGGAATAACCTTATTGCTTCCAACCTTGCTACTAGGGAAAAGGTTTGATCAAAACCTATTCCTTCTTCTTATTTGTATCCTTTTACTACCAATCTGGCCTTATTTTTGACAATAATGCCAATCTCATCTAGCTTGTTCCTATGATATTATGTCCCTTTAGTCTGGGAACCAGCTTCAAGACTCTACACCATTTGAACTGGTTCAGCTCTTCCTGTATAGCTTCAATTCAATAAGAGTCTTTGATAGCCTCTTCAAGCTTCTTGGGCTCTATTTGTGATAGGAAGCTTGAAAAAAGAGCTGTGTTGATGCTCTTGCTACTTATCTAGACACCATGTCTTGCATCACCAATTATTTGGTGTGCTGGATGGTCCCTCAGATGTCTCTCAACTGGAGGCATTCTTGCTTCAGCTTGTTGTTCTGCATTTTTTTTAGCTGGCTTAAATTCATTGTCTTCAGCTGGCTATACTGCATTATCTTCAGCTGGCTGTTCTTCATCCTCAACTTGTGAGTCTTCAGCTCCCCCTTGACAGCAACCATCTTCTTCCTTATCCTATCCTACTGGATCTATTTCCCTGATGGTAAGCTTGTCCATCACATCCTTTAAACCTGCAGAACTAGAAGAGGTGATTGGCAGCTCAGAGTTAATTATGTTTGACTCATCAAAGACAACATGTACCGATTCTTATACAACTAGAGTAGTCATGTTATAGATCTTATATGCCCTACAATTGTTGTTGTACCCAACAAATATCCTTTCTTGGGACTTGGCAGCAAACTTAGTCATATAAGACTTACCATTGTTTAGAACATAGCACTTGCTACAAAAAATCCATAAGTAGGATAAGTTTGGTTTTCTGCCTTTTAGAATCTCATTGGGAGTCTTCTTGTGGCTTTTGGTGATGGAAGCCCTATTAAGGACATGACATGCAGTGTTTACTGTCTCAGCTCAGAAATATTATAGGAGAAATGTGTCACTTAACTAGGTTCTACCAGCCTCTATGAGAGTTCTATTTTTCCTCTCAACAATCCCATTTTGCTGGGGTGTTCTAGGAGAGGGGATCTCTTGATGAATCTCATGCCCTTCACAGAATCTTTTCATTCATTCAGTCTAAAACTCTGTCCTATGATCACTTCTGATTTTGACCACAGTATTGTTAAGTTCATTCTGAATTTGCCTAACAAATGTCTAGAAGACATCAGGGGTTTCAGATTTCTTCCTTAGAAAGAACATGTCACAACCCGCATTTTCTCTGAGGAAAACGAATTATCAGAGTAGGAGAAAACACGTGTCATGATGCCACGTCGAGCAGGAGATAACTGCCAATGCTCAGGCAAACCACTATCAACTATACTTTATGAAAATTCATGAGTTAAATGATTAGAAAATAAGTTATATTTTTTTAAAGGTCGTATCCCTCGGCGCGGTGGATCAACTAGTCCACAGTTTAAAAACTATACTTATAAGCTGCGAAAAATACTTGATTCAGGTTTGACATCCTAAAAGAATGCATAAGTTGCCCTAGAGGACAACTTATACTATGCAAGACCCTAGATTTGATTTATACTATATATAAGAAAACGATCTTTTTACGTTGTTTGAAAAATAGTGTTTGAGTTTTATAAAACATGCTGATCATGAGATATACTTATAATAGTGTTTTTAGGTTTAAAAGTAACTAGCAACCTAGCATAAATCATCCCCAGAGCAAGTAGACAATCTCCAAAAAAAGGTAGCTGCAAAAAGATAACATATGTAGTATCAAGGTAAAACTACCAGTGGGCGCCAACAAACTGACACGGACCCACTGGCAAGTATGTATGTCTGTAAGAAAAACAACACCAAAACTACCTCGCCAAAACAAGGAACTGATCTCTATAGCACCAGAGACCACCAGCAACTGCACAGCACCACTAGCCGTCAGAGCGGCTACTATCCAGAACTTGAGGCATTAAAAGAAGAAAGAATACCTCAGCAAGCAAAACAAGAAAATTGCTCGAAAGTGTCTATCAGAAGATAAGTAAAAGATGAAAATAAAGCAGTAACAGTCATAACTGCCCAAGGCAAGGCAAAAAGGACGTGCAATAAGTGCGAGGACATAAGAATAACTCTACCCAAACGCTACAGAGTCTACAAGGCTACCATGAGCCCAAACGCTGCAATCTACCAAGGAAGAAACGTCTAACACCCTAAGCTGTGAGAGATTGTAGTAGCAAAATACACAACGCGGATCTGGGTTGGAGGCAAACTCAGTCCCCCAACCACCATTTCCAAGTAAACAAAGCTCAATGGTCTACATGAGAAAGCACTAGAGACCTCCCACTCCCTTGCCCAGCTCGTACCTTAAGCAAGATAAAAGAAAAGGGTGACCACAGCTAAATTACACAACACCCCCCCCCCCCATAATAGCTTCAAACCACCACTACTAACAACAACCCACGATTTGGCCTTTGGGAATGAAAACATAGCCGACAAGGAACCTCAAAATCAAGGAATTCACTCGGGAGAAAAAATCAAGGTAAGGGAAAAGCGTTGAGATGAATCAACACGGCCTGGCGTTGAGTGAGCCCCACTCACTCAACGCCTAACCAGACCTTGGCATCGAGTGAGTTAGCCTCACTCAGCACTAGAAACAACCAAGGCATTGAGTGAGGTTCACTCACTCCCCGCACTCCGCAAGAACAGCTCTGGCGTTAAGTGAGCTAACCTCACTCTGTGCCAAAACAGCTATGGTATTGAGTGAGGTTCACTCACTCAACACCTGCCGCAAGAAAACTCTAGCATTGAGTGAGCTAACCTCACTCAATGCCAAAACAGCTATGACGTTGAGTGAGGTTCACTCACTCAATGCCCTGGCATTTAACCGCAAACAACGACTGCAGCGTTGAGTGAGCTGACCTCACTCAACGCCAAAACTACAATGGCGTTGAGTAAGGTTCACTCACTCAACGCCCTGGCACTTAGCCGCAAACAAAAGAAGCTGCGGTGTTGAGTGAGCTGACCTCACTCAACGCCAAAAAAGCAATGGCGTTGATTGAGGTCGACTCACTCAACACCAGAGGACCTGGCCGCAAAGAAGGGATGTGGCATTGAGTGAGTTTAACTCACTCAATTCCAAAGCAGTAATGGCGTTGAGTGAGGTTCACTCACTCAACGCCAAAATACTTGGCCGTAAATAGGTCTACGGCATTGAGTGAGTTCACCTCACTAAACGCCAAAAACGAAATGGCATTGAGTGAGGTCGACTCACTAAACGCCAAAGTACTTAGCCGCAGAAAAGGCTGCGGCGTTGAGTGAGCCCACCTCACTCAATGCCAATGTACTTGGCCACACAAAAAGCCGCGACGTTGAGTGAGTTAACCTCACTCAACGCCAAAACGGAAATGGCGTTGAGTGAGGTCGACTCACTCAATGCCAAAGTACTTAGCTGCTAGCAGGGGCTGCGGCGTTGAGTGAGTCCACCTCACTCAATGCCCTAGTACTTAGCTAAAAAATAAACAGACCAAACAATGGCTTTGAGTGTGTGTACCACACTCAATGCCAAACCCGGGCGGCTTTTGGATTTGAGTGTGTGCACCACACTCAACGCCAAATCCCGAGAGCCTACCAAGACTGGTTCTAACAAGAGCACTACCACAGAAATCTCCCTCTCTCTCTCTCTCGGCTCTACCCGTAATAGCACCAAACCATAAATAAAAATCTGGAGTCTAGATGGTGGAAACAACCAGCGGGTTGAGCAAAAAAAGCACAAGGAGGGGAGGCTCATAAAGGGAAACCTAAGCACAGAGTTTTAGCAAAGCAAAAAAGAGAAAAACTTGGCTTCTATCCTAGGGCTAACCGGGTAGTTAAGAGGGGGAAGATCAAAACAGAAAGTGCAAGAACCACTTTCCTCAGTTTTTCAGCGAAGCTTCACTCGAGCCCTTCCACTCCCTCGGCACCAGCAGCAATAACACCTAGCCAGCACATCCCGAGCTTTAATGGTGGAAAGAGCAAAAACCAAAAATCCAAATCTCCTAAAAACTCAACGAAAATCAAATATCTTACTGTAGAAACGAAGATCTGAGCGAGAGCAATCCAGATCCACTCTCAGAATCGAATTCCGTCCACAAACGCCCCTGGAATCACTGTCCGAAGGGGTAGCGGGTCTGGCGGTTTTCCTCTGTTTTTCGCGAACAAGAGCAGACGACGGTTTTCGGGAAGGAGAAGAATGGACCCGCTGATTTTGCTTAAGGCTTTTAAATAAATCTAATCACGCCTAATCAGCCTTAACCGCCTCCTATGCCGTTGGTTCATTATCAAAGCTTTTGACCGCAGAAATCATTTAAATTGCTTTATTAATACATATTTGCATTTATTATTAGCACACCCAAAGCGATGCGAAAACCAAACTACCTCGGAATTAGACGAAATTTGCACCGTAGCTAATTACCTATGCTACGAACGCAACGGAGAAGTCGAAATTAATTTTCGACGAACAGAACTCGAGTTATACCTACCCGAAGAAAAAACACAAGCATCCGCCGAGAGGCCAGACCGGGTCACCCAAAACGACTCGGCTTGCTAGGGAGATCTTGCCAAATAGGCTACAAAATATGCCACTCAGTTCTAAGGAGTTAAGAAAAAACTCCACAGATGACACAAGCCAAGAAAACGCGTCGAAGTAACGCCAAACGAGAATTAAATAATCGCAGAAAAATTGGGGGCGTTACAGTCACTCCCCCTAAAAAAAAGTTTCGTCCCAAAACTTTACGCACAACACTCCTACTATAGACGGAAAAGTAACAAGCCAAATATTACAAGAAGGACACATACCAATCCAATCAGGGAAATAGTTGAGGGCTAGCCTCCCTCATAGCCGACTCTAACTCCCAAGTCGGGCTTTCCAAATCCTGATTCTTCCATAGAACTTTGACCATCGGGATGTACTTTCTTCGCAACACCCGATCTTGAGTATCCAAAATGCGGACCGGCACTTCAACAAAAGAGAGATTAGGCTCCAATTGGGGCAAAACATCCAAGACTTGCCCACTGCTGTGCACACACTTCCGCAATTGGCTTACATGAAATACCTTATGAACACCTGGGAAGTTTGCTGGCAAATCCAACATATATGCTGACACGCCAATCCGTTCCACAATCTTAAACGGGCCCACATACCTCGGGTCCAATTTCCGATTCTTACCGAACCTCTTAACACCCACCGTTGGGGAAACCTTAAGAAACACAAGGTCTCCTACAGAAAACTCCAAGTCATACCTATGCCGATTGGCGTTCTTCTCGTATCTCTCCTGAGCTATACGAAGATTTTCTCAAATATGTTTAACTGCGACTTCCATCTCCTCGAGCGCATCCGGACCCAATAAGGGTCTCTCACCTGCCTCAGCCCAAAACAGGGGAGTTCTGACACGCCTCCCATACAAAGCTTCAAACGGAGCCATTTGCAAGCTTTCTTGATAATTGTTGTTGTATGCAAACTCAATAAGTCGCAACCGCTCATCCCACACTCCACCGTGGTCTAGAATGTAGCATCTGATCATATCCTCAACTATCTGGTTCACCCGTTCTGTCTGCCCATTGGTCTGTGGGTGGTAAGCAGTAGAATACCTAAGGTCTGTACCCAAACCCTCCTGCAGACTTTGCCAAAAATGAGAAGTAAACCGGGAGTCTCGATCAGAAATGATGCTAACAGGCACACCGTGCAATCTGATGACCTCATTCAAGTACAACTCTTCTACCTTCTTCATCAGGTAATCAATCTTATATGACACGAAGTGAGCATACTTCGTCAGTGTATCCACTATAACCCAAACAGAATCAAATCCCCTTGGAGATTTCGATAAGCCTGTGATGAAGTCCATATAAATACTTTCCCACTTCCAAGTCGGGATCTCTAACGGAGTCAACTTGCCAACAGGCCTTCCGTGATCGACCTTCACACTCTTACAGTTGTGGCACTCAGCAAAAAATCGGGCTATATCACTTTTCATGCCATACCACTAGGCAATTTGCTTCAAATCATGATACATCTTTGTTCATCCTGGATGGTAGGCAACACTGGATCCATGTGCCTCTCTGCATATCATTCCCCTGATGTCTCCAACAGCAGGGATGCAAAATCTGCCGCGGTACTTCAAATTACCCGCATCATCGATAAAGAAATCCTGCAACTCCCCTCTCTCAGTCCTGAGGTATAAGTGCAGAAGGTCCGGATAATCCTTATGGTGCAACCTAGTAAGGGAAATCCAAGATGGCTCTACCACTGCCAAATTACTCTGCATATCACAGCATCCCATTGAGATATCCATAAGGAAGAACTCCTCAACTAAACGGTCGGCGGAGAGATTAAATTTCTTCCCCGTCTTCTGACTCAGGGCGTCGACCACCACATTGCCCTTGCCTGGATGATACTAGATCTCTACATCATAATCGGCCACATACTCTAGCCACCGACGCTGGCGCAAATTTAACTCCTTCTGCATGAACACATACTTCAGGCTCTTGTGATCAGTGAAGATCTTGCACTGAGCCCCATAAAGTAGATGCCTCCACAGCTTCAACGCATAAATCACCGCTGTAAACTCAAGGTCATGCGTAGAGTAATTTCTCTCATGAGTCTTAAATTTGCTTGACCCATGCGCAACCACTTTTCCAACTTGCATCAACACGCAACCCAGACCAACATGCGAAGCATCCACGTACACATCATACTCTACACCCTCAGTAGGTAGGGTCAGAACGGGAGCAGTACACAATCTATTCTTTAGCTCCAGGAAGGCTTCTTCGCACTTCTCGCTCCAAACAAAGGTCGCGTTCTTCTGAGTCAACCTGGTCAAAGGTGCAGCTAAGGTAGAGAAACCCTCCACAAACCTCCTGTAGTAGCTGGCAAACCCTAAAAAGCTCCTGATCTCCTTGGGCAAGCCCGACCTACTCTTATCCATCACTGCTGCGATCTTTTCTGGGTCAACCAAGATCCCATCCTTGTTCACCACGTGGCCCAGAAATGAGACCTTAGACAACAAAAAATCGCACTTGCTTAACTTGGATAAAAACTTGTGATTCCTTAACTCCGATAGAACCAAGCGCAAATGCTGCTCATGCTCCTCAGCGCTGCGAGAATAGACCAACACGTCATCGATGAAAACCACAACGAACTTGTCTAGGAAATCATTGAACACCCGGTTCATCATATCCATGAAAGCTGATGGTGCGTTGGTCAAACCAAACGACATCACCAAGAACTCAAAATGTCCATGCCTCGATATAAACGCAGTCCGCAAAATATCTTCCTTACGGATCCTGAGCTGATGATAGCCAGAACGAAGATTGATCTTGGAGAACACTGTGCAACCGCACAAGAGATCAAATAAGTCATCGATCCTCGGTAGAGGGTACCTGTTCTTAATAGTGACTTTGTTCAACTCCATGTAGTCGATGCAAATTCGCATCGACCCATCTTTCTTATTCACAAACAGAACAGGAGCACCCCAAGGCGACAAACTGTGCCTGATAAACCCTTTTGCAAACAACTCATCCAACTGGACTCGCAACTCCTCTAATTCACAAGGGGCCATCCGGTACGGCGCCTTTGCAATAAGACGCGTACCTAGTTCTAAATCAATCACAAACTGAACATCCCGATCGGGAGGAAGAACAGGAAGATCATCAGGAAAAACATCAGCGAAATCACAAACAACAGGAATCTCCTCCAAGCGTGGTACGCTAACAGTGGTTCCAACCACTGAGACTAAACAAGCAAAACAATCTGAATGAAACAGCTTCTGAGCACATACCGTAGAGATGACAGGAGAATCCTAGCACGGATCCGCATACATGCTTCCGGGCTGACCTTTGTCCCTGATGAAATCCAAGCGCTTCCCTTTGAACTGAATAACCGCATCATACTTAGACAGCCAGTCCATGCCGAGAATAACATCGAAGTCCTCCAGATCAATCATCTTCATGTCTGCCTTCGCAAGAAAGTCTCCCAACAAAACAGGGCAATCTAGAATGCCCAAATCTGATAACACAGATTCACCAGAGGGGAACTTGACACGGAAGGTATCCCGAACTTGATCTAGAGTCAACCGATGTCGCTCCACAAAGGCTCTAGCCATAAATGAGTGGGTAGCGCCGGAGTCAAACAGAACACGCGCCCAGTGGTTCTTCACCTTAAATTTCCTTATAGGAGTATATACAACTAAGGAACTACCAAAACAAAACTGCAATCATTCTAGTAAAAACAAAATGAAAACCTTCAGGCTGGAAAAATAGCTAACCTGAGATGACCTGAGTCGAAGCTTGAGTCTCCTCGGAAGAGTTCACGTTCAGCTTTCCCTTGCCCTTATCCACACGCTGAGGTGGAGGTAGTGCCTGAAGTTGTATTGCATAAAGAGCAGGCTGGACCTGAGGAAACCTAGACTTGATGTGACCCTTCTGCCCACACTGATAGCGAACTTTATCCTTGGACCAGCACTTGGCAACATCATGCCCGGGTCGCTTGCAAATAGAACAGGAAACATCCCACCTAGGAGCACCCTGAATAGCATGAACTTGCTCCTTCTTCTGAGCTGCTTCCTTCTTGAAACACCTCTCGATAGGGTGGCCTGACCGGCCACAGAAGGTACACACCACCTTGCTCTTCTTTCCCAAAGCAGCACTTGGTACCTGGGGTTTCTACTCCTCGACAGACTTCCTCTTGTCCTTCCTCATTTGTTGGCCCCTGCTCTTTGCGGTCTCGATAGCCTCCACCTTCAGAGCAGCCTCCACTACCCCTACATAAGTATCTGATCAATAAGCACTGGTCAACTACTGCACCTCGCTCCTCAAGCCACCAAGAAACCCCTTGACTCGATCAGCCTCAACACTCACCAACCCAGGAGCAAACTGGCTCAACTTGCTGAACTCTATCTCATACTCACCGACCGTGAGTTACCTTTGATTCAGGTGGAGGAATTTGTTCATAAGACGGTCACGCTCGACTGAAGGCAAGAACTTTCTCAGCAGCATTTCCTTGAACACTTCCCAAGAGCATCCAACTACTAAGCTCTCCTTTTCTCTAAGCCACAAACTCTTAGCCAAACCCTTGAGCTGATAGGCGGCTATCATCACTCTCTAATCGTCTGCAATAACGGAATACGAGAACATCTCCTCCATGGAGATCAGCCAATCGTCTATGACCATGAAATCTGCCTTCTCATCATAAGTAGGAGGGCTAAGTCTCTGAAACTGTGAGATAAATGCCATCTCCGCTGACACCACTACTGGAGGTCTCAGGGGTGCAGGAGGAGGAGGAGGAACAACAATCCCCCCTACAGGGCCTTGCACTCCTTGAGTCTATCCTGCCACAACTGCCACCAGAGACTGGATCTGGGCTTGCATCTCCACCATCTGCCTGCTCAAGGAATCGCTACTCTGTCGTAGGCTCTCGATCACCGCATCATTTTACGCTCCCGATGACTCACCCTCAGATTGGGGGGTCGATCTAGTCGAAGGACCTCTCGCCATCCTAAAATCATAACAACATTAGTCAGATCCTAGTACAACATCTATAACTATCTACAAGTACAGACAATACATACATAAATATGAACTTAAAGCTGCTAAACTTGCTCTTGGAGTTTATTTTTTTACAAAATTGATGTTATGCCTTAACCTAGGATGGTAAACCACCAAAATACTAACTCTTGTGCCTAGATCGGGAATGCATTACTTTACATTATTTTTGACTCAAAAACTTATGTGTGTACATATGTCATCCTGTCAGTCTTTAGTTTGGCACGTTGTGCTTATGCAATGTTATGCTATGCATGTTTGTGCTATGCATTCTAAAAAAATCCCTAATGTATGTGATGAGCGGCGTACACATGATAATGTTATGCATCCTATACTACATAACATCCACATGCAACAAAAAAGAAAACGAGCTAGTCGCAGCCATGTGGAGAGGTTATGCATCCCATACTACATAACCCTCACATGTTTCCCCTATGGTGTATCCATATACGAACACATATTATGAAACCCATACTACATAATATGCCCTGTATACTTCATGTTATGCTATGAGTTTAGTGTTCGTGCTTTTGCCAAGACGTGCTGATGACATATCAGTGTGTGAATGGCATGATGCTAAACTGCTAATGCAATCAAAAGGGACGGTTGCCCGGCTAACTTGTCAAGCAACCTCCCTCTGATACCAAATGTCACAACCCGCATTTTCTCCGAGGAAAAAGAATTATCAGAGTAGGAGAAAACACGTGTCATGATGCCACGTCGAGCAGGGGATAACTACCGACGCTCAGGCAAACCACTATCAACTAAACTTTATGAAAATTCATGAGTTAAATGATTAGAAAATCAGTTATATTTTTTTAAAGGTCGTATCCCTCAGCGCGGTGGATCAACTAGTCCACAGTTTAAAAACTATACTTATACGCTGAAGAAAAATACTTGATTCAGGTTTGACATCCTAAAAGAATGCATAAGTGCCCCTAGAGGACAACTTATACAATGCAAGACCCTACATTTAATTTATACTATATATAAGAAAATGATCTGTTTACGTTGTTTGAAAAATAGTGTTTGAGTTTTATAAAACATGCTGATCATGAGATATACTTATAATAGTGTTTTTTAGGTTTAAAAGTAACTAGCAACCTAGCATAAATCATCCCCATAGCAAGTAGACAATCTCCAAAAAAAGGTAGCAGCAAAAAGATAACATATCTAGTATCTATGTAAAACTTCCAGTGGGCACCAACCAACTGACAAGAACCCACTGGCAAGTATGTATGTCTGTAAGAAAAACAACACCAAAACTACCTCGCAAAAACAAGGAACTGATCTCTATAGCACCAGAGACCACCAATAACTACACAGCACCACTAGCCGTCAGAACGGCTACTATCCAGAACCTGAGGCACTCAAAGAACAAAGAATACCTCAGAAAGCAAAACAAGAAAACTGCTCGAAAGTGTCAATCAGAAGATAAGTAAAAGAGGAAAACAAAGTAGTAACAGTCACAACTGCCCAAGTCAAGGCAAAAAGTAAGTGCACTAAGTGCGAGGACACAACAGTAACTCTGCCCAAAAGCTGTAGAGTCTACAAGGCTACCATTAGCCCAAATGATGCAATGTACCAAGGAAGAAACGTCTAACAGCCTAAGCTATGAGAGATGTTAGTAGCAAAATAAACAACGCGTATCCGGGTTGGAGGCAAACTTAGTCCCCCATCCACCATTTCCAAGAATACATAGCTCAAGGGTCTACATGTGAAAGCACTAGGGACCTCCAACCCCCTTGCCCAGATCATACCTGGATCAAGATAAAAGAAAAGGGTGGCCACGGCTAAATTACACAACACCACCGCCCATAAGAGCTTCAAACCACCATAACTAACCACGACCCACGATTCGGCCTTTGGGAAAAAAAAATATAGCCGACAAGGAACCTCAAAATCATGGAATTCACTCGGGAGCAAAAATCAAGGTAAGGGAAAAGCGTTGAGATGACCAAAAATGGCCTGGCATTGAGTGAGCCCCACTCACTCAATGCCTAACCAGACCTTGGCGTCGAGTGAGTTAGCCTCACTCAGCGCCAGAAAATACCATGGCGTTGAGTGAGGTTCACTCACTCAACGCCCTCAGCAAGAACAGCTCTTGCGTTGAGTGAGCTAACCTCACTCAGCGCCAAAATAGCTATGGCGTTGAGTGAGGTTCACTCACTCAACACCTCCCGCAAGAAAACTCTGGCGTTGAGTGAGCTAACCTCACTCAACGCCAAAACAACTATGGCATTGAGTGAGGTTCTGTTGGGGTTTGTCTCCACAATACCTCAGATTTGTAGGAGGTCAGATCTTGAACTAAGATGAATTAAGTTGTACTTGATGTGGTATTTGAGTTGTATGTGTGCAGGTCCTTAATGCCAAGTGTAGACCAATGTCAGTCTATAATTGGTCACCAAACACAGGACCATACAATGTAATCCCTCATTGTGTGATCCAAAGTGTTGGCCCATGTATAGCCTCTCTATTGGGATACATTTCCTTCATGCACTTGGATTGATGGACAGAAGCATTGGAGCAAATTTCCTCATAGAATTTTTCTAAGTCCCTAATACTCGAGTAACCCCTTATGATACTCGAGTATCAGGCTTAATACTCGAGTAGTTAGTAAGACATACTCGAGTAGTTAGAGATACTCGAGTAGTCAGTTAGACTTACTCGAGTAAGGTCTTAATACTCGAGTAGTCTGTGTCTCATACTCGAGTAGTTAGTGAGATACTCGAGTAATCAGTTTGGCTTACTCGAGTAGGGTCTGAATACTCGTGTAGATATATCTATACTCGAGTAGTTAAGTTAGTCACTCGAGTAAGTTCTTTTCATACTCGAGTAAATAACTTGATACTCGAGTAAATCATGTTTGATACTCGAGTAGATCCTTTTCTTCTCTTCTCTGCAAGTTCAAAGTACTGATACTCGAGTAAATACCCTGATACTCGAGTATGTGTTTTCTGATACTCGAGTAAATACCCTGATACTCGAGTAAGTGTTTTCTGATACTCGAGTATAACTTCTGATACTCGAGTAAGTTTTCTCTATACTCGAGTATATCTTCTGATACTCGAGTAAGTTTTCTCTATACTCGAGTATATCTTCTGATACTCGAGTAAGTATGTTCATACTCGAGTAATTGATCTTTGATACTCGAGTAAATTCTTCCATACTCGAGTAATTGACTCTGATACTCGTGTATGTAAACGTTTCTCAGGTATATTTTCTGATACTCGAGTTTAGCCTTTTGATACTCGAGTATATCGTCTTGATACTCGAGTATACTTTCTATTACTCGAGTATACAATTCTGATACTCGAGTATACCATTTTTGATACTCGAGTAATTCATTCTTCTCTCCTGTATTTCTCTCTTTCTATACTCGAGTATACTGCTTCATGCTACTCGAGTAATCCATCTCTCCATACTCGTGTATATCCTCCATTACTCAAGTATCGCAGTCATCTTCTCCAGAATTTTTCTAAGTCCATTTTCATCATAAGTATTTTGATTCTGTCAATTCTGATTGGTCCACGTGTCATCATTAATCAATGTTATGACCGTTGGAACCCACCTATAAATAGGTCTTTTCAGAAATGACTTTTAAGCATTTTTTCAGAAATATTCTTTTTAAGAAAGAGAAATTCCATGAACCCTAATTTCACGCCGCCGCCATTGCCGTTCACGGAAGAAGAAGAAAAGTTTGGATCGCGACCTTCGTTTTCATCGATCTTTTCTCCAGCGATCCAGAAGAAAGAGAATCACTCGATCTTGCCGAGCCTTGAAGATTCCAGATCTACTTTCTCGATCGAGGTGGTTCTAGATCTCAGATTCGTGGATCTTTCTCTAGTCGTCTTCTACATTTTCTGATCAAGCCGAAGTTCCTAAAGAAGAAGACGGATACAGATCCAGATCTGATAGTGTGTTTGTTTGTAATCACAACCAATATTTTTGTAGGAGTTTTAATTCTCCGAGACTTGTAGGAAGTTTTGTCTTCCGAGTTTTTGTAGATCCGTTTTGGGATCGAGATTTGTAGGAACGTGGTTCCGAGGTGTAGGATTGTTTTCAATCCGAGATAGTGGAGTAGCCGAGTCTAGTAATTTGCTAGATCGGTGAGGAAAGTGGACGTACCCAAGATTGGGGAACCACTATAAATCTCTTGTCTTCTGTGATTGCTTGATATTTGCTGTGTTAGTTTTTAATTCCGCATTTGACACGCATTTCACCTATTCACCCCCCTCTAGGTGATTTAGGCTAACAACTTAGACCTCTCAATTGGTATCAGAGGGAGGTTGATTGTTAAAAGGTTAACACCTTGATCTTATCCTTCTAAGTTGTTTCTTGAAAAGTATCAAGCATGAGTAAGACCAAGGATTTTGCTAAACTCCCTATCTGCACCAAGAACAACTTTCCTATGTGGAAGGAAAGAGTAAAGTTCTTCATGGAAGCAGTAGATCCCCGGATCTTCATGATTGTTGAAGAAGGTCCCCACATTCCTATGACTGCATCCACCATAGATCCCACCAAGCAAGTTCCCAAGAAGCTGATGGATCTAGATAAGGATGAGATTGCACTTGTCTCTCTGGACAAGAAAGCCAAAAATTTTATAGCAAGTGCAGTGGATGACTCAATGCTGCAAAATCTGATTCATTGCCAGTCTGCCAAGGAGATGTGGCAATCCCTTGTGACTCTAATGGAAGGTACAGAAGAAGTGAGGATGATCGTAGATCCCTACTGAACCAAAAATATGAAGCCTTCAGGCAGGGTCATAAGGAAGCCATAGCTGACACCTTTGAGAACTTCTTCAAGATAGTAAATGGCCTAAGAGTTTATGCCGTGTCTTCACCAACGGGAACTCAATGACAAATTCTTAAGATCCCTACCAAGGAATGGGATAATAAGGTATGTGCCATTCGGGAGTTTGGAAGGTTAGCTGAGACGGACCCGCAGAATCTGTTCGGAAAGCTTATGTCTTACGAGCTGCAAATCAACTCAAGAAAAGCTGAAGAAGAGACAAGCAGGTCTGCATCCAAGGAGAAATCTGTCGCTCTAAAGGCAGATAGCTCAAGGAAGATAAAGGCTAGCTCTCCTCCCCAGTTCCTGAGGCTGATGAAGAAGAATCATCTGAGCCTAGCTCATCTGGCTCAGAACTATCTGATGGAGTTTTCCCCTACTCTCACGGCAGTTCAAGAAATTCTTGAACAAGAAGAAGCAATGGAGAGGCAAGGATGCCTCATATAGAAGATCACGACATGACGGTGATCATCGGAAGAAAGGCTCAAGTAGCCATGACAGGTATAATCCTAAACCGAACAAACAGATTTCTACTGACATCATTTGTTATTGTTGCAATAAGCCAGGTCACGTCATCGCCGATTGCCCTCACAAAAAGAAAGAGGGTGGAAGAAGAGAGGAAAAGAAATCCTCACACCCCAAGAAGAGGACAGAGAGAAGCCTAGTAGCCAAGAAGAGCAAAACTCTCAGCGACTCTGACTCATCTGAGTCGAGTGAAGAAGAGGAAGCTTACTTTGGGCTCATGGCTCATTCGGATGATGAACAAGTCCCCCAGTTTACTGGGGAGGTAAAATCTCACACTCCTCTCTCTGATTCTGAAAATGACAATGAGCAAGAGGGATATTCCTCTGAAGATGAATCTGAACTCATGGGACAGTATAAGGAATTACTCACCGCTTACGAGAAATGTCGTAGAATGGTGAAAAGTCAAGCCAAAGAGATCAATTCTCTACAGGCTAGTGAGAGCAACTTGAGAGAAGAAGTCAATAGGACTAACTCTCTTCAAGAGAACCTAAATGAAGCTATGGAGGAATACAATAAAGCTCTCAAGCACCTCGACCTTAAAGAGGAAATCATCAAAGAACTGGAAAAACAGCTCGAGGCTGAAAAGAAGCTTGTTGAGAGCTTCTCTAAGCCTAAGACAGTTCTTCCAATCGTTGCTGAATTCTCTGCTAAGGCCAAGGGTGCTGGTTTAGGCCACATTGGCTCTTCTAGTAAATCCTCTAGAAGAAACAAGGCCAAGAGAAGAATAAGGCTGCCCCGAAAGACTCTAGCTGAAGAAAAGGGAAAGCTCCCTTGGAACCTGTTGTGTTCAAGAAAGTTATCTTTCCCACGAACGAACTCGATTATGAGTCCACCTACGGACACTTTTCTAGGCCAATCCCTGAGAAGCCTAAGTCAAGATACCAAGGTTGAACTCGTCCTCGTAACTTTGGCGAGAGTGTCTTCAAGGCACCTTATGAGGAGATTCAACTTCAAAGCTATGGACCTTATGCTCACGGTCATAACTTTAAGAAGACACCAAAAGTAAAACCCATTGTAGAAAAGCCTATGAAGGAGAAGACTTCATGTAACTGCAATCATCATGAAGCCTCTTCCTCCAAAAGTAAGGCTCCTGCTAGACCTTCATTCCAGAAAGTCAGGCAGGACTACCCAGGCAAAGATACAACAGGTTCAACTGTTGGTGTTGTGGCAAAATTGGTCATTTTGCCAGTGATTGTTGGTTCAATCCTAATAATGCTGCTACCCCTAAAGTTAGCAACGTGAGAATGACCACTCATGAGGCTAATACTCGTAGGGGGAGTATTCTAACTCGAGACCAAGGACCCAAACTTGTTTGGGTTCCTAAGGCTAAATGATTGTAATTGCAGGTATGTCCAAAGGCCACCAAAATGCCAATCTGGTACTTGGACAGTGGATGTTCTCGGCACATGACCGGGACAAGGAGCCTACTACTGAACTACACCTCAGTCTGCAACGGACCAAAGGTCATCTTCGGAGGTTCGGATCGAGGAATAACTAAAGGCTATGGTATGATTTCTAACGGTAGCGTATCCTTCTCGGATGTAGCCTATGTTGAAGGATTGGAACACAATCTCATCAGCATAAGCCAACTATGCGACAAAGGATACGTAGTTGAATTTCATGCTGACAAGTGTTTGATAAAATCGGTTAACAATATGGAAACTATTTTATCAGGCACTCGAAGCAGAAATATTTTCTGTTTGAATTTTATTTGTATAGACTCTTCGACACCAGTGTGTCTTTTGGCAAAAAGTAGTGCATCTCTTGCTGACCAATGGCACAAGAGACTAGCACATATTAATTTCAAAACTATTAATAAATTATTCTCTCAAAACTTAGTGCGTGATGCACCCAAGGTCAAGTGCGTTACGGACAGTCCTTGTCACGCTTGTATCAAAGGCAAGCAAACAAGAAGTTCGTTTAAAAGCATAATAGGCAAGGATTCCAATAGAAGTTTACAGCTCTTCATATGGACTTGTTTGGTCCACTGCAGGTTAGAAGTTTGGGAGGTAAGGAATATACGTTGGTTATTGTGGATGATTACTCGCGCTTTGCGTGGGTGTTCTTTCTGAAACACAAGTCAGATACCTTCGGTATTTTCACTAATTTTGTCAGGCAAATCCATAATGAATACAACCGTTCCGTAGTCAAAATCAGAAGTGACAATGGAACGGAATTCAAATCTGGAGCCATGACAGAATTTGTGAAAGTCAAGGTATCTTTCATGAGTTTTCCTCTCCCCGCACACCACAGCAAATGGAGTGGCTGAGAGAAGGAACAGAACACTCATAGAGGCTTGTCGGACCATGTTGAGTGATGCCTCTTCCGGATATTTCATTTCTGGCTGAAGCCGTCAACACGCTTGTCACGTGCAAATCGAGCACTCATCAACAAAGACCATGATAAGACTCCTTACGAACTTCTAAAAGGCAGGCAACCACCATTTCATACTTTAGAATCTTTGGTTGTAAGTGCTTCGTACTTAACAATGGCAAGTATCACACTACAAAGTTTAGCGAGAAAAGCTTTGAAGGTATTTTTGTAGGTTATAGTAGCCATAGTAAGGCCTATAGAGTTTTCAATAGAAAAACTCTGGTTGTGGAAGAGTCGATACATCTTGTATTTGATGAGACGAGTCTGTTGCAAAGCAACTCGTCTAGTGTGCCTATTGTAGATGCAGGTACAAAGTTGAAAGAACTCAGCTTGGATGAACCTATTAAAGATAAAGATGAGACGTTCATCAAGATCCTCTCTACAACCACCTTTGGAGAGGGAGATGATCAAGATGAAGAAGACATCCCAGCTGAAGATATAACTCCAGTGGCTGAAGAGATCCCAGATGCAAGGACTTTAGAGTTCAGACACTTGAAGGATCATCCTGTTGACCAATCATAGGAGATCCTCGGGATGGTGTCAGAACTCGTCGAGGTACAACTAACGAGAATTTACACTTAAGCTTTCTCTCATAGGTTGAACCAAAGAAATTTGAGGAAGCCAACTCCGACGCATCCTGGATTCTAGCCATGGAAGAGAATTAAACCAGTTCAAAAGATGTAAAGTCTGGACACTTGTTCCTAGACCCAAGCATAAGAACGTCATCGGGACAAATGGGTCTACCGGAACAAGATGGATGAAGACGGAACAATTATAAAGAATAAAGCCAGACTTGTCGCTAAGGGATATCGTCAAGAGGAAGGGATCGACTTCGACCAAACTTATGCTCCAGTAGCAAGACTGGAGGCAATCAGGTTATTTCTTGCCTACGCTGCACTTAAGGCTTTACCGTCTATCAGATGGACGTAAAGTCCGCCTTCCTGAATGGTGACATAAAGGAAGAAGTGTATGTAGAGCAACCGCCAGGTTTTGTTGACTCAACCTTTCCTAACTATGTGTATTTATTACAAAAAGCACTATATGGTCTCAAGCAAGCCCCTCGGGCTTGGTATGAGACGCTGTCTACCTTTCTTCTTGAGAACAAGTTCACGAGAGGAAGATAGATAAGACATTATTTCTTAGGGAAATAAAAGGCAAGATTTTGCTAGTGCAAATCTATGTCGACGACATCATTTTTGGCTCTACAGACAACAACCTCTGCAAGAAGTTTTCTAAACTTATGCAAGGGAAGTTTGAAATGAGCAGTATGGGAGAGCTGAAGTATTTCTTAGGGCTACAAGTGAAACAATCTGTGGATGGAATTTTCATCTCTCAGACCAAGTTCACCAAAGAGCTGCTTAAGAAATTCGGAATGGAGAATGCAACCTCTATGAGGACTCCAATGGCCTCAGCTATGTCTCTGGACAAGGATGAGAAAGGGAAACCTTTGATGAAACCAAGTACAGAAGCATAATTGGGTTCTTGCTCTACCTTACTGCAAGTAGGCCAGATATAATGTTCTCGACATGTGTATGTGCTAGATTCCAGGTGAACTCTAAGGAATCTCACTACATTGCTGCAAAGCGAATTTTGAGATACCTCAAAGGAACACCAAATCTTGGCTTATGGTACCCAAGAAGTAATGATAGTGAACTAATTGGATTCTCAGATGCAGATTTTGCAGGAAGCAAAGACGACAGGAAAAGCACCTCCGGGACTTGTCCATTCCTCGGAAGGAGACTCATTTCCTGGAGCAGTAAGAAGCAAAACTGTGTAGCCATCTCAACGGCTGAATCAGAGTACATCTCTGCAGCAGCTGTTGTGCACAGCTGTTATGGATCAAGAATCAGTTTGAAGACTACAACATGAAGTTTCCAGAACATTCCCCTGTTCTGTGATTCTTCCAGCGCATAGCAATAGCCAACAACCCACCAGTCTCCCACAGCAGGACCAAGCACATAGAGCTTCGCTATCATTTCATCCGGAGCATGTGGAAAATGGAGATATAGATCTACAGTATGTCTCCACAGACAGGCAAGTTGCAGATATCTTCACCAAGCCGCTGGATGAGTCCAAGTTTTTCATTCTTCAAAACTGAGCTTGGACTGCTTAACAAAGAAGACCAATGATGGACTCAGAAATTTAGAAGAGGTCAGAAATGTTGGATACTCTGAGGTACATTTTTTTTTAGTGAAAATTCCTTCAAGAAATTTGAGACTCGAGAATAGTTACATTTACACGAGTGAAATAGTGAATACTCGAGTAACAAGTCAAATATACTCGAGTAATCAAATCAATACTCGTGTATGCACTCTTTATACTCGAGTATGAAAAGTCTTCAGAATTTAATACTCGTGTATTGAACTTCATATACTCGAGTAATCAGATTGATACTCGAGTATGAATTTCTTATACTCGAGTATGAAAAATCCGTCTAGACTTAATACTCGTGTAAATCAGTACATACTCGAGTATATGTTAAGGATTACTCGTGTATGCTGTAAACTTCTCTCGTGTAATCGATTTCTCTGGAAATTTTCAAACTCTCTATTCGCACAACGAATTTGCCGCCTCATTCGGGTATGTTTTAGACCTAATTAGGATTAATTTATATATATATATAAACGAAAACGTCCATTCCACTTCCCATTCACTCGTGTATCCGCCGACCTTTCGTCTTCCCGACTCTGTCTCGTCGCTCTTCCGTCGCCGCCGATTTCTCAGTTTCAGATGGCTCCTCCGTCGTCCAAGATCGAAATCGGCTCCGAACTAGTTCCAGATGGTATTGCAGACCTCTCAGATGACTTCCGCAACCTTCTCATTCTGTTCGACACTGCTGGATTGACCTACCTCCTCCAGACGCCGTGCAAGGCTATTATTCCCGCAGTGGAAGAGTTCTACAAAAACCTAAAGGTTAAACGAAATGGAAAAATTCTAAAGACCAAGGTTAGAGGACTCAAAATCCGTTGGACAAAACCTCAATCTCTATTTTTACTCCCGCTGCCCGTCGTTGAGGAAGAGGATGAACTCACAACCGAAGATTCTGACAGAACAACCATATACTGTGGGTTGATCCCGAGTGTGATACTTTCAGCAGAGCATATTGCAATAGAGAGGGAAAATTTCTGATTGATGTTATCTCCAAGGTCATACTCTGCAAGACCTACTCCATCCGAGAAATCTCTCACAACATGTTTGAGATCATGCAAGCCATCGTCTGCAGAAAGAAGTTCCAGTTTGGCATGATGCTATTGGACAAGATTCAGGGAGCATCAAGCAACCCAGTTTTGCAAGGATTATCTCACTCATCCTCCATGAGATAGATCCTCAGGTTTTTGACCTTTCTAAAGGTATTCCTCTCCACCATATGAAGAAAGTCACCCTCTCCTCCATCCATAGATATGAAATCAAGCTTCAAAATACTTCCCAAATCTCCAGACAGCAAGCTGTAATCAGGACCCCATCTCCTCCTCAACATCAAGTTGCTGACACTCTGGTGCAGAAATTGAGGGGAGCCTGCCTCTTCTCTACCTCAGAATCAGGTTTCTTCACAATCAGTAATTCCAGAACAAGAAGAGTAAGAATTCCTACTCCTCCAATCTCTCCTCCTCCAGCAGATATTCAATCAGCAAATCCAGACTCAGAGATTCCAGACTCAGCAGCCCTTCTGTCTACAGCTGAAGATATCAACAAATTCATTGATGAGCTCAGCTCAGATGCCCCACTCTTCCAGAATGGATCAGCTGCAAAGTCTCCAGTTCAGTCTCCTGCTAGAACCCCAGCTCCATCTCCAGTCCAATCTCCAGTCCAATCTCCTGAGAGTGAGCCTAGCCAATCAAATCAGCTCATATTCTCCTGTCTGATGATGAGATGTCTCCAGATCCTGTGGAGGCACCTCTGAAGAATTTGGATTTCTCCATGCCCTCTCTCCTACCCTCAGAAGAAGATGTTGAAACAGTTCCATTCAAGAGAGCAGTCAGCTCAGTGGTGATCTCAGAAATCCCTCCTTGGACTGCTTTTGCTTCTACTTCTGCTCTTGCTCCTGCTGCTTCAGCTCCTGAACCAACCTCAGCTCACTCCTCTTCAGATATAATAAGCAAGATTGAGCTTATGCTCAAAGAACAGAGAGATTACTTTGATGCCTCTCTGCAATCAGTAACATCCAAGGTCTCTGGTCTTGAAACAGAGATGAGCAGAGGCTTTGCTGAAATCCAAGCAAATACGATGAACTAAAAAGGTTGTTCCAACTTGGAGGCAAAGCCATAGATCACACCATTACAAGCATAGGTGAGCTAAGAAAACCAGGCAGAGACAGTAGCTCACAATCAGATCAAGCTAGATGAGAGAGCTGAAATGAATGTTGTGACAGTATGTAATGAAGTGGGCACCTTCAAAGATGAAGCCATTGCAAAGCTAAACATAGATATCAGCAAGGGGGAGAAAGTTGTAAAAGAACAAGTGGAAAAACTTTATGAGCAAGCCCAAGCAGTTGCAAAAGAACAAGTTGAAACTCTCTCTCACAGCTCAAACTACAGTGGATAAAATTGTAAAGGAAATGAAAGCAGACATCTTCTCTCAACTTCAATCTGTAAAGTTTTATACCTATGACACTGCTGTGTGGCTGCATAACATGAACTTCCCCCAGCTCAGTCAACCCAGCATTATACCTCGCACCTAAATCCTCTTGAAGAGCAACCCTCTGCAGAGGCCCTGTCCAAGCTACCATTCCAGAAAGTGGTGTACCAGTCTTCTCTCCTAGACCTGAGGGAGATGTGACTGAGCCTCCTCTTAACTACTCTGATATGTGGCAAGATGATTTTCTTTCCAGTTCTCAAGGTCCATCTAAAAAGAAAAGAAAGTATGGTGAAGGTGCTTCTGCAAGTCGTTCTGAACCCAGAAGAGATCCAGCAATTGTTCACTCAGAGGTTTGGAGTCCCAACTCCAAGTCCCTAATTCTTGACACCTTGAGTTAGTGACAGACCATGGGGAAAACAGAGACAATCATTACAGCTACTCAGAGTGGAAAGCCTATGAAGCTTCACAGATTAAGATCAGGCTACATGACAAAAACTGGGGACACAACAACCCTGCTGCTCCTCCCAGGCCCAGGACTTATTTCCAAAGCCTTACAAGCTACCTGGAGAGGAAAGAGCTCAAAAGGGAAAGGATGCACAAGGATGCTCCATCATGAGTGGATCTGAGAAAGTGGAATTGGACTATTTTTGTTTATGTGCTTTAAAAACATTTCCTCATATATATATATTTTAATTCTGATTATGGCCATATTTTTGTCTATCCTGTTTTAATTAGGTTTATTCTCCTTGATATGTTTTTTGTTCTTTTACTCCTAAGTAATTCACCTTAGTTAGAGAGTGCTGACATCTACAAATAGGGGAGATTGTTGGGGTTTGTCTCCACAATACCTCAGATTTGTAGGAGGTCAGATCTTGAACTAAGATGAATTAAGTTGTATACTTGATGTGGTATTTGAGTTGTATGTGTGCAGGTCCTTAATGCCAAGTGTAGACCAATGTCAGTCTATAATGGGTCACCAAACACAGGACCATACAATGTAATCCCTCATTGTGTGATCCAAAGTGTTGGCCCATGTATAGCCTCTCTATTGGGATACACTTCCTTCATGCACTTGGATTGATGGACAGAAGCATTGGAGCAAATTTCCTCCTCATAGAATTTTTCTAAGTCCCTAATACTCGAGTAACCCCTTATGATACTCGAGTATCAGGCTTAATACTCGAGTAGTTAGTAAGACATACTCGAGTAGTTAGAGATACTCGAGTAGTCAGTTAGACTTACTCGAGTAAGGTCTTAATACTCGAGTAGTCTGTGTCTCATACTCGAGTAGTTAGTGAGATACTCGAGTAATCAGTTTGGCTTACTCGAGTAGGGTCTGAATACTCGTGTAGATATATCTATACTCGAGTAGTTAAGTTAGTCACTCGAGTAAGTTCTTTTCATACTCGAGTAAATAACTTGATACTCGAGTAAATCATGTTTGATACTCGAGTAGATCCTTTTCTTCTCTTCTCTGCAAGTTCAAAGTACTGATACTCGAGTAAATACCCTGATACTCGAGTATGTGTTTTCTGATACTCGAGTAAATACCCTGATACTCGAGTAAGTGTTTTCTGATACTCGAGTATAACTTCTGATACTCGAGTAAGTTTTCTCTATACTCGAGTATATCTTCTGATACTCGAGTAGTTTTCTCTATACTCGAGTATATCTTCTGATACTCGAGTAAGTATGTTCATACTCGAGTAATTGATCTTTGATACTCGATTAAATTCTTCCATACTCGAGTAATTGACTCTGATACTCGTGTATGTAAACGTTTCTCAGGTATATTTTCTGATACTCGAGTTTAGCCTTTTGATACTCGAGTATATCGTCTTGATACTCGAGTATACTTCTATTACTCGAGTATACAATTCTGATACTCGAGTATACCATTTTTGATACTCGAGTATTCATTCTTCTCTCCTGTATTTCTCTCTTTCTATACTCGAGTATACTGCTTCTTGCTACTCGAGTAATCCATCTCTCCATACTCGTGTATATCCTCCATTACTCAGTATCGCAGTCATTTCTCCAGATTTTTCTAAGTCCATTTTCATCATAAGTATTTTGATTCTGTCAATTCTGATTGGTCCACGTGTCATCATTAATCAATGTTATGACCGTTGGAACCCACCTATAAATAGGTCTTTTCAGAAATGACTTTTAAGCATTTTTTCAGAAATATTCTTTTTAAGAAAGAGAAATTCCGTGAACCCTAATTTCACGCCGCCGCCATTGCCGTTCACGGAAGAAGAAGAAAAGTTTGGATCGCGACCTTCGTTTTCATCGATCTTTTCTCCAGCGATCCAGAAGAAAGAGAATCACTCGATCTTGCCGAGCCTTGAAGATTCCAGATCTACTTTCTCGATCGAGGTGGTTCTAGATCTCAGATTCGTGGATCTTTCTCTAGTCGTCTTCTACATTTCTGATCAAGCCGAAGTTCCTAAGAAGAAGACGGTCAGATCCAGATCTGATAGTGTGTTTGTTTGTAATCACAACCAATATTTTTGTGGAGTTTTAATTCTCCGGACTTGTAGGAAGTTTTGTCTTCCGAGTTTTTGTAGATCCGTTTTGGGATCGAGATTTGTAGGAACGTGGTTCCGAGGTGTAGGATTGTTTTCAATCCGAGATAGTGGAGTAGCCGAGTCTAGTAATTTGCTAGATCGGTGAGGAAAGTGGACGTACCCAAGATTGGGGAACCACTATAAATCTCTTGTCTTCTGTGATTGCTTGATATTTGCTGTGTTAGTTTTTAATTCCATATTTGACACGCATTTCACCTATTCACCCCCCTCTAGGTGATTTAGGCTAACAACTTAGACCTCTCAGGTTCACTCACTCAAGGCCCTGGCACTTAACTGCAAACAGCGACTGCGTTGTTGAGTGAGCTGACCTCACTCAGTGCCAAAACTGCAATGGCGTTGAGTGATGTTCACTCACTCAACTACCAACCTAGCACTTTAGCGGCAAACAAAAAGGAGCTGCGGCATTGAGTGATCTAACCTCACTCAACGCTAAAATAGCATGGCGTTGAGTGAGGTCGACTCAACTCAACGCAAGAGGACCTGGCCATACAGAAGGGTTTGTGGCGTTGAGTGAGTCTACCTCCTCAATGCCAAAGCAAGCAATGCCGTTGAGTGAGGTTCACTCCACTCAACGCCAAAAGACTTGGCCGTAATGGTCTACGGTTTGAGTGAGTTCACTCACTCAACGCCAATACCGAAATGGCATTGAGTGAGGTCGACTCACTCAACGCAAAAGTACTTAGCCCCAAAAAAGGTTTGCGCTTTGAGTGGCCCACCTCACTCAATGCCAAGTACTTGTCACATAGAAAGCCGCGGCGTTGAGTGAGTTCACCCTCACTAACGCCAAAACAGAAATGGCGTTGAGTGAGGTCGACATCACTCAACGCCAAAGTCTTAGCCGCTAGGGGGCTGCGGCGTTGAGTGAGTCCACCTCACTCAACGCCCTAGTACTTAGGCAAAAAGAAACAGACCACACTGCTTTTGAGTGTGTGCACCACACTCAAACGCCAAAACCCGGACAACTTTTTTTGGCTTTGATTGTGTGCACCACACACAACGCCAAATCCCGAGAGCCTACCAAACTGGTTCTAACCAGAGCATTAGCACAGAAATCTCCCTCTCTCTCTCTGTCGGCTCCAAAGAAAACCCGCAATAACACCAAAACCAGAAATAAAAATCTGGAGTATAGATGTGGAAACACCAAAGGGTTGAGCAAAAACATCACAA
Source organism: Platanthera zijinensis (assembly GCA_039513925.1). Lineage (NCBI taxonomy): Eukaryota > Viridiplantae > Streptophyta > Magnoliopsida > Asparagales > Orchidaceae > Platanthera > Platanthera zijinensis. The sequence continues at coordinate 110,043,356 of CM077082.1, read as the reverse complement.
GGAGGGAAGGCTCATAAAACGAAACTGAAGCACAGAGTTTTAGCAAAGCAAAAAGAGAAAAACTTGGCTTCTATCCTATGGCTAACCCGTTAGTTAAGAGGGGGAAGATCAAAATAGCAAGTGCAAGAACCACTTGCCTCGATTTTTTAGCGAAACTTCACTCGATCCCTTCTCTCCCTCGGCACCAGCAGCAGCAACACCTAGCCAACACATCCTGAGCTTTAATGGCGGAAAGAGCAAAAACCGAAAATCCCAGTCTCCTAAAAACTCCACAAAAATGAAGTCTCTTATTGTAGAAACGAAGATCTGAGTGAGAGCATTCCAGATCCACTCTCGAAATCGAATTCCGTCCACAAATGCCCCAAGAATCGCCGTCCGAAGGGGTAGCAGGTCCGGCTGTTTTCCTCTGTTTTCCGCGAACAGGAGCAGGCGACGGTTTTCAGGAATGAGAAGAATGGGCACGCTGATTTGGCTTAAGGCTTTTAAATAAATCTAATCACGCCTAATAAGACTTAACCGCCTCCTAAGCCGCCGGTTAATTATCAAAGCTTTTGACCGCAAAAATCATTTAAATAGCTTTATTAATACATATTTGCATTTATTATTAACACACCTAAAGCGACACGAAAACCAAACTACCTCGAAATTTGAAATATTTCGCACCGTAGCTAATTTCCTATGCTACGAACGCAACGACGAAGTCGAAATTAACTTTTGATCAACAGAACTCGAGTTATACATACCCAAAGCCAAAATACAAGCATCCCCGAGAGGCCACACCGGGTAACCCAAAACGACCCGGCTTGCTAGGGAGATCTTGCAAAATAGGCTACAAAATAGGCCACTCAGTTCTAAGGAGTTAAGACAACACTCCACAGATGACACAAGCCAATAAAATGCGTCGACGTAACGCCAAACGAGAATTAAATAATCGTAGAAAAATCGGGGGCGTTACAGAACACTCAGGCAAATCTGGAAAAATCTTCAACAACCACAAGGGTGTAGAATTTCCTACCTAGACTATGAACTAGCATAGGACCAAATAGATCCATATGTAGGAGGTATAAATGTAAGACCCATTTTTTTCTTTTAAAACACCGGGTCTTTGGCCCAGGATCGCCGCTTTGCGGTGACACCTTCACGCCCTGAAGGGTATTCACAACAAAACGCCGATTCTGCCAGCCAATTCGATCACATAAAGTTAGCATAATAAGTAAATATAAAACAAGTCCACAAGAGTCACATGTATATAAAATAAATCTCCACGAAAGGAGAGTCCACAGAAATTGTATAAAAGGTACTGAAAGTTAGGGCTTATGCCCGACACTTCATAATCCACACTACAGGTCACTCAAACGGAAGAAAACTATAACATCTACTATTAGTCAGAACTCACAGTCCCAGCTGTCTAAACTCCTGAGCTAGACTGCCCTATCTCCAAGCGGGCCGACCTCCGGGGCTGCTCCTCCATGCTGGGCTCCACGATCCCCAAAATGATGTGGTCCGAAAATAGTTAGTCATAAAGACTAAGCCTTATCATCCCCTACCCCTTCCCCCATGGCTCCTAAGTACCGAGCGGAGAGGAAGAAAGGGAAGGACATGAAGGTGGAGAATAAATCAAAAGTAGGTGACAGCGGACCTATAATAGCAATTCTATAGTAAATATGAAAGAAACAGAAAATAAGAAATGTAACCTTAACAAATGTGCGGAAGCACCTAAGCCAAGGAATCTTAAGCAAGGCTCCCATCATATAAAGTGTCCCATACCACTTATACGTTTGGGTGTCAGTTATCAAACTGTAGCATATATGTATAGAATTTAACCTTAATTTATTTACTTGCCCACACAAGCTTATAGACCAAGGGGTCGTTTTGTAAGGCCTATTGTATAAGCGTCCCATTCCACTTATACAATAGGTGTCAGGGGTTAAATGAATCGATTATTCCATGACATGCTAGTGGGTATGATGAATTATGCAAGTGCAACACACACACCCGACTCTGTGTACACAGACCTTTAGTTCCCCCTTTCGGAGCCGTTACCTCCCAAGATACCTCCGCAGTGGCAGACGGAAGCGGTGGGTTGGGCCTCTCCCACCTCTATACCAGTAAAGAATTACCGGTTAGACATATCGTACGCCTCAATGCTTGGTGCACAAAGAGGACTCCTGCGTACTCTTGCCGGCTGGCGCACCGGACTTCTGTTGGCGAAGTGCTAACCACACTTGCCGAGTCAGCGTATTGGCGTCGGTGCATCGACCCTCTAATACCGAAGAACAACCACCTTAATTTTCTTTCCTGACTATGCACATGCAATATTTATCGTATCAAACCAATCGAGCCGAAGCTCCCCGGACAATCCTGTCTGTCTCTTAACCAACCGAGCCGAAGCTCCGCGGACCATTCTGTCTGTCTCTTAACAAACAGAGCCGAAGCTCCCAACTATCTTCCTATGTTAACAGAGTTTGTTAAATGTGCAACCCTAATTACTAAGTTAATCTTATCAGTTTGATAATACAGCTTACATTAGCCAAGGACTACCCCTGGTATTCCCTGTGAAGGGCTCTCAAAGGGCACTAGGAACTATGATGGTAACAAAAGCCGATCGTTCCTTTTCGCAAGGCACTTATTGTTATTGGTTGGTTCCCTTAACCCATTACCTTCTCATATTACAGTAGGCTAATCCTAGGCTGATTTTGACTCTTCCTCTCCTCGGGGAAGACGATCTTTCGTCGAACCCGAACACCTTTAGACTCTAGCCAAACCACTTCTCACTACTCTTCCTATCCCTCTATAGTGAAATAATCCACATCAGTCCACCCAGCTAAAATGACTAACTCCAACAACTATCCCAGATCATGCCCTATTGCAATTTAACATTTTGGTATATGCAGACCAACCTAGGCTATATGTCGAAACGAATAGGAGATAATCTAGATAATCATCCAAATGCCCTAAATTATTTACTGAAGACTTATCAAGACACAAATAGACTAAATTCAGAAAATTGTAATTTTCATAATTTATCTGGCATTTAATTAATTTTCTTTTATGCTTCTAAGGGCTACCAATTGAACATGAAGTGCACTTTTCAGAAATGTACAAAGCTTCATAAAATCATGATAAATCCTAAACAACAATTTAACAGTAAAGCCAAGATATAATAAATTTTTCAGTAATTTAAGGACTCTAATTTAATTTTGATATAAATCCTATCTCCTTTCATTAATGAAGTAAGTGCAGTAGATAATCATCCAAATATTCTTAATTAATCTTCTAGAGCAGATACCATCCTAAAAATATCAGTGGCAAAATTTCATAATTCTTCAATATGGATTGAGCTCTAGAATAAATAATTACCAAAATCTCAAAAAGCTATATTTGTGAAGCAAGTATTGTAAATGTTCTTCAAAAAATCATGAATAAAATTATACAACTAGATATTAATCTGAAAACATCATTGGCCAGGTTTCCTAATTTTACAGTAGGTAATTTGCTCTAAATGATTTATTGACCATAATTGCCCTTTTTGAAACTTGTGAAGGAAGTACTAGATATAATCAACTAAAATTTGTAACAAAATTAAGGGATATTTATTTAGACCTAAAGCGTGTGCTTACCAAGTTCCATCAGATTCAAATGAACAGAGTAATCAAAATAATTTAAAGACCATTTTGAGCAAATTGATACCTAACCAATAAAGTACTAAAAATATAATCCATAAAATCCTAATAAAATTACTAAGGGTTCTTCCTAGTCTAAAACGTACTCCACCAAAGTTTCATAACTTTTAACTAAGGGTTAGTGGATGTGCTTTCATAATTGAGCTTCTACCCTAAAACTAGGGTTAGGGTTTTGAGCTGTCTACCTACCTCCAAATACTCTAAAATTTCTACCAGAAAACATAGGATTCACTACCTTCGACTCTACTGAGTTATAAGGTCACACATGGGCATTTACCCCTATGCCCTTCACTACACTCAAAAACTCTTCCTTAGGGTTTTAGTTTGAACCCTAGGGTAAACAAATACTAAATCACACCATTTTCCTTAAGTGCGTGACATTAGTCATGCCAAGTCAGTGTCCAAAATTTCAGCCTCCGTTGAGGTGATTTGACCACTCAAAACCCCAAGGGGGTGTTTGATCCTAAATAATCCTATAAGGGTCAACCTAGGGTTGGATAAAAACCTATTCAAAACATCTCCAAATGAGATGAAATTTTTACCAGAGCCTTACCATGCCCTCTAAGACTACCCCCACAATTTTGGCGGGATTTTTAGGTTTTTAAGACACCTAAATAATTTAAACATGGTTCATTAAATTTTTCAAAAAACTATAGAAAAATATTCTCCAAAAATTTCCATTTTTGGACAGGCCCTAGATATAGCTAAGGTAGACCCCCTGACCAAATTTCAGCTCATTTGGACAAGGGATGAAAGGTGGAAATCTATTTTAACCTCAGGATAGCCCTAGGTATAGGTCCCACCAAAATGGGTGTTGTGGTGAAACCACTTACCCAATCGAGTTGAAATAAATTTTAGAATAATCTAGACTCGAAGGGCTACAACTTCTTTGACGGGCTATTTTTCATAAAATAGTCTATAAGTGCCTCATTTAATAGCATCAAAAAGAGCTTGATAAATCCCGAACAAGCAACCTAAAAACGCTTAAAACATATAACTTTGCAAGTGGATTTCCCGTCCACCCAGCCATCTCCCTGGCCGGCCACCACCACCACCACCTCCGTTGAGGTGAGGGCTATCGTTAGGGGGCAGCACGACCGTCAGAGAGGCGGTGTCCGGCGAACCCGACCACCATAAATTTCGGAAAAACCATGGAAACGCTCACCCGATCCAGCTCTTTTTAGCCCGATGTCTCTCCTAATCATTCCTAAGATCTATCCATAGAAGAAGAGGTAGAGGAGTACCTTATTCGCGGTTTGGAGTCGAGCCAATTGTCGTGATGTCATTTGCGCATTGGTGGCGTCGCCGGAATTCTTCAACAGCAAGGTAATAAGCTCTAGGTTTGTCAGGCAAGGGTGAAAACTTCCTATCTAAGTCTAGGGAGTCTTTTAAAGGAAAACAAGGCTGCGGGTGGGGGGTATAAGCTGTCCAGCCTTTAATGCCTCCTTAAAAGCATGCTTCGGCCATGGTGGAGGGGAGATGAAACGGCTCCAAAATAGCTAAGAGAAGGCTGGAAACTCCTCCTCTCCTTGAGAGGAGTTGAATCTAGCCGTTTCAATGGGGAGAGGATGGAGCCGAGACTTAAAATCCATTAATGGCCATGCAAACCGTTGCTCAGCCATGGCTGGAAGGAAGAGGAGTCGATTGCCTCGCAGCATTGACCGGTCAGACTCATAAAGTAAGACTTAACTAAGTCTTAATAAGAGAAAACGGCCCAATAACGCATTCTGGCCCACTTCCTAGACCGGCCCGGTTCAAATGAACCATCAGCCAAGCTTAAAAAAATTTCTAAGTAAATTGGCGTTGAGTGAGCTAAGCTCACTCAACGCCATCCAGGCTACGGCGTTGAGTGAGCTCTGCTCACTCAATGTCATCTATGCTACGGCATTGAGTGAGCTCTGCTCACTCAACTCCATCTAGGATATGACATTGAGTGAGCTCTTCTCACTCAACACCATCCAGAATACGACCCTTCGAGACTATGGCGTTGAGTGAGCTCATCTCACTCAATGCCATCCAGACTATGGCGTTGAGTGAGCTCATCTCACTCAACGCCATCCAGATTATGGCGTTGAGTGAGCTCTGCTCACTCAATGCCATCCAGGCTATGCCGTTGATTGAGTTCAGCTCACTCAACGCCATCAGATTATGGTGTTGAGTGAGCTTTGCTCACTTAACGCCACCAAGACTATGGCGTTGAGTTAGTAAAGCTCACTCAATGCCACCTAGACTATGGCATTGAGTGAGCTTAGCTCACTCAACGCCATCCAGATTATAGAGTTGAGTGAGCAGAGCTCACTCAACTACACCCAAACTATGGCGTTAAGTGAGCTCAGCTCACTCAACTCCACCCAGACAATGGCGTTGAGTGAGCTCAGCTCACTCAACGCCATCAAGTTTATGGTGTTGAGTGAGCTCTGCTCACTCAATTCCACAAACACTATGGCATTGAGTGAGCTCAACTCACTCAATGCCATCCAGACAACACCAGATGGCATTGATTGCAGTCACTGCACTCAACGCCATTCAACTTATGGCGTTGAGTGCAGCCGACGCACTCAACGTCAACCCACCTGTATGATTGCGTTGAGTGCAGTCAGTGCACTCAATGCCATTTCACTTCTGGCGTTGAGTGCACTCGACACACTCAACGCCCGAGTCCAAATCTTATTTTAAGCATGTTTCTGGCCTACTATTTGCAGACCAAGATGATTTCACCTTCCTACCTAAGCTCTCTTGGTCTTTTGGGTTTCCTACGGTTTTGTCATGACCTAGTCATGGCAAAACCACTCCCGTGGGTCTAGCCGGAAATGGGATGTTACAAATCCTAAAAAACAAAACAAAGATTTTGTCCACGAAATCAAGGTTAAGACTACGGGGGCTCCTATCCGGGAGAAAGAAACTTGTAACATCCCATGAGAATTAAAAGATTTACCTCATGACGCCATGTTTGCTATGTGAGGTTTGAAGGCGATAGTCAAATCTAAGACCAATTCGCCCAATTGACAAAGTCTATACCCCAATAAACACCCATATTCATGAAATTTCAGTCCTACTAGTTTAAAATAGGAAAGTAAATTGAACGTCCTGAGAGGTTGTGTGGTATACCTGACTGAACAGCTCCAAATACTTTTATCGCATCAGGTCCTGCAGTTCCCAGGTATGCTCCTATTGACCGTGGTTCCTCCACAGAACATTGACTAATGGGATTTTATTGCGACGCAAGGTCTGTACTCCTCTGTCATCGATCCGAACCGGCTCCATGTGAACTGACCGGTCGGAAGCTACCGGCCCATCTGTGGTAAAAAACTGCTACTACGGGCGTAGTAAAGCCCTACTAAGTGATGAAAATGGAACACATCGTGTAAACTTGCCAGTCATGGGGGCAACTCTAGCCTGTAAGCTAGGGTCCCGATCTACTCTAGGATCCTGTAATGGCCCATATACCTAGGGCTGAGCTTCTTCTTCCGACCACGCACTTGTGAAACTCTATGCATGGGCCGGATCTTCAAAAACACTCGGTCCCCCACCTGAAATTCCACCTGACGATGCCGGACGTCATAATACTTAGCCTATCTGCTTTGCGCCTCTAACATCCTATCTCTGATCAGTCTCACATGAGCCTCGGTGTCTTCGACATAATCGGATCCCAATATCTTCGGATTCTCATCCTGAATCCATGAAAGCGGAGTCCTACATCTCCTTCCGTACAAGGCTTCATAAGGAGCCATCTTTATGCTGGACTGGTAGTTGTTGTTATAGGAGAACTCAACCAGTGGTAAGTGCTTCTCCCAATGTTCCCCAGGGTCCAATATGCATAGCCTCAAGAGGTCCTCCATCGTCCGATTGGTGCATTCCATCTACCGTCCGTCTGGGGATGGAATGCGGTGTTGAAGGTCAATCGCGTGCCTAAGTAAGCCTGCACGGATCTCCACTCCCTTGAAGTTAACCGACCATCCCGATCCGACACGATCGTCCTGGGCACCCCGTGGTATCAAAAAAACTACTCCATAAATCTAAGCACTAGTACTCCCACAGAGTCATCCTTGCTGATCGGAATGAATCTTGCCACCTTCGTCAACCGATCAACGATGACCCAAATCGAGTCATTTCCCGTCAGTGATCGGGGGAGTCCATGAATGAAATCCATCATGATGTCCTAAAATTTCCACTCCTGCACTAGAAGTGGCTGTAGCAATCCCGCAGGGTTCCTGCACCCCGCCTTCACTAGTTGGCATGCCTCGTAATGAGTCACGAAGTATGTAATTTCCTTCTTCATCCCTTGCCAAAACATCGTCTTCTTCAAGTCTGCCGTCATCTTGGTGACCCCCGGGTGTATAGTGTAAGACCCCCCTTTTTTTTTCTTTTTAAACCACCGGGGTCTTAGCCCAGAATTGCCGCTTTGCGGTGGCACCGACTCACGGGAAGGCGACCACTACAAAACGCCAATTCTGCCGGCCCTTTTCGATCACTAGAGAGAGAAGTAATTAAACATAAAATGTAAACAAGTCCACATAAACATGTAAATAAAAAGTGAAATCACATCCAGTCCATCAATAGATAATAACAAAAAATAGATAAATGGGCTCGAGCCCAATACATCAGAATCCTCACTACAAGTCACTCAATGCGGAAGCTATAAAACTACTAATCACTCACGGAGCTGGTCGCAGGTGCACCGGTGCTAGACTGTCCTACCTCCATGCGCACCGTACTCCGCTGGTGCTGGTCCCTGGACTGCTGGTCCCTGTCTCCCATCCGGAGCTCCTGTAATGTTGTGGTTCGAAAACCATTAGTCATAAAGACTAAGCCCTATCATCTCCTACCCCTCCCACCATGGTTCCTAAGCACCGGGCGGAGAGGAGGAAAGGGAAGCTACAAAAGTGTAGAATAATCAAGCAGGTGATAAGGAAGCTAATCTAGTGGTTATTTAGAATGAAATAGGTCTAACAATCCTACGACAGTAAGTAATAAGGAGAGCAGTTAATAAGTAGCAATTTGTATAAAAAGGCAGCTAGAGAACAGTAAGTAAACAAGCAAGTAAATAAGTATGTAACCTTAACTTATATGAATGCCCATACAAACTTATAAGTTAAGGGATCTTCTGCAAGGCTCCCATCGTATAAAAAGTCCCATACCGATTTATACGTTGGGGTGTCGGTTGTATGCAAATATGAGTGTAGTGATATGCTATGCCATTATTCATGCAAGTGCAACTCACGCACACGACTCTATGCACACAGACCTTTAGTTCCCCCTATTCGGGCAGCTAGCTTCTCTCCCAGGAACCTCCGTAGTGGCAAATGGAGACAGTGGGTCGGGCCCCCCACTCCTAGGCGGGTATCCACACTACCAGGCCTAGCCCTTCCGACGCCCCTAGAAGAACACAACCTAGAGTATCCGCGTACTACTACTAGCTGTACCCACCAGACTTTCTTTGGCTAAGTGTCCCACACCGCCGAGTCAGCGTACCGATGTCGGTGTGAACGACAATCAGATACCGAAGACCCACCACCTTTATTCTGTACTCCAACCCTCGAGCCCTCGGCCCCCCGGACAGTCCCGTCCGTGCATCTACCTTCAGAGCTACTGTCTGAATGGCGACCAATCCTATTATTCTACTTTCCTAGCTATAGGGGAGTGTGTATGTGCAACCCTATTATACTAGTTGCTCTTTTAATTTATTATTCCTATGGTTTACGTTTGCCCAAGACTGCCCCCGGCATACCCCGTGAAGGGCTCTCAAGGGGCACTAGGAACCAAGACGGCGACATTACGGCCCGAAGTTCCCTTTCGCAAGGCCCTTATTATTATTGGTTGATCTCCCTTAACCCGATCCTCTTTTAGTTACTTTAGTTCTAACCCTAGAGTATTAAGACTCTTCCTCTTCTTCCCGGGATGGACGATCTTTCGTCGTTCCCGTACTCCCTTATCCTTAACCAGTCTCACACTCTACTTATCCTGACTTCCAATGATGAACTCAATCTTAGCTTGCCCTACCAACCATCAACTACCAGAATTCCGTGGTTTTACTATATGCAGACCATCCTATGCTATATGAGGTACACAAGGGAGGTACTCCAAATTGACTTCCAAATCTCCTATAATATTTACTGGAGGTCTACCATAACATAATTTGTCTAAATCCAGAAACTTATAATTTTCCTAATTAATCTGATATTTATTTAATTTTCCCAAAGGACGGGCCATGGGTCATTTTAAACATAAACTACCTGATCCTCCTAAGTAATGGCTACCCAAAAATCATGATCATTAAATAACAGCAAGATAACCTCAAATACAAATTTTCAGAATTTTACAGAAAGTATTTAACCTCTAATTCATTTATCCAGTATAATCATGTTAATCCTACGTAAAGAAGGAAGCACTGAAATTATTCATCGGAAAATTATAGAAAAATTACTAATTAATAGTATGATATAGAAAAGATCTTTGTGCAAAGAATCATAATTTTACCAGCTTGCTAAACACCACTAAAGATTTAATCAAATATTCAAGGTAAAACATACTTAATGAATCAAGCCTTAGAATTAAATTTCCAAAAATCCCATAAAAATTCACAGAGATTTAAAATCATAATAAACGTTCTCTGCTTAAATTTCATCAATTTCCAGGAAGTGTGTATTCCATAATAAATTTTCTAAGCAAATCATTCACGCTTCTAAATCGTTAATGAAGTATCCAAAATAATGATCTTAAAATTCATAGAAAAATATCCAGAGCTTGTACCATCCCTATAATTCACTCTACCCAATTCTCATCACTTTTCAATATGATTTAGTGTCATTTCCTATATCTACAAGTTTTGCACCCTAAACTAGGGTTAGATTATTAGGTATCCCAACAGTCTCCAAATCTACTAAGATTTCATCCAGAGGACTATAATGGCCCTATGGTCCTCTTCACTAAATTTCGGGTCAATCCAAGGTCATTTGACCCACTACCTTCACAAACCACCAAGATCCATCCTTAGGGTTAGCCTTGGTTCTAAGGGCAAACTTACCCCGATCAACCTCAAACTCTATGAGGGGGTGCTAGAGAATATTACTAGCCAGTGGTAAAAAATCTAAGCCTCTGTTGAGGTGATCTGACCACTCAAATCTCAAAAGTGCACCTTTAACCTAAGACCCCTTATTAGGGCAAAACTTAGGTTTGATCATTTCTAATCCAAACCATCTCCAAATGAGATGAAAAATTCTACAGAACCTTATGGTGAACCCAGGGACCACTCAACACAATTTGGGAGGGTTTGGAAATTATTTAGCCATCTAATTAAATTAAAGGTAGGATTATTGAATTTTTCATCTAAAAACTATATGAAAAATCATTCCCTAAAATTCTAAATTTTGGCAAACTAGAAATAAATAAGATTAAGCCACACCCCCAAATTTCAAGTATTTTGATGAACTGGTTGGGAGTGGGGAATTTTCAAAGGTCAGGACAGCCCTATGGATAGACCTCACCGAAAAGGGTGCTGTGGTCTAACCAGGACTCCAAATTGAGTGAAATCAATTTAAATTAAACTAACTTCAAGGGCTACATTTTCAATGTTGACCACTTTTCTTGTAGGAGCTTTTAGGTATTTTTCTCAAATTATCTAAAATGACAGATATTTCATTCAGAAATGTTTTAAAAATAAAATCTAATTAACGGCATGTCATCTTCTCTATAGCCCGAAACCAGAGCCCTGAAACTTAATTTCTGTAGTTTTTTCCAAGCTATTTTCCGGTCATCCAGCCATCTCCCTGGCCGGCCACGACCACCACCACCTCTATTGAGGTGAGGGCTATCGTCAGGCGGCGGCACGGCCGCCGGAGAGGCGGTTTCTGGCGAACCCGCCACCATGAAATTTTCAGAAAGGCATGGAAAACGCTCACCCAATCTGGCTCTTTTGAGCCCGATATCTCTCCTAATGACTTCTAAGATCTATCCGCAGAAGAAGAGAGAGGGGAGGACCTTGTTCGCGGGCTGGAGGCGTGCAGAGCGTCGGGAAGCCATTGGCGCGGTGGTGGCGTCGCCGGAAATTCTTCAACAGTAAGGGGGAAATCTGAAACAGTTTGATGGAGAGTGTAACCTTTTCCCCTTGCTCTTAGGAGTCTTTTATAGATCAGCAAGTGGGGAGGGGAAAGGATGAAACGTTCATGGCCATTAATATTTCCCTTAATGAAGTTTCGGTTATGGCTAAGGCTGTTGAACGCTGGAGATGAAGAGGTGTTTGCCAGGTGGCGATTTCCTATTGGACCAACATTTCCTTAATTATTTACATAATTAAAGTAGAAAACGGCCCATATATACTCTTGGTTTTCATTCCCATAGTCAGAATTTATTATGACGTCGGTTACCGAAATTTCCAGTCTAGCTGACGTTTCGGCCTTGGTCACGGGCGTGACACATAGGTCACGGGCGTGACAGGCCCGGTTAGCCAAGTCTGGGTTCGACGATCGTCGAACTGAGATCGACGAACGTCGAAGGGTGGTCACGGGCGTGACACCTGGGTCACGGGCGTGACTGGCCCGTGTGGCCAATTCTGGGTCGACGACCGTCGAACAGAAATCGAAGATCGTCGAGCGTGGTCACGCCCTATGTCACGGGCGTGACATTGCGGGTCACGGGCGTGACATGCCTGGTGACTAATTCTGGGCCGACGACCGTCGAACTGAAATCGACGATCGTCGAATGTGGTCACGCCCTATGTCACGGGCGTGACTCTGTGGGTCACGGGCGTGACTCTGTGGGTCACGGGCGTGACTCTGTGGGTCACGGGCGTGACTCTCTGGGTCACGGGCGTGACTCTGTGGGTCACGGGCGTGACAGGCCATGAGGCAAATTCCGCGCCCGACGATCGTCTACCTGAGATCGACAATCGTTGAAGGAGTCACGCACCAAGTCACGGGCGTGAGACCTGGGTCACGGGCGTGACAGGGCCGGGTGGAAAACTCTGCGCCCGACGATCGTCTCCCTGAGATCGACGATCGTCGAATGAGTCACGCCCTAGGTCACGGGCGTGACGGGTCGGTCACGGGCATGACCAACCCGTGACCCGAAATCTTGGTCGATTTATTTCAAATTTTGGGCTCCCTAGGGTTCTACGACAACTAACCGACTCCTAGGGGTCTAGCCAGAAATGGGATATTACATATAGCTTATCTACTATAATGCGCTTCTGCCATAATGTCTTCCGGAATTTGACCTCCTTCGGGTATATAGACCCTGCCTCAAAAATATAGCAATCCATCTCTCATGGAATAATCCTCTGCCGAACCCTCCTCCAAGGCTCAAAATATCGGTTCTGCCCATACATCTGTCTTCTGTCCGTCCCGGATGCAGTCCGGAATATAATCTATGGCAACCATCGATGCTAGATACTCTATATACAGCTCTGGATAATTCTCAGACACTAGGGATATCTTCATATCTCTGAAGGACCGGACTTGCTCCATGGACATCAGTTTGGTCCCTTCCCTGAGGTATCACTTCTCTGACTCAAAGCATCTGCCATCACGTTCGCCTTCCCAGGGTGGTAGTGCATGGTGTATTTGTAATCTTACATGAACTCCACCCAACGTCTCTGTCTGATGTTGAGTTCTTTCTATGTGTCCACGTATTTCAAGTTCCTGTGATCTGAGAAGATGTCATAGAGAACCCCGTAGAGATAGTGTCGCCAAATCATAGGAGGAAAAATCACTGCACCCATCTCTCGATCGTGCACTGGATAGTTCTTCTCATGTATCTTCAGCTATCGGGAGGCGTAGGCTATTACGTGCACATTCTGCATCAGAACGGAACCCATCCCCTGGTAGGAGGCATCCGTGTACACCTAGAATCCCTCCCTTCCTGACGTAAGAGCAAGAATGGGAGCTGAGGTAAGCCGACATTTCAACTCCACAAAGGTCACCTCGCACTGTGGCGTCCAAATGAAAGGGGATTCCTTTTTCGTCAGGGAAGAAAGAGGGAGCGTAATTCAGGAGAATCCTTTGACGAACTTCCGGTAATATCTGGCAAGTCCCCGGAAGCTCCGTACATCCGTGGCTATCTTCAACGGTGGCCAGTCCCGCACTGCCTGAATCTTGGTCGGATCTACTGCCAACCCCGTTCCGCTGATAATATGACCTAAGAAGGACACCTCCTTTAACCAAAACTGGCATTTGCCTAACTTCGCGTACAGCTGGTGCTCCCGTATCATCTCTAGAGTCAACGTCAGGTATCTTGTATGCTCCTTCTCTGTCATTGAGTAGATGAGGATGTCGTCAATAAATACGATGACGAATACATCCAAATACTCCTTGAATACACTATTCATGAGGCTCGTAAATGCTGAAGGTGCATTTGTGAGCTTGAAGGGCATCACTGTAAACTCGTACAGTCCATACCTACTACTGAAGGCGGTCTTCGGAATGTCCTCCTCTCGAATCAGTAGCTGGCAATACCCTGACCTTAAGTCGAGTTACGATAAGAAATGTGCTCCTTCTAGTTGATCGAACAAATCATCAATCCGTGGAAGTGGGTATGTATTCTGGACCGTTAGTCTGTTCAGCGCTCGATAATCAATACACAAGAAAAGAATTCCGTCCTTTTTCTTGACAAATAACACCGGGGCTCTCCAAGGTGAAGAGCTTGGCCGGACAAACCCTACCTCTACTAATTCCTACAACTGACTTCGGAACTCTGTCAACTATTTCGGGGCCATCTGGTAAGGGGACCTAGATGCCGGCTTAGCCCCTGACACAAGCTGTATCCTAAAGTCCTGCTCTCGGTATAGAGGTAGACCTGGCAGCTTCTCTGGAAAAACATCGGCAAAGTCTCGTACTACTGGAATGTCTGTCACAGATTCCTTGACATCTGCCATCTCAAATAGAACCAGATAAACTTCCGCCCCCTATAGATGGGCTTTAATGGCCTGAACTAATGACAAGAGAATACGGGAGGCAAGTCTTATACCTTCGATAATAATAAAAGAGTCCCAGTGTCTCACGGTGATCCTCTTTGCTTGGTAATCAATCTAGGCATGGTTCCATTGCATCCATACCATGCCCAGGATCAAGTCGTAGTCCATCAACTTCAAAAGTGTCGTCAGAGCCTCAAACGCCTTTCCACCTATTTCTACCTCCATGTTGCAATGGTCCGAGGTAAGGAGTTCAGATCCATCGGGTAGTCGCACCCTCATCACCGAGCCCGTGAATCGCTCCACACCTTCCAATCCTTCAATGAACGTCTCCGACACGAAGGAGTGAGAAGCTCCGGTATCGAAAAGCATGCGGGCAGGCTTGCCGCTGATGAAGACTATACCTGGGGTGATTAAATGTCTTAGGATTCTATAACGAGTTTTTCTTTTCAATTTATTCTATCTAGTGCCGTTTTATAATTTAACAACCAAGAGGGGAATTCTATGAAAATAACGAAACATTGCAGCGTACCTGATATGACTTGCTCTTGATTCCGAGGCTGTGCTAGGTCCAAAGCATATACCTGCTCTATTCCTTGTCTACGATCCACACCCTTGTATCCTCATCCTCGGCAATGACCTTGGCCTCCAAAATACTGCGCTGGCTGGGCAGCCTGTGGTGCTGGTGGGGGTGCCCCCTTATGGGGCAGTTTCTGTGGATGTGACCAACCTGATGGAAGTGGAAGCACTCTGGCGGGGGATATGCCATTCCCCGGGTCTCTGTCCCTCTCGTCCCTGAAGAGGTGGTGGAGCCACCACCACTGGTTCCCATATCTCCTGTCTTGCCTCCTGACGAGGCTGGTCCTCGACCCTTCTCTCATCCGTGATACAGGCTCGTCTCTGATCGTTTCTTGCTCCGTGACCTTGATCCTCCGTTGGTCGTTTCTGGCCCTGAGTAGCTTGCCAATAAGCCTCTATCCTTTTAGCCATATCAAGTATCCGGGAAATGGGCCAATATGAAACAAACAGTAGTGCATCCCTCAGCTCCTCTCGGAGGCCCTTGTAAAATCTCTTGATATATCCAGCCTCGTCTACCTGATACGAGTCCGCAAACCGGGCTAGGTGGTTGAACTCTCAGTTGTTCTCCACCACCGTCCTGGTGCCCTGCTTCAGCTGTAAAAACCTGTCCTCCAGCTCATCCTTAGCCGACTGTGGAACAAAATTCTCGAGTAATGTGGCCCTGAACTCCCCCCAAGTAATCTCTGCAATCTCCATATCTACAAAGGTCATGTCTAGTGACGTCTTCCACCATCTCTTGGTTTGAGACTCCAAGCAAGAGACCACCAATGGCACTCTCTCCTCCAAGGGGCACCGTATCCCTGTCAACATTTCGAACATAATGTCCAACCATTCTTCTGTCCGGACAGCTGACTCTGTCCCTAAGTAGGACGGGGGAGAGAGTCCTCGGAAGATGCTCAGCCAGTTGGCTCCTGGGTTTTGCTGCTGAGCCAGAACCTGCTGAGCCCGGAAAGCCTCCAGAATGGCTGTCAGAGTCTACCCAATCTCCGACTGTAGGAACGGAGTGGGGACCGAGGGAGGTGGTGCATCATTTGGAGTCTGCATGACTCTGCCCTGTGGTGTAGGCTGTGATGGAGGCTGCACATCAAAAATCGTTTGTAAGCAATCGACTCAAGCCTAATTAATAGTGGACATTTACCCCCACAAGGGCACACCACGCTTCTGCTGCTTAGTTTTTCTCCAAACTAAACTCGAGCGGGGGTGTCCCATGTTTAGTGGACTGCTACTCTTTTGATCGACGTTTCCTCTGATACCACTTGTAAGACCCCATTTTTTTTCTTTTAAAACACTAGGGTCTTAGGCCCAGGATTGCCGCTTTGCAGTGATACATTCACGCCCTGAAGGGTCAACACCACAAAGCGCCAATTTTGCCAGCCAATTCGATCACATATGGTTATCACAATAAGTAAATATAAAGCAAGTCCAAAAGAGTCACATATATATAAAATAAATCACCACGAAAGGAGAGTCAACAAAAATAATATAAAAGGTAATGGAAGTAAGGGCTTATGCCCGGTACATCATAATACTAACTACAGGTCACTCAAATGGAAGAAAACTATAACATCTACTATAAGTCAAAAGTCATAGTCCCAGCTGTCTGAACACCTGAGCTAGACTGCCCTATCTCCAAGCGGGCCGACCTCCGAGGCTGCTCCTCCATTTTGGGCTCCACGATCCCCTAAATGATGTGTTACGAAAACCATTAGTCATAAATACTAAGCACTATCATCCCCTACCCCTTCCCCCATGGCTCCTATGTACCGAGCAGAGAGGAAGAAAGGGAAGGACATGAAGGTGGAGAATAAATCAAAAGCAGGTGACAACGGACCTATACTAGCAATTCTATAGTAAATATGACAGAAACAGAAAGTAGGAAATGTAACCTTAACTTTTGTGCGGAAGCACCTAAGACAAGGGATCTTCTGCAAGGCTCCCATCGTATAAAGTGTCCCATAACAATAATACGTTGGAGTTTCGGTTATCAAACAGCAGCATATATGTATAGAATTTAACCTTAATTTATAAACTTGCCCACACAAGCTTATAGCCTAAGGGGTCATTTTGCTAGGCCAATTGTATAAGCGCTCCCATTCCACTTATACAATAGGTGTCAGGGGTTAAATGAATCGATTATGCCAAGCATGCTAGTGGGTATGATGAATTATACAAGTGCAACACACACACCCGACTCTGTGTATACAGACCTTTAATTCCCCCTTTCAGAGCCGTTACATCCCAGGATACCTCCGTAGTGGCAGACAGAAGTGGTGGGTTGGGCCTCGCCCACCTCTAAACCAGTAAAGCACTACCGGTAAGACCTATCGTACGCCTCAACACTTGGTGCACACAGCGGACTCCTGCGTACTCTTGCCGGCTGGCGCACCGGACTTCTGTTGGCGAACTGCTAACCATACTTACCGAGTCAGCGTATTGGAGTCGGTACATCGACCCTCCAATACCGAAGACCCACCACCTTAATTTTCTTTCCTTACTATGCACATGCAATATTTATCGTATCACACCAATTGAGCCAAAACTCCCCGAACCATCCTGTCCGTCTCTTAACAAACCGTGCCGAAGCTCCCCGGACCATTCTGTCCGCCTCTTAACCAACCGAGCCGAAGCTCCCAACTATCTTCCTGTGTTAACAGAGTTTGTGAAATGTGAAACCCACATTACAAAGTTACTCTTATCAGTTTGTTAATACAGTTTAAGTTAGCCTAGGACTGCCCCCGGTATTCCCTATGCAGGGCTCTCAAAGGGCACTAGGAACTATGATGGTAGCTGAAGCCCATCATTCCCTTTCGCAAGGCACTTATTGTTATTGGTTGGTTCCCTTAACCCATTCCCTTCTCATATTACAGTGGGCTAATCCTAGGGTGATTTTGACTCTTCCTCTCCGCGGGGAGGACGATCTTTCGTCGAACCTAAACACCTCTAGACTCTAGCCAAACCACTTCTAACTACTCTTCCTATCCCTCTATAGTGATATCATCCACATCAGTCCACCCAACTAAAATGACTAACTCCAACAACTATCCCAGATCATGTCCTATTGCAATTTAATATTTTGTTATATGTAGACCAACCTAGGCTATATGTCGAAATGAATAGCAGATAATCTAGATAATAATCCAAATGCCCTAAGTTATTTACTGGAGACTTATCATGACTCAAATAGACTAAATCCAGAAAATTGTAATTTTCCTAATTTATCTGGCATTTAATTAATTTTCTTTAAAGCTTCTAAGGGCTATCAATTGAACATGAAGTGCACTTTTCAGGAATTTATAAAGCTTCATAAAATCATGATAAATCCTACACAACAATTTAACATTAAAGCCAAGATATAACAATTTTTCCAGTAATTTAAGGACTCTAATTTAATTTTGATATAAAGTCTATCTCCTTTCATTAATGAAGTTAGTGCAGTAGATAATCATCCAAAAATTCTTAATTAATCTTCTAGATCAGATACCGTCCTAAAAACATCAGTGGCCAAATTTCATAATACTTCAATGGGGATTGAGCTTTAGAATAAATAATTTGCAAAATCTCAAAAAGCTATATTTGTGAAGCAAGTATTGTAAATATTCTTTTAAAAATCTTGAATAAAAGTATACAACTAGATATTGATCTGAAAACATCATTGGCAAGGTTTTATAATTTTACAGTTTGTAATTTGCTCTAAATGATTTATTGATCATAATTGAACTTTTTGGATCTTGTGAAAAAAGTACTAGATAAAATCAACTAAAATTTGAAACAAAATTCAGGGATATTCATTTAGACCTAAAGCATCTGCTGACCAAGTTCCATCAGATTCAAATGAATAGAGTAATCAAAATAATTAAATGACCAGTTTGAGCAAATTGATACCTAACAAATAAAGTACTTAAAATATAATCCATAAAATCCTAATAAAATTACTAAGGGTTCTTCCAAGTCTAAAACTTACTCCACCCAAGTTTCACAACTTTTAACTAAGGTTTAGTGGCTGTGCTTTCATAATTGAGCTTCTACCATAAAACTAGGGTTAGGGTTTTGAGGTGTCTACCTACCTACAAATCCTCTAAGATTTCTACTAGAGAACTTAGGATTAACTACATTCAACTCTACTGAGTTACAAGTTAATACAAGGGCATTTACCCCTATGCCCTTCACAACACTCAAAAACCCTTCCTTAGGTTTTGAGTTTGAACCCTAGGGTAAATTACCCCTAAATCACACCATTTTCCTTAAAAGGGTGACATTAGCCAAGTCAAGTCAGTGTCAAAAATTTCAGCCTCTGTTGAGGTAATTTGACCACTCAAAACCCCAAGTGGTTGTTTGATCCTAAATAATCCTATAAGGGTCAACCTAGGGTTGGATAAAAACCTATTCAAAACATCTCCAAATGAGATGAACATTTTACCAGAGCCTTAACATGCCCTCTAAGACGACCCACCCAAATTTTGGGGGATTTTGAGGTGTTTAAGACACCTAAATAATTTATACATGATTTATTAAATTTTTCCAAAAACTATAGAAAAATACTCTCCAAAAATTTCCATTTTTGGACAGGCCCTAAGTATAGCTAAGGTAGACCCCCTGACCAAATTTCAGCTCATTTTGACAAGGGATGAAAGGTGGAAATCCATTTGAACCTCAGGATAGCCCTAGGTATAGGTCCCACCACAGTGGGTGTTGTCGTCAAACCACTTACCCAATCGAGTTGAAATAAATTTTAGAATAATCTAGAATCGAAGGGCTACAACTTATTTGACGGGCTATTTTTCCTAAAACAGTCTCTAAGTGCCTCATTTAATAGCATAAAAAAGAGCTTGATAAATCACTTCATATTATATATAAATATAATAATTTTAGTATTATAAGTTACTATTCGTCTTCTCAAAAGCCCAAACCAGCAACCTAAAAATGCTTAAAACTTGTAGCTTTGCAAGTGGATTTCCCGTCAACCCAGTTATCTCCCTGGCCGGCCATCACCACAACCACCTCCGTTAAGGTGAGGGCTACCGTTAGGGGGCCGCACGGTCGCTATAGAGGCGGTTTCCGGCGAACTCTGACCACCATAAATTTCGAAAAAACCATGAAAACGCTCACCCGATCCAGCTCTTTTGAGCCGATGTCTCTCCTAATCATTCATAAGATCTATCCATAGAAGAAGAGGTAGAGGAGGACCTTATTCTCGGTTTGGAGTCGAGCCGATCGTCATGATGCCATTTGCGCAGTTGTGGCATCGCCGGAATTCTTCAACAGCAAGGTAATAAGCTCTAGCTTTGTCAGGAAAGGGTGAAAACTTACTCTCTAAGTCTAGGGAGTCTTTTAAAGGAGAAACAAGGCTGCGGGTGGGGGTATAAGCTGTCCTGCCATTAATGCCTCCTTAAAAGCATGCTTCGGCCATGGTGGAGGGGAGAAGTAACGGCTCCAAAACAGCTAAGAGAAGGCTTGAATCTCTTCCTCTCCCCGAGAGGAGTTGAATCCAGCTGTTTCAAGGGGGAGAGGATGGAGCCGAGCCTTAAAAGCCATTAATGGCCATGCAAACCGTTGCTCGGCCATGGCTGGAAGGAAGAGGAGTCGGCTGCCACGTGCAATTGACCGGCCAGACTCATAAAGTAAGACTTAACAAAGTCTTAATAAGAGAAAACGTCCCAATAACGCATTCTGGCCCACTTCCTAGACTGGCCCGGTTCAACTGAACCATCAGCCAAGCTTAAAATAATTTCTAAGTAAAATGGCGTTGAGTTAGCTCAGCTCACTAAATGCCATCCAGGCTACAGCATTGTGTTAGCTCTGCTCACTCAACGCCATCCATGCTGCGGTGTTGAGTGAGCTCTGCTCACTCAACGCCATCCAGGATACGGCGTTGAGTGAGCTCTGCTCACTCAACGCCATCCAGAATACGGCCCTTCCAGACTATGGCGTTGAGTGATCTCAGCTCACTCAATGCAGTCCCGACTATGGCATTGAGTGAGCTCAGCTCATTCAACGCCATCCAGACTATGGCATTGAGTGAGCTTAGCTCACTAAACGCCATCAAGACTATGGCGTTGAGTGAGTTCAGCTCACTCAACGCAATCAGATTATGGTGTTGAGTGAGCTCTGCTCACTCTACGCCACCCAAACTATGGCATTGAGTGAGCTCATCTCACTCAACGCCACCCAGACTATGGCATTGAATGAGCTCAGCTCACTCAATGACATACAGATTATGGTGTTGAGTGAGCTCTGCTCACTCAATGCCACCCAGACTATGGCATTGAGTGAGCTTAGCTCACTCAACGCCACCCATACTATGTCATTGAGTGAGCTCAGCTCACTCAACGCCATCCAGATTATGGTGTTGAGTGAGCTCTACTCACTCAACGCCACCCAGACTATTGTGTTGAGTGAGCTCAGCTCACTCAACGCCATCCAGACAACACCAGATGGCGTTTAGTGCATTCATTGCACTCAACGCCATTCAACTTATGGAGTTGAGTGCACCTGACGCACTCAATGCCAACCCACCTGTAAGATGGCATTGAGTGCAGTCAGTGCACTCAACGCCATTCTGCTTCTGGCATTGAGTGCACTCGACGCACTCAACGCCAGAGTCCCAATCTTATTTTAAGCAAGTTTCTGACCTACTATTTGCATACCAAGGTGATTTTCACCTTCCTACCTAAGCTCTCTTAGTATTTTGGGGTTCCTAGGGTTTTTTCATGACCTAGTCGTGGGAAAACCACTCCCGGGGGTCTAGCCGGAAATGGGATATTATAAATCGATCGGAACCGGCTCCGGATAGGGCTGTGGTAAAGAGCTGTGGTAAAGAGTCTCTTATCAAAGTCCTGGGTTAAATGCCAAGTGGCAACAACCTACCGCTGCTTAAAAATAGGTGCGTATAGGGGTTGGGGTGCATGGTCTGCAAACCTGGTTAGGCTAAACCCTTTCGAGCTTGATGCTGGGGGTGCCGGCAGCCGTCCTTTCGAGCCATGGGCTGGGGAGTCCGTTACAATATACACCGAACTGAGTCTTTGGTATCAAGGCTCTGGAAGGAGGTCCTGGTCTGCTTATCCTTTTGTCTTGTCGAGTAGATACACTCCTTGATGTACTTCACCTTGGACCATTTCTCACTAACTCTTCACTAAAGAGTTTGCCTATGCTCTTGAAATTCAGAAGAGCTAGCCTCTTGTGCCATTGGACATAATGTGATGCTTTCTCATCAGCAACTAGGCATATAGGATTGTCCTTACTCTCACAAACAAAATTGAGACAATAGAAAATTCCTCTCCTAGAGCATGTCATGATGACCCCTTGGTCACTTGACCTCCTAATTTTGCACTGATCCTTGAGGAAAGAAATATCATAGCCAAGATCATATAGTTGGCCTATGCTTATCAGGTTATGTTGCAAACCTTTTACATAATCTACTTGTGTGATAGTTATTATTCCATTAGATATCTTACCAAACACTTTGGTTACTCTTCTTTCTGAACAACCAAAGAAGACTTTGGGTCCATTTTCAACTAGAGTGTACTCCTTCAGCATGCTCCTTATTCCAGTCATGTTTTTGGAACATCGACTGTCCAAGTACCATATAGGGGTTTGTCCACTTGGACTTACTTTCAATAAATAAATCATTTTTCCTTAGGACCCCAATTCTTATTGGGTCCTAGGTGTAGGTTAGACTAAATTGAACATGCCTACCTGCATCTCTTCTGAAATATAAGCTGGCATTATTTCTCTAGACACTCTTATTATGCCAGCAATCAATAGCATAGTGACCCAGTTTGCCACAGTACCATCACTCATAAATGGTGTACCTTCTTTTAAGGGCTGGCTTTACAGCATAGCATTCAACAGCTCTCATTCCAGCAGGTACAACATCCTTTTTCTTAAGTCTTCCAGCCACAACTTTATTTTGGATTTGTATGGCAGCTGAGGTACTATGGATATCATGGACCCTATCAGTAGTTGCCATCTTTTCAGAGTGCAATATCCTGATAGCTTGAGATATACCGAAGTCTGGTGTGCTGACAGACTTTACTTTAGTCTGATTGTGGACTGACAGACATTGAGAATGGGATGCAGCTTTATTTTTTAGTGTTGGTGCTGGTACACTAAACAAAAATGGTCCTGGATAGGCTATTTGGATTTCTTCATGGGCTACCTTGTAGCCACTAGCACCGTTGCCATTCCTAACACCATACTCCTAGTGACCATAAATGCTCTCATAGTCATACCTGTTAGATGGTAGCACCACATTCCTGAAAGGAATTGGAGGCTTGGAGGCTAGTGGCTGCACTGGAGCTTTTCCCTTCCTTTTGGAATAGGAAGCTCTAGTTCTCCCTTTGAAGCCAAACCCCTTCTTACACTTTTGGGAGGAGAAGGAATCATTCAAAGGCAATACTGAACATGGCATTGAGAACTTAGCCACTAGCTCCTTCTCCTTTTGGAGTTTACCTTCAAGATTCCTAATGTTGTTATTTTTGAATGTGATTGTGTCCATAAGAATAACAGTGAGGTTTTTCAGCATGCTGACTTCTTTTCTCTTCAGGTTCAGCATGTTTGCTGAGTGTAAAACAACCTGCTTCAAAGAGGAAATCTCCTCAGTCTATTTTTTGGCTAGGATCCTACTTCTCTTTAGTGCTTATAGGAGTTAACAATAATCATCAATCAATTGATTGACATCTCCTTCAGATTCAGAACCATCTTTATCTCTTGATGCAGATGCTTCTAATTCTGGACTAGTTTCATAATCTAACATAGAAGGTGTAGAATGTACCTTATTGGGGCCAGTTTCTCCTTGCTGGGTCCTTCCTCTATCAAAGCCATCAGCCCAAGGCAATGGATGACGTCTTCGTCTTCTTCAGATCAGGCAGCATCATCAACTTCTCTAGTGATTTCAGCCAGCATCTCTAAGAAGTCTGCTTCTACAGATTCTTCTTTAGTAGTAAATAACCTAATGTAGGCTTTAGCATCATCTACCTCTTCTGACTCTGATGATGAGGAGTCAGTCTAGCTATTTTGCTTCTTGGCAATAAAGGAATTCTCCTTCTTGCCCTTCTGCTTATGTTCCTTCTTTCCACCAGCATCCTTTTTTTTGATAGGGAAGTTGGCTATGACATGCATTGGCTTGCTGCAATAATAACACACCACTTTAAAAGAACTATGTTTACTTGGTTTAGAGCCATACCTATCCTCCTAGAGGATTTCTTTTAGCCCTTGAAGTAATCTTCATTGGGATAATAAGAAGAGGATGGCCTGCTTCTCTAGTGCTTCTTCTTCATAAATTTCTGAAATTGCCTATAGAAGGCAACAAAGTCTTCATCAGAAATATGAAAGTGTGATGTGTTGGTTTCTAAGCTTTCTGACTCATAATCAACAACTCTCCTTGGTGGAGAAGGAATCTTTCTCTTATTCTTCCTTGTGGCTTCAGCTTTGAAGGCCGCTGACTTATCTTTGACTATAGGTTTCTGATTTTCTCCGCCTCCTTTCTAGCAGTCAGCTGCATTTCTTAAGATAGTAGCTTTCCAAATAGGGTTGGTGGTGGAGTGTCTGCAAGTCTGGCCACTTTTCTGATGGCACAGATATTTATGACCCAGTATTTTGTTAAAGACCTGAAGAACTTGTCATTCAATTCATAAGTACTGAAGACTCTGCTATATGTCATCATCTCATTCACAATTATGAAAAACCTCTCATAGCACTCAGCAATACCATCTGACTTGTCCTTCCTAAAGCATTAATACTCTTGATTGAGCATGGAATTCCTGTCCTCCCTCACTTCTTAGGTCCGCTTCATGTAGAAAACTAGTGTGTCCCACATCTCCTTAGCTGTCTTGCAATGGACTAGGTTTTAGAAGGTTGAGTCATTTATGACACTAACAATAATGTTTTGTGCCATCTTATCCAATGTAGCTAAGATTATTTCATCTTTAGTCATCTCAGAATACTTCTTTGGAGTCTTCAGATTTGCATCAAGGACTGATGTCTTCATTGGGATGAAGGGTCCTTCCTGTACTATGATGTATTTCTTAGGATTAGATGCTTCCATGAAAAGTCCTACCCTTTCCTTCCAAATGCCAGAGGTCTCCTTCCTATAAAGAGGATGTTTCATGGATCCAAGTTCTTTATGATTCTCACTTGAACCCATTTTGGACTTCTAATAGCTACCCCTGGAGATCAACTAAGACTTTTATGTCTATCTTAAGGAATGTCCCTCTGATATCTCTTAAAAGTCTTGATTTCAAGAACAACTAATCACCTAGAGGGGGGGGGGTGAATAGGTCCAATTTAAAAACTTAGGCAACTTATCAATTAAAATAAAAGCAAAGCAAAATTATGAAAATCAATACCAGTATAGTACACAATAAAGTACACAGAGATTAATTGAGATTCCCTACTTTATGGGTACATCCACTTTCCCACTTCGACTATCTAGTAGTATACTAGATTCGGCCAAACTTCCTTCAATCTTTCTCAGATCCTTAGATCTTACAGCTCAGAGCCCAACCGAATCCTACAAATCAGGCGCAAGCCCTATAACTCAGATCACCAAGATCCTATAACTCAAGTTGTTCTGAAGAACTCTACCTCAGAGTGACTCCACACTCCTACGGCTCAGGCAATCCTATCGTACCTCAGTGTGAATCCACACACCTATAATTCTGGCAACTCCTGCCCTACCTCAGCCTTTATAACACAGGCTTATAACTCAAGCATTAGCCTTACCACTCAGATTCAAAATTAATCTTACGCAGAAATATTCAAGATAATGAATTACAGACACTAGAGAAAATTCTATGTGCCTGTCTACCTGGAACGAGCAGATGTCAGCTCTTCCTTGTTCTTTGATCCATCGAATTTATCTTCAGATTCTGGCTCATCTTGGATCAAGAAAATAACTTCAGCTAGGGCATGCCAAGGCTGATTCATCTCTCTCAAAGGATTACTCTGAACCTGCTAAAGTGGATGTTGATTTGAACTTGATTTTCTTGGCATCTCGAACAATGGCGGATGAAGACGACGAACTTCACTTCTCATTTTCTATAAAGTTAATCAGAAATTAATCGAATCGTCATTAATAGATCTCGATCTCTTCTGTTATTTATAATCCCATCACATTAGCGAGATGATCAACACGTGCCTCAGTTTTAACTATGGTTAAAACCTCATCTTTATTAACTTGAGATCTACTGTATACTGACGGCTACATTAATGTTAATTTGCATCGAATCTGAACTATGTTGACTTGTTGACTTTGCTGAGTCAGTATCATTCTATACTTAGCAAAAATCAACTAACTTTTCTGAAATACTGCGTTCGAAAATCTTCATGCTCAGCTCGACGAACTCTGCTCTCAGCTTGACGAAACAGTGAAGCTGAGATAGAAGAATTCTCTCAGCACAGTTCTTTATTTAGGTGAAAGTTGAGGTCGACGAACTTCGAGCTCAGTTAGACGAAGCTTAAGCTTATCTTGACGAAACAGTGAAGCGGATATCGACGAATTCTCTCAACCCAATTCTTTCTTCAAGTGAAGGCTGAGATCGACGAATTCCGAACTCTGGTCAACAAAATCTGAACTCAGATCGACAAATTCTCTCAACCCAGTTCTTTCTTCAGGTGAAGGCTGAGATTGATGAAATCTGAACTCTGGTTGACAAAATCTGAACTAATGTCGATGAAATCTTAACTCAGATCGACAAATTATCTTAGCTCAATTCTCCCTTCAGGTAAAGGCTGAGATCGACGAAAACTGAACTCCAATCGACGAAAGCTATGCTCAGCTCGAAGAATGGTATAATCAGCGATTCTGGACTTAGAAATTTTCTGGATTCTTCAGCTTTTCTTGGTGGCGTTGAGAGCATTGAGTTCACTCAACGGTTCTGTATTTAGCCTGATTTCCACCTTTGCAATACTGCCAGTTTTGACTGCCTGCCTTCTCTCAGCACTATTAGTTAAATGGCGTGGAGTCAGCTTTCCTCACTCGACGGTTTTGAACTTAGGTAGTTTTCTGAGTTTCCAACTCCACCTTGAGTCCACCTGTCACTGTCTCATGAATTAGCTATCCAATCATTGTGATAATGACAAACCTGTATGCATGAACTTAACCATACATCAAATAAAACTGTCTATCTCATTGATATGTTTGACATCATCAAATCTGGGCCATTGGGATCATTGGACCAAAGATCTGCTTTTGTCATTAATAAAATATGCTAGTTTTTCTCTCCTTATATTGTATTGGAAAGCATTTGAGTGCCCTTTTTTCAGTGATCTTTTGTATCTTTGTTTTTCTTTTTAAAAAATGAGTGTGTCTGTGTATGTTTGAGAGTAAAGTTCTTTTTATGTTTTCTTCCTTTTTTTCTTAACTTTGTTCTTATTTATTTTCTATCTAATTTAGTGTTTTTATAATCGCCTTATTTATCTTTGTTTTTATCTTTAAACTAGGTGTGTGTATGTGTATGTGGATGATTTTAAGTTTTATGTTTTCATAGTTTTATTTTACTTAGTTTTTTTTGTTTTAGGTTTTCTTATAGTTAGTTACTCTTATTATAGCTTTTCACATTGTTTTCTTTAGCTTAGATGCTTTCTAAATTTCTTTGTATTCATTCTAATGGGTATATAAAAAAGTTTTTTAAAGTATTTTTAATTTTTCTTTAACTTAGATTTTGTCTTTAAAGAAGTAAAACTTTTTGTTCCTTTTTACCTTATTTCCACTTTTAATCATTTTTATGAAATTATAAGAATGAAAAAGTTGTTTTAATTTTTATAGCACTTTGACTTTTGTATTTATTTGAAAACCCTTATGCTACTTTAATTTTTCTTTCTTCTTTTTATGCATTTTTAGCAAATTCTAACTGTGGAAATATAATCGTTTGAATTTTTTGATCACTTTGTTTTTCTCCTTTTTGTTTGTGTGTGTGAGTGTATGAGTTAGGTTTTCATTACTTTCCTTCAGGTAGAGTGTGTGCGTGTATGAGATAACAAGTACAACTTTCATTTCCCGCCTACTCGTTTATGTAGAACATGTCATTTCCTGCCTACTTGTTTGAGTAGGACTTGCAATTTACCTCTTTCATTTACCTCCTACTCGTTTGAGTTTGACTTGTCATTTCTCGCCTACTCAATTGAGTTGGACTTGTCATTTCCCACCTACTCTTTTTAGTAGGACTTGTCCTTTTTAGCCTACTCGTTTCAGTAGGACTTGCAATTTTTTGCTTTCATTTTCCGTCTACTCGTTTTAGTAGGACTTGTCATTTCCCTCCTACTCATTTGAGTAGGACTTGTCATTTCCCGCCTACTCGTTTGAGTAGGACCTGTAATTTCAATTATGTATTTTTCCTTTTTTGTAAACTTAGCTTTTTTCTTTTATTATGGCTTTGGATGAGTGCGTGCGTTTTCCCCTTTTTTTTAGTAAGCTCTTCCTTTTCTAATGTTAGGTTATTTTATGTCTTTTTCATTATAACCCTTCATCGTTTAGTTTTGAACTCACGCCTCACCACACTAAATAGTCATCCCTATCCTGATGAGTGGCTAATCCCTCTTAGCCCTCGGTATTGAAGAGCATTGGGATAATAAAAATCTTTTTAAATAATTAAAGGTCTTCTTTTTCACTATAATTAAGAACTTATGGTTTTCCCCCAAGTAAACGATGCGTAGAACGACATATCGATGTGTGGGTTCTATTTCCGTTATCCATTCGCTAGCTAGCCGAGAGTCCATATGTATGGACTGATCACCCTCGATTAAAAACAATTCTCAAATTAAACCTCGTTAGACGAGCATAATACTTACGGATTTGGTTCCCCCCCAATAGAGGGGTTCTTAGTGTAAAGCTGGCAATAAGAGGAATCCTTCGCCGAATAAGATCATGGTCGAATAGTATTAATGTTCATGTGAGTGATAGACTTGGAGATAGGGGAGCTCATGCTTATGGAACCTCCATGGTCATGTTGTCTTTAATCAATTAGAAATTTTAGATCTGTAGTTATTTAAATTTAATTCAGTCCTAATGTAATTCGATACCGAGCGATATTTCTTCATCAATCCTTTTCAGTCTCTTTTCTGCATTTTTTATAGCCACCCTAATTAGTTAAAACCCGACAAGTTATCTTCGGTAAAATAATAGTCCTTCCGGGAGGAATAGTGATGAATTTATAGGGTTTTTCGGACTCATCTGGGCCTATTTTCTCACTCGTGCACTACATTTCAATCGGTAATCGGTTATATTTGCTTCGATCGGTCAATGAACATGTTGTGCACCGCTTTAGCCCGATGGTATGCAATTGCGCATTCTATTGTTGGGGGTAAGCACAGGGTGCTCCCTATGTCCCTTTCCGGTTGCTTTATACGTTTGTTTGGAGCCATTGGTGCTATTCCTCAATGGAATTTATTGCGGTGTCGGTGGTCTGGGTGTCCGAAATTCCATTTCCAGCTCTTGTGTAAAATGCACGGTCGTTCGAAATTCTTCACGAACTATTTCAGTATAATCATGTGTTATACACAGCATTCCTGGGGACATCTGTCTCTACTCGTATGTTTTGTTCCCGCACAGTTTCGGCCAAACCGTGCGAGAAGGAATCACACGGTCTGCATATTGTACTTTGACTTCCAGCGCTCTGTGGTTAATCGTGCGTTTTCCTTCACGAAAGGGCATGCGCGCCCGTACGTGATTAAAACGTAAGGTTCCTCTTTATTATCCTATTTTTCATTGCTCTGTCGTTAACCGTGTGTTTTCCTTCACGCACGGGCGGAAGCGTCCGTGTGCGAGTTAAACGCACTTGTCAACGCATCTTCCTTGTAGGCCATTTTCTACGCGTTATTAACGTACGGTTAATACATGGTCGTGGGCCTAACCGTGCGTGACCATTTTTCTGACCTGCTTCTATTTAAAGAGAAAATTTACTTACATTAAAGAAAAACATTTCAACTATACCTGTGCCGTATTAGGGCAAAGCTCCACTATTCCACCTCCGCCCTTCATCTTTCACTAAGGAGAGAAGCTCCGACAATGCTCGAGAAGCTTACCTCTCGTCAGTGCTTGCTCTCGGCCTTCTCCTTCATCTATTAAATCCATTACAAGTTTTGTCTCCATAACAAACAAGCAAAGGGTAGCTTGCAACCTACTTCCTTATCGGGACACGAATAAGACGGGTCCATTGGAGGGTCGTGATATCATTCTTTACCCCGGACGAAGTTGATAATCGAGCTTGGATGCGGACTGACAACCCGGCGATTCCTTCCGTGACTCCTTGATGAGCCTTCGGATATGGTTGATTTCTTGACTTGTTCTTGCTTTGTTGTTGTATATGCGTGGCTAAATATTCATATGTAGATGATATTGTACTTTAGTAGTAAGCGTTAGTTATTTCATGTCTATGGGATTCTATTTCGTTTTACTGCTTTAGTTGCTTGAGTAGCACCCGTATTTCCCCACGCCACCATAGTGAGTATTTTCCGCACTAGCGATTGCTAGTGGAGCGCGTTATGACAAGGTGTTTGTGACCCTCAATCCGCTGTTCCATTCACTCCCTATGCCTGCCTACTCTTCCATTCCACTTAGCGAAGCAGCGCATAGCGACCTGCATAGGAGTAGATTTAATTAGCTTTTATTTTATTGTAACTAAAACCAAACCCCTTAGAGCTTCAATCTCAAGTCCTCCTTGAAAGACTACTCCACCTTGTGGTGTTCCTTGAGAGATTCTATACATGGGAAAGCCTCCCCATTTTATATTACTCATGCGAGCGGTACACTTAACGTAAGTGCATCAGGTTTTTGGCGTCATTGTTAGGGAACACTGTCATATGAGTTTTCTGAAAGGAAGTCTTGTGATTATTGTTTTCTTTTTATTATTTTCGCGGCTTACCATTTCCTTTGTTTATTTCTTTTTGTCCCGTTTCTTATTTTTGGCTTAGCAAGCGGGTCCGTGTTTTTTTCCTTTCTAAGTATTGTAACACCCTTACAACAAATATTTTTATTCTCTATGTATTCTATAGCTGAGTGTCGTCTTTATGACACTTTGTGCCGATATGTCGATGCCTTGGCTGTTTTAAATACCGAGCATTGTATTTGGTGTTTTCTATGCCAAGGTATAGGCCACATGTTGAATGATTGCCCTCGTTTGTGTAAGACTTCTCCCTCTAAGGGAGTGTGCAGCAACCCCCTGTTTACGGAGGACTATGTTTGACAGACCTAATAGGGTATTGTCGGGCCCATACACTGACATTGCATATCTTGCTCGTTCTTTGCCCGTTGAGATTACCGAAGAATCACTCGCCGCATACAGATATTTCATGGGTCCCTCGCTCCCTTTTTACGAGCTTCCCTTGAGTGATGACGATAACTCCGGTGCTTGCCAGCAAAAATAGAATAAGGAACAAATGGGCACTCTTGTATGGTACAAAGAGATTAATCTGGTCGACGCGGAGGTGTCAGTGGATGATTTTGCGAGGGGGCCTGCTCATTCAATGCCTAGTTTCGAGAGTAGTTTTGCCCCTACGCAATTTTTGCTAGATCGTGCTACTCCTTTTTTGTGCGAGTTCGCTGGTGATGTCGTATTCGTGGGTGATTCAGTGCATGAGGATGCGCCGAAGTTGGATGAGGATACTACTATCTCCGACAGAGAATGTGGATCAACAGAATGTTAGGGCACACCCCAGTGGGATGAGGAATATACCCTTTCTGATGCGGAGGTTTGCACCTCCTTTTTGGACGAGGTGGCCCCTCTTACCATCGCGGACCTCGAGTTCTTGGATTCACCCCGATACGACTCATATGATAACGATAATGATCTGTGCTCGGATCCTACTGAGAGTGATACCGGAATCACTCTCCCAAATTCTTCGTATTTTAGTGTTTCCTCTCGTTTATTACTTGACCCCCCAACATTATTTGAGCATGTGCAGGTTGAGTCTCCATGGGTATATTGGGATGACGATGGGCCATGTGCTCATGCCTGTAAGACCCCATTTTTTTTCTTTTTAAACACCGGGGTCTTAGGCCCAAAACCGCCGCTTTGCGGTGACACCTTCACGCTCTGAAGGGTCATCACCACAAAACGCTGATTCTGGCGGCATATTCGATCACAGAAAGGTAGAACAATAAATTAAAAGAAAGTCCACAGAAATCACATTTATAGAAATAAAAGTCTCCACGAAGGGAGTGTCCACAGAATAATATAAAAGGTACTGAAAGTAAGGGCTTATGCCCGATACATCATAATCCTCACTACAAGTCACTCATGCGGAAGCAAACTATAACATCTACTATAAGTCGGGACTCACAGTCCTAGCTGGCTGAACTCCTGAGCTAGACTGCCCTATCTCTACACGGGCCGATCTCCGGGGCTGCTCCTCCATACTGGGCTCTACGAACCCCTAAATGATGTGGTCCGAAAAATGTTAGTCATAAAGACTAAGCCCTATCATCCCCTACCCCTTCCCCCATGGCTCCTATGTACCGAGCAGAGAGGAAGAAAGGGAAGGACATGAAGGTGGAGAATAAATCAAAAGCAGGTGACAGCGGACTAATGCTAGCAATTTATAGCATATATGATAGAAATAAAAAGTAAGAAATATAACCTTAACTTATGTGCGGAAGCACCTAAGTCAAAGGATCTTCTGCAAGGCTCCCATCGTATAAAAAGTCCCATACCAATTTATACGTTGGGGTGTCGGTTATCAAACAGTAGTATATATATATATATATATATATATATATATATATATATATATATATATAATGACCTTAATTTATAAACTTGCCCACACAAGCTTATAGATCAAGGGGTCGTTTTGCAAGGCCTATTGTATAAGCGTCCCATTCCACTTATACATTTGGTGTCAGGGGTTAAATGAATCGATTATGCCATGACATGCTTGTGGGTATGATGAATCATGCAAGTGCAACACAAACACCTGTCTCTGTGCACATAGACCTTTAGTTCCCCCTTTCGGAGCTGTTACCTCCTAGGATACCTCCGTAGTGGCAGATGGAAGCGGTGGGTTTGGCCTCGCCCACCTCTAAACAAGTAAAGCACTACCGGTCAGACCTATTGTATGCCTCAACACTTGGTGCACGAAGCGGACTCCTCCATACTCTTGCCGGCTGGCGCACTAGACTTCTGTTGGCAAAGTGCAAACCACACTTGCCAAGTCAGCGTATTTGCATCGGTGCATCGACCCTCCAATACCGAAGACCCACTAACTTAATTTTTTCCTGACTATGCACATGCAATATTTATCGTATCAAACCAATCGAGCCGAAGCTCCCCGGACCATTCCGTCCGTCTTTTAACCAATCGAGCCGAAGCTCCCCGGACCATTATGTCCGTCTCTTAACCAATCGAGTCGAAGCTCCCAACAATCTTCATGTGCTAATAGTGTTTGTGAAATATGCAACCCTAATTACTAAGTTACTCTTTTCAGTTTGTTAATAGAGTTTACGTTAACCCAGGACTGCCCCCGGTATACCCCGTGAAGGGCTCTCAAAGGGCACTAGGAACTATGATTGTAGCTGAAGCCAATCGTTCCCTTTCGCAAGGCACTTATTGTTATTAGTTTATTCCGTTTACCCATTCCCTTCTCATATTACAGTGGGCTAATCCTAGGGTGCTTTTGACTCTTCCTCTCCTCGGGGAAGACGATCTTTCGTCGAGACCGATCACCTCTAGACTCTAGCCAAACCACTTCTCACTACTCTTCCTACCCCTCTATAGTGAAATCATCCACATCAGTGCAGCCAGCTAAAATGACTAACTCCAACAACTATCCCGGATCATGTCCTATTGCAATTTAGTTATTTTTTATATGCAGACCAACCTAGGCTATATGTCGAACCGAATAGGAGATAATCTAGATAATTATCCAAATGCCCTAAATTATTTACTGGAGACTTATCATTACACAAATAGACGAAATCTAGAAAATTGTAATTTTCTTAATTTATCTGGCATTTAATAAATTTTCCTTGAAGCCTCCAAGGGCTAACAATTGAACATGAAGTGCACTTTTCAGGTATGTATATAGCTTCATAAAATCATGATAAGTCCTAAACAACAATTTAACAGTAAAGCCAAGATATAACAATTTTTTTCTAGTATTTTAAGGACTCTAATTTAATTTTAATAATAAATCCTATCTCCTTTCATTAATGAAGTAAGCGCAGTAGATAATCATCCAAAAATTCTTAATTAATCTTCTATAGTAGATACTGTCTTAAAAACATCAGTGGCCAAATTTCATAATTCTTCAATGGGGATTGAGCACTAAAATAAATAATTACCAAAATCTCAAAAAGCTATATTTGTGAAGCAAGTATTGTAAATATTCATCTAAAAATAATGAATAAATTTATACAACTAGATATTGATCTGAAAACATCATTGGCCAGGTTTCATAATTTTACAGTATGTAATTTGCTCTAAATGATTTATTGACCATAATTGCCCTTTTAGAACTTGTGAAGGAAGTACTAGATAAAATCAACAAAAATTTGTAACAAAATTCAGGGATATTCATTTAGACGTAAAGCATATTCTGACCAAGTTTCATCAGATTCAAATGAATAGGGTAATCAAAATAATTAAAACACCAGTTTGTGCAAATTGATACCTAACAAATAAAGTACTTGAAGTATAATTCATAAAATTCTAATAAAATTACTAAGTGTTCTACAGTCTAAAACTTACTCCACCCAAGTTTCACAACTTTTAACTAAGGTTTAGTGGCTGTGTTTTCATAATTGAGCTTCTACCCTAAAACTAGGGTTAGGGTTTTGAGGTGTTTACCTACCTCCAAAACCTCTAAGATTTCTATCAGAGAACTTAAGATACACTACCTTCAAGTCTTCTTAGTTACAAGGTCACACAAGGGCATTTGCCCCTATGCCCTTCACAACACTAAAAATCCCTTCCTTAGGGTTTGTGTTTGAACCCTAGGTACATCAACCCTAAATCACACCATTTTCCTTAAGAGGGTGACATTTGCCATGCCAAGTCAGTGTCCAAAATTTCAGCCTCTGTTGAGGAGCTTTGACCACTCAAAACCCCAAGGGGTGTTTGAACCTAAATAACGTTACAAGGGTCAACCTAGGGTTGGATAACAAACCTACTCAAAACATCTCCAAATGAGATGAAATTTTTATCAGAGCCTTAACATGCCCTCTAAGACTATCCACCCAAATTTGGGGGGATTTTGAGGTGTTTATGATACCTAATTAATTTATACATGGTTTGTTAAATTTTTCCAAAAACTATATAAAAATATTCTCCAAAAATTCCCATTTTTGGACAGGCCCTAGGAATTGATAAGGTAGACCCCATGACCAAAGTTCAGCTCATTTGGACAGGGATGAAAGGTGGGAAACCATTTGAATCTTAAGATAGCCCTAGGTATAGGTCCCACCAAAACGGGTGTTGTGGTGAAACCACCTACCTAATCGAGTCGAAAATTTTTTTAGAATAATCTAGACTCGAAGGGCTACAACTTCTATGACTGGCCATTTTTCCTAAAACGGCCTCTAAGTGCCTCATTTAATAGCATCAAAATGAGATTTATAAAAGTGATTATTTACTATATATTATCTATAAATATATATCAGATTTAATATATGACACTGTTCATCTACTCAAAAACCCGAAACCAACAACCTATTAAAATGCATAAAACCTGTAGCTTTGCATGAGCAACCGTCGGCCATTTGGCCATCTCCCTGGACAGCCACCGCCACCACTACCTCCGTCGAGGTGGTGGCTATCGGTCGGCGGTGTTTTGGCCACCATAGGTGGTGGTTTCCGGCGAACCCGACCACCATGAATTTCAGAAAAAACCCATGAAAACACTCACTCAATCTAGCTCTATTGAGCCTGATTTCTCTCCTATTTGATTTCTAAGATCTATCCAAAGAAGAAAGAGTAGAGTAGAACCTTATTCGTGGTTTGGAGTCGAGCCGATCGTCGGGATACCATTTGAGCGGTGGTGGCGTCGCCGAAATTCCTCAACAGCAAGGTAATAAGCTCTAGCTTTGTTGGGCAAGGGTGAAAACTTCCTCTCTAAGTCTAGGGAGTCTTTTTAAGGGAGAAACAAGGCTACGGGTGGGGGTAGGATGTAACAGCCATTAAAGCTCCATTTATGAGTTTTCGGCCATGGCTTGAAGGGAGAGGAAACGGCTAAAGACAGCTAAGAGAAGGCTGGAAACTCCTCTCCCCGAGAGGGGTTGAATCCAGTCGTTTCAAGGGGGAGAGGATGGAGCCGAGCTTTAAAAGCCAATAATGTCCATGCAATCTGACGCTCGGCCATGGCTAGAAGGAAGACGAAATGGCTGCAACGTGGCACTGCCGGTCAATATTACAAAATAAGGCTTAATAAGTCTTAATAAGAGAAACGACCCAATAACACATTCTGGCGCACTTCCTAGACCGGCCCGGTTCAACTGAACCATAAGCCAAGCTAAAAAAAATTCTAAGTAAAATGGCGTTATGTGAGCTCTGCTCACTCAACGCCATCCAACCTACTTAAGATGGCATTGAGTGCTGTCTGTGCACTAAATGCCTTCTAGCTTATGGCGTTGAGTGAGCTCTGCTCAATCAACGCCATCCAGCCTACTTAAGATAGCGTTGAGTGAAGTCTTTGCACTCAACGACGTCTAGCTTATGGCGTTAAGTGAGCTAAGCTCATTCAACGCCATCCAAGCAACGGCGTTGAGTGAGCTCAACTCACTCAACGCTATTCCAGACCTCAACAGACGGCGTTGAGTGCAGTCTGTGCACTCAATGCTGTTTAGTTTATGTCGTTGAGTGAGCTAAGCTCACTCAACGCCATCCAGTCTACGACGTTGAGTGAGCTCAGCTCACTCAACGCCATCCAGACAACACTAGATGGCGTTTAGTGCAGTTAGTGCACTCAATGCCATTCAACTTATGGTGTTGAGTTCACTCGAAGTACTCAACGCCAACCCGCCTGTAAGATGGCGTTGAGTGTAGTCAGTGCACTCAACGACATTCTGCTTATCACATTGAGTGCACTCGACGCACTCAACGACCGAGTCCTAATCTTATTTTAAGCAAGTTTTTGAACTACTATTTGCAGACCAAGGTGATTTTCACCTTCCTACCTAAGCTCTCTTTGTCTTTTGGGTTTCCTAGGGTTTTGTCATGACCTAGTCATTGCAAAACCACTCCTAGGGGTCTAGCCGAAAATGGGATGTTACAAATCCCAATAAACAAAACAAAGCTTTCGTCCCCGAAATCAAGGTTAAGCCTACGAGGGCTCTTATCTGGGAGAAAGAAACTTGTAACATCCCATGAGAATTAAAAGATTTACATAACAACGTCATGTTTGCTATGTGAGGTTTGAAGGCGATAGTCAAATCTAAGACCAATTCGCCCAATTGACAAAGTCTAGACCCCAATAAACAAATGATTAGCCCCTATTCTTGAAATTTAAGTCCTACTAGTTTAAAATAGGAAAGTAAATTCAACGTCCTGAGAGGTTGTGAGGTATACATGACTGAACAGCTCCGGATACTTTTGTCGCATCAGGTCCTGCGATTCCCAGGTATGCTCCTCCTGACCGTGGTTCCTCCATAGAACTTTGACTAACGGAACCTTCTTGGGACGCAAGGTCCGTACTCCTATGTTATCGATCTGAACCAACTCCAAGAGAATTGACCGGTCTGAAGCTACCGGCCCATATGTGGTAAAAGTTTGCTGCTCCGGCGCAGTAGAGCCATCCTAAGTGAAGAAATATGGAACACGTCGTGTAAACCT
Source organism: Platanthera zijinensis (assembly GCA_039513925.1). NCBI lineage: Eukaryota > Viridiplantae > Streptophyta > Magnoliopsida > Asparagales > Orchidaceae > Platanthera > Platanthera zijinensis. Next base: position 110,005,434 of record CM077082.1, on the reverse strand, counting down.
GCCAGTTCTGGTGGCAACTCCAGCCTGTAAGCTAGGGGCCCGATCCGCTCTAGGATCTTGTAAGGGCCCATATACCTAGGGCTGGGCTTCTTCTTTCGACCACGCACCCGAGAAACTCCGTGCATGGGCCGGATCATAGAGAAAACCCGGTGTCCCACTTGAATCTTTATCTGACTGTGTCGGGCGTCATAATACTTAGCCTGTTGGCTCTGCACTTCCAGCATCCTGTCCCGTAATAGTCTCACCTGAGACTCGGTGTCTTCGACAAAATCTGATCCCAACACCTTCGGATCCTCATCCTGAATCCATGAAAATGGAGTCCAACATCTCCTCCCGTACAGGGCTTCATAAGGAGCCATCCCTATGCTGTACTGGTAGCTATTGTTGTAGGAGAACTCGACTAGTGGTAAAAGCTTCTCCCAAGGTTCGTTTCGATCAAAAATGCATAGCCTTAGGAGGTCCTCCAATGTCCGGTTGGTGCGTTCTATCTACCCATCCGTCTAGGGATGAAATGTTGTGCTGAAGGTCAGCCGCGTGCCCAAGTAAGTCTGCATAGATCTCCACTCCCTGAATGTGAACCGACCATCCCGATCCGACACGATCATTCTGGGCACCCCGTGGTAACAAATGAACTGCTCTACAAATCTCGTACTATTATTGATAACTCTAATTATTTCTATTTTTATCATGCTATTTTCTAATTATTTGTTAGATATTTTATATCGATTTTATAAAATTAAGTTTGTTTTAACGTGTTTTTATATTTTATATCTTTTTGTTCTAATAAATTTATTTTTACTCATGCAAGGTTGATCTACAGGTTATTTGGAACAGAATAGGGATTTTCCTGTTTTCTGCCTAAACACGCCCGGTGACACGCCCTCCATGGGCGTGACCTAGGCTGTGACAGCCGCGATCAAAGCACGCCACCGAAGATCGTCGAACCGCGGTCGAAGATCGTAGAACGACCAAGACACGCCCGTGTCGAAATATAACACGCCCGTGTACTAGTTACAAGGGGCGTGATAGCCTGCGGAAGACCAGCTGACCGTGCCACATCGGATTAAGATGACACACCCTGGTCACGGGTCTGACCAAGGGCGTGTCACGGGCGTTTCCAGCTAATTTATTACACCATTCCAACCGTTGCTGCCAGATTGACGTTTCAGCCTTGTCATGCCCCATGTCACGGGCGTGACCAGGGGCGTGACGCCTACATCAACTGCACTTTATTTCCGCCATTTTCAGCTTCCCGCCATTTTCCAGAAACAGACTTGACACGCCCTAGGTCACGGGCGTGACCTAGGGGCGTGACCCATCAGTTAACAATTTTGGCGGTTTCTCCTCCAATGTTCCCGGGGTTTCAAGATGACGGTTTCGAGCCTGACACGGCCTAGGTCACGGGCGTGACGTAGGGCGTGAATAAACAGAATTTTTTTTCTATTAATTCCAGACAGCTTCAGATGCTCAGGGGTCGAATTTTGGGAGTTGTACTTTTCTGCTTTGCTGTTTTATTCTCTGTAATTTTCATTTCCTAGCCTAGATTACCTTTGTTGTAACTTTAATTTTAGTTATTTCCATTTCAATCATGTCTTTTCCTACATTATTTTGTATTTCCCCAATCATGATGAGTAGCTAATCTTCTTTTAGCACTTGATCATGATGAACCTTAGAATAAAATAGATCTTTCTCCTTCTTATTAAATGTCTTGTTCTTAATTGTTCTCGCTACGATTTATCTTTGATTTTTATTTCATCGAATTCATATTACGCGGATATGATCTTTGATCTAAGATCCGTATCATAAATGACCGAGAGGTTGCGGATACGAGGAGATCACTCAAAGATAAAAGGAGTTGAATGCACTCCTCGAGAGAGGACGACGTAAATATTCCGGATTGGAGTCAAATCCAATAGTGGGGTGTTGGAACATGGTTTCACACTCCTTAGGTTTGAGAATATCAACTCCCTGCTTGTATTTGATGAGATTGGTTGTGTGATAGAGTGTGCAGGCTGACAGGTGAAAGGAAAGGAGAAGAGCTTCAAAAGGTTACTACCGCCCGGCGATAACCTTATCGCAGCGCGGTAACCATCTCGATCGACGCATATCGGTTCGATGGTCGACAGCCCAATTATCAGCTAAGGAAGGATCGTCGACAATCAAAAGCTACCGCCCGGCGACAGGACGCTACCGCCGGCGGTATCCGCTCGACGTGCATCTAGGGGACGATCGTCGACGATGGTACCTACCGCTCAGGCGATAGTCTTATCGCAGGCGGTAGAATTATTTGGCAAAATGGCGCTATCGCTCTGACATGGCGCGGTAACCATTACCGCCCGGCGATAGCTCTCTTGAAACGGCAGTTTCCTTAATGAGCAGTTATAGTTGCCGTTTCGGGAGACGTGTGGAGACAGCTGGCAGGCGTTACGCGCGAACTTACCGCCCGGCGATAGAGTTATCGCAGGCGGTAGTCTATTTTCTCCAAGACGTATAAAAAGCAGCGCCGTTTCCTCAAGACCTAAGCCTCCAGAGATTATTGACGAAGTGCTCCAGGAATACCAAGTTCGGCCGTCTTCCTACGACCGTACTACTCATCTTCGTCTAAGAAAAAGCAAGGCTTCTTCCTCCCGTTCGAGATCGAAGAACTCCGGCGATCAAGGCTTCGCATCGTCTACGTCTAGCGACCGGGTGCTTTCCATCGAAGATCACAAGCACCGGCCGTAGATTTATCCGGAGAACTTCTCAAGAGGGAGAACCTAAACTTTAACGAATATATTTTGTAATCTCTTTTTGTATCTTTTTCTTCTTCTATTATTGTAAGTGGTAAGGGAAATCGACCGGGGAAGGTCGTCGGAATCCGGGTTGGATTCCGTGGAAAATCGTCCCGGGATTTGGGGCGTCTAGATCGGGGATCTAGCGGTGCTCTAAGACCCTTCCGGGTGTGGAGGTGAAGAGCGGCTCTAAGACCTTTCGGGGAGAAAGTGAGAGAGCCAACCGGTCCGGGTTTTGGGTCGGTATAGAAAACCCAAAGTTTTCTTCTCTTCGTCTTTGATCTTCGACGTCATGAAGATCGTACTGTAAAACATTCATCTTGTACTTGTATGAAATTGATTGTTATTGAATTTAATACTTGTGTTTTAAATCTTCACTTGTGGTGTGGTTTACGTTAAGATTCCGTTTATTCAAGCGAAATTTATAAAACCTTATTCACCCCCCCCCCTCCTCTAAGGTTGGCCTCCGGATCCAACATGGGGTTCACCGCATAAAGCAAGCTTAGGGGTTTCGACTGGCCGAGAGGTCTTAATCTATCAACCTAAGGTTAGTTAGAAGCATGAGCTCGAGGGAGACGCTTCTATACTTTAGGAACCTCCACGGTCGAGTGAGTATAATTAAGAACTCGCATTACATTATTTTCAAGAAGATTTATTTTAGTCCAAAGGGATTCTAGATCAAGTGCTAGTTTTCTCAATATCGGATTTCTCTTTAGCATCAACTTTAGTTTTATTAATTAGCATAATCAAACCAAGTTTTATGTCGATAAGATAATAGCTTTCTTGTGAGTACAAGTGCTCAACAGGCCCCGATTCACAATACGACACTTCCTATACTGCATTTTGATAGGTACGCTTGCCTATTCGGGATTCTAGTTTGGTTGTAATTTAACTTCTAGAAAATCACCATCAAGTTTTTGGCGCCGTTGCCGGGGACGTTCTCTTTGTTGATATTTTGAAAGCAAGGATCTATTAGTTTTATCATTTTTTTTTCATAAAAAAAACGAACTTTTTCTTTCAAGAGTTTTATCTTAAAATTTTAATATTTAAAATTTCTTGCAAAAGGGCCGTGCCGGGTTTTAATCCCGCAATACCGCTTAGTACCTTGCGAACCCGTCACTGGGTAGCCCTTGGGAAGTCCGGTAAATTTTATTTTATAAATTTTTAAATCTTAAAACTTTTATCCTTTTGTTTTAATTTTGTGTATGACCCGAGGGAATCCGTCAAATCTATTTGATTTGGATCCGGATATCGAGCAAAGCTTACGACGACGCCTAAGACACCGTGACCTCAATTCTCCAGATTTGGTTGAGGAATCCGTAGGTAACACTTTTTCTTCTTCTTCATCTACATCGTCTTCTTCTTCTTCTTCATCTTATCCTTCTTTTCAATTTTCCTTTAATTTGGGTAATCAAAATCCAAATATGGCCGAAGAACGGACTATGTCCAATTATGCCCGGCCAAATTTGGATGAGCAGCAATCAAGTATTGTTCGACCCGCTATTACGAACAATAATTTTGAATTGAAGCCAAGCATCATTCAAATGGTACAACAATCTGTACAATTTGATGGGCTTCAAGATGAGGACCCAAATGCGCATATTTCTAACTTTTTAGAAATATGTGATACTTTTAAAATCAACGGAGTTTCGGATGATGCCATCCGGCTAAGGCTTTTTCCTTTTACATTGCGCACCAAAGCTAAGCAGTGGTTGGGTACTCTACCAAGAGGCTCAATCACTACATGGGCCGAGATGACGGAAAAATTTCTCACAAAATATTTTCCGCCCGCTAAGACGGCCAAATTGCGCAATGATATTACTTATTTCCCCCAAGTTGATACAGAAACGTTATATGACACTTGGGAGCGATTTAAGGAATTACTTCGTCGTTGTCCGCATCATGCAATCCCCGATTGGTTGCAAGTGCGGACCTTTTATTATGGCCTCAACTCTCAAACGAGGCAACATATCGATTCAACCGCCGGTGGAACGTTAAATAACAAAACACCGGCGGCCGCCCAAGAGCTTATAGAAGGTATGTCCATGAATACGTATCAATGGAGTACACCTCGGTCTCGTCCACCTAAACCGGCCGGGATGTATGAAATAGATACGATTTCTAATTTATCTCTCCAGATGGAGAAGATGCAAAAACAGATGAACGAGATGACTGCTTCCTCGTCTACGCCTTCCTGTGAGCCCCAATTTTGGGAGCCTTCTACTATTGCCGAGCATGTGGATTACATGGGTAATCTGAATCGGCCACCTTATAATCCGGGTCATAATTTTGGTAATACCTATCACCCGGTTATAAGGAGTCACCCCAACTTCTCTTAGAGTAATCCAGGGAACGCGGCTCGCCCACCAAACACAATCCCACCAGGATATTTTCCACCACAAGCTCCAAAATCTCCCAATCTCGAGGAGTTGTTCGCCAAATATACGAGTACAAATGATGCCAATATCCGGAATCTCACCGAGTCTCTTCGTAATTTGGAGACTCAAATTGGGCAAATTGTAAAAATGCTCTCCGATCGACAACAAGGAGCGCTTCCGGGCAATACGGAGCCCAACCCAAGGGAGCAAGCCAAAGCCATCACTTTACGGAGCGGGAAGGAGGTAACCACTTCTACAATTCCGGTTGAAACTTCTCCAATTCCGGTTGATACGGAGGCAACAATTTCTTCATCTTCTCCTCCGATTAAGCCTTCTAGTTATATTGAACCAAAACCTTATCAACCATCTCTTACCAATCCGTCTAGAATGCAAAAAGACCGGATAGATGAGCATCACGGTAAATTTTTAGATATGTTTAAACAAATCCAAATAAATTTACCGTTATGCGAAGTGATAGCACAAACGCCGAAATATGCTAAGTACCTCAAGGATCTTTTATCAAATAAAAAAAAACTTGAGGATATCTGCATGGTTCAATTGAACACGGAGTGCTCGGCGGTTTTACTTAATAAATTGCCTAAGAAATTATCTGATCTGGGTAGTTTCTCTATACCTTGTTCATTTGGCGATTTATTGGTAAAACGTGCGTTTGCTGATTTAGGTGCCTCAATAAATTTAATGCCTTATTTTTTAGTTAAGAAATTGGGTTTAGGAGGACCTAAACCCACAAAAATGAGCATTCAATTGGCAGATCGGTCTATAAGATATCTGATGGGTATTATTGAGGATGTGCTTGTCAAAGTTGACAAATTTATCTTTCCGGTAGATTTTGTCATCTCTGACATCGAAGAGGACACCGAGGTACCACTCATTCTCGGTCGTCCATTTCTTGCCACCTCGCGTGCAGTTATAGACGTTAGTAACGGAAAACTTCTCCTTAGAGTCGGAGATGAAGAAGTTACCTTTACTATTGACACGTCTATGAAAAATTCGCTCTCCAATGACGACTCATGTTACTATTTAGAGACGTCTCCCGAAGAAGACTTCATTCCTTTTTCTGAACATTCTTTATCTTCTATTGATCATAACGCATATTTTGAAGATTTAGATTTAATTACTTATGAAAATAGAGATAAGGATTCGATCACTCGCACACCTACTTTTGAAATTTTGGAAATTGGTAGTGATCGTTTGAAAACTTCTTATGATGAACCTCCCTCACTTGAACTAAAACAATTGCCTGATCATTTAGAATATTTATTTTTAGCGTAGGATTCTAAACTTCCTGTTATTGTGTCGGCCTACTTGACCGATGATGAAAATTTTAAATTATCAAATATTTTAAAACGTCATTGCCGCGCAATTGCGTGGAAGATCACGGATTTGAGGTGAATTAATCCCTCCTTTTGCACCCATAAAATTTTATTCGAAGAACACGCTCAAAAAACTATTCAACCTCAACGCCGGCTAAATCCTAATATGAAGGAGGTAGTCAAGGCCGAGGTGATTAAATTATTAGATGCAGGTATCATCTATCCGATTTCGGATAGCTCTTGGGTAAGCCCGGTGCAAGTGGTGCCCAAGAAAGGAGGATTAACGGTAGTTCCTAATGATAAAAATGAATTAATTCCTACTCGAACCGTTACCGGATGGCGGGTTTGCATCGACTACCGTAAATTAAATGATGCAACCCGAAAGGATCATTTTCCTTTGCCATTCATTGACCAAATCCTTGAACGGTTATCCGGGCACTCGTTTTATTGTTTTCTTGATGGTCTCTCGGGATATTTCCAAATCCCAATCGCGCCCGAAGACCAAGAGAAAAAAACCTTCACTTGTCCATTTGGCACCTTCGCCTATTGAAGGATGCCTTTTGGTTTATGCAATGCGCCGGCAACCTTCCAAAGGTGTATGCTCGCGATCTTTGATGAACTAGTGGAGGATATCATGGAGGCCTTCATGGACGATTTCTCCGTCTTTGGAGACTCTTTTGATTTATGTTTAGCAAATCTTTCCCGTGTACTCCAAAGATGTGAGAACACGAACCTAGTCTTGAACTGGGAAAAGTGCCATTTTATGGTGCGGGAAGGTTTGGTCTTAGGCCATAAAATTTCTAGCAAGGGTATAGAGGTAGATAAAGCAAAAATCAAAATTATAGAAAAATTACCTCCACCCTCAAATGTTAAGGCCATTCGTAGTTTTTTGGGGCACGCCGGTTTCTATCGCCGGTTTATTAAAGATTTTTCTAAAATCACTAAGCCCCTTACACATTTATTAGAAAAAGATGCGCCGTTTATTTTTGATGAAGATTGTTTGCGCGCTTTTTCTCTTATTAAAGAAAAATTGATAAACGCACCAATCGTGATAGCTCCCAATTGGGAACTTCCTTTTGAAATTATGTGCGATGCTAGTAGTTTTGCCGTTGGTGCGGTCTTAGGACAACGCATCAATAAAAATTTTCATCTGATATATTATGCGAGCAAAACACTAACCACCGCACAAGAAAATTATACAACCACCGAAAAAGAACTTCTTGCCGTAATTTTTGCCTTTGATAAATTTCGTTCATACCTTACTTTATCCAAAGTTATTGTTTTTACCGATCATTCGGCCTTGCGTTATCTACTAACCAAAACAGATGTAAAGCCTCGATTGATTAAGTGGGTATTGCTTCTCCAAGAATTTGACTTGGAGATTCGGGATAAAAGAGGAGCGGAAAATCTTGCGGCGGATCATCTTTCTCGGTTGGAGAACCCCAATTTAGAGGACCTCAAAGAGGAAGACATCGATGATACATTTCCTGAGGAGCGCCTCCTCGCTATGCATAAGGTAATCACTCTCCCCACTCCTTGGTTCGCCGATTTTGCAAACTTTCTTGTTGCAAGATTCCTCCTGAATGGTTTTTCTTATCAAGAAAAGAAGAAATTCTTTTCAGATTTGAAAAATTATTTTTGGGAGGATCCATTTCTCTTCCGAGTATGCGCGGACCAAGTAGTGCGGAGGTGTGTTTCTCATGAGGAGGGCGCAGAAATTTTAAAACATTGTCACGAGGGACCCGCCGGTGGACATTTTAAAGCTAATCGGACGGCTCAGAAAGTACTTGAAGCAGGATTCTATTGGCCGAGCATCTTCAAGGACGCTCACGCACATGTAAGTCATTGTGAATAATGCCAACGCTCAGGTAATATTTCCCTCCGAGATGAAATGCCCTTAAATTTATTGTTAGAAATTGAAGTTTTTGATTTATGGGGTATCGACTTTGTCGGCCCGCTACCAACTTCCTTTGGAAATAAATATATTCTGGTAGCAGTTGACTACGTGTCACGGTGGGCGGAAGTGCAAGCTCTCCCCACCAATGACGCCCGAGTCGTGACCCGATTTCTTAAACAACTATTTTCACGATTTGGAGCACCGCGGGCAATAGTTAGTGATAGGGGCACCCACTTTTGTAACACATAATTTGCTAAAGTATTATCTAAATACGGCGTTACACATTGGCTAGCCACCCCCAATCACCCTAAAACTAGTGGTCAGGTAGAAGTAGTTAAGCGAGAAATTAAACGTATACTAGAAAAAACGGTTTCTACTAATAGAAAAGATTGGTCGATCAAGCTTGATGACGCTCAATGGGCTCATCGGACCGCGTACAAGACCGCTATCGGTTGTACGCCGTATCAATTGGTCTATGGGAAAGCATGCCACTTACCGGTTGAACTTGAACATCGTGCCTTTTGGGCACTTAAATTTTTAAATCTTGATGAAAATTTGTCCTCCGAGCTCCGTAAATTCCAACTTAACGAGCTCGATGATTGTTGCTCCCTCGCTTAAGAGAGTAATAAACTCTATAAGGAGCACACCAAATTTTATCATGATAAGAAAATTAAGCACCCAAAGGACTTTAAACCGGGAGACCAAGTACTTTTATATAACTCGCGCTTACGCTTATTTCCGGGTAAACTTAAGTCCCATTGGTCCGACCCCTTTGTCGTAAAGGAGGTTTGGCCTTACGGGACGGTTCTTATTTCACACCCGTAAAAAGGCAACTTTAAAGTGAATGGGCACCGGCTAAAATTATTTTTTGCCGGTGATAATATTAACGAAAAATTAGACAACATAATGTTGTTAAACCCATAATAAGCCCGCGCCACTATGGTCGAGCTCACCGACCATAAACAAAGCGCTCGTGGGAGGCACCCCGCGATTATTTTTTCTTTTTATTATTTTCTAATTTTCTTTTTAAGTTTATTTTGACAGGCTTGAAGGACATCGCTGCATGACGATCGGGTGGAGACGAACGTCAAACCTTCGTATTTCTTCAAGTAGGTAAATTTTAATTAATTTTTATTAGGCTCTTTAACATAATGATGATATAAAAAAAATAATAATAATAAAAAAAATATTTATTTAAAAAAAAACAAAAGAAAAAAAAAATTTCTCGTACACGCGTCCGTCACGCCCGTGATCCATAGGTCACGGGCGTGTCCCGGGCGTGTTTTGCCAAGACTGCGGGAGGTTCCTCCTCCCTTGGTTTTCTGCCCGTCATCCGGATATGACACGGGCGTATCATTTATTGTCACGGGCGTGTCGAGCCCGTGTCGCGAGTATCCGAGGCGTTGACCAGTCACGCCTCAGATTCCTTCTTAACGAGTCAGATTTGACTGACACGCCCAGAGTCACGGGCGTGACTCTGAGGCATGACCCTCGAATCCGAGGCAGTCCGCCTCAGATTCCTTTCTGCTTTGACCTGGGCTTATCACGCCCCCTGTCACGGGCGTGACAGGGGGGTGTGACCAACCCGAAAACCATATAAATAGGAAGTTTTCTCCTTCTTTTCTCTCCACACCCTCCAGCCTTCACACTTTCTATTCTCTTATCCCTTTGGCCGAAATTTCCTCCACATTTCTCACCATACCTCGCCACCACGCTCGCTCCTCCGCATCTTCCTCCGAGCACCCCGAGGATCCTACCTCGGCGGAGGCCATGCTCCTTTTCGAGAACGCAACCCAACAAGATCGGAGCGAACGATTGCGCGCCAAACCGTTTGGCATTTTCCGCATTTTGGACTGGGCCATCCTTGCCACATTCGGAGCGGCGAAGCAAGTTCAGGGATTTCTTTTCACCGCGGGATGGGCTCTCCTCTTCTCCATTTCTGAGCTTGCTTTCCTCGAGCTCACCATTGAGTTCTTGGCCTCATTTGAGTTCCGTTGGGCGGCGCAAGATGATTTCATCACCTTTTGCATGGGCGGGATGATGCACCAGCTCACCATCCGCCAACTCAACGTCGCCATGGGCTTTTGCTCGGAGGCCTTTTCCACTTCCCCCGCTTACCCCGACCTAAAAACTGATTTCCCTCCCGACTTCAGTCTCCCCACTTTTTGGTCGGAAATTAGTAATGACGTCGCCCCCTACACTCTAAAGAAATCTAAGGGTAGCCACCACATCTCACCCGCTTTGCGCATTCTACACAACCTTCTCACTTTCACTCTTTCCGGACGCGGCGATAGCCACGGCGTGGTCCCACTCAACCTTGGTTACATGCTCGCCATTTTCTTTCGACACCAGGCCGAAAATGTGAGATTGGGAGCGGTGCACGGCGGGAATTTCATCACTTTCCTCGCCAAGCAGACCGACGTGTGGGCTGCTCTTCCGCGGCTCACTTGTATGCAAACGTCGCAACCTCTTCAGTTCCCGACCCTTCAGGCGCTTGGTTTAGCTCTCCGACGAGAGGGCGAGTTTGAGGCTATTCCCCCGTTAGTTGGTGGAGGAGCTCTTGATCTTGATCATGGTGCCGGTCCCAGCGGTACTCCTCATTCCCCCCAGATTCCGCCACCACCGCTGCACTCTACTCCTCATTTCTTTGGATCTGTAGAGGGTCACCTCTTTGTATCTGTATCTTTTATTTTTATGTAGTTATTTTTCTTATGATAAAACAATATTCCCAAAAAAAAATCTATAAAATATTATGTTTTGCTTTCATCATCTTGTACAGGTCTCTTTTGATGCTGCCTTGCATTTTCAGGGAAGTCTCCTCTCTTCTCTTTTCTTCTTTATTTTTACATTGGGGACAATGTATTGCTTAAGTATGGGGGATGGATATTTCTCAAGCAAAACATATAAAAATTTTCCAAAAAAATTTATTAAAACAAAAACCACAAAAAAAAAATTTTAAAACAAATTTAAAACTCAAAAAAAAATTTTATTTCGTCTTAAAATTTTGTTTTTCCAAAAATAAAAAAAAAACGAAAAAAATTAGAAAATCAAAAATTAAATTAGAGAAGTCTTTATTTCTATATTTATTCACATGCAAAATTTCTAGTAATTCAACTTGTTTATTGTGTTTAGAGAATTTTAATGTTTTAATTGAATGTTGAATTTTGGAGTAGAACTGTTGGTCATGCTGTGTTTCTAGTTAAATGCACATGTAAGTAGAATTTAAGTAGAATTAAATATTCAGCATACAATTAAAAGTTTTGTTTTTCTAAATGCGTAGAAACAACTTATTTTACTTTAATTTTGAAAACCGGTAAAACTCTAAAATAATTTAGGTGAGTAAGTAGAAGTTTGCTAGAGAGATATTTCGCGGACCAAGAGAGAGTTATTCTTTTTCGATGTCTAGAACTTGCCCTCTAACTATTCTCAAGACTTTGCATAAGTTAGACTCATTAGCATAAATATGATTTAGGCATTTCTTTTGGCCAGTTTGAGCTTTTGTACCCATACCTAAAAATTTTATCTTTGCTTAGCCAATTTGAGCCTATTACCTTTTCCTTTTGTTTTAGCTCCACCAAATGTTTACCAAAGCCTAAAAACCATCCTAATTACACACCTAAACCCGAGTTTGAAAGAACAAATATAGAGATGTTTTGGGAGTGATTAGAAGCCACTTTATTTCGGTGGTTATTAAAAATTGAAAAAAGAGTTGATTTATTTTTCCTCCTCTCAAAAAGATAAAAAAACTTAAAAAAAACATATGAAAAAAAGAGAAGAAATTGAAAAAAAAAACTTCAACATGATGAAAAAAAAACAAAGGAATTTAATAATTGGCTACGTTCTTTAAAGCCATGACAATTTAATTTTGTGCAAGCTCTCTTTAGGTTTGAGTGTGTCTAGCCATCATTTTTTATCTTTGATTTTCCTCACCGAAAACCTAAGCCTACATTTCAACCGAGTTAAGTCCTATTAATTTGCGTTTATGAGTTAGACTAGTGCCGTGGCGAGAGTGTGAAAGGGCAAGCCTATGGCCATCGACATTGATGGATTTCTTTGGAGGGTATCATAATCTTTGTTTGTGCAATGTTATCTTAGTACGCACGGTACACTCTCCCTAAAGATAATTTTAAGATTTACCGGATTTTCATCTTAAAAGTAAAAATAATAGTGAAAACGCATTTTGAGAAAAATGAAAACCTAATTTGTATACTGAGTAAGTCTTTCTACAAAAATAGCTACAAGCATAGGTATAAGACTTCGCATTTTACTCCTTAGGTTCAATTTTCTTTTCTAGCATTTAAAATTTTTCTACTCCCTATAGGAAGTTGTTTGCTCGGGACTAGCAAACAGATAGGTATGGGGGAATTTGATAACTCTAATTATTTCTATTTTTATCATGCTATTTTCTAATTAATAGTTAGATATTTTATATCGATTTAATAAAATTAAGTTTGTTTTAACGTGTTTTTATATTTTATATCTTTTTGTTCTAATAAATTTATTTTTACTCTTGCAGGGTTGATCTACAGGTTATTTGTAACAGAACAGGGATTTTCCTGTTTTCTGCCTAGACACGCCCGGTGACACGCCCTCCATGGGCGTGACCTAGGGCGTGATAGCCGCGATCGAAGCACGCCACTGAAGATCGTCGAACTGCGGTCGAAGATCATAGAACGACCAAGACACGCCCGTGTCGAAATATAACACGCCCGTGTACCAATTATATGGGGCGTGACAGCCTGCGGAAGACCAGCTGACCGTGCCACATCGGATTAAGATGACACGCCATGGTCACGGGCGTGAACAAGGGCGTGTCACGGGCGTTTCCAGCTAATTTATTACGCCGTTCCCGCCGTTCCTGCCAGATTGACGTTTCAGCCTTGTCACGCCCCATGTCACGGGCGTGACCAGGGGCGTGACGCCTACATCAACTGCACTTTATTCCCGCCATTTTCAGCATCCCGCCGTTTTCCAGAAACAGACTTGACACGCCCTAGGTCACGGGCGTGACCTAGGTGCGTGACCCATCAGTTAACAATTTTGGCGGTTTCTCCATCAACGTTCCTGGGGTTTCAAGACGACGATTCCGAGCCTGACACGGCCTAGGTCACGGGCGTGACGTAGGGCGTGACCAAACAGAAATTTTTTCTAGAAATTCCAAACAGCTTCAGATGCTCAGGGGTCGAATTTTGGGAGTTGTACTTTTCTACTTTGCTGTTTTATTCTCTGTAATTTTCATTTCCTAGCCTAGATTACCATTGTTGTAACTTTAATTTTAGTTATTTCCATTTCAATCATGTCTTTTCCTACTTTATTTTGTATTTCCCCAATCATGATGAGTAGCTAATCTTCTTTTAGCACTTGATCAGGATGAACCTTAGAATAAAATAGATCTTTCTCCTTCTTATTAAATGTCTTGTTCTTAATTGTTCTCGCTACGATTTATCTTTGATTTTTATTTCATCGAATTAATATTACACGGATATGATCTTCGATCTAAGATCTGTATCATAAATGACCGAGAGGTGGCGGATACGAGGAGATCACTCAAAGATAAAAGGAGTTGACTGCACTCCTCGAGAGAGGACGACGTAAATCTTCCCGATTGGAGTCAAATCCAATAGTGGGGTTCACCGCATAAAGCAAGCTTAGGGGTTTCGACTGGCCGAGAGGTCTTAATCGATCAACCTAAGGTTAGTTAGAAGCATGAGCTCGAGAGAGACGCTTCTACACTTTAGGAACCTCCACGGTCGAGTGAGTATAATTAAGAACTCGCATTACATTATTTTCAAGAAGATTTATTTTAGTCCAAGGGGATTCTAGATCAAGTGCTAGTTTTCTCAATATCGGATTTCTCTTTAGCATCAACTTTAGTTTTATTAATTAGCATAATCAAACCAAGTTTTCTGTCGATAAGATAATAGCTTTCCTTGTGAGTACAAGTGCTCAACAGGCCCCGATTCGCAATACGACACTTCCTACACTGCATTTCGATAGGTACGCTTGCCTATTCGGGATTCTAGTTTGGTTGTAATTTAACTTCTAGAAAATCACCATCAATTATCCCAACTGATTCATCCTTCCTAATCGGAATGAATCTGGCCACCTTCGTTAGCCGGTCGATGATGACCCAAATCAAATAATTTCCCGTCCGTGATCGGGGGAGGCCATGAATGAAATCCATCGTGATGTCCTCAAATTTCCACTCCGGCATCGGGAGTGGCTGTAGTAATCCTGCAGGGTTTCTGCACTCCACCTTCACTAGCTGGCATGCCTCGCAGTGAGTCACGAAGTATGTAATATCCTTCTTAATCCCCGACCAGAAAATCATCTTCTTCAAGTCTGCCGTCATCTTGGTGATCCCTGGGTGTATAAAATATCAACTATAATGCGCTTCTGCCTTAATGTCTTCCCGAATCTGACCTCCTGTGGGTATATAGACCCTCCCTTTGAAATATAGCAATCCGTCTCTCAGTGAATAATCTCCCGTCGAACCCTCCTCCAAGGCTTACAATACCGGCTCTGCCCATGCATCTGTCTTCTTTCCATCCCGGATGCGGTCCCGAATATCATCTATGGCAACCATCGATGCTAGATACTCTATATACAGCTCTGGATCATTCTCGGATACTAGGGATATCTGCATATCTCTGAAGGACCGGACTAGCTCCATGGATAACAGTTGCTGTCCATTCCATGAGGTATCTCCTCTCCGGCTCAAACCATCTTCCACCACGTTTGACTTCCCGGGATGGTAGTACATGGTGTATTAGTAATCCGACAGGAACTCCACCCAATGTCTCTGTCTGATGTTGAGTTCCTTCTGTGTGTCCACGTATTTCAAGTTCCTGTGATATGTGAAGATGTCATAGTGAACGCCGTAGAGATGGTGTTGCCAAATCTTCAGAGAAAAAATCACTGCACCCATCTCCAGATCGTGCACTGGATTGTTCTTCTCATGAATCTTTAGCTGTCGGGAGGCATAGGCTATTACATTCCCGTTCTGCATAGGAATGACACCCATCCCCTGGTAGGAGGCGTCCGTGTACACCTGGAATCCCTCCCTTCCTGACGGGAGAGTGAGAATGGGAGCCGAGGTAAGCCGACCTTTCAACTCCACAAAGGCCGCCTCGCACTATGGCGTCCAAAGAAAAGGGGATTCCTCTTTCGTTAGGGAAGTAAGAGGGAGCGCAATTCGGGAGAATCTTTTGACGAAAATCGGGTAATATCCGACAAGTCCCAGGAAGCTCCGTACATCCGTGGCTGTCTTCAACGGTGGCCAGTCCCGCACTGCCTGAATCTTGGACGGATCTACGACGAACCCAGCACCGTTGGTGATATAACCTAAGAAGGCCATCTCCTTTAGCCAAAACTTGCATTTGCTGAACTTCGCATACAACTGGTGTTTCCGTAGCCTCTCTAGAGTCAAAGTAAGGTGTCGTGTATGCTCCTCCTCTGTCCTTGGGTAGATGAGGATGTCATAAATAAATACTATGACAAATACATCCAAATACTCCTCGAATACCTCGTTCATGAGGCTTGTAAATGCTGACGACGCCTTTGTGAGTCCGAAGGGCATCACTGTAAACTCAAACAGTCCGTACCTACTACTGAAGGCGGTCTTCGGAATATCCTCTTCTCAAATTCGTAGCTGGTAATAATCTGACCTCAAGTCAAGTTTCGAGAAGAAATGCGATCCTTCTAGTTGATCGAACAACTCATCAATCCGTGGCAGTGGGTATGTATTCTGGAGCGTCAGTCTGTTCAGCGCTCGATAATCAATACATAAGCGGAGACTTCCGTCCTTATTCTTGACAAATAGCACCGGGGCTCCCGATGGTGAAGAGCTTTGCTGGACAAACCCTGCCTCTTCTAGTTCCTACAGCTGACATTGGAAATCTATCTTCTCTTTCGGGGCCATCTTGTAAAGGGCCCTAGATGCCGGCTTGGCCCCCGGCACAAGCTGTTTCTTAAAATCCTGCTCCCGGTGTGGAGATAGACCTGACAGCTTCTCTGGAAAAATGTCGGCAAAATCTCGTTCTACTGGAATGTCCGTCACAGATTCCTTGACCTCTGCTATCTCAAATAGAACCTGATAAACCTCCACCCCCTATAGGTGGGCCTTTACAGCCTGAACTGATGATAAGAGAATACGGGAGGCAAGTCTTATACCTTCGATAACGATAAAAGAGTCCCCGTGCCTCACGGTGATCCTCTTTGCTTGGCAATCAATCTGGGCATGGTTCCAATGCAGCCATGCAATGCCTAGGATCAGGTCATAGTCCGTCAACTTCAAAAGCGTCGTTGGAGCCTCAAATTCCTTTCCACTAATTTCTGCCTCCATATTACAGTGGTCCGAGGTAAGGAGTTAAGATCCCTCAGGTAGTCGCACCCTCATCCTTGAGCCCGTGAATCACTTCACGCCTTCTAGTCCTTCTACGAACGTCTCCGAAACAATGGAGTGAGTAGCTCTAGTATCGAAAAGCGTGCGGGAAGGCTTGCCGCTGATGAAGATAATACCTGGGGTGATTAGATGTCTTAGGGTTCTATAATAAGTTTTCTTTTCTTGTTAATCTATCTAGTACGGTTCTAAAGTTTAACAACTGATAGGGAAATTCTATGAAAATAACGAAACATTACAGCGTACCTGCTATGACCTGCTCTGGATTCCGAGGCTGTGCCAGGTCTAAAGCATATACCTGCTCTCTTCCTTGTCTACGAACACTACCCTGGTATCCTCTTCCTCGGCCATGACCTTGGCCTCCAAAATACTGCGCTGGCTGGGTAGTCGGTGGTGCTGGTGGGGGTGCCCCCCTCATGGGGCAATTTCTGCAGATATGACCAACCTGATGGTAGTGGAAGCACTCTGGCGGGGGATATGCCATTACCTCGAGTCTCTGTCCCTATCATGCCTGAAGAGGTGGTGGAGCCACCACCACTGGCTCCCTTATCTCCTATCTTTCCTCACGACGAGGCTGGTCCTCGACCCTCCTCCCGTCCGTGACACGGGCTTGTCTCTGATCGTTCCTTGCTCCTAGACCTTGATCCTCCGTTGGCCGTTTCTGGCCCCGAAGTGCTTGCCAATCAGCCTCTATCCTTTTAGCCATCTCTAGTATCCGGGAAATGGGCCCATCGGATACAAACATCAGTGCATCCCTCAGCTCCTCTCGGAGGCCCTTGTAGAATCTCTTGAAATATCCCTCAGCTCCTCTCGGGACCGGGGGAGGTGGTGCATCGTTCGGAGTCTGTTGGACTCCGCCATGTAGTGTAGGCTGTGCTGGAGGCTGCATATCAAAAACCATTTGTGCCAGGTCCAGTCCTTTTATGAACATCTCCGACATAAAGGAGTGAGTAGCTCTAGTATCTAAAAGCGTGCGAGCAGGCTTGCCGCTGATGAAGACTATACCTGGGGTGATTAGATATCTTAGGGTTCTATAATGAGTTTTCTTTTTTTGTTAATCTATCTAGTGCGGTTCTAAAGTTTAATAACTGAGTGGGAAATTCTATGAAAATAACGAAACATTGCAGCGTACCTGCTATGACCAGCTCTGGATTCCGAGGCTGTGCCAGGTCCAAAGCATATACCTGCTCTCTTCCTTGTCTATGATCCCCACCCTGGTATCCTCGTCCTCGGCCACGACCTTGGCCTCCAAAATACTGCGCTGGCTAGGCAGCTGGTGGTGCTGGTTGGGGTGCCCCCCTCATGGGGCAATTTCTATGGATGTGACTAACTTGATGGCATTGGAAGCACTCTGGTGGTGGATATGCAATTCCGCTGGGTCTCTGTCCCTCCCGTGCCTGAAGAGGTGGTGGAGCCACAACCACTTGCTCCCTTGTCTCCTGTCTTTCCTTTCGACGAGGCTGGTCCTCAACCCTCCTCCCGTCCGTGATACGGGCTCATCTCTGATCGTTCCTTGCTCCTAGACCTTGATCCTTCATTGGTCGTTTTCGGCCCCGAGTAGCTTGCCAATCAGCCTCTATCCTTTTAGCCATCTTTAGTATCCGGGAAATGGGCCCATTGGATACAAATAGCAGTGCATCCCTCAGCTCCTCTCGGAGGCCCTTGTAGAATCTCTTGATATATCCAGCCTCGTCTAACTGATATGAGTCCGCAAACCGGGCTAGGTGGTTTAACTCTCGGTGGTACTCCACAACCGTCCTGGTGCCCTGCTTCAGCTATAAAAACTTGTCCTCCAGCTCTTCCTTAGCCAACTGTTGAACAAAATGCTCCAGTAACGTGGCCCTGAACTCCTCCCATGTAATCTCTGTAATCTCCATATCCACTAAGGTCATGTCCAGTGACATCTTTCACCATCTCTTGGCGTTAGACTCCAAGCAAGAGACCATAAATGACACTCTCTCCTCCCAAGGGCACCGTATCCCTATCAACATTTCATACATAATGTCCATCCATACTTCTGTCCGGATAGCTGACTCTGTCCCTATGTAGGATGGGGGTGAGAGTCCTCAGAAGATGCTCAGCCAGTTGGCCCCCGGGTTTTGCTGTGGAGCCGAAACTTGCTTAGCCCTGAAAGCCTCCAGAATGGCTGTCAGAGTCTTCCCCATCTCCGACTGTTGGAAAGGAGTTGGACTGGGCGAGGTGGTGCATCGTTTGGAGTCTGCTTGACTCCACCCTATGGTGTAGGCTGTGTTAGAGGCTGCATATCAAAAACCATTTGTAAGCAATTGACTCAAGCCTAATTGACGGTGGACAATTACATGTGATCAACACATTGGCATACCACGCTTCCGCTGCTTAGATTGTCCCCAAACTAATCTCGAGCGGGGGTGACCCAGGGTTAGTGGACTCCTACTCTTCTGATCGAGGTTTCCTCTGATACCACTTGTAAGACTCCATTTTTTTCCTTTTTATACACCGGGGTCTTAGGCCCAGAACCGCCGCTTTGCGGTGACACCTTCACGCTTTTAAGGGTCATCACCACAAAACGACGATTCTGCCGGCCAATTCGATCACAGAAAGATAGCACAATAAATTAAAAGCAAGTCCACAAAAATCACATATATAAAAAAAAAGTCTCCACGAAGGGAGTGTCCACAAAATAATATAAAAGGTACTGAAAGTAAGGGCTTATGCCTGATACATCATAATCCTCACTACAGGTCACTCATGCGGAAGAAAACTATAACATCTACTATAAGTCTGGACTCACAGTCCCAGCTGGCTAAACTCCTGAGCTAGACTGCCCTATCTCCACATGGGCTGACCTCCAGGCCTGCTCCTCCATGCTGGGCTCCACGATCCCCTAAATGATGTGGTCTGAAAACCGTTAGTCATAAAGAATAAGCCCTATCATCCCCTACCCCTTCCCCCATTCCTCCTAAGTACCGAGCAGAGAGGAAGAAAGGGAAGGACATGAAGGTGGAGAATAAATCAAAAGCAGGTGACAGCGGACCTATGCTAGCAATTTATAGCAAATATGACAGAAACAAAAAGTAAGAAATGTAACATTAACTTATGTGCGGAAGCACCTAGGTCAAGGGATCTTCGGCAAGGCTCCCATTATATAAAAAGTCCCATACCAATTTATACGTTTGGGTGTCGGTTATCAAACAGTAGTATATTTATATATCAAAAATGACCTTAATTTATAAACTTGCCCACACAAGCTTTTAGACCAAGGGGTCATTTTGCAAGGCCTATTGTATAAGCGTCCCATTCCACTTATACATTAGATGTCAGGGGTTAAATGAATCGATTATTCCATGACATGCTAGTGGGTATGGTGAATCATGCAAGTGCAATACACACACCCGACTCTGTGCACACAGTCCTTTAGTCCCCCCTTTCAGAGCCATTACCTCCCATGATACCTCCGTAGTGGCTGACGGAAGCGGTGGGTTGGGCCTCTCCCTCCTCTAAACTAGTAAAGCACTACCAGTCAGACCTATCATATGCCTCAACGCTTGGTGCATGAAGCGGACTCCTACGTACTCTTGCCGGCTGGCTCACCGGACTTCTGTTGGCGAAGTGCTAACAACACTTGCCGAGTCAGCGTATTGGCGTCGGTGCATTGACCCTCCAATACCGAAGACCCACCACCTTTATTTTTTCCTGACTATGCACATGCAATATTTATCGTATCAAACAAATCGGGTCGAAGCTCCCCGGACCATTCCGTCCGTCTCTTAACCAATCGAGCCGAAGCTCCCCGGACCATTCTGTCCATCTCTTAACCAACCGAGCCGAAGCATCAAACAATTTTCCTGTTCTAATAGTGTTTGTGAAATGTGCAACCCTAATTTCTAAGTTACTCTTTTCAGTTTGTTAATACAGTTTACGTTAACCCAAGACTGCCCCCGGTATACGTCGTGAAGGGCTCTCAAAGGGCACTAGGAACTGTGATTGTAGCTGAAGCCCATCGTTCCCTTTCGCAAGGAACTTATTGTTATTGGTTGATTCCGTTAACCCATTCCCTTCTCATATTACAGTGGGCTAATCCTAGGGTGCTTTTGACTCTTCCTCTCCTCGGGGAAGACGATCTTTCGTCGAACCCGATCACCTCTAGAATCTAGACAAACCATTTCTCACTACTCTTCCTATCCCTCTATAGTGAAATCATCCACATCAGTCCACCCAGCTAAAATGACTAACTCCAACAACTATCTCAGATCATGTCCTATTGCAATTTAATAATTTGCTATATGCAGACCAACCTAGGCTATATGTCGAACCGAATAGGAGATAATCTAGATAATTATCCAAATAACCTAAATTATTTACTGGAGACTTATCATGACTCAAATAGAAGAAATCCAGAAAATTGTAATTTTCCTAATTTATCTGGCATTTAATAAATTTTCCTTGAAGCCTCCAATGGCTACCAATTGAACATGAAGTGCACTTTTCAGGTATGTATAAAGCTTCATAAAATAATGATAAGTTCTAAACAACAATTTAACAGTAAAGCCAAGATATAACAATTTTTTTCCAATATTTTAAAGACTCTAATTTAATTTTAATAATAAATCCTATCTCCTTTCATTAATGAAGTAAGTGTAGTAGATAATCATCCAAAAATTCTTAATTAATCTTCTAGAGCAGATACTATCCTAAAAACATCAATGGCTAAATTTCATAATTTTTCAAGGGGGATTGAGCGTTATAATAAATAATTACCAAAATCTCAAAAAGCTATATTTGTGATGCAAGTATTGTAAATATTCATCTAAAAATCATGAATAAAATTATACAACTAGATATTGATCTGAAAGCATCATTGGCCAGGTTTCATAATTTTACAGTAGGTAATTTGCTCTAAATGATTTATTGACCATAATTGCCCTTTTAGAACTTGTGAAGGAAGTACTAGATATAATCAACTAAAATTTGTAAAAAAATTCAGGGATATTCATTTAGACCTAAAGCATATTCTGACCAAGTTTCATCAGATTCAAATGAATAGGGTAATCAAAATAATTAAAACACCAGTTTGGGCAAATTGATACCTAACAAATAAAGTACTTGAAGTATAATCCATAAAATTCTAATAAAATAACTAAGGGTTCTACCTAGTCTACAACTTACTCCACCCAAGTTTCATAACTTTTAACTAAGGTTTAGTAGCAGTGTTTTTATAATTGAGCATCTACCCTAAAACTAGGGTTAGGGTTTTGAGGTGTTTACCTACCTCCAAATCCTCTATGATTTCTACTAGAGAACTTAGGATACACTATCTTCAACTCTACTAAGTTACAAGTAAACACAAGGGCATTTGCCCCTATGCCCTTCACAACACTCAAAAACCCTTCCTTAGGGTTTGAGTTTGAACCCTAGGGTAAATCAACCCTAAATCACACCATTTTCGTTAAGAGGGTGACATTGTCCATGCCAAGTAAGTTTCCAAAATTTAAGCCTCTATTGAGGAGATTTGACAACTCAAAACCCCAAGGGGGTGTTTGGACCTTAATAACCCCATAAGGGTCAACCTAGGGTTGGATAAAAAACCTATTCAAAATATCTCCAAATGAGATGAAATTTTTACCAGAGTCTAAAATGCCCTCTAAGACTACATACCCAAATTTGGGGGGATTTTGAGGTGTTTATGATACCTAATAAATTTATACATGGTTTGTTAAATTTTTCCAAAAACTATAGAAAAATATTCTCCAAAAATTCCCATTTTTGGACAGACCCTAGGTATAGCTAAGGTAGACATGCTTACCAAATTTTAGCTCATTTGGACAAGGGATGAAAGGTGGGAATCCATTTGAATCTCAGGATAGCCCTAGGTGTAGGTCCCACCAAAATGGGTGCTGTGGTAAAACCACCTACCCAATCGAGTTGAAATAAATTTTAGAATAATCTAGACTCGAAGGGCTACCACTTCTGTGACTGGCTGATTTTCCTAAAATTGCTTCTAAGTGCACCATTTAATAGCATCAAAATAAGCTTGATAAAAGTGATTAATTACTATATATTATCCATAAATATATATATCAGATTTAATATATGGCACTGTTAATCTTCTCAAAAACCCGAAACCAGCAACCTATTAAAATGCATAAAACCTGTAGCTTTGCATGAGCCACCCCTGGCCATTTGGCCACCTCCCTGGCCAGCCAACGCCACCACTACCTCCGTCGAGGTGGTGGCTATCGGTCAGCAGTTGTTTGGCCGCTGGAGGTGGTGGTTTCTGGCGAACCCGACCACCATGAATTTCGGAAAATCCGATGAAAATGCTCACTCATTCCAGCTCTATTCAGCCTGATTTCTCTCCTATTTGATTTCTAATATATATCCATAGAAGAAAGAGTAGAGGAGGACCTTATTCGCGGTTTTGAGTCGAGCTGATCGTCGGGATGCCATTTACGCGGTGGTGGCGTCGCCGGAATTCCTCAACAGCAAGGTAATAAGCTCTAACTTTGTTGTGCAAGGGTGAAAACTTCCTCTCTAAGTCTAGGGAGCCTTTTTAAGGGAGAAACAATGCTGCGGGTGGGGGTAGGATGTAACGGCCATTAAAGCTCCATTTATGAGTTTTTGGCCATGGCTTGAAGGGAGAGGAAACGGCTCAAGACAGCTAAGAGAAGGCTGAAAACTCCTCCTCTCCCCGAGAGGGGTTTAATCCAGTCATTTCAAGGGGAGAGGATGGAGCCGAGCTTTAAAAGCCATTAGTGGCCATGAAAATCGACGCTCGGCCATGGTTGGAAGGAAGAGGAAATGACTGTCACGTGGCACAGCCGGTCAATATTACAAAATAAGGCTTAATTAAGTCTTAATAAGAGAAACGACCCAATAACACATTATAGCCCACTTCCTAGACCGGCCCGGTTCAACTGAACCATCAGCCAAGCTAAAAAAAATTCTAAATAAAATGGCGTTGAGTGAGCTCTGCTCACTCAACGCCATCCAGCCTACTTAACATGGCGTTGAGTGTAGTCTGTGCACTCAACGCCATCTAGCTTATGGCGTTGAGTGAGCACTTCTCACTCAACGCCATCCATCCTACTTAAGATGGCATTGAGTGCAGTCTATGCACTCAACAACGTCTAGCTTATGGCATTGAGTGAGCTAAGCTCACTCAACGCCATCCAGACTATGGCGTTGAGTTAGCTCAGCTCACTTAACGCCATTCCAGACCTCAGCAGACAGCGTTGAGTGCAGTCCGTGCACTCAATGCTGTTTAGTTTATGGTATTGAGTGAGCTAAGCTCACTCAACGCCATCCAGTCTATGGCGGTGAGTAAGCTCAGCTCACTCAACGCCATCCAGACAACACTAGATGGCGTTGAGTGTAGTCAGTGCACTCAACGCCAATCAACTTATGGCGTTTAGTGCACTCGACGCACTCAACGCCAATCCGCCTGTAAGATTGCTTTGAGTGCAGTCAGTGCACTCAACGCCATACTGCTTATGGTGTTGAGTGCACTCAACGCACTCAATGTCGGAGTCCTAATCTTATTTTAAGCAAGTTTCTGACCTACTATTTGCAGACCAAGGTGATTTTCACCTTCCTACCTAAACTCTCTTGGCCTTTTGGGTTTCCTAGGGTTTTGTCATGACCTAGTCATGACAAAACCACTCCTAGGGGTCTAGCCGGAAATGGGATGTTATAATAACGAAGACAAGTGCATCTGCTTGTTCAAGAAGGTTCCTACCTCCTTTGTAGTGGAAGCCCCTGCCATTGTCATCGCCTCCTGCAAACCTGCGGTAGATGATGCCTTTCTAGGCAAGGATTGAGCTGGTGATGAGATGAGCAAGGACCGGTGCTCCTCCTCTTCTTGTTTATTATTTCCTCTACCTGTGTTGGCCATGTATTATTATTCAGGTAGAGGGGTAAATGCATTATCTCTATATCGGAACTCGCTACCGCAACAGATATTCAGCCAGTTACCTGTGCGTCTTTTATTTTTTAGGCCCTTTTAGCTATGACTTTTCGTTAGCCAAATAAGTCGTGCTGGGAAGACAATAACCCCAGTAATTATCTAGGAGTAGGTGAAGTTAGTTATTTTTACTGTTTTTAAAAAATTGTTTTGCATATTGAATAGCTTGTTTTAGCTTTAGTGCATGCTTGTGACATTTTTGTGTGTTTGCGCCGTATTAAGGCAGATTGCCTAGCCTCTCGGGAGGTTCGTTGTTCCATTTGGTTTTGTTTATCATGTTGTTTTTGTAGGATGAGAGTTCTTGGAGAAATTAGTCGAATTGGGCTGATTGTGTAAAACACACTGTTAGGGGAAAATGTGCGTAGAAAAAATGCACGACCGTGCGTTTTATATTTATAAAAACGCTCGGCCGAGCGTTTTGCACGCACGTGGGCCCTACTTTATCTATACCGCTGCTACAACCTCCCTCTTCTCCTCCATTTTCTCCGGCAAGATCTCCCTCCTTTCCACCACATCGTCCCCCATATATTCTCTCTCCACTCCCCACTCTCTCTTATTTGTCATGGGATTCAAGAAAGTGATTAACAAGTTGTGCGGCTCCGGTGGCGCTTCCTCCTCCTCTGCGCGGAATGGGGCTCCTGAGGATCCAGATGATTCTCCGGATGCGCCGGTGGAAATTAAAGAAGCAGAGCGGATGCTTTGATTTGGGCAGTCGGAGATGGTTGTAAGGTTTGAACGATTGGTCCCGAAATAATTTTTGGATTTTCGCTACGTTTCGAACGGGGAGCTCGCGATCGTCGGTCTAAGGCAAGATGTGGATTGTTTTCTCGACGTGGGTTCATGTCGTCACCTCTTCTCCATTATGGAGAACGGATTTCGCGAAATCACGCTCGAGTTCCTCTCCACCTTCCGCATTGTAGACCAATGTGATGCAGCCATCGGTGAGTCCACAGCTGTGACATTAAGGATGAACTTCCGTACTTACACTATTAGTGTTGGGATCCTTGCCGTTTATGCAGGGATATACACGGTTGACGATCTCACGGAGTCAAACGTTCTATCCCAATCCATTGAGTTACCAATTGGTGCATCTCCCCACACTTTTTGGTAGGAGATCACCGGGCAGTCATAGCAGTACGAAGAGCATTAAGCCAAATCTTCCCATATCATCTCCCCACACTCTGCTTTGTTCAACACTAGATCAGGCACATGATCAACGCTCGCTCGATGAGCCAGAACGTAGCGGGGTGGTCAGAACTTCTCTACATCTATAGTATGTACCAAGGCCTTCCTCTCCACCTCAGGTGTGTCCTTGCCGATTACTTCGTTCATCAGGCAACGTACGTGCCTCTGAAGGCCATCGATGGTTCGCACTTCGTTACACTAATCGCCAAGGGATTGGGAGTTTTTGATGCTTTTCCTGACATGACTCCCATCTCCCGCGGCAATTTCATCTCAGCCACCATGATGACCGTCTTCGCGTTGGTACGTTGCATTTTCGCTACCGGTAATTGACAATACGCTATTCGTACAGTTGAGTGAGAGCAGCCAGGCAGGGCTTCTTCTGTTGAAACGGGATCCTCTTCGGAGTCTAGTCGACTCGACGATGCCTCTCCGTTCTATCCTATGCCCTTGGCCCCAGAGCCTTCTTTTTCCTATGCCCCGTATCGTAGGAGTTTCGCGGAGGATTATCCCGACTTCTACGTGCGACAGATGTAGATGGATGAGCTGATGCACGAGCAGCACAGCATGATGACGCGCATTGTTGACTTTCTTCGGGTGCCCCTTGATGTCCCTACTCGAGCTTCTACTTCGCATGACCGTGCTCCGCCTCTGCCTCCACCTCCTACTGATCTGCCTGAGTGACTTTTACTTCTCTCCTCGGATGGGAGTTTTAGGTTTTTCTTCATGTTTGCATTTTTGTATATTTGACTGATTATGTATTTGACATTATTCAGCTGGTGCTTCGTCCCTAGGGTGTTTAGTAGTATTATTATTTTAGTACCCTTCCTTCGTGTCATTTTTTTTATGTGTGATGATTTTGTTTAGTTAATAACTTGCAAGCATCGCTTAGATTAAAATTGTTATTGCCATAGTGTATACATGTTTTGATGGAGCTCTTTTGCAGGTTGCCCTTCCCTTGCGCGGCGGAGTTAGTGAAATTTCTACTGGTGTAGCCTTGAGCTTTCTCGCGTCTTCTGGCATGCTCATTTGCTGAGCATGGGGTAAACCCTCTTCCCCAACTTATATTTCTTTTTTTTATTACATATCTTTGATAGGTTGTTTAGATTAAGTCCGGTGGGGGAGAGTTATGCAGGTTACCTGTGTGCATGCCCCGCTATAACTTGTATACAAAAAGCACATTTTTTTGGTTTAATGAAATCTCAACCGCATTGTGCACCTATACCCACATGAGCACGATCTTAACTAAGTGCTCGGCTCGAGTCAAATGTGTTTCTTTTGTGTAAACTTTAAAATAGCGATGCTTGCTTAGGATTTTATGATAGTGTTGTACGAGACTCGTGCAGTCCTCCTAATCGAGTACTCATGGCCTGTGTAGAAATAATATATATATTATTTTTCACTATGCTCGTAAATTTATACTTTTTCTGCAGATATAAATATTGTTTGTACTACTCAAAAATGTTGAATCAGGAGAAATCAAACAATAGTGTGGGGATGTGTGTAGCCATCACTAGCCTCGTATTGATCGAGTCGGGAGGAAGGATCATCTTTATCGATGGCTAAGAACTTGCCCCAAGCTACTCTCGAAGCATTGGTGCATGGTTAGTCAAGCGTGAGCATGATGTAGGATCTCATTTTTGCTCGGTTTAGCATTGTACCCCATCCTAACGTTAATCCTTGTTAGCCTATGTTGTGCCTATCCCACATGTTGATTTACCCCTAGTCCACGATCACCAAAGCATAAAAGCCTTTCCTAGTATTACCCCCCTATCTCGATCTATTATTATTCTATTTCTTGCATTTGGTATGTTGCTGTGGTGCCGTTATGTGTTTGTGAGGTGGAGTTTTCTAGATAATTTGTGCTCAATACGTTGTTATCTAAGAATTTAAAAAAAAGGAAAAAGAAAAGAAAATAGTCTAAAAAAATGTTGTTGTTGTGAAATAAGAAGCATAATTGGAAATTCCATTTGTGTTATCGCTGAGGAAGTAGGCAGTGAGCAAACCCTTATCGTCAAGTTCAAGTCCGGTGATGTGGTGCACCTTTAATTTTTGTTGGTTTGAGGATACTCTTTTGTATGAGCTCATTTGGGTTGTGCGTAGCCATTATTTTTACCCTTATGCATCCTTACCTACGTGTACACCCAAGTTCCATTATTATCCTAAAACCCTACGGATTCAAGCTTGAGTCAATCTAGCGTCGTGGAGATAGAATTTAACGGGCAAGCGTATGGTCCCCGACATTGATGAATTTCTTTGGAGGTGATCCCGAGCCCCGATCTTTGGCAATGCTCACCTTAGTGGCTAGCATACTTTCTTCCTACGTATGACCAAACACTTCTACAACATTCAAATTTTGAATGGATACAATATCTATTTACGCATGTAGAAATGTATAAACCCGGTAGTATAATTACAAAGTTGATCTATTATATTTTCTAAGCCCATGATGTATTTGATTTCTTGGAATACTTTATTTTGAAACTACTGAGCTAGCTAACTGTTTTCTTGTCCACTGAGTGATGATTTGCTCGGGACAATCAAATGTTTAAGTCTGGTGGTGTGATGAGTTCGATATTTATAGGGTTTTTCGGTCTCATCTGGGCCTGTTTTCTCACTTGTGCACTGCATTTCAACCGGTAATCGATTATATTTTCTTCGATCGGTCAATGACCATGATGTGCACCGCTTTGGCCCAAAGGTGTGCAATTGCGCATTATGTTATCGGGGGTATGAACATGGTGCTCCCCATGTACCTTTCCGATTTTTTTATATGTTTGTTTGGAGCCTTCTGGGGATATGTCTCAATGGAATTTACTGCGGTGCCGGTGGTCGAGATGTCGGGAATTCCATTTCTAGCTCTTGTGTAAAACGCACGGTCATGTGAATTTCTTCGCGCACTGTTTCAGTTTAATCGTGTGTTATACACAACATTCCTGGGGACATCTATCGCTGCCCATGCATTTTGTTTCCGCATGTTTTTGGACAAACTGTGCGAGAAGGAATCTTACGGTCTGCATATTGTTCTCTGAGTTCCAGCGCACTATGGTTAATCGTGCGTTTTCCTTCACGGGCGGGCATATGTGCCCGTGCGTGAGTAAAATACACAGTTCCTCTTTTTTGTCCTTTTTCTCAGCGCTCTGTCGTTACCCGTGCGTTTTTCTTCTTGCACGGGCGAAAGCGTCCATGCGTGAGTAAAACGCACGGGTCAATGCATCTTCCTTGTAGGCCATTTTCTGCGCGTTTTTAACGCACGATTAACATAAGGTCGTGCGCCTAACCGTGTGCGACCATTTTTCTGACCTGCTTCTATTTAAAGCGCAGATTTCCGTCCATTAAAGAAAAACATTTTCAACCATACTTGCATCGTATTAGGAAAAAGCTCCATCGTTCCACCTCCGCCCTTCATCTTCCACTAAGGAGAGAAGCTCCGGCAATTCTCGAGAAGCTTACCTCTCACCGGTGCTTGCTCTAGGCCTTCTCCTTCATCAATTAACATCATTGCAAGTTTTGTCGCCATAGCCAACAGTTAAAGGGAAGCTTGCAACCTTCTTCCATATCGTGACATGAAGAATACGAGTCCATTGGAGGGTTGTGACAGCCTTCTCTACCCCAGACATAGTTGTGGACCGAGCTTGAACACAGACTGACAACCCGTCGATTCCTTCCGCGAATCCTCGACAAGCCTTCGGATTTGGTCTATTTCTTGACTTGTTCTCGCTTTGTTGTTGTGTATGCGTGGCTAAATATTCAAATGTAGAGGATGTTGTACTTTAGAAGTGAGCATTAGTTGTTTCATGTCTATGTGATTCTATTTCGTTTTACTGCTTTAGTTGCTTGAGTAGCGCCCGTATTTCCCCCCGCCACCACAGTGAGTATTGCTCCACTAGCAATTACTAGTGGTGTGCATTGCAACGAGGTGTTTCCGACCCTTAATCCGCTATTCCATTCACTCCGTATGCTGGCCTACTCTTCCATTCCACTGAGTGAAGTAGCGCATAAGAGCCTGTATAGGAGTAGATTTAATTAGCTTTTATTTTATTGTAACTAAAGGCAAACCCCTTAGGACTTCAATCTCAAGTCCTCCTTGAAAGCTCACTCCACCTTGCGTTGTTCCTTGAGAGATTCAATACTTGAAAAGCCTCCCCATTTTATATTACTTATGCGAGAGGTACACATTTCATAAGTGCATCAAGTTGAGATAAACAACCCGCCCCGGGAAATATATGACCTCGATATTCCCCCCAAATATTTTGTATTACTTGCGATAGGTTCACTTGCCTCTCTACGTCGCGCGAAATATGAACCAAGAGTGCTCATTATATAAATCAGAGCCGGGCTTCGCGCGCATCAAATACGAGAAGAGTTACTATATTGTTGAGATAAATGTATGAACACATAATTATTGTGAATGCTTGATTATAAGGAAGGAATCGAATGAGTTAAATCTCATGGCCATGAAATGTTTTGAATCGTAATCTCAATTATTGGATGGGATAGTTTGTATAGTCCACTGCTTAGACTGTGTCTCCCTACGGGTAGTAGTGTGGGATTGGTACGATGTGTTGATGTTGAACCCTTGAGTACTTGGGAGCACGAAAAAGTGAAAGGGTGTAAGTGCATGAGTATTTTATCGCATATGATTGGCAATGATTTAAAGAGACTCGGTTTGAGCACTTGGACGGTTAATGGAAAGGCCATGTGATTTGTATGCGGTGTGAGTTGACACGCAGTTTCATAATCCTTGGTTTAGGATAGTATGGCAGGTCTACGGGCTCGCTAATCGTCACACTGACAGGAGTTTTCATATAGACTTTGGACGGTTGGGCTTGGTTCTTATTGCTCATTCCCCGGCTCCTTCCGTGCCAAGTGGATGGTTGGGCTTGGTCATGTGGTGATACACTCCCATAGTCTCCTTATGTGCCACCCGATAGGAAAGTTTGGGATGTGTTCTTGGAGCACATATACCCAAGGCAACTATGAGCCGTACTTCCCACGGAGCTCCGCAGTTGTGTTCATATCATTGAGTCTTTCGGAGGCCTAGGCTTGGTAGTTTGAAGACCAGCCTATTAGTGGAATGCCCGTTTCACTGTCACCGTCTGGCGACGATCGATGGCACCTGAGAGGTTAGCTACCTTCTCGAAAAGTGGGAACTAAAAGTTTTTGTTGACATAGTAGTGTGCGTGTGTGTGAGCATGGGTGAGTCATCATATTTCATTCATAACATTACATTGCACCGTATAAGATCCTTATCATATAAGTTTTATGGGCACTCTTATAAGATGAGTTATTTTATTGTTAAGCCGATCCTAAACTTATAAATCTGTATGGGCATTTTTATAAGTTAAGTTACTTTCCTGTTGTAGCTCTATATATACTTGATGGATGGATATTGCTTTTGTAGAACTTTTAGAGTAGAATTATGATAATAATGCTATATATTGTTGCTATTACTTCTCATGATATATATATTCTCCACCTGCTTGTTATTACTTATTTTATATATTTACCCTCTTCTTTTCTCCATCCGGTGCCTAAGAGTCGTCGCGGAGCGGATGTGATAGGCACTTAGTCTTTATGAAAAATGATTGATACGTATTCCATTTTAGGAGAAAACCACGCACATAGAGCAGCAGCAGGTTGTGTAGGAGGACATCCAGGCCAAGGTGACAGGGTCTGATACGTCGTTACCATCGCTGTTGTCAGTTACTGATGTTAGTTTTAAGAGACTTATGTTGTATCCCTTTGGGCAATTTTTTTACTCTGATATTTTAGAAGTCGTTGTTGCTTCTTATTATTATTGTACTTGTTTGAACTTATATACTTTTGTTAATTTTGACTTCTATTTTGTATTCTTTATGTTGGGTTATCATGAATGATAAGACTTACGATGATCCAGAAATAATGAAGTCATTGAACAATGGTGCCACCTCTATTCGATTGGCCAGTTTGCAGACAAACTAACAGAGAGTAAGAAGTGGTGGGCCCATATATAATTCACACTAAGTATGCCAGTCATTATCCTACTATTAGCCAACCTGACCTTAAGTTTGTACATTTACATGTAGATCCCGACACATGTAGAGCCAGGAGTGGGCACTCCCGCCCCTTCCGTCCCTACCCAGATCTAGTAGTCAGAGTTGGGATAGATGCTTAAGGCAATTCTGGATGCTTTTAGGTCTCAACAGGCCCTCGTGCAGTTACAAGCCCTGGGCTCTAACTTGCTTAGTACCTTTTGAGCCTTCTCCCCGCCTTTTTACCATGGGACAGAATTAACCGTTCATACCGAAAAATGGCTAGACACTATACCAGAGCTAATGGATAGAAACCGTTGTCCAGCAAGTATGGCTATGACCTTAGCAATGCCAGTCTTGGAAACACACGCGAAGAGGAGGTGGAAGTCGCTTCATGGGTTCCATTTTCCAAGGAAGAGTGTATGCTGAAATAAGTTAGAATAAATTTTTCGAAGCCTTCTTGGAACACTCATTACCTCTACCACTCGAGATGAGCTTGAGGAGAGATTTTTGTAATTGAATCAAGGATCCAAGTCCGTGACAGAATACCAAAGGAAGTTTCAACACTTTGATGATTTGATGACTCTTATGAGTTAGATGAACGTGGGTACGAAAAACTATTTTACAAAGGCTTGTGAGATCCCCAAAGGAAAGCCCTTTTGTTTATAGCAGACGCATGCTTTGCAGAGATAATCGATATGGCGAAAAGGTTGGAGACGGATTACTTGGGAAGTAGTAAGAGACCCGCCAAGGGCGTGATGGAAGCAGACCTAGCTTCAGGAAGAGACATAATAATAGAGATGGAAGAGGAAATCAAAGAGGTGGCAGTCGTTTCCACAAGAATCTTAGCATAAAATGCTCGAGCCCGCAGCTAGCAGTACCTCCACCTCAACAAATGCTTCAGCAGCCTAGAGAGCAGTTCTGGAGACTATGTTTCCATTGCAATCGGCGGGTCCACATTAGACGTTATTGCCCGGAGTTAGGAGGAGATCCTCCCTATGTTTTTCCTCTAGCAGCTCTGCGAGGACGAGTACAAGGTCGTGGTTGAGGACGAGGACCACGAGGATGGAATCCTGAACTGACGAGAGAGCAAGTGTTTGATCTGGACATGAATCAGGAGCGGAATCGTCATGATGTGATTGCATGTATGTCGAGATTTAATTAATACAATATAACAATTCGTCCTTAATTTGCCTAAGATGCGCTAGGAACTTAGAATTGAGGTGTTAAAATTTGGTACTTAGGCACCGTGCATGTTAGTAGGAAACAAACTCACACCTAATTTGATAACTGTTTCATGCATTCATTTGTCTCAGCGGACATTGTAAAAGATTTAGATGGCGTACAATACTTCACTGGTATCACTCGGAGAGTATTCCTCCCAGATGGCTCCGAGATGACGTCGTCTGCCAAGTGTGACTTGGAAGTATGTATTGGAGGAAAGATTTTTGAAACCCTTGCAACGGTGTTGAGAATTCCAGAATTCGATTTTATTCTGGGCATGACAAGGTGTGACTGACACTACGCCAGAATTTATTGTGCGGAAAAAGCAAATCACTTTGAGTCGTGGAGACTCTGAAGTTGCCTTCCAAGGTATTAAATTTGCGCCTCAAATGTTGTTATCTTCAAGACAGGCCCTTAAGGCCCATATGAAAGGAGACAAAGTTGATATCTTTTGAATTAAAAGAGATGAAGACAAGTAGGAAAGGTGTGTAGGTAGTGCGGAATTTTTCTGAGGTGTTTCCCGAGAAGTTGCCAGGACTACCCCCACATAGAGAAGTGGATATTTCAATTAAACTAGTACCGAGTGTTGGAACACCCTATTACTAATTTGGGAAAGGATCACTATGTTTTTAGGAAATTGGTTTGACCTAGATGTATAGTTGAAAAGGTCAAATTAGAATCAGTCTAGGGCTTAGAACTTAGGTTTGAAGCTGTCCCCAGGACCATTCAAAGATCAAGACTTAGAGCTTAGACAAAGACAATTTTCGTCGAACTCAGTTCGACAAAACGTCGAACTCCGTTCGACGCTCTCTGAGCTCAACTCTGCTGAGTTGTCGAACTCCGGTCGACGATCTTCGAGCTCATATCGACGATCTGTCTTCAGTTACTTTCCCAGTCGCTGAGCTCAGTTCGACAATCGTAGAGCTCAGTTCGATGTTTTCTATCTGCTGTATTAATCCAATCTCTGAGCTCAGTTCAACGATCGTAGAGCTTAGATCAACGATTTATGTGAGAGATCGACGCCTTGAGAATTCAAATTCAAGGACAGTTATGGATTATAATCAGAATTAATTTCTGCATTTATTGCAAAGGATTTCCTAGCCGTTTCAATCAATTTGATGCAAGTTTCAAGGAAAGACTAAATGGAATATTGCTTAGGACTTTCCCCAGATACAGTTGTCTATTATGGAAGTCATTTAAGACTGATTAAACGATCGTCTAAGAGAATATCTATTATACTCCTTCAGTATTCAGTCTCATAAAAGAGACACACAAGATACAGTGAAAAACACAGACAATACAAAGAGATACAGCAGAAGTAGATTACATTACAGAAGATTGAACAACACAATTTCTCTGATCAAGATTTCAACTTCTGTGATTTACAAATCTACTGAATCTTCAAGTGTTCAAAGGCTTCAACATCAAGGACTCTAGACACAAAATATTTCAGCATCTGCTGGTATCATCTTCTACTGGAGATCTGAAGCTTCTGAAGGCCTATCACCCTAGCAAAGCTTTCACTCCTGAACAATTCTACATCTCAGGGGGAGCTTTGACAATATCAACAATCCACTAGTCTTCTCTCAGTGATTTGAGACAGAGAATACATCACCATCTCTTTCTTTTTCTTTTCCTGCTATAAAAGGGTTATCAAAACTCCCTTCAAAAGTTCTGAATCTGGTTCTGAGAGGCTTATCAAAACTCAGTGGTGGCAAGAAACCTTATCAAAAAATCTAGATCTGGTTTTGAGCACCTTAACAAAAGCTCATTGGTGCCCAGGACACCTGATCAACTCATCCTGCAGTGGATTCAAACCAAGGGTGGTAGAAGAATGGATGTACCCAAGTTTTTGGGGAACCACTATAGATCCTTGTATATTCTGGTTGCTGTGTGTTTGTTATTGTTGTGTGCTGTGTGATTCTTATTTCTTGCTTTAACTTTGTTTTTCTACAAGCACCTTACACATATAAATAAATTAAATCTTCCACTGCCTTACAATTTTTAATTGTAAACATTATTTTAAAATACTCTATTCACCCCCCCTCTAGAGTCAAGGTAGATCTTTCTCTCACTTTCAATTGGTATCAGAGGCAGGTTGGTTCTTACAGGCTAACACCTGAACCAAAAGATCTCTGAAAAGATCAATCTTAGATAGAGGGATATTATTTTCTGTATTATATTTATTTTCAAAAACCATGGCACAAAACAAAGACTATGCTAGCACCAGACCTCCAGTGTGCAATCTTTCCAAGTTTGCACTTTGGAAGGCAAGGATTAGATTATACATGAATTCTATTGATGAGTATATCTTCAATTCTGTTTTGACAGTGTGTCCAAGATCTCCAAAGACCACAAGCACAAGTGCTGTTCCACCTCCCTCAGGAACAGATGCTAAAATAAAGAAGTGGAAAACTGCAGATGCAAAGTCCATGAATATTCTTGCTCAGACTATGTCTGATGAGATATTCCAGAAGGTTGCTGAATGTTGCTCAGCTAAGGACATATGGGATAAGCTTTCAAAAATTATCTCTGGATCTGTTGATGAAAGAAAGGATAGGAGATCCCATCTCATATCCAAATATGAGAACTTCAAGAAAGGTGAAGCTGAATCAGTTGCAGACATGTACACCAGGCTCAGTCTGATAGTCAGTGAGTTAAAGTCATTGGACAAGGAAATCACACTCACTAAACTCAATGACAAGATCCTAATGTGCTTTCCCAGCACTTGGGATTCAAGGATCTAGCAAATTAAAGATGCCAGAATCCTTAGTGAATTACCACAGAGGCTCTTCTGGGCAAGCTCAAATCTTATGAGCTACTCATCAAGAGTAGGGAAGAAGAACAAAAGGCTACTTCTCCAGTCATGAGAAAGGAGAAGACCATAGCCTTCAAAGCTATAGAAGAGAAGCCTGAAGACAAAGCTATAGGAAATGATGATCTCCTAAGTCTACTGGCCAAAAGATTCTATAAGATGGCAAGGAAGGACTTCAGAAAGAAGTAATTCAAAGGGCATGAGAAGCCTTGATATGACAAGTCCAACAGCAAAGAAATCATCTGCTTTGGATGCAAGAAGCCAGGCCACATTGTGCCTTACTGTCCAGAGAATAAAAATATGGATAAGAAGGACAGAAATGAGAGAAGAAGAGACAAGGACTCCAGAAAGAACAACAACAACAAATCCTCATTCAATAAAAATAAACATACAAGGAAAGGATTTGTAGCTGAAAGCTGGAGTGACACTGAAGAAGAATCAGAAGCCTCATCCAGCTCAAGTGATGATGAGGATGATGCTGAGGAAAAAGAATTCTACATGATGGCAATCAATGCCTCCAAGCAAAACTCTGATGCAGAACAAGAGTCTGATTCTGAAGCTGAAATTGGATCTGAAGAGGATGAGGTAATAAACTCTTTTGATTTTACTTCTGAGGACTTTAAAATTGAATTTAAGACAATGTGTTTAGATTTGCTAAGGTCTGAAAAAGAGATAATCTCTCTCAGAAATCAATTATCTGACTACAGTGTCCTAAAATCAAATAACCTCAAACTCTCTGAGGAGTTAGAGTGCTATAGGGAGGAGATAGCTGCACTGAAAAGTGAACAATCAAAGGCCAAGCAGTTTGAAGAATCCCTTAATGGGAGAAGCATCAGACTGATGGACATTAAAAGCACAGTGAACTCAAGATTCAACAGTACACTGGGCTTGGGTGCTTCATCCAGCCAACCTATAGTATTAACAACCCCAATTAAATTTATTTCTGATAAAGGAAAGGGTGTTGTAGAGGTAGCTAGGAAGAATCCAGATTTACCTAAGGAAAATCAAGTTCAACAGAAAACGTCGAACAGAGCTCGACGATCGTCGAACAGAGCTCGGCGATCAAAAGCAGGACCGTCGAACTCAGATCGACGACTTCTGAACTCTGAACTCTGGTATAGTCGATCTTCGAACGGAGATCAACGATCTAACCCAAGATCTTCGAACTCAGGTCGACGATCGTCGAACGGAGCTCAGAGCTTTGAACCTTCTTTCAGAGGTAAATCTCAAGTCAATCCTAGAAATCCCTCATCCCAAAGCTTCAACCCTTATACTGAATGGATAGTACGTCCTAGGAGATACCATCCTGAAGGATATAAGAGTCAGCCAGGGATGTCTTTCATTTTTGAATTTAAAGGCTATCAACCTAGACCCAAGGTAAACTGGGTCAAAAACATATAAGTTGTTTATGTGCATGCGAAGACCTATCCAGAGATGGCCCAACAATGGTATCTGGATAGTGGGTGCTCAAAGCACATGACAGGGAACAAGGAGAATCTATCATCCTTTATAACCAAACTTGGACCCAAAGTAAATTTTGGTGATTCAAATTTTTGTCAAACAAAACGATATGGTGCTGTTCAGATAGGTTCAGGCACTTTCAAGAAGGTGGCATATGCGGAAGGACTGAAGCACAACCTGATCAGCATCAGTAAACTATGTGATGAAGGATATAAGGTGATTTTCAACAAATACCTGTGCAAGATCAAGTCAGAGGATAACACAACTGTTTTAACAGGTAAAAGGAAAGGTAATATCTATCTTGTAGATTTTCTTTCAACCCATACAAACATTTGCTTATTTAATTTAGTATGCAAACCAAATGATCTATGACATAAGAGACTAGGACACCTAAACCTTAGAACCTTTGCTAGGCTGTCCAAGGACAACCTTGTTAGAGGACTACCTTCTGGCCCCTACAAAAAGGAAGGAATCTACAAGGCCTGTCAATTAGGCAAGCAAACTAAAAATAGTTTTAAGTCACTTAATAAGAGTGATTCACCTAGGATTTTGTATCTGTTACACATGGATCTTTTTGGACCCATTACAGTACAAAGCTTAAGAGGGAAATCTTATACTTTGGTGATTGTAGATGACTTCTCTAGATTCACTTGGGTATTCTTTCTGAGGAAGAAGTATGAAACTTTAAGTGTCTGACAGAGTTTCTCAAATGTATACAGATTGAGTTCAATACTCACATTGCCCTGATCAGAAGTGATCATGGGAAAAAGTTTGATTCTCTTCTTATGCAAGAGTTCTGTCAGAGTGAAGGGATCAGGCCTACTTTCTCAGCTCCTAGAACTCCTCAACAAAATGGGGTAGCTGAAAGGAAAAATAGAACCCTAATTGAATCTGCTACTACATTGTTGACAGATGCTCACCTACCTCTATCTTTTTGGGCTGAGGCAGTGAACACCTCCAACTATGTGTTGAATAGAAGTCTAATACAAACACTGAAGGGCAAGACTCCCTATGAATTGCTCAAAGGGAAGAAACCTAAAGTATACTATTTCACAATTTTGGGCTGCATTTGTTATATATACAATAATGACAAGAAATATTTAGCAAAATTCCAAGCTAAAGCAGATGAAGGGGTGTTTCTTGGATACTCCATGATCAGCAAGGCTTATAGGGTATATAATAAATCCACTCTTAAAATAGAAGAATATGTTCATGTTTCTTTTGATGAGACTAACATGTTTTATAAGGAGAAGTCTGCTTCTACCATAGAACCATTTCAGGTACACTCTCTTTCAGAAAGTATGGACAGATTACAGGTTAAAGAAAGGGATACAACTTTTCCACCTATCCAGCAAAAGGATGAGAGCAGTGATGATGAAGAGGATGTTCAACATCTAAAAGAGCCAGTTGTTGTTCCACAAGAGGAAACCACAACAATGGTTGGTGAACAATCAACTCCCACTGTTGAACTAGTAACAACAAGAGATCATCCAATTTCCCAAGTAATTGGAGACATCTAGATGGTGTGCAAACAAGAAATCAGGTCAACCAGAACCTGATGCACACTTGCTTTCTATCTCAAGTTAAGCCTCAATCCATTCAAGATGCAGAAAAAGATCCCCACTGGATCATTGCTATGCAAGAGGAATTGCATCAATTTGAGAGGAATAAAGTTTGGGAAATAGTGCCAAGGCCTAAGGATCACTCCATTGTTGGAACAAAATGGGTGTTCAGGAACAAGTTGGATGATCAGGGAGTCATTGTAAGGAACAAGGAAAGGCTAGTTGCTCATGGCTACTCTCAAGAAGAAGGAATAGACTATGACCAGACCTTTGCACCAGTTGTAAGGTTAGAGGCCATCAGAATATTCCTAGCTTATGATGCTCACAAGGGATTCAAGGTCTACCAAATGGATGTGAAGAGTGTCTTTCTCAATGGATACATCAAAGAGGAAGTCTATGTTAGACAACCTCCAGGTTTTATCTCTTCAACTTATCCTGATCATGTTTTCAAATTGCACAAAGCATTTTATGGTCTCAAGCAAGCTCCTAGAGCATGGTATGAGACCCTAACATGCTTTCTTCTTGAAAATGATTTTATTAGGGGTAGAGTAGACCAAACTCTTTTTATTAGAACCCATAAGTCCCATACACTACTAGTATAAATATATGTATATGATATTATCTTTGGTTCTACTGATTCAAATTTGTGCAAAAAGTTTTCCAAGCTGATGCACTCTAAATTTGAAATGAGTAGCATGGGTGAGCTTTCCTTCTTTCTAGTATTGCAAGTCAAACAACATGCTGAAGGCATATTCATTTCTAAAACCAAGTATGCAAAGGAACTGGTTAAAAAATTTGGTATATCTGAAGCATCTTTTATGAAAACACCTATGCCTACTAATGCTGCATTAGATGCTGATGAACATGGAAAACATGTTGATCAGACAACATATAGAGCAATGATTGGCTCTCTATTGTACCTTACAGCTAGTAGACCTGATATAATGTTTGCTACATGCATATGTGCTAGGTTCAAAGTAAGCCCTAGAGAGTCACACTTAACTTTAGTAAAGAGGATTCTCAGGTAAGTAAAAAGTTGTTAAAATGTTGGACTCTGGTATCCAAAAGACTCAGGATTTGATTAACTGGATTTTCAGATGCTGATTATGCTGGATGCAGAGTAGACAGGAAAAGCACCAGTGGAACCTGTACGTTCCTTGGTGACAGACTTGTCTCCTGGTTCTGTAAGAAACAGACATCTGTGTCTACTTTGACTGCTGAAGCTGAATACATGGCAGCAGGCAGTTTTTTCTCACAAATTCTTTGGATTCAAAACCAGCTTCTAGACTATAGCTACAACTTAGAAGGGTCAAAAATCTTTTGTGATAACACTAGTGCTATCTCCATAGCACAAAATCCAGCCCTCCATAGTAGGACAAAACATATAGAGATTAGGCATCACTTTCTAAGAGATAATGTTGAAAAGAATAAAATTGAACTACAATATATCCAAACTGATTTGCAAAGGGGAGATATTTTTCCCAAGCCTTTGGATGAGAAGAAACATACCTTCTTCCTCAATCAGTTAGAAATGCTAGATGGAGGCTATTTAAAATAAATTCCAAGATTTTGAAAATTTAAAAACAGACCAAGACTAGGCTAAAAACTTATATTTTCTATTATCTGTAGGTTCTGTTTTGTCTCTGAACTGCGCTCGACGTTTTTCCAAAAATCGTCGAACGGAGATCGACGCATTCCAATAATCGTCGACCAGAGTTCAGCATCTTCCAGACAGCGCTAGGCTATCTTCCTCTGGTCAACGATCGTCGAACGGAGTTCGACGCTCTCCAGTATCATCGAACGGATATCGACGTTATTGAAGACTCTTCAGATTCCATTAGAAGCCCAGATCGTCGAACGAAGTTCAACGATCCTTCCTTTCCGTCGTCGAACCCTAATATAAAAATAATTTTTCGTCGTCGTTCTTCGATTGCGCATTCATACTCTCTGTAATTTCTTTCATTCCCTCAAAACTCTAGTGCACTTGGTTGTGTTTGGTAATTTTTTTTGCTGGTCTTCAATGACGGTGACTGGTGCGGCTCTTGCAAAGATGAAGTTTGATACCGGGTTTGATATTGATATGGATTCTTTCGCCGGGAGAGATCAAATATTCAAAGATATTCTGGAACTCTTCAAGGAACAACAACTAGAGAATATTATGTCAACAAGAATGAAGATTGCGGCTGACGAAATAAAGGAATGGGTTGTTACTGCAAACAATGAGGGTGAGAATACTATAGTCGGCACGATCAACAGGACTCAGGTACCATTGTCCCCTATATTTCTGACTGAGGTATTAAACTTAAGTTCTGGAGATGATTCCCCTGATATGTCTGGTGAAGAATTTGATTCCATGTTATATAGAATGGGTCACTCTGCTGTAAACCCTAATAAGCTGTTGAAAAAGAATCTATCTATTGAATATAGATTTTTGGCTGATGTTGTGGGCAAAGTGCTGCTGGCCAAGCACAAAGCACATGATACAATCTCAAGCTATCAGTTTTGTTTAATGGGAGCAATAGTTGACAAGAAACATCTGAATTGGGGAACTA
Organism: Platanthera zijinensis; assembly: GCA_039513925.1. Lineage (NCBI taxonomy): Eukaryota > Viridiplantae > Streptophyta > Magnoliopsida > Asparagales > Orchidaceae > Platanthera > Platanthera zijinensis. Next base: position 109,963,904 of record CM077082.1, on the reverse strand, counting down.
TCTTCTTTGATTTGATCAAGAAGAAAATTAACAAAGGTTTTGTCAATTTTGGGAGGATTCTAGGGGTTTTCCTACATTCTAGGTGCCCTGAAATACTGGTTTCCAATGGGATGCACATCAATGCATCTAAGAGATTAACCTATGCCCTATTTGGGAAATGGGACAAGCAGATTACAAAACCTGCCAGGACTGCCATAGCTTCAGGCACAAGGACTCCTGCAGTCACTTCCTCTCCGGCTCCAGAAGAACTGCCTTCCTCCTCTCCTCCTTCTCCTCCACTTGTTTCTACCTCCATCTCCACATCAACCTCAATAATTTCCTCAACCATAACCATCTCTTCCCCCATTACCATCTCATCACCTCTTTATCCTCCATCCACTTCAGAAATATTCCATCCACTCCACTATTATCCACCTCTTACAATTCCATCATTCAACATATTGGAAGACTCCTTCATGGATGATTCCCCTTCCTCTCCTCTTGAGCTTGCTTCTACCTCCTCCTACCACCAACTACTTCAAGATATACTCTCCCAACCATCCTTCACTCCATCCATCTCCACTCCTATACCATCCATCTCCACCATCCCTATCTCTCAACCATCCATTCTACCATCAACCACAGCATCAACTACAGTCCATCCACCATCAGTTCTAGCCACCTCTTCCTCCACCTCTACTCAAGTATCCCTTGAACAAGTGGATCTTTCAGCTCTGGCAGATAGGCTTTATGGGATACTGGCCACCAAGCTAGTAGCCCTGCTAGAGACCTCCTTGGCTCCACTCCTCAAATCTATACAGGAGCTATCTGACAGGATGTCTGCTATCTCCTCTCCTCAGGCAATTCCTTCAATGGAGTGCCTTGATCCAGTCCTTACTGAATCAAGGCAGGGGGAGATGCCTCATGAAGCTGAAGAAGTGCCTGCTGCTCCAGTACCAGTGTTTACAGTGGACCTCAGGTCACTGTTGTGTGCTTTTGATATTCTTCACAGAAGATATTTACCAACTCAGGGAGTTGTAGACCTCACTAAGGCCATTGTGCCAATTTCAGAATGTGATCCCAGCCTGATTATATCATATGTCAATTCTCTTAAGGTTGAGGATGTTGCTGCTTCTGTTTGTACTGCTGCTGCTGTTGTTATATCTGTTGAATCTACTGACATTGAAATGCTCTCTGCTGATGCTGATACTACTACTGCTGAAGAATTGGCTAGTTTTTTGGAAGAAAAAGTCTCTAAGACTCCTGCTGTTTCATCTGCTCTTGCTGAAGTTCCTGCTGCTGTCCAAACACTTCCTGCTCCTGTTGCTCCTGAGAAATCAAAACTCCAATAGGAATACATTAAGAGAATAGATGATTTGTATGACAGACCACAGAGTTCTGATAGTGTAAAGTTCAGTACTGAATCTGATGACTTTGCTGGCACCATTGACAAAAAGAGGAAAGCTAGAAGCAAAGCTATGATGAAAGTTCCTCCTGCAAAGGCCAAAGATGTTAATAACATACCTTATTATATTCTGCATGACTGCAAGATAACAGAGTCCTGGATGAAATATTCCAAAAATCAATTAAAGGCTATGAGAAAGAAAAGGAAACTGGATAAGTATGAGAAAGGATCTTCCCAATATCAGCCTCCTCCTCCTCCTCTAGACTCAGGATCAGGTGGAGGTTCAGCCTTTCAAACCTCTGCTTCAAAGCAAAGCTCCTCCCAATCATCCCAAAGATATCATCCCAGAGGACAATATCAGAAAAGTTATCTGTCTAAGAGAGGACAACACAGAGGAAGTAAGAGAGATTATAAAACTTATTCCAAACAGCAAAGGGAAGGACAAGGGCATATGGACTCAACTCAAGGTCCTTTCCCTTACAAACTCAGAGATACTATTGTTACAAGGAAATCTACTGCTTCAGAAACCGTAAACAAATATGAACCTTCAATTCCTTTTGAGGATCCAGAAAACAACCCTCTATCTTGGACTGCCAGGATGAAAGAACTTGCTGCTCTAGATCAATTGAAAAAGGATAGAGAACAATGTAAAGATACTTCCAACATCTCTACTCTTTTAGAGCAAAGAAAGGCAGAGCTGGAGAAATATGCTTCAAGGAAGTTCTTTGACCCAGAGGATTACATGAAACTGCATCCTGAGGCTGTAGTTCCAAGGCCCAGATCCCAAACCTCCTTAGGTGCAGAAGATGACAGAAGGTCAAAGAAAGAGGCTCTCAATCCCAACAGAGAGATTGTATTTAAGAAAGGCAGTGAAAGGAAATGAATTATGTAAGCAGACAGTACATTCATCTTTAAACATTTGCTGATATTCTATCTAAATGCTGCTATGTCATATGTTCTGCTCTGTTGTTTTAAATTTTGCTTTTCTGTATATGCTTTTGTATTTCTTACTGAGTCCTGTAAATAGTTATCCTAACCCAAATAGGGGGAGATTGTTGTAACACCCTATTACTAATTTGGGACGGATCACTATGTTTTTAGGAAATTAGTTTGACCTAGATGTATAGTTGAAAAGGTCAAATTAGAATGAGTCTAGGGCTTAGAACTTAGGTTTGAAGCTGCCCCCAGGACCATTCAAAGATGAAGACTTAGAGCTGAGACAAAGACAATTTTCATCGAACTCAGTTCGACGAAACGTTGAAATCCAATCGACGCTCTCTGAGCTCAACTCTGCTGAGTCGTCGAACTTCGGTCGACGATCTTCGAGCTCAGATCGACGATCTGTCTTTAGTTACTTTCCCAGTCACCGAGCTCATTTCGACGATCGTAGAGCTCAATTCAACGTTTTCTGTCTGCTGTGTTAATCCAATCTCTGAGCTCAGTTCAATGATCGTAGAGCTCAGATCGACGATATCTGTGAGAGATCGACGCCTTCAGAATTTAAATTCAAGGACAGTTATGGATTATAATCAAAATTAATTCCTGCATTTATTGCAAAGGATTTCCTAGCCGTTTCAATCAATCTGATGAAATATTTAAGGAAAGACTAAATGGAATATTGCTTAGGACTTTCCCCAGATACAATTGTCTATTATGGAAGTCATTTATGACTGATTAAACGATCGTCTAAGAGAATATCTGTTATACTCCTTCAGTATTCATTCTCATAAAAGAGACACACAAGATACAGTGAAAAACACAGACAATAAAAAGAGATATAGCAGAATTAGATTACATTACAGAAGATTTAACAACACAATTTCTCTGATCAAGATTTCAACTTCTGTGATTTACAAATCTACTGAATCTTCAAGTGTTCAAATGCTTCAACATCAAGGACTCCAGACACCAAATATTTTAGAATATGCTGGAATAATCTTCTACTGGAGATCTGAAGCTTCTGAAGGCCTGTCACCCTAACAAAGCTTTCACTCCTAAATCATTCTACATCTCAGGGGGAGCTTTGACAACATCAACAATCCACTAGTCTTCTCTCAGTGATCTGAGATAGAGAAGACATCATCATCTCTTTCTTTTTCTTTTCCTACTGTAAAAGGGTTATCAAAACTCCCTTCAAAAGTTTTGAATCTGGTTCTGAGAGCCTTGTCAAAACTCAATGGTGGCAAGACACCTTATCAAAAAATCTAGATCTGGTTTTTGAGCACCTTATCAAAAGCTCAATGGTGCCCAGGACACCTGATCAACTCATCCTATAGTGGATTCCTACCAAGGGTGGTAGAAGAGTGGATGTACCCATGTTTTTGGGGAACCACTATAGATCCTTGTGTCTTCTGGTTACTGTGTGTTTGTTATTGCTGTGTGCTGTGTGATTCTTATTTCTTGCTTTAACTTTGTTTTTCTACAAGCACCTTACACATATAATTAAATTGAATCTTCCACTGCCTTACAATTTTTAATTGTAAACATTATTTTAAAATACTCTATTCACCCCCCCCCCCTCTAGAGTCAAGGTAGATCTTTTTCTCACTTTCACTGATTGCGCCTATCTCTAAGACCCCTTTTCGAATGGCTCCAAAAAACTCAACGAGTTTAGAGTTCAGTTGTAGGAGTAAGTAGAATCAGGGTTTGTTCGCCCTGGTTTGTCACCATGGGGTGCCCCTATTTTGTTTTTAAGAAGAAAGACAGATCACTATGATTGTGCATATAATACAGGGAACTAACCAACTAACGTTGTGGAACACCTATCCTCTACCCCGGATCGATGAGTTGTTCTATTAGTTATTAAGAGCACTTGGTTTTCCAAATTAGATCTGCGCTTGGGTTACTATTAGTTGAAAATAAAAGAGGAAGATACCCTGAAGACATCGTTTTGCTCGAGATATGGTTTGTATGAGTTTATAGTGATGTCATTTAGGTTCACAAACGACCCTTCCACGTTAATGAGTTTGGTGAGAAGGGTGTTTGTAGAATATTTGGACGTCTTTGTCGTCACCTTCATCGATGACATTTTGGTCTACTCAAAGATGGAGAGGAGCATGATGAACACTTAGCTTTAGTTTTAAAGAAACTAAAATTGCATTCCCTATTTGCTAAGTGCAGCAAGTGCAAGTTCTTACTCCAAGAAGTTTCCTTCTTCGGCCTTGTGATTAGTGGTGCCGGCCAAGGTACGTGCCATGAAGGAATTGTCGCCTTTGAAGTTGGCAGCCGATGCATGAAGCTTTCTTGGACTTGTCAGATATTATCGCAAGTTTGTGAAGGGATTTTTGAAGATCTCCCTTCCTTTAACTACTTTGACAATGAAAGGTGTGTCGTATGAGTGAACACCCCTGTGCGAGGCTGCATTTAAATAACTAAAGAATTGACTTACCTCCACTCTGATCCTAGCTCTTCCATCGGGTAAAGAAGGATTTAAAGTATACACTGATGCCTCATATCAAGGGATTGGAGCATTCTTGATGCATCATGGACATGTGACTGCTTACGCTTTGAGGCAGTTGAAGAAGCATGAGATAAATTACCCACTACATGATTTGGAATTGGGGGAAGTGGTGTCTGCATTAAATGTTTGGATGCATTATTTGAATGGCGTCCGCTGTGAGATATTTTAGGACCATAAGAATTTGAAGTATGTTCATATTCAGAAGGAGTTGAAATTTGTGGCAGCAACGGTGGTTATAATTTTTGTGTGATTACGAGTTTATATTGAACTAACACCCCGGGAAAGCGAACTGTGTAGCTGATGCATTGAATAGGAAAGTACTAGAGTCGAGCTCTTAGTCTTGGATGATGAGTATTAAATTGGCTCGAGTGCTCGAGGAAATGGAGATCATGTTGGTGTGCAAGGATCATTCTGAGAAGTATACTGAGTACTTAACTGCTATGAATATAGTTTGATATATTTTAGATCGAATTTGGGTAGAGAAAGTGAAGGATGCTGCCCTAGCCCTTGTGGTTAAGACAATTAAGGATGGATCTTCTAAAGAGTATATTCTGCAAGAATTCCTTGATCATTTCTATGGCACACTCTACATTTCCAAGGGCGGTGAAATTTGGGAAGATATCTTAAGATAGGTACATTGCTCCAAGTATTCAATGCATCCTTGGATTTCCAAGATGTATAGTGACTTGAGAAAGACCATGCTTTGGCCAGGGATGAAGAAGGATGTCACATACTATGTTACACACTATGAGGCTTGTCAGAAGGTGAAGGTGGAGTGAAATAACCCTGAAGGATTTTTACAATCATTGCCCATTCCAAAGTGGGAATTTGAAGATATCACAATGGATTTCATACACGGCCTTCCCCTAACACAATCAGGGAATGACTCTGTTTGGGTGATTGTGAATCGCTTGACCAAGGTCTCCATGTTTATCCCAATGAGGAAGGAGACGCATGTGGATGTATTGGTATGCTTCTCCGTGGAATAGTTTGTATGGTACCATGGACTGCCTAAGACGATAGTCTCCGACCGTGATGGTCGCTTTACCTCGAAGGAATGGAAGGTGGTTCAAGCGTATTTGGGTTCTCGCCTTACCTTTAGTACTGTCTTTCATCGTCAAAAGGACGGTCAGTCTGAGAGGACCATTAGAACTATGGAAGATTTATTGAGGTTGTGTGTATTCTATAGAGGGGAGATGTGGGAAAGGATCTTACCATTGGTGGAATTTTCATACAATAATAGTCATCAAGCTAGCATCAGGATGGCTCCCCACGATGCATTTTATGGAAGAAGGTGTAGAACACCTTTATCATGGGTGCAGGATGAAGATCCGAAGATTTTGGGAATCAAGCATATAAATGACACTGATGCTATGGTTAGATTTATACAAGATTTCCTGTTTGAGGCTCAAAGTCGGCAGACAATGTATTATATTGTGAAAAAAAGGATTGTGGAATTTCAAGTGGGTAACAAGGTCTTCTTAAAAATTTGGCCGATGCATGGAGTGTCATGTGTTCGTGGTAGGAGGAAGAAGCTCAGCACAAGATATGTGGGTCCTTATGCTATATTGGAGATGATTGGTCGGTTAGACTATCGGCTGGAGCTACCACCAGAGATGGAAAATTTGCACGATGTTATCCATGTGTTGTTTCTTAGGAAAGCATTACTATGACCCGATAAACATGTTCCCGCTACAAGTGGAGCTGTGGAAACTTATAGATCTGTTCTACTAGAGCCTATACGGATAGTGGACACCAAGACAAGTAGCTTGGGTCGAAAAAGCGTTCCTTTGGTGAAAGTCATGTGTTATAATCATGGGAAAGTGGAATACACTTGGAAGACGGTGGACATGATGTGGAAGCCCTACCCGGAGTTGTTTCCCTAATGTACCCTTAAAAGCATAATTATTGTTTTTATGCTTTACCTCCCCCAAAGACTTAGCCTGATTTCGGGGACGAAATCTTTTATTTTGTTTATCAGATTTGTAACATCCTGATTTGTGTTAGAGCCCTTGCACGTGTTTTGATTCTAGAAAGTTGACTTAGGCTCGGGGTATACTAGTGGGCAAGTGTCGAGTGCGTTGAGTGATACTCAATGCATAAGAAAAATTGACTTAGAATTATATTGGTTTCAGTAGGCGTCGAGTGTGTTGAGTGATCTCAACTCCATTCGACGAAGCGTTGAGTGACACTTAACGTATAAGAAGAAATAGACTTAGAATTATATTGGTTTCAGAAGGCGTCAAATGCGTTCAGTGGTCTCAACGCCATTCGACGAGTCGTTGAGTGATACACAATGCCTAAGAGGAAATTGACTTAGAATAATTCTTGATTTGGGAAGCGTTGAGTGTGTTGAGTGAACTTGACACCACTCAACGAAGCGTCGAGTGATACTCGACGAACTCAATGCTTTGACTTAGAAAAATACTGGACTCAACGAGGCGTTGACTGATCACAACACTTTAAACATAGCATTGAGTGATACTCGATGATCCAGATGCTTTGACTTAGAAATAACCTAATTTTGGAAGGCGTTGAGTGATCACGAAGCTTTTAACGTAGCGTTGAGTGATACTCAATGATCCTAACACTTTGAATTAGAAAAATATTGGACTCAATGAGGCGTTGAGTGATAACAACGAATTTTTATGATTCGTCGAGTGTGTGTAGGTATATACGATGATTTTGACTTTGAGAATTTTTCGGCCGGGGCAGAATTCGCTGTCTTGTATATATGGGTTGAACCTGGTTCGGGAAATGTGGCTAATGAATCCTGTGGTGTAATGCCCCGAAAGTAAAAAGAGGGACAATTGATGTTTTTAGACAAATCTAGGTTTTGCTAGAGGTAACATGGCGTGGGACACAGGCGTGTCCCAGGCCGTATCGTGCTCGGGTCGGTGTTAGTCACATTGTCAACAATATTGGAGTCAACGGTCATCGGGGGCGGGGGGGGGGGGGTGAACACGGCCTTGGACATGGGCGTGTCCCAGGGCGTGTCAGCCACATAGAACCTTACACTCAACGATTGTTGAGTGAGGGGTGCACGTCCTGAGCCCAGGCATGTTCGGGTCTGACACGGGCGTGTTCAATTCGATAGGGGCGTATCGACTACCGTGTCCTCCTCGGGTCATGCGATATTTTATGCTAAGGAGATTACACGACCTGGGACACCGGCTTGTCCCAGGGCGTGTCTAGCACACGGCATATGACACGGCCGTGTCACATGGCCGTGTCCTTCTCGGGGGATTCTTAGATTTTGCACACGGACCGTGACACGGGCATGTCACATTATGACATGGGCGTGTCGGTGGCCCTGTCAGAGGCCGTGTTCTGGTCGGGAATTTCTGGTGACGGCTAATGAGTGACACGGCCATGCACACGGCCGTGTTGCAACCCGTGTTAGGCCCAGATTTTCTATTTTGAGGCTAAATCATGGCCGTCTGTTTCCTTGGCTTGGGATCCAAGGGCTGGGGTTGTTCCTGATGGGGTTTAACTGGGAATAGGGTTAGAAAACTCTTATTTTCCATTTGAGTTATCTCTCTAAAACCTAGATTGAAGGGCGAGCAAGGAGGAAGAAGACCAAGATCCGGTCACTGGCGGGGCTTCGGAGCTCCAAATCGCAAGCCGACATTGGATCCGTAGAGGCAAGGAGATTGCGGTGCTTTCTATCTGCATAGATTTCCAGGCACCGAGGAAGAACGCTAGGGTAATGATTTTCATCTTGAGCATATGAAGCTCTTCTTCTATTGCATGGGAAAACCCTTCTCCCGCGAGTGTGCAGCGAGTTTGCGGTATTCCTTGGGGTAGATATGTAAAGTCCCCCTTGTTGGAGTCTGAAATCGTAGTACAGACATATTCAAGATGTGCGAAGCCTACCCGGACATGTTGGTCTGGATCGGTGATGATTGGCTATGTATGGTTGGTCGGAGAAGACTCTTTGGCTTTGAGTTATTTTGGGGCTTCTACGTGGTAGATTGTAATAGGGAGTCTTGGGGATTAACCCCAGGGTGCACCCAGAAATCTTGGCGAAAGCGAATTTCTTCCATATCGATGGCTTGGGAGCCAACCGGGTACACAACGGTGCTATGTACCGTGTTTGAACGATAGTTGGGACTGGGGAAGCTTAGCTCGCGTCAAAGGCCAAATGGAATCGGCGGGGTGAGCAACGGGCTGGTGGACCCATACCCGCTCCACCTACTCGATTAATGTGGCCTAAAGTTTTACGTGGGACATGCCGAGGATTGGATATCGAGTCTAGGCTACGGCTGAAAGGACTAAATGCTTACAAGATTGCAGCCCTGGGGTGGTGGTGGGGTCGAGGAACGGACTGGGTTCGGACTGGCTTCGCTGAGTAAGTGCCCTGAGAGCATGGGGTTTACGGCTGTGTGAGCGTACAACTGTGATGTGATGCTTATTTCTCTATGTTGCTTTCTTTGCTAACAAGTGCAGGGAAGAAGCTTTGCTCCCCCGGTTTGGGGGCGGAATCGTTATAATTTGGTCAGCATAGATGACCGTTGCTTTTGTTTACCACCATACGGTTGATTGTTGCTTGCAGGAGCTGCGGAGCCGAGTGGCAAATAGCGGGGTAAAGCCCAAGTCGCTGAGCCGGCCCTTGAAGGCAAATTTTTGAGTGTTTTTCTTATGTACTCATGTGTGACTGGCCTGCGTGCCGAGGTTTGGAAGACACTTTTATTAAGCAAACTCTTGTAAGGCCATAAGGTCATTTTTTTGTGTATTATACATTTCTATGGGTTTATTTTAGTGGACATTCATGCTGGGCTGGGTTCTTTTATCCTTGGAACTTAATAATTTGCTTCCGCTAGGTGCTCTGTGTTAGGACGTTGTGTTTGGTTGAATTGTCTCAATAAGTAACCAACAGGTCTGTCCATAGTATATGGCATCAGGCCCCAGCCGGACCTACTGCTATATGCTATGCGACGGATAGGGGTGTTACATGTGGACCGGTCTCTTCAACAAGACTTGTTTTAAGTAACATTTGGCGGTCTATTTTTAAGGTGACACATGGAAAGCAATCTAACCCTAATTCTTCTAATAAAAGGAAACATACAGGAAAACCCTAGCCATCACTTCATTCTTCTTGTAGAGCAGTTAATTGCTAAACCCGACGGAAAAGAAGAAGGTTGCCAGTGTAATATTTTCTGGAGGCTGAACTCCCCTTCGTAAGAACAATACTTGTAACGCCTCGAAACTCAAAAGAGCAACCGGTAGTGTTTTTAGGCGTGTTTGGGCCTTGGTAAAGGTCACACGGCCTGGGACACAGGCATATCCCAGGTTCGTGTCAGGCGCATGTCCGACGTATCACCGAGCACTCAATGATTTTCACTTAACGAGCGTTGAGTCATGGCACAGGGCCTGACACACGGCCGTGTCAGTGGCCGTGTCCTGCTCGGGTAGTTTGCTGGTTTGTGTTGAGGGAGTTACATGGACTGGGACACGGGCGTGTCCTAGGGCGTGTGTAGCACACGGCATGTGACACAGGCGTGTCATATTACCGTGTCCATCTCAGGACGTTTCTGGTCCTGTGTCGATGGAGGAACACACCCAGCTCCACGGGCGTGTACTGGATGACACGGGCGTGCCAAGCCTGACACAGGCGTGTCAAGCCTGACACAGGAGTGTCAAGTGCCCGTGTTCTTTTTGGGATGCGACGGTTTTGACGGCGAATGAGTTACACAGCCTTGGACACGGGCGTGTCGCAAGCCGTGTTCGGCCAAGGAAGTTTATTTTTGAATGCAAATCGTGGCCTTCCGTTTCCTTATTTTTGTATCAAACGGCTCAGGGTTGTCGTGGCTGGGATATTCCCGGTTTTAGGGCTTAGAAACCGTCATTCTCTTGTGTTCTATCTCCTTCTAACTTCTAGAGAGAGGGGAGAGCAAGGAGGAAGAAGAAGGGGAGATTCGGTCACCGGAGTAGATTCAGAGAGCGAAATCGCAAACTGAGTCCAGATCTACGGAGGCGAGATCATCGCGGTGCTTTTCATCTGCGTGGATTTCCATGGCGCCAAAGATGAATGCTTGGGTAACGATTCTCTATTTGTGCATGTGAAGCTTTTCTTTTTTTTTGCAAAGGGAAAACACGCGAGTGCGCGTCGAGTTTGCAGTGTTCCTTGGGGTAGATATGTAAAGTCCCCCATATTTGCATTTAGAGTCCGAAATCGTGAAACGGACATAGGCATGGTGTCTGAAGCCTACCCGGACATGTTGGTCTGGATCGGTGATGTTTTACTTTGCATGATTAGACGGAGAATACTCTGTGCCTTTGTTTGTTTTCGGATTTCAACGTGGTAGATTGCAGCAGGGATCCTTGGGGATTAACCCCATGGCACACCCGAAAAACTGGGCGGAAATGAATTTCTGTCATCTTGGCGGCCTAGGAGCCAGCTTGAACATAATTGGGTTATGTGATTGTGTGAACGAATTTCGGATCCGGCAAAGTTTGACCCGCACGCTTGTCTTAAGTTTGACAGTGCGGCGTGAGCAATCGTCTTGTGGAACCGGATCCGGGCTATGTGGTTTGGTGATAGATACCTGAAAAAGGGAATAGCCAATGGCATAGTCGTGCGAGTCTTAGGCTTAGGTCAAAAGGCTAATTGGTCATGAGATTTTCCATCCATGGGATGGTGGTGAGACTGCGGTTTTGACCGAGTTCACCGAGTTAGTGCCCTGAGAGCACGGGGTGTGTGGCCGTGTGAGCCTGCACCTGTGATGATGTGTTTATTCACGGTATTGATTGTTACGCAAATAAGTGCAGGGAAGGAGCTTTGCCACCCGGAGTTTGGGGGCGAAAACGTTATAATTTGGTCGGCTTTAGCTGATCGTTATTCTTGTTTGCCACTGTTGAGGTTAATTGTGCTTGCAGGTGCTGCGAAGCCGAGCGGCAAATAGCGGGCCAAAGCCCAAGTTGCTGAGCCGGCCTTCGAAGGCCTTGTTTGTTTTCTTATTTAAATCATGTGTGGCTGACCTGCGAGATGAAGTTTGTAAGACACTATTTAAATTTTGTGAAGTATTGTAAGGCCATAAGGATAGTACTTTTGTGTATTTTGTAGTTCATTCTTACTGGGTTTTGTTAGTGGACATTCGTGCTTGTGGTTGGGTTCTTGCTTATGCAACTTAATAATTGCTTCCGCTAGATGCTCTGTCTAGGCCGTGTGTATTGGTTGAATGGTTTCATCTAGTAACTTGTCGGTCTGTCCGTGGTATATGGCGTCGGGCCCCAACCGGACCTACTGCTATATGATATGTGATGGATTGGGTTTTTATAATTTGGTATCAGTCTACCGGTTTCGGTCAGACTTAAATGAATTCGTGGACGAATTCACTTCAAGGGGTGGTGAGCACATGTGTGTGCGTCATAATTATAACTTGAAAATAACCCATGAATGTCCACTTAGGAATAAAAATACACATGTTTGAGGAACCTGTGTGTTCCTATAATTGCTTTTTGCAATGTTGTTTGGTCATTTGACGGTGTTTTGTACGACTATAGGTGACCAGGAGTGGTGCGGGGCCGTCAGAACGTCTAGTTTCTGATGCGAGTAGCGCACCAAATGATGCGCCAGAAACACCTCCTTCGGCTGAGACCATACAATTGGTAGCGGAGGCAGTATTTGCAATGATTAATTGGCAGCCAACAAGACAGGTGAAGCAGGCTGCTCCTGGTGTGGAGCAAGTACCGCTCCAAGAAGCGGAGTCAAGGAGAGTGGAGAAGGTTGTAGTGGAGCCAGTGTTGCCTAGGAGAACAACGGAGAAACAGCTTAAACACGTTACGGGCTTCAATCCTCTAGTGTTCTAAGGGACAGGAACCCCAACCCAAGAGGAGGATTGGCTCTCCAGAGTCAAGAGAGTAATGATAGCTACAGAGATAGAAGAGTGGCAGAAGACCACTATTGCCACGTTCTTGTTGGATGGTGATGCAAAATTATGGTGGGAAGGCTTGGAGTTACACCATCTGAGGGGTAGATAGCTTACAGACGTCTCGATAGAGGAATTTTCGAGACTATTCTTGGCTCGATACCTCCCCTCGACTCAGAGAATTGCTATGGAAAATGAGTTCCAGAAGCTGGTATAAGGTGAGAGTAGCGTGGATGAATATCTCCACGAGTTCACTCACTTAGGTCGGTTTGTAAGCGCTACCTTAGCTTATAAAGAGCGAAAGACAAACCTATTTTATGAAGGTCTAAGGGTTGATTTGAGACTACTACTCTCGGGGCCGATGACGCAGGGTTTCATGAACTTAGTCAACACGGCCCGGTCTTTGGAGAAAGACATGAAGAATGTACATGCAAAGAAAGCTATGTAAGGAGCAGTTGGAGATGTTTGTGCTAAGAAGTCAGAGTTCAAGGTATCGTCTTCAAAATCCGGTTTCCACAGGTGAAATAGGAAGGCTAGGACGTCAGGTCCATCCCCTTCCTCATGTGCTTATGTGTAACATCCCATTTCCGGCTAGACCCCTAGGAGTCGGTTGGTTGTGGTAGAACCCTAGGGAGTCCAAAGCTTGAAATAACCGACCAAGATTTCGGGTCATGGGTTGGTCACGCCCGTGACTGACCCGTCACGCCCGTGACCTAGGGCATGACTCATTCGACGATCGTCGATCTCCGAGAGACGATTGTCGGGCGCAGCATTTCAAACCCGGCCCAGTCACGCCCGTGACACAGATGTCACGCCCGTGACCTTGGGCGTGACTCCTTCGACGATCGTCGATCTCAGTTAGACGATCGTCGGATGCGGAATTTGCCTCATGGCCTGTCACGCCCGTGACACTTAATGTCACGCCCGTGACATAGGGCGTGACCATGACCGGCGACTTCAGGTCGACGGTCATCGGCCCAAAGTTGGCCACACAGGCATGTCACGCCCGTGACCAACAATGTCACGCCCGTGATATAGGGCGTGACACGCTCGACGATCGTCGATGTCAGTTCGACGTCGTCGAACTAGAATTGGTCACTAGGCCGGTCACGCCCGTGACCCATGTGTCACGCCCGTGACCACCCTTCGACGATCGTCGATCTCAGTTCGACGATCGTCGAACCCAGAACTGCTAACCGGGCCTGTCACGCCCGTGACCTATGTGTCACGCCCGTGACCAAGGCCGAAACGTCAGCCACACTGGAAATTTCGGTAACCGACGCCTTAGTAAATTCTGACTGTGGTGATGAAAATCAAGAGTATTTATGGGTCGTTCCCTACTTTAATTATGTTAATAATTAAGGAAAAGTGGGTCCAATAGGAAATTGCCACCTGGCAAACACCTCTTCATCTCCAACTTTTCAACTGCCATTCGTCATAACCGAAACGTCATAAGGGTGTTATTAATGGCCGCCAATGTTTCATCTCCAACGTTTCATCCCTTCCCTACCCATTTGCTGATCTATAAAAGATTCCTAAGAGCAAGAGGAAAAGGTTACACTCCCTCAAACTGTTTCAGACTTCCCCTTGCTATTGAAGAATTTCCGGCGACGCCACCACCGCGCAAATGGCTTCCCGACGCTCTGCACGCCTTCAACCCGCGAACAAGGTCCTCCCCTCCCTCTTCTTCTGCGGATAGATTTTAGGAATCGTTAGGAGAGATATCGGGCTCAAAAGAGCCAGTTCGGGTGAGCGTATTGGTGGTTTTCCGAAAAATTTCATGGTGGCGGGTTCGCCGGAAAACCGCCTCTCCGGCGGCCGTGCCGCCGCCCGACGATAGTCCTCGCCTCAGCGGAGGTGGTGGTGGTGGTGGCCGGCCAGGGAGATGGCTGGATGGCCGGGAATTAGCTTGGAAAAAGCTACAGGAATTTAGGTTTTAGGCTCTGGTTTCGGGCTGTAGAAGAAGATGAACAGTGTCTTTTAATTAGATTTTATTTTTGAATCAATTTCTGAATGAGATATCTACCATGTTAAATAATTTGGGGAAAATACCTAAAGGCTCCTACAGGAAAAATGATCAACATAGAAAGCGTAGCCCTTGCAGTCTACTTTAATTCAAAATTATTTTCACTCGATTTGGAATCCTGGTTAGACCACAACGCCTTTTTGGTGAGGTCTATCCAGGGGGCTGCCTTGACCTTAGAAAAATTTCCCACTCCAAGTCAGTCATCCAAGTGACTTGAAATTTGGGGCGTGGTCTAATCTTACATATATCTAGGTGCTATCCAAAAATGAGAATTTTTGGAGAATATTTTTCTATAGTTTTTAGAAAAATTCAATAATCCTAGCCGAATTTAATTAGATAGTTAAATAATTTCCAAACCCTCCCGAACTTTGGTGAGTGGTCCCTGGGTTCACCATAAGGTTTTGTATAATTTTTCATCTCATTTGGAGATGGTTTGGATTAGAAATGAACAAACCTAAGTTTTGCCCTAATAAGGGGTCTTAGGTTAAAAGTGCACTTTCGAAGTTTGAGTGGTGAGATCACCTCAACAGAGGTTGAGATTTTTACCACTGGCTAGTAATATTCTCTAGCACCCCCTCATGGATTTGAGGTGGATCGGGGTAAGTTTACCCTAAGGACCAAGGCCAAACCCTAAGGTTGGATCTTGGTGGTTTGTGAAGGTCATGTGGTCAGATGACCTTGGATTGACCCGAAATTGGGTGAAGAGGTCCATAGGGCCAATACAGTGCTCTGGATGAAATCTTAGTAGATTTGGAGACCGTTGGGATACCTAAAAATCTAACCCTAGTTTAGGGCGCAAACTAATAGAGATAGGAAATGACACCAAATCACATTGAAAAGTGATGAGAATTGGGTAGAGTGGATTATAGGGGTAGTACAAGCTCTGGATATTTTTCTATGAATTTTACGATCACTATTTGGGGTACTTCTTTAATGATTTAGTAATTGTATGATTTGCTTAGAAAATTTATTATGGGGTACAAACTTCCTGGAAACTGATGAAATTTAGGCTGAGAACCTTTATTATGATTTTAAAGCTCTGTGAATTTTTATGGTATTTTTAGAAGCTTAATTCTAAGGCTTGCTTCATTAAGTATTATTTATCATGGATATTGGATTAAATCTATTTTGGTGGTTAGCAAGCTAGTAAAATTATGATTCTCTGCACAAAGATCTTTTATATATCATACTACTGGCTAGTGATTTTTCCATAATTTTTAGATGAATAATTTCAGTACTTCCTTCACTACGTAGAATTAATATGATTATACTAAATAAATTATTTAGAGGTTAAATACTTTCTATAAAATTCTGAAAATCTGTATTTGAGGTTATTTTTGCTGTTATTTAATGATCTTGATTTTTGAGTAGCCATTACTTAGGAAGATCATGTGGTTCATGTTTAAAATGACCCGTGGCACGTCCTTTGGAAAAATTAAATAAATATCAGATTATTTAGGAAAATTATAAATTTCTGGATTTAGACCAATTATGTTATGATGGACCTCCAGTAAATATTATAGGAGATTTGGAAGATAATTTGGTGTACCTCCCCTTGGGCACCTCATATAGTTTAGGATGGTCTGCATATAGTAAAGCCACGGAATTTTGATAGTTGATGGTTGGTAGGGCAAACTAGGATCGAGTTCATCATTGGGAGACTTGTTGGAATAAGGGAGTACGGGAACGACGAAAGATCGTCCATCCCAGGGAGAGGAGGAAGAGTCTTAAAACTCTAGGGTTAACACTAAAGTAACTAAAAGGGGATCGGGCTAAGGGAGATCAACCAATAATAATAAGTGCCTTGCGAAAGGGAACTTCGGGCCGTAATGCCGCCGTCTTGGTTCCTAGTGCCCCTTGAGAGCCCTTCACGGGGTATACCGGGGGCAGTCCTGGGCTAACGTATACCATAGCAATAATAAATTAAAAGAGTATGAAAGTGAGGCTAAGATCTATCTCAACTCTAGAGGGGGGGGGGGTGAATAGAGTATTTTAAAATAATTTTTCACAGTTGAAATAAACAGCACATATAAAATTCAATTTATGATATAGTGTAGAGTGCTAGTAAGAAGTTAAAAACTAAGAAGTAAAAAGCACAACACACAGCAAACAAATCACACAAACAAACCAGAAGACACAAGGAATTATAGTGGTTCCCCAAAAACCTGGGTACATCCACTCTTCTACCACCCTTGGTAGGAATCCACTCAGGATGACTTGATCAGGTGTCCTGACACCAATGAGCTTTTGATAAGGTGCCCAAAAACCAAAACTAGATTTTTTGATAAGGTGTCTTGCCACCACTGAGTTTTGACAAGGCTCTCAGAACCAGACAGAACTTTTGAAGGGAGTTCAAGAACCCTTTTACAGCACGAAAAGAAAAATAAGAGTGAAGGGTGTCTTCTCTATTCTCAATCAAATGAGAGAAGCACAAGTGGATTGATGATGTCAAAGCTCCCCCTGTGATGTAGAAAGGTTCAGGAATAGAAGCTTTGCTCTAGGGTGATAGGTCTTCAGAACTTTGATCTCCAGCACAGGATGGTTTCAGCAAGAAGGCTGAAGGTAAGGTGTCTGGAGTGATGAGATTGTGAACACTTTTCAGTCAGCAAGAAGATTTTTGGAGTCACAGTTCTTCTGTTGTTCTTCTGCTATCAGTATTCTCTATTCTGTGTGTTCACTTTTTTTCTTATCAATCTCTGTGTATCTTCTTCTTGTGTATTCTGTAAATCTTAATAACACAAAAGAAAGGAAGAAAAGTTTTCTGACGTTTCCTTGTCCAAAATTTGTCGTTGAGAGTCATAAATATCTTCCAAAAATAGTCTTGTCTTCTAGAGGAAAGTCCAGCAAACATTCTCTGAATAATTCCTTTAAACTTGCTCCAGAAATAAAGACAAACGGCTGGGAGATCTTCTGACATAAATGCTGATGATATTCAAAAACATTCCAAAGAACAGCAGCATTTGAATTCCTGAAAGCGTCGATCTCTCCAAAGAAAACGTCGATCTGAGCTCTACGATCGTCGAACTGAGCTCAGAGATTAAATGGACAAGCAGACAGAAAACGTCGATCTGAGCTCGAAGATCGTCGAACCGAGCTCAGAGACCTGAGAAATAACTTTAGGGAGTGATCGTCGAACTGAGCTAGAAGATAGTCGAGGGGAGTTCGACGACTCAGCAGAAGCTAGACAAAAGCAGATAGTCGATCTGAGCTCGAAGATCGTCGACCGGAGTTCGACGTTTTATTGAAGATGAGCTCAGAGAGCGTCGAACGGAGTTCGACGATTCGTCGACCTGAGCTCGACGAAAATTGCCTTAGACTAAGCTCTTCAACCTTGATCTTGGAATGATCCTGGGGGCAGCTCCAAACCTAAGTTCTAAGACCTAGACTTATTCTAATGTTGACCTTTTCAACTATACAACTAGGTCAACTGGGATTCCTAAGACAAGCATAGTGATCCTTACCCAAATTAGTAATAGGGTGTTCCAACAATCTCCCCCTATTTGGGTTAGGATTACTATTTACAGACAATCATAGGAAATGAAAAGCATACAACAATACATAAACTAATATAAAATGCAGAGAAGATATATAGCAGTAAAGCAGATCACAGATAAATATCAGCAGATATCCAAAGGTGGATGAAATGTTTAGCTTATACAGTTCACTTCCTTTCAGATCCCTTTTTAAATAAAATTTCTCTATTTGGATTCTGACTTTCTTTCTTTGATCTTCTGTCATCCTCTGCACCTAGAGAAGTTTGAGATTTGGGCCTTGGAACAACAGCCTCAGGGTGCAGCTTCATATAGTCTTCTGGATTGAAAAATTTCCTTGATGTATATCTTTCCAGTTCTTTCTTTCTCTGCTCTGATAAGGTAGTTATGTTTGAAGTATCCTTGCCTTGTTCTCTGGCCTTTTTTATTTGATCAAGGGCAGCCAATTCTTTCATTCTGGCTGTCCAGGATACAGGGTTGTTCTCAGGATCTTCAAAAGGAATAGGAGATTCATATCTGTTGATGATTTCAGAAACAGTAGAAGGAGTCCTGGAAACAATTGTGTCTTTCAGCTTGTAAGGAAAAGGACCTGAAGAAGGGTCAGGGTGACCTTGTCCTTCCCTTTGATAGGATCTTTGTCCTCTTTGATTTCCTCTGTAATTACCACGTCTGGGTTGATATCCTCTTTGATGCTGTCCCCTTTGATATGATCTTTGATAATACTGGGAAGAACTGTGGCTGGAGACTGGAGCTTGAGGGGCTGAACCTGAGCCAGAATCTGGAGGAGGAGGAGGAGGAGGCTGATATTGAGAAGATCCTTTTTCATATTTGTCAAGCTTCCTCTTCTTCTTCATAGCTTTCAGTTGATTTTTGGAATATTGCATCCAAGGCTCAGAGATAGGGCAGTCATGCAGGATATAGTATGGAATATCATTGGAGTCTTTGGCTTTGGCAGGAGGGACTGACATCATTGCTTTACTTCTGGCTTTTCTCTTCTTAGTAATAGTTCTAGCAGAATCATCAGAATCAGTCCTGTATTGGTCACTCTCAGAACTTTGATGTTGATCATACAGATCATCAATTCTTCTGATAAGCTCTTCTTGAGCTTTAAGTTTTGCAGAAACCTCAGGAGCAGGAGGAGAGAGAGCAACAGCAGAGCAGGCAGAAACAGGAGTAGACACTGGAGCCGGAGCAGCAATTTCATTAGCATCAGTTGCTGGAATCATTTCTATGTCAGTAGTAGCAGCAGTTTCAACAGAAGGAGGCACAATGGCCTTAGTAGCAGCATCAGAGATATCCACAGCCTTCCAGGACTTGATGTAGGAATCAATATGGCTGGGATCACAGGAAGATACAGGCACAATGGCCTTAGACAAATCTTCAGCAGGAGTTGCAGGCAGATAGCTAAAATGGACTGTATCAAATATAGATAGCAGCCTCTGCAGATTCAGTGCAAAAGCACATCCAAGAGCTGGAGCTGGAGCAGACATAATATCAGCAGCTGGCACATCCACTTCTTCATAAGGCATCTCCCCCTGCCTTGGTTCAGAGAGAGGTGAATCAAGGCACACAGAAGATGTGATAGCCAGGGAGGAGGAAAAGGAGGCAAGCTTGGTAGACAGCTCCTGTACTTGCTTCAGGAGTGGAGCCAGGGAAGACTCCAGTAGAGATGTCAGCTTGGGAGCTAGCAACTCATACAGCCTGTCTGCCAAGCTAGGAAGATCCACATGCTCAAGTGGGGCTTGAGCAGAGGTAGAGGCAAGGTGGATGGAGGGATGGTGGCTGAAACTGAAAATGTGGAGAAAGGTGGAGAGGGAATGGTTGGTTCAGAAGATGGAATAATGGAGATAGAGGAGGTTGAGGTGGAGATAGGGGAAGTAAGAGATGGTGTGAAGGAGGGTTGAGAGACAATGTCATGGAGCAGTTGTTGAAAGGAGGAAGTTGAGGGTGGCTCAGGAGGAGTAGAGGGTGAATCATTCATGAAGGAATCATCTGTAAGTGAGAAGGATGGTAGGGTGAAGGTTGAATAGGAGAAGAGAGGATGGAATTCCTCTGAGGTGGATAAAGGAGGGGATGACATAGTTGAGGAAATGGTAATTGGGGATGAGATGATTATGGTGGTGACTGGTGGTGAGGAGGTGACAACTTGGGTGGATATGGCTGGAGGAGGGGAGGAAGCAGGCAGCTCTTCTGCTGAAGGAGTGACTGAAATAGTCCTTGTGCCTGAATGAAGTGTTGCAGCAGCCCTGGAGGGGTTTATGATCTGCCTGTCCCATTTACTGAAGAGGGCACAGGAAAGCATCTTGGATGCATTGATAAACATGCCAGAGGAGGTTAATAGGTCAGGGCACCTGTTGTGCAGAAAGACCCCTAAGATTCTTCCATAACTAACTGCATTCTTGTTGATCTTCTTCTTAATCAGAGTGAAGAAGATGGAGCCCCAGTCCAGATGTTTCTTATCTAATAAGGCTCCCATCAGGCAGAACTGATATCTGGAAATGGTGTCATGGGCTGAATGCTTGGCCAACAGCACCTTCCCAACTACATCAGCCAGGAATTGAAATTCGATAGACAGATTTTTCTTCAGTAGCTTATTAGGGTTGGCTGCATTGTGACCCATCCTATCCAGCATGGTGTCAAACTCCTCTCCAGACAGTTCAATGGAGTCTTCTCCAGTACTGAGTTGAAAGACTTCTGTTAAAAGAGCCGGGGATAGAGATACCTGAGTCCCCTTAATGGTGCCGACAACAGAATTCTCAGTCTCGTCTGTTGCGGTAAAAAACCACTCTTTAATTTCTTCTGAGGCGATCTTCATCCTTGTAGTCATTATTGGAGTCAGTTGTTGTTCTCGGAATAAGTTTAGGATGTCCTTGAAGCGCTGGTCGCTTCCGTCGAAGGAGTTTATATCGATGTCAAAGCCTGTGTCGAACTTCATCTTAGCAATAGCAGCACTTGATTCAGCCATATTCACCTGCAACAGAAAATCAAAAACGACCAAGCGTAGAGAATTTGGAGGGAAAAGAAAGAGAGTTGCAGAGTATGAAAGCGCAAAGGGAGAACGACGGCTGAAAGAAAGATTTTATATTAGGGTTCGACGCGAAAAATGAAAATTGTGGAGCTCAGTTCGAAGAAGCGTCGAACTCAGCTCGACGATTTGGGCAACAGAGGGAAATGAAAAGATGCCAATAGCGTCGAACTATTGAGAGCGTCGAGCTCCGCTCGACGACCAAGGATCAGACAGAAGGAAAGCCTAGATACAACGGCGGCGCTAAACTCAGATCGACGCCTCAAGAACCGTCGATCTCCGTTCGACGTTTTCTGGGAAAACGTCGAGCTCAGTTCAGAGCCAGAACTTATTCTACAGACACAAAAAGAGAGGAAATTTTTGACCTAGTCTTGGTCTGTTTTAGCTTTTCAAAATCTTGTAATTTAATTAAGGCTTCCTCCATCTAACATGCCTAACTGATTTAGGAAGAAACTGTGTTTCTTTTCATCCAAAGGTTTGGTGAAAATATCTCCCCTTTGCAAATCAGTAGGAATATATTGAAGTTCAATTTTATTTTTCTCTACATTATCTCTTAGAAAATGATGCCTAATTTCTATGTGTTTTGTCCTACTATGGAGGACTGGATTTTGTGCTATAGAGATAGCACTAGTATTGTCACAGAAAATTTTAGACTTCTCTAAGTTGTAGCCATAGTCTAAGAGCTGATTCTGTATCCACAATATTTGTGAACAGCAACTGCCTGCAGCCATATACTCAGCTTCAGCAGTTGAAGTTGACACAGATGTTTGTTTCTTACAGAACCAAGAGACAAGTCTATCACCAAGGAACTGACAAGTTCCACTGGTGCTTTTCCTGTCTATTCTGCATCCAGCATAATCAGCATCTGAGAATCCAGTTAAATCAAATGCTGAATCTTTTGGATACCAGAGACCTAGATTTGGACAACTTTTAACATACCTAAGAATTCTCTTAACTAAGATTAAATGTGACTCTCTAGGGCTAACTTGGAATCTAGCACAAATACATGTGGCAAACATTATATCAGGCCTACTAGCTGTAAGGTACAATAAAGAGCCAATTATTGCTCTATATGTTGTCTGATCAACAGGTTTCCCATGTTCATCAGCATCTACTACAGCATTTGAGGGCATGGGTGTTTTCATACATGATGCATCAGACATACCAAATTTCTTAACCAGCTCTTTTGCATACTTGGTTTGAGAAATAAATATGCCTTCAGCATGTTGCTTGACTTGCCGTCCTAAGAAGAAGGACAGCTCACCCATGCTACTCATTTCAAATTTAGAGTGCATAAGCTTGGAAAACTTTTTGCACAATTTTGAATCAGTAGAACCAAAAATAATGTCATCTACATAAATTTGCACTAGCAGGGTATGGGACTTATGGGTTCTAATAAAAAGAGTTTGGTCTACTCTTCCCCTAACAAAATCATTTTCCAGAAGAAAGCATGCTAGGGTCTCATACCATGCTCTAGGGGCTTGCTTGAGACCATATAATGCTTTATGCAATTTGTAAACATAATCAGGGTGAGTTAGAGAGATAAAACCTGGAGGTTGTCTAACATAGACTTCCTCTTTGATGTCCCCATTGAGAAATGCACTTTTTACATCCATTTGATACACTTTGAAACCTTTGTGAGCAGCATAGGCTAGGAATATCCTGATGGTCTTCCAACCTTGCAACTGGTGCAAATGTCTGATCATAGTCTATTCCTTCTTGTTGAGAGTACCCTTGAGCAACTAGCCTTGCCTTGTTTCTGACTATAACTCCTTGATCATCCAGCTTGTTCCTGAATACCCACTTTGTTCCAATAATGGGATGATCCTTTGGCTTAGGCACTAGTTCCCAAACCTTGTTCCTTTCAAATTGATGCAACTCCTCTTGCATTGCAATGATCCAGTGTGGATCTTGCTCTGCATCTTGAATGGATTGAGGCTCAATTTTAGATAGGAAGCAAGTATGCATCAGGTTTTGGTTGACCTGACTTCTAGTTTGCACACCAGCTGAGATCTCTCCAATTACTTGGGTGATTGGATGATCTCTGGTTGTTACTAAGTCAACAGGGAGTGTTGATTGTTCACCAGCCTGTGTTGTTGTCTCCCCTAGTGGAACAGCAACTGGCTCTTCAGGATGATTTTCTTCAAGATGTTGAACTTCTTCTTCATCATCACTGCTCTCATTCTTTTCAGCAACTTGCAGTTTGTTCAAGTCTTCAGCTAGAGAATGTACCTGCAGAGGTTCTATGGTAGAAGCATTCTTCTCCTTGAAAGACATGTTAGCTTCATCAAAAATAATATGAACAGATTCTTCAATTTTACAGGAAGATTTATTATAAACCCTATAGGCCTTGCTGATCATGGAGTATCCCAGAAACACTCCTTCATCAGCTTTAGCTTAGAATTTTGCTAGATATTTCTTGTCATTATTATGAATAAAACAAGTGCAACCAAAAACTTTGAAATAGCCTATTTTAGGTTTCTTCCCTTTGAGCAATTCATAAGGAGTCTTGCCCTTCAGCTTGTGTATCAGGCTTCTGTTCAACACATAGTTGGAGGTGTTCACTGCCTCAGCCCAAAAGGACAGAGGTAAGTGAGCATCTGCCAATAATGTAGTTGCAGATTCAATGAGTGTTCTATTTTTCCTTTCAGCTACCCCATTTTGTTGAGGAGTTCTAGGAGCTGAGAAAGTGTGCCTGATCCCTTCACTCTGACAGAACTCTTGCATGAGAAGAGAATCAAACTCTGTCCCATGATCACTTCTGATCAGGGCAATGTGAGTGTTGAACTCAATCTGAATGCATTTGAGAAAATCTGTCAAACACTTGAAGTTATCAGACTTCTTCCTCAGAAAGAATACCTCAAGTGAATCTTGAGAAGTCATCTACAACCACTAAAGTATAGGACTTCCCTCCTAGGCTTTGCACAGATATGGGTCCAAAAAGATCCATGTGCAACAGGTACAAAATCCTAGGTGAATCACTCTTATTAATTGATTTAAAACTACTTTTAGTTTGCTTGCCTAATTGACAAGCCTTGCAAAGTCCTTCCTTCTTGTAGGGACCAGAAGGTAGTCCTTTAACAAGGTTGTCTTTAGATAGCTTAGCAATGGTTCTAAGGTTAATATGTCCTAGTCTCTTATGCCATAAAACATTAGATTTTGAAATGGAATTAAACAGGCAAATATCTACCACTGGTGAATGAAAATCCACTAAGTAAATGTTACCTCTTCTGTTACCTGTCAACACAGTTGTGTTGTCCACTGACTTGACATTGCATATGGAATTGTTGAAGGTCACTTGATATCCTTCATCACACAGTTGACTGATACTTATCAAGTTGTGCTTGAGTCCTTCAACATATGCCACCTTCTTGAATGTGACTGGGCCAATTTTGACTGCACCATATCCTTTTGTAGTTCCAAAGCTTGAGTCTCCAAAAATTACTTTGGGTCCAAGCTTGGCTTTGAAGGAAGTGAAGTTGTCCTTATCCCCTGTCATGTGCTTTGAGCACCCACTATCCAGATACCATTGATGGTTTGATGCTGGATAGGTCTTCACCTACACAAAAACAGCTTATTTGTTTTTGACCCAGTTAACCTTGGGCCTAGGTTGATATCCCTTGAATTCTGAAATAAAGGACATCCCAGGTTGATCCTTATAACCTTCAGGATGGTATCTCCTAGGAGGTACTATCCATTCAGTATAGGGATTAAAGCCTTGGGATGTGGAGCTTCTAGGATTGAATCTGAATGTGCCATTGAAGGTGTGTTCACAAGCCTGAACTCTGTTCGACGATCGTCGAACTGAGGTCGACGATCTTGGGTCAGATCGTCGATCTCCGTTCGAAGATCGATTATGCTGAGGTTCAGAGTTTGGATATCGTCGAGCTGAGGTCGACGATCTGTAGTTAGATCGTCGAGCTCTGTTCGACGATCGTCGAGCTCTGCTCGACGCCATCTGTTGAACTGAGTTCTTCTCTGACAGATCTGCATTCTTCCTGGGTACCTCTATTACTCCCTTTCCTTTGTCAGAGACAAACTTGATTGGAGTTGTCAAAATTATAGGTTGGCTGGATGAAGCACCCAAGCCCAGTGTGCTATTAAATCTAGAGTTCACTGTGCTTGTGATGTCCATCAGTCTGATACTTCTCCCATTTAGGGATTCTTCAAACTTTTTGGCCTTTGATAGTTCATTCTTCAGTGAAGCTATCTCCTCCCTACAGCATTCTAACTCCTCAGAGAGTTTGAGGTTCTTTGAGTTTAGGACACTATGCTCAGATAATTGATTCCTGAGAGAGATTATCTCCTTCTCAGATTTTAATAGATCTAGACACAGTGTCTTAAATTCATCTTTGAAGTCTTCAGAATTAAAATCAAAAGAGTTGATTACCTGATCCTCATCTGGTTGACTTTCTGAATCTGAATCTGATTCTTCATCAGAGTTTTGCTGTGATGCATTGATAGCCATCATGCAAAATTCTTTTTCATCTGCATCATCCTCATCATCACTGGAGCTGGATGAGGCTTCAGATTCCTCTTCAGTCTCACTCCATGTCTCAGCAACAAAGCCCTTCCTTGTATGTTTGTTCTTGCTGGAGGAGGCTTTGTCTGAGCTATTCTTCTTGTAATCCTTTTCTTTTCTTCTTTCTCTTCTTTCCCTTTTGTCCTTATTCTTGTTTTCTGGGCAGTCAGGCACAATGTGGCCTGGTTTCCTGCAACCAAAGCATATGATTTCTTTATTGTTATTTGATTTATCATACCTTGGTTTATCATGACCCTTGTATGGTTTCTTTCTGAAGTCTTTTCTGGCCATCTTGTAGAATCTTTTGGCCAGTAGACTTATGAGCTCATCATTTCCTGTAGCTTTATCTTCAGGCTCCTCTTCTACAGCTTTGAAGGCTATGGTCTTTTCTTTCCTTGTAGCTGGAGAGATAGCCTTTTGTTCTTCTTCTCTATTTTTAATGAGCAGCTCATAGGATTTGAGCTTGCCCAGGAGAGCTTCAGTAGTAATCTCATTTAAACTTCTGGCATCCTTAATTGGCCAGATTCTTGAATCCCAAGTGCTGGGGAAGCACATCAGGATTTTGTCATTCAGCTCAGTCAGTGAGATTTCTTTGTCTAGGGTTTTTAGCTCATTGACAATTAGACTTAGTCTATTGTACATGTCAGCCACTGATTCAACTTCTCCCTTTTTGAAGTTCTCATATTGGCTTATCAGATGAGATCTTCAATCTTTCCTTTCATCAGCAGATCCTGAGACAATTTCAGAGAGTTTGTCCCAGATTTCTTTGGCTGAGTGGCATTCAGCTACCTTCTGAAAGATTTCATCAGACATTGTTTGGGCTAAGATGTTCATAGCCTTAGCATCTGCAGTCTTCCACTTCTTTATATCTGCATCTGTTCCAGAAGGAGGTGGGACAGCATTTGTACTTGAGCTTGCTGGTGGAGTTGGACAAACTGTCAAGACAGAATTGAAAATGTCTTCATCAATAGAATTCATGTATAATCTAATCCTTGCCTTCCAGAGTGCAAACTTAGAAAGGTTGCACACTGGTGGTCTGGTGCTTGCATAATCTTTGTTCTGTGCCATGTCTTTAAATAAAAAGGAAGATGTAGAGAAAATAATCCCCTTAAGAGATTGATCTTATCAAGGATCTTTTGGTTCAGGTGTTAGCCTGTATGAGCAACCAACCTCCCTCTGATACCAATTGAAAGTGAGGCTAAGATCTATCTCAACTCTAGAGGGGGGGGGGGTGAATAGAGTATTTTAAAATAATTTTTCACAGTTGAAATAAACAGCACATATAAAATTCAATTTATGATATAGTGTAGAGTGCTAGTAAGAAGTTAAAAACTAAGAAGTAAAAAGCACAGCACACAGCAAACAAATCACACAAACAAACCAGAAGACACAAGGAATTATAGTGGTTCCCCAAAAACCTGGGTACATCCACTCTTCTACCACCCTTGGTAGGAATCCACTCAGGATGAGTTGATCAGGTGTCCTGACACCAATGAGCTTTTGATAAGGTGCCCAAAAACCAAAACTAGATTTTTTGATAAGGTGTCTTGCCACCACTGAGTTTTGACAAGGCTCTCAGAACCAGACAGAACTTTTGAAGGGAGTTCAAGAACCCTTTTACAGCAGGAAAAGAAAAATAAGAGTGAAGGGTGTCTTCTCTGTTCTCAATCAAATGAGAGAAGCACAAGTGGATTGATGATGTCAAAGCTCCCCCTGTGATGTAGAAAGGTTTAGGAATAGAAGCTTTGCTCTAGGGTGATAGGTCTTCAGAACTTTGATCTCCAGCACAGGATGGTTTCAGCAAGAAGGCTGAAGGTAAGGTGTCTGGAGTGATGAGATTGTGAACACTTTTCAGTCAGCAAGAAGATTTTTGGAGTCACAGTTCTTCTGTTGTTCTTCTGCTATCAGTATTCTCTATTCTGTGTGTTCACTTTTTTTCTTGTCAATCTCTGTGTATCTTCTTCTTGTGTATTCTGTAAATCTTAATAACACAAAAGAAAGGAAGAAAAGTTTTCTGACGTTTCCTTGTCCAAAATTAGCCGTTGAGAGTCATAAATGTCTTCCAAAAATAGTCTTGTCTTCTAGAGGAAAGTCCAGCAAACATTCTCTGAATAATTCCTTGAAACTTGCTCCAGAAATAAAGACAAACAGCTGGGAGATCTTCTGACATAAATGCTGATGATATTCAAAAACATTCCAAAGAACAGCAGCATTTGAATTCCTGAAAGCGTCGATCTCTCCAAAGAAAACGTCGATCTGAGCTCTACGATCGTCGAACTGAGCTCAGAGATTAAATGGACAAGCAGACAGAAAACGTCGATCTGAGCTCGAAGATCGTCAAACCGAGCTCAGAGACCTGAGAAATAACTTTAGGGAGTGATCGTCGAACTGAGCTAGAAGATAGTCAAGGGGAGTTCGACGACTCAGCAGAAGCTAGACAAAAGCAGATAGTCGATCTGAGCTCGAAGATCGTCGATCGGAGTTCGACGTTTTATTGAAGATGAGCTCAGAGAGCGTCGAACGGAGTTCGACGATTCATCGACCTGAGCTCGACGAAAATTGCCTTAGACTAAGCTCTTCAACCTTGATCTTGGAATGATCCTGGGGGCAGCTCCAAACCTAAGTTCTAAGACCTAGACTTATTATAATGTTGACCTTTTCAACTATACAACTAGGTCAACTGGGATTCCTAAGACAAGCATAGTGATCCTTACCCAAATTAGTAATAGGGTGTTCCAACAGAGTAACTAGTATAACTAGGGCTGCACACACTCACTCCCCGGTAGCTAGGAAAGTAGAATTATAGGATTACTTGCCATCAGACAGTAGCTCTGAAGGTAGATGCACGGACAGGACTGTCCGGGGGGCCGCGGGCTCGAGGGTTGGAGTACAGTATAAAGGTGGTGGGTCTTCGGTAACTGATCGTCGTTCACACCGACATCGGTACGCTGACTCGGCGGTGTGGGACACTTAGCCAAAGAAAGTCTGGAGGGTACATCCAGCAGCAGTACGCGGATACTCTAGGTTGTGTTCTTCTAGGGGCGTACGGGAGGGCTAGGCCTGGTAGTGTGGATGCCCGCCTATGAGTGGGGGGCCCGACCCACTGTCTCCGTTTGCCACTACGGAGGTTCCTGGGAGTGAAGCTAGCTGCCCAAACAGGGGGAACTAAAGGTCTGTCCACATAGAGTCGTGTGCGTGAGTTACACTTGCATGAATCATGGCATAGCATATCACTACACTCATATTTGCATACAACTGACACCCCAACGTATAAATTGGTATGAGACTTTTTATACGATTGGAGCTTTGCAGAAGATCCCTTAACTTATAAGTTTGTATGTGCACTCATATAAGTTAAGGTTACTTACTTACTTACTTGTTGCTTACTTACTATTCTCTAGCTGCCCTTTATACAACTTGCTATATATTAATTGTTCTACCTATTACAACATTTACACTGCTCACCTATTATAACTTGTTAGTTAGGTCCATCGTCACCTGCTTGTCTATTCTCCACTTTGTAGCTTCCCTTTCCTCCTCTCCGCCCGGTGCTTAGGATCCGTGGAGGGAGGGGTAGGGGATGATAGGGCTTAGTCTTTATGACTAATGGTTTTCGAACCAAATATTACAGGAGCTCCGGATGGGAGACAGAGACCAGCACCAGCGGAGTACGGTGCGCATGGAGGTGGGACAGTCTAGCACCAGTGCACCTGCGACCAGCTCCGTGAGTGATTAGCATTTTCTTATCTTCCGCGATGAGCGACTTGTAGTGAGGACTCTGATGTACTGGGCTCGAGCCCATTTATCTATTTTCTTATTATATGTATTGATGGACTGGATATGATTCACTTTTATTTACATGTTTCTGTGGACTTATTTGCATTTTATGTATAAATACTTCTCTCTCTTGTGATCGAAAAGGGCCGGCAGAATTGGCGTTTTGTAGTGATTGCCTTCCCGAGATGTCGGTGCCACCGCAAAGCGGCAATTCTGGGCTAAGACCCCGGTGGTTGAAAAAGAAAAAAAAGGGGGTCTTACAAGTGGTATCAGAGCAAACCTCGATCGAAAGAGAAGTAGTCCACAAAAACCTTGGGCCACCCCCGTGCGAGCTTAGTTTGCGGACAAACTAGCAGCGGAAGCAGTGGTGTGCCCATAAGGGAAATCACATGTGAAAGTCCATCATAACTCTTCTTAAATTCCATTCATTCGCTCTCTAACAAATGGAATTTTTGCTTGTAGCCTGCGACGAACCCTACATCGCAGCAGGGGACACCTCAGGCTCGGAATGTGGTCTCGACTCCGCCAGCACCCGTTCCGTTCCAGCAGACGGAGATGGGGCAAACACTGACGGCCATCCTGGAGGCCTTCAGAGCTCAGCAAGCCCCGGCCCCACAGCCAAACCCCAGGGCCAATTGGATGACGGTCTTCCGAGGACTTTCCCCTCCATCCTACCAGGGGACGGAGTCTCTAGTACGTACAGAGGAGTGGTTGGACACCATTTATGAGATGCTGGCAGGGATTCGATGCCCCACGGAGGAGGCAGTCGTTTTGACAGTCTCCTGCTTAGAGTCACACGGAAAGAGATGGTGGAAATCTCAGCTGGACACCACCTTTGCAGGGATGGACGGTGCTGATATTACTTGGGAGGAGTTCAGAGCAGCGCTCTTGGGACATTTTGTACCTCAGTCGGCGAGAGATGACCTGGAGGATAGGTTCCTGCGGTTGAGGCAGGGGAACAGGACTGTGGTGGAGTACTATCAGGAGTTCACTCACCTGGCCCGTTATGCGGACGCTTACCAGTTAGACGATGCTGGCTACGCCCGGAGGTTTTATAAGGGGCTGCAGGATGACTTGAGGCAGGCCCTCCTTTTCGTTTCAGAGGGGAGTCTAGCCAGGATTCTGGAGATGGCTAAGAAGAGAGAGGCGGATCAGCTTACAGTGAAGAATCGGAAGAGACCGGCTGATGATTCAGTGATTGGAGGTCGTAGAGACCGTCCTCGGGGCCAGGTTATCGGGGAAAGAAGGAACGGGGATCAGCCTCGTCAGGAGCTTGGGCAGGAGCAGAGGACTCAGGGGGTATTGGCTCCCCAGCCTATATAGATGCTGGAAATGCCAAGGACGGTAGGGCAGCCACCGGTATGTTATCAATGCAACCAGCCGGGGCATATCAAGCGGAACTGCCCTGTGGGGCGAGCACCCCCACCAGCACATCAGGGCACTCCACCTCCCCGACAGTTTGGCGGACGAGGACAGGACCGAGGACGAGGATTTCAGGATCGAGGCCGCAGGCCAGAGAGAGAGCAGGTGTATGCTCTAGACCTGACACAGCCTTGGAACCCGGAGCAGGTTATCACAGGTATGACAGCACTTTTAAACTTTCTTCATATAACTACTATTTAGACGTAACCTGCTTAGAAATTAAGAGAAGATGAACTGCCACAAAAATACTAAGACACTTAATTACCCCAGGCATAGTTTTCGTTAGCGGCAAGCCCGCTCACACCCTCTTTGACACCGGTGCGTCGCAATCATTCGTGTCGGAGGATTTTGTGAAAGGACTGGCAGGAGTGGAGCTATGCATCGGGAAGATGCTGAGGGTGCGCCTACCCGATGGATCAGAGATATTGACCTCTACTCATTGTAATATGGAAGCGAGGATCGGCGGAAAGGCGTTTGAGGCACCAACGACGGTTTTGAGGATGCCAGATTACGACCTGATTCTAGGCATGACCTGGCTGTACTGGAACCATGCCCAGATCGATTGCGTGGCGAAGAGGATCACCGTGAGGCACGACGACTCCTTCATTGTTATCGAAGGTATTATATCAGCACCCCGTACTATACTATCGTCTGTGCAGGCCGTTAAGGCCCACCTGCAGGGGGAAGAGGTTTATCAGGTCCTCTTTGAGGCGGTCGTAGCCAAGGATTCCATTGCAGATATTCCGGTAGTGTGGGACTTCGCCGACGTGTTTCCAGAGAAGCTACCAGGGTTACCCCCGCACCGAGAGAAGGACTTTCAGATTCAGCTCGTACCGGGGGCTAAGCCGGTATCCAGAGCTCCCTATCGAATGGCCCCAAAGGAGTTGGTGGAATTCCGAAGTCAGCTTCAGGAGTTAGTGGAGGCCGGGTTCGTTCGGCCTAGCTCATCACCGTGGGGAGCTCCGGTGCTGTTCGTTAAGAAGAAGGACGGGACCCTCCGACTGTGCATCGATTACCGGGCTCTGAACAGGTTGACCGTCCGGAATACTTATCCTTTACCACGGATAGACGAGCTTTTTGATCAGCTGGAGGGAGCTCATTGGTTCTCAAAGCTGGATCAGAGGTCAGGATACTACCAGCTCCGTATTCGGGAGGAGGACATCCCGAAGACGGCCTTCAGCAGCAGATACGGCTTGTACGAGTTTACCGTGATGCCATTCGGGCTCACGAATGCACCCTCCGCATTCATGACTTTGATGAATCGGGTGTTCGAGGAGTATCTGGACGTCCTTGTCATTGTATTCATCGACGACATTCTCATCTATTCAAGGACGGAGGAGGA
This sequence comes from Platanthera zijinensis, assembly GCA_039513925.1. Lineage (NCBI taxonomy): Eukaryota > Viridiplantae > Streptophyta > Magnoliopsida > Asparagales > Orchidaceae > Platanthera > Platanthera zijinensis. Next base: position 109,931,584 of record CM077082.1, on the reverse strand, counting down.
GCACGCGAGACATCTAGCCTTGACCTTGGAGAAGCTGCGTGAACACGAGATGTATGCTAAGTACAGCATGTGCCAGTTCTGGCTAAAGGAGGTGGCCTTTCTGGGCCATGTCATCAGTGGAGCAGGTCTGGCAGTGGATCCGGCAAAGATCCAGGCAGTACGGGATTGGCCACCACTAAAGTCGGCCACGGATGTTCGAAGTTTCTTGGGACTTGCCGGTTACTACCGGAAGTTCGTAAAGGGGTTCTCTCAGATTGCCCTTCCTCTTACGTCTCTGACGAAGAAGGAGTCCCCTTTTATTTGGATGCCGCGATGCGAATCTGCCTTCCAGGAGCTGAAGGATCGTCTCACCTCGGCCCCCATCCTTGTTCTTCCATCAGGGAGGGAGGGATTCCAGGTAGTTACAGATGCTTCCTATCAGGGGATGGGTGCCGTCCTTATGCAGAATGGGCACTTAATAGCCTATGCCTCCCGACAGTTGAAGCAGCACGAGCAGAACTACCCCGTGCACGATTTGGAGATGGGGGCAGTCATTTTTGCTCTTAAGATCTGGCGGCACTATCTCTACGGGGTACATTGTGATATCTTCTCCGACCACAAGAATCTGAAGTACGTCGACACCCAGAAGGAGTTAAACATCAGGCAGAGACGCTGGGTGGAGTTTCTTTCGGACTACCAGTATACCATGCACTACCATCCGGGGAAGGCGAACGTGGTTGCGGATGCTCTGAGCCGGAGAGCGAGTACGACTGGAGTATGCCCGCAGCTGATGGCCTTGGAGTTGATTAGATCATTCGAGGAGATGCAGATTTCGCTAGTATCTGAGGATGACCCGGAGCTGTACATGGAGTACCTAGGGTCGATGGCTACTACAGATGACATCCGAGACCGCATCAGAGATGGGCAGATGCTGGACGAGAGAGCTGAGCCGATATTCCGAGCCTTGGAGGAAGGCACGACAGGAGATTACACTTTGAGGGATGGGCTCCTGTGTTTCCGGGGCAGAGTCTACATACCAGCAGGAGGATGGATCCGGGAGGATATTTTGACGGAGGCTCACTGCAGCCGGTATTCGGTACACCCGGGGATCACCAAGATGGTAAAGGATTTAAAGAGGACGATGTATTGGCCGGGTATGAAGAAAGATATCACGTATTTTGTGACGCATTGTGAGGCCTGCCAGCTCGTGAAGGCGGAGTGTAGGAACCCGGCAGGTTTGTTGCAGCCGCTTCCAGTGCTGGAGTGGAAGTTTGAGGATATAGCCATGGACTTTATACATGGGCTACCTAGATCCCGTGCGGGGAACGACTCGATCTGGGTGATAGTGGACAGGCTGACAAAGGTGGCCAGATTCATCCCAGTGGCAAAGGACACACCGGTCAGTGTATTAGTACGGAGATTCATTGAGCAGTTTGTGCGTTATCATGGGGTGCCCAAGACTATCGTTTCGGATCGGGATGGGCGGTTTACATCCAGGGAATGGAGGTCAGTCCAGGCCCATCTGGGTTCTCGGTTGACATTCAGCACAGCTTTCCACCCTCAGACCGACGGACAGACAGAGCGCACTAACCGTATATTGGAGGATCTGTTGCGACTATGTATTTTGGACCGTGGCGAGCCTTGGGAGAGATTGTTACCACTGGTCGAGTTTTCATACAACAACGCTCATCAGTCCAGCATAGGCATGGCTCCATACGAAGCGTTGTACGGAAAGAGGTGCAGAACCCCACTATCATGGGTTCAGGACGAGGATCCACAGGCACTGGGCTCGGAGTTTGTGGGAGATACAAATGCTCAGATTAGATTGATCCGAAACAGGATGTTGGAAGCCCAGAGCAGACAGGCGAAATATTACGATGTGAGGCATCGCCAAGTAGAGTTCCAGGTAGGAGACCGGGTTTTCTTGAAGATACGGCCGATGCACGGAGTCTCGCGGGTTCGCGGGCGGAAGAAGCTCAGTCCGAGATATATGGGGCCCTATAGGATCCTGGAGCGGGTCGGCTCCTTAGCCTATAGACTGGAGCTACCGCCGGAGTTAGCGGGATTGCATGACGTCTTCCACGTCTCCTCACTTCGGAGGGCTCTGCTACGCCCTGAGCAGCTGATTTCCTCGGCAGATGGCCCAGTGGCCTCGGATCGGTCAGTCGATTTAGAGCCTATCAGGATTGACGATACAGCATTGCGGGTCTTGCGACGGAAGAAGGTCCCGTTAGTCAAGGTTCTGTGGAACAATCATGGGCAGGAGGAGCATACATGGGAGCCACAGGACTTGATGCGGCAAAAATACCCGGAACTTTTTCGTCAGGTATACCTCAAAACCCCTCTGGACAATCAATTTGCCTTCCTATTTTAAACCAATGGAATTGAAATTTCAAGAATAGGGGCTAATCTTTTGTTTATTGGGGTGTATATACCTAGTTAAGTGGGCGAATTAACCTTAGATTCGAAACCGCACAAACAAACGTAACGTAGGGAGGTGATCATACGGTTCTCATGGGATGTTACAAGCTTATTTTTCCCAATTTTAGTCCCGTAGGCTTAACCTTGATTTCGGGGACGAAATCTTTGTTTTTGTTTATTGGGATTTGTAACATCCCATTTCCGGCTAGACCCCTAGGAGTCGGTTGGTTGTGGTAGAACCCTAGGGAGTCCAAAGCTTGAAATAACCGACCAAGATTTCAGGTCATGGGTTGGTCACGCCCGTGACTGACCCGTCACGCCCGTGACCTAGGGCGTGACTCATTCGACGATCGTCGATCTCCGGGAGACGATCGTCGGGCGCAGCATTTCCAACCCGGCCCAGTCACGCCCGTGACCCAGATGTCACGCCCGTGACCTTGGGCATGACTCCTTCGACGATCGTCGATCTCAGTTAGACGATCGTCGGACGCGGAATTTGCCTCATGGCCTGTCACGCCCGTGACACTTAATGTCACGCCCGTGACATAGGGCGTGACCATGACCGGCGACTTCAGGTCGACGGTCGTCGGCCCAAAGTTGGCCACACAGGCATGTCACGCCCGTGACCAACAATGTCACGCCCGTGACATAGGGCATGACACGCTCGACGATCGTCGATGTCAGTTCGACGTCGTCGAACCAGAATTGGTCACCAGGCCGGTCACGCCCGTGACCCATGTGTCACGCCCGTGACCACCCTTCGACGATCGTCGATCTCAGTTCGACGATCGTCGAACCCAGAACTACTAACCGGGCCTGTCACGCCCGTGACCTATGTGTCACGCCCGTGACCAAGGCCGAAATGTCAGCCACACTGGAAATTTTGGTAACCGACGCCTTAGTAAATTCTGACTGTGGTGATGAAAATCAAGAGTATTTATGGGTCGTTCCCTACTTTAATTATGTTAATAATTAAGGAAAAGTGGGTCCAATAGGAAATTGCCACCTGGCAAACACCTCTTCATCTCCAACTTTTCAACTGCCATTCGTCATAACCGAAACGTCATAAGGGTGTTATTAATGGCCGCCAACGTTTCATCTCCAACGTTTCATCCCTTCCCCTCCCCATTTGCTGATCTATAAAAGATTCCTAAGAGCAAGAGGAATAGGTTACACTCCCTCAAACTGTTTCAGACTTCCCCTTGCTGTTGAAGAATTTCCGGCGACGCCACCACCGCGCAAATGGCTTCCTGACACTCTGCACGCCTTCAACCTGCGAACAAGGTCCTCCCCTCCCTCTTCTTCTGCGGATAGATCTTAGGAATCGTTAGGAGAGATATCGGGCTCAAAAGAGCCAGTTCGGGTGAGCGTATTGGTGGTTTTCCGAAAAATTTCATGGTGGCGGGTTCGCCGGAAACCGCCTCTCCGGCGGCCGTGCCGCCGCCCGACGATAGTCCTTGCCTCAGCGGAGGTGGTGGTGGTGGTGGCCGGCCAGGGAGATGGCTGGATGGCCGAGAATTAGCTTGGAAAAAGCTACAGGAATTTAGGTTTTAGGCTCTGGTTTCGGGCTGTAGAAGAAGATGAACAGTGTCTTTTAATTAGATTTTATTTTTGAATCAATTTCTGAATGAGATATCTATCATGTTAAATAATTTGGGAAAAATACCTAAAGGCTCCTATAGGAAAAATGATCAACATAGAAAGCGTAGCCCTTGCAGTCTACTTTAATTCAAAATTATTTTCACTCGATTTGGAATCCTGGTTAGACCACAGCACCCTTTTTGGTGAGGTCTATCCAGGGGGCTGCTTTGACCTTAGAAAAATTCCCCACTCCAAGTCAGTCATCCAAATGACTTGAAATTTGGGGCGTGGTCTAATCTTACATATATCTAGGTGCTATCCAAAAATGAGAATTTTTGGAGAATATTTTTCTATAGTTTTTAGAAAAATTCAATAATCCTAGCCGAATTTAATTAGATAGTTAAATAATTTCCAAACCCTCCCGAACTTTGGTGAGTGGTCCCTGGGTTCACCATAAGGTTCTGTATAATTTTTCATCTCATTTGGAGATGGTTTGGATTAGAAATGAACAAACCTAAGTTTTGCCCTAATAAGGGGTCTTAGGTTAAAAGTGCACTTTCGAAGTTTGAGTGGTGAGATCACCTCAACAGAGGTTGAGATTTTTACCACTGGCTAGTAATATTCTCTAGCACCCCCTCATGGAGTTTGAGGTGGATCGGGGTAAGTTTACCCTAAGGACCAAGGCCAAACCCTAAGGTTGGATCTTGTTGGTTTGTGAAGGTCATGTGGTCAGATGACCTTGGATTGACCCGAAATTGGGTGAAGAGGTCCATAGGGCCAATACAGTGCTCTGGATGAAAGCTTAGTAGATTTGGAGACCGTTGGGATACCTAAAAATCTAACCCTAGTTTAGGGCGCAAAACTAATAGAGATAGGAAATGACACCAAATCACATTGAAAAGTGATGAGAATTGGGTAGAGTGGATTATAGGGGTAGTACAAGCTCTGGATATTTTTCTATGAATTTTACGATCACTATTTTGGGTACTTCTTTAATGATTTAGTAATTGTATGATTTGCTTAAAAAATTTATTATGGGGTACAAACTTCCTGGAAACTGATGAAATTTAGGCTGAGAACCTTTATTATGATTTTAAAGCTCTGTGAATTTTTATGGTATTTTTAGAAGCTTAATTCTAAGGCTTGCTTCATTAAGTATTATTTATCATGGATATTAGATTAAATCTATTTTGGTGGTTAGCAAGCTAGTAAAATTATGATTCTCTGCACAAAGATCTTTTATATATCATACTAATGGCTAGTGATTTTTCCATAATTTTTAGATGAATAATTTCAGTACTTCCTTCACTACGTAGAATTATTATGATTATACTAAATAAATTATTTAGAGATTAAATACTTTCTATAAAATTCTGAAAATCTGTATTTGAGGTTATTTTTGCTGTTATTTAATGATCATGATTTTTGAGTAGCCATTACTTAGGAAGATCATGTGGTTCATGTTTAAAATGACCCATGGCACGTCCTTTGGAAAAATTAAATAAATATCAGATTAATTAGGAAAATTATAAATTTCTGGATTTAGACCAATTATGTTATGATGGACCTCCAGTAAATATTATAGGAGATTTGGAAGATAATTTGGTGTACCTCCCCTTGGGCACCTCATATAGTTTAGGATGGTCTGCATATAGTAAAGCCACGGAATTTTGATAGTTGATGGTTGGTAGGGCAAACTAGGATCGAGTTCATCATTGGGAGACTTGTTGGAATAAGGGAGTACGGGAACGACGAAAGATCTTCCATCCCGGGGAGAAGAGGAAGAGTCTTAATACTCTAGGGTTAACACTAAAGTAACTAAAAGGGGATCGGGCTAAGGGAGATCAACCAATAATAATAAGTGCCTTGCGAAAGGGAACTTTGGGCCGTAATGCCGCCGTCTTGTTTCCTAGTGCCCCTTGAGAGCCCTTCACGGGGTATACCGGGGGCAGTCCTGGGCTAACGTAAACCATAGGAATAATAAATTAAAAGAGTAACTAGTATAACTAGGGCTGCACACACTCACTCCCCGGTAGCTAGGAAAGTAGAATTATAGGATTACTTGCCATCAGACAGTAGCTCTGAAGGTAGATGCACGGACAGGACTGTCCGGGGGGCCGCGGGCTCGAGGGTTGGAGTACAGTATAAAGGTGGTGGGTCTTCGGTACCTGATCGTCGTTCACACCGACATCGGTACGCTGACTCGGCGGTGTGGGACACTTAGCCAAAGAAAGTCTGGAGGGTACATCCAGCAGCAGTACGCGGATACTCTAGGTTGTGTTCTTCTAGGGGCGTACGGGAGGGCTAGGCCTGGTAGTGTGGATGCCCGCCTAGGAGTGGGGGGCCCGACCCACTGTCTCCGTTTGCCACTACGGAGGTTCCTGGGAGTGAAGCTAGCTGCCCAAACAGGGGGAACTAAAGGTCTGTGCGCATAGAGTCGTGTGCGTGAGTTGCACTTGCATGAATCATGGCATAGCATATCACTACACTCATATTTGCATACAACCGAAACCCCAACGTATAAATTGGTATGGGACTTTTTATACGATGGGAGCTTTGCAGAAGATCCCTTAACTTATAAGTTTGTATGTGCATTCATATAAGTTAAGGTTACTTACTATTCTCTAGCTGCCCTTTATACAACTTGCTATATATTAATTGTTCTACCTATTACAACATTTACACTGCTCACCTATTATAACTTGTTAGTTAGGTCCACCGTCACCTGCTTGTCTATTCTCCACTTTGTAGCTTCCCTTTCCTCCTCTCAGCCCGGTGCTTAGGAGCCGTGGTGGGAGGGGTAGGGGATGATAGGGCTTAGTCTTTATGACTAATGGTTTTCGAACCAAACATTACAGGAGCTCCGGATGGGAGACAGGGACCAGCACCAGCGGAGTACGGTGCGCATGGAGGTGGGACAGTCTAGCACCAGTGCACCTGCGACCAGCTCCGTGAGTGATTAGCATTTTCTTATCTTCCGCGATGAGCGACTTGTAGTGAGGACTCTGATGTACTGGGCTCGAGCCCATTTATCTATTTTCCTATTATATGTATTGATGGACTGAATATGATTCACTTTTATTTACATGTTTCTGTGGACTTATTTGCATTTTATGTATAAATACTTCTCTCTCTTGTGATCGAAAAGTGCCGGCAGAATTGGCGTTTTGTAGTGGTTGCCTTCCCGAGATGTCGGTGCCACCGCAAAGCGGCAATTCTGGGCTAAGACCCCGGTGGTTGAAAAAGAAAAAAAAGGGGGTCTTACATTATGGGTCCACCAAACGAACCTCGGGCGCTTGCTTTGCTTGTGGTAAGAAGCGGTATATTGCCCGTGACTATTGGAGCAGACGTGCAAAGTCCGAGAGGAAGTAGGGAGCAACTTACGAGGAAAAGGGCATGGCGGTGGAGTCAATCGGATCCCATTATGCTCTGACTCAACCAAGAGTCTACAATCTGGGCCAGTAGGAGGCCATCAAACAAGCTGATGTGGTGACAGGTACGGTTTAAATTTATAGCAAGTTAGCTTTAAATACTGTTACCTAGTACTTGTTAGCTTATTAATGTTTGTATAGGCTTTGTTCTAATTTTCGATAGTCCGACAAGGGCACTATTCGATACGGGAGCTTCGCACTCGTTTTTGTCCGAAGGTTTTATAACACGCATCAGAGTCCCTTCTTCGATGGCGAAGGGAAAATTGGACGTGTTGCTGCCGAAGGGGTGTTCTATGTGTGCATACATAGTATGTGCCGTAAAGATTCGTATTGGAAGTCAGGTGTTCATCTTAATAGTGTCGTTACAACCGCTAGTAGAGTTCGACGTCATTTTTAGTTTGGACTGGCTTTCGGAGAAGAGAGCATACATAGATTGCAACTATAAGGAAGTCAAGTTGGGTGTTGTGCGGGAGGCAACATTTGCGGGGCTGAAGGGGTCGAGCAGGACTCTAATGTCTGCTCTTCAGGTGGTCAAGGAAGTCCGTACTGGTGTAGAACTGTTCTTCACGTTAGTTGAGGCTGTAAAGCCTAAGCCCACTTTGGGTAGCATCCCAGTAGTGTGCGAGTACCCTGACGTGTTCCCGGACACTCTTCCTAGAGACCCACCTTAGCGAGAGATCAATTTCTCAATTGAGTTAGTGTCAGGTGCCAAAACTATGTCAAGCTCTCCTTATAGGTTGGCGCCTAAGGAAATGGCGGATCTAAAGGTTCAACGAGAGGAGTTGTTGGAGCAGGGCTATGTCCGTCCAAGTGTGTCGCCTTGGAGCGCACCGGTCCTTTTCGTTAAGAAGAAGGATGGAAGTTTGCGGCTCTGTATCGACTATAGAGAGATGAACAAGTTGACGGAAAAGAACAAGTACCCGATCCCAAGGATTTATGATCTTTTTGATCAGTTAGTCGGGTCATCGGTGTACTCAAAATTGGATCTTAAGTCCGGTTACTATCAACTAAGGATAAGGGAAAGTGATATCCCAAAGACAACATTCAATACAAGGTATGGGCATTTCAAGTTTACGGTCATGTCGTTCGGGCTGACTAATGTGAAATCCGTGTTCATGGATCTGATGAACAGAGCATTCAGGGAGTACTTAGAGCATTTTATGATCGTCTTTATTGACGATATATCGGTGTACTCAAGGTGCAAAGAAGATCACTTCAAGCATCTGCATTTGGTTTTTGAGACGCTGAGGAGGAACGAACTATACACAAAGTTCTCCAAATGCGAGTTTTGGTTATCCTCAGTAGCGTTCCTTGGTCACATATTCAGTGTAGAAGGGATTGCAGTGGATCCAGCGAAGATAGTTGTGATACGGGAGTGGCCTGTGTTGTCTTCGGTAGAAAAAGTTCGGAGTTTCTTGGCTCTTGCGGGCTATTACAGGAGCTTCGTAGAGAACTTCTCACGGATAGCGTTACCTCTCACAATGTTGACCAGTAAAGATTAGAAGTTTGTTTTGATGCGCTAGTGCACACAAGCTTTTGAAGAGTTAAAGAGTCAGTTGACTACGGCGCAAGTGCTATGTTCGACGAGTGGGACCGAAGGCTTTGAGATCTACAACGATGCTTCCGGAAGTGGATTGGGTTATGTGCTGCTGCAACATTGAAGTGTTATTGCGTATGGCTCGCGTCAGTTGAAAGTGCACGAGAGGAATTATCCGGTCCATGACTTGGAGTTGACGACCGTGATTTTTGCGCTAAAGCTGTGGAGGCACTATTTGTATGGCGTAAAGGTCGATATTTATACCTACCACAAGTGGCTGAAATACCCGTTGGATCAGAAGAATCTGAACATGAGGCAGTGGAGATGGATGGAGTTCCTGGGGGACTATACATTCAAAATTCATTACGTGCCCAGGTAAGGCAATGCAGTTGCGGATGCGTTGAGTCGCAGGGCTCCCGCCCAAGCCAACTGGTTATCGATGCTTGATGAGCGGTTGATTCGGGAGTTAGAGGTGTTAAAGAATTATTGTGTTGACAAGTAGACTAGTGCCAAAGCGTTATTGAACTGGACGGAAGTTCAGTTTGATCTGGCTTATCAGATTCGGCATGCTAGGGATTTGGATAGTAGCATGAAGGAAATCATGGATGCAGCTTCAGATGAGTCAAATTCCCAATTTATAGTTGTAGATGGACTGCTAAGGAATGACAATCGTTTGTGCGTCCTGAAGGTTGGTAATTTGCGGGTGGAGTTGATGTATAAGGCTCATCATACTAAGTACTCAATTCACTCAGGGAGCACGAAGATATACCGAGATCTGAAGAAGTTGTTCTGGAGGCAAGGACTCCAGAAGGAAGTGGCAATATATGTGGCGAAGTGTCAGACTTGCTCCTTAGTGAAGGCCGAGTGCCAAAAGCTAGAGGGTTTCTTGAAGTCTTTGTCTATTCGGGAGTGGAAGTTCGACGACATTTCGATGAACTTTGTGCTTGGTTTGCCAAGGTCGCAGAAGGGAAATGACGCCATCTGGGTGGTCGTAGATCAGTTGACAAAAGTGTCGCACTTCATTCCGCATAGGAAGGGCAATTCGGTGGAGAAGTTGGCAAAGCTTTACGTGGATAACATTATTAGACTGCACGGTATGCCCCGCAACATCGTGACCGATAGAGATGGGCGTTTTACATCCAATGAATGGAGCTTGGTACAACAAATGTTGGGAACTAAGTTGAAGTTCAGCTCAACCTTTCATCCACAGACGGATGGGCAGACCGAGAGGGTCAATAGGATGATGGAGGACATGATTCGCATGTGCGTCCTGGAGTTCGAAAAGTAGTGGGAAGACCATTTGTATTTGGTGGAGTTTGCGTACAATAACAGCTACCAATCGAGCATAGAAATGGCTCCCTTCGAGGCCCTATTTGGAAGAAAATGTCGCACGTCGTTGTCGTGGTTGGAAACAAGTGAGTCGAGGTTGTACAAAAAGCAGGAGGTGGAAAGCGCCACTTCATTGCTATGAACCATTCGAGAGCGGTTGTTGATCGCTCAGGATAGACAAGCTAAATACTACAATACCAAGCATCAGAACGTGGAGTTCGCAGTTGGCGATTGGGTGTATTTGAAGATAAAGACATTCAAGGGTGTTTCACGGGTACGACGCTTAAAGAAGCTGAGCCTGAGTTACCTTGGACCATTTGAGATTCTGGAGCCGATCGGTGAAGCGGCTTATCATCTAAGGCTATCGGTGGAGTTGAGTGGTCTACACGACGTATTCCACATATCAGTGTTGCGGAAGGTGGTGTAAGAGCCTTTGTAGGTGATCGTAGTTGATCAAGTACCGGTGGACGAAGGGTTAACGACAAAGGTAAAACCCGTTCGTATTGAGGACTCTGAAGTGAAGCGACTTCGTAACAAGGAGATGAGGATGGTCAAAGTCCGTTGGGATAATTGTGGTCGGGAGGAGCTCACATGGGAAGGGGAGCAGACTATGCTTGAGGAGTACCCAGAGTTGTTCCACTCAGGTACCGCTTTTTTGTTTTCTGCATCTTTTCCTTCGTTAATTTCGTGGATTAAATTATTTTAAAAGGGAGAGAGTTATAATGCCTCGAAAATCAAAAGAGCAACGGGCAGTGTTTTTAGGTGTGTTTGGGCCTTGGTAAAGGATACACGGCGTGGGACACTCCCGTGTCCCAGGGCCGTGTCAGGCGCGTGTTCGACGTCTCGCCGATCACTCAACTACTTTCACACTATGAGCGTTGAGTGAGGGCTCACGGCCTGACATACGGGCGTGTCAGTGGTCGTGTCCTGCTCTGGCAGTTTGCTAGTTTGTGCTGAGGGAGTTACACAGCCTAGGATATGGGTGTGTCCCAGGGCGTGTCTAGCACACGGGTATGTCACATGGCCATGTCCTTTCCGGGACATTTCTGGTCCTGTGTCGATGGAGGAACACGCCTAGCTACACGGGAGTGTACTGGATGACACGGGCGTGTCAAGCCTGATACGGGCGTGTTAAGTTCTCATGTTCTTTCGGGACGCGACACTTTTGACGGCGAATGAGTTACACGGCCTTGGACATGGGCGTGTCGAAAGCCGTGTTCGGCCCAGGAAGTTTATTTTGAATGCAAATTGTGGCCGTCCGTTTCCTTGTTTTGGGATCCAACGTCTCAGGGTTGTCGTGGCTGGGATATACTTGTGTTTTGGGCTTAGAAACCCTCATTCTCTTGAGTTCTATCTCCTTCTAACTTCTAGAGAGAGGTGAGAGCATGGAGGAAGAAGGAGGGGAGATCCGTTCACCGGAGGAGATTCGGAGCGCCAAATCGCAAACCGATTCTAGATCTACAGAGGCGAGATTATTGCGGTTCTTTTCATCCGTGTGGATTTCCATGGCGCCGAAGAGGATTGTTAGGGTAATGATTTTATACTTGAGCATGTGAAGCTCTTCATCTTTTGCATAGTGAAAACACGCTCCCGCGAGTTTGTGGCGAGTTTGCGGTGTTCCTTGGGGGTAGATATACAAAGTCCCCCTTATTTGCATTTAGAGTTCGAAATCGTGAAACAGACATAGGCATGGTGTGTGAAGCCTACCCGCACATGTTGGTCTCGATCGGTGATGTTTTTCTATGCATGATTAGCCGGAGAAGACTCCGTGCCTTTGGTTGTTTTCGGGTTTCTACGTGGTAGATTGCATCAGGGATCCTTGGTGATTAACCACAAGGGGCACCCAAAAAACTTGGCGGAAATGAATTTCTGTCATCTTGGCGGCGTAGGAGCCAGCTTGAACATAATTGGGTTATGTGATTGTGTGAATGAATTTGGGATCCTGCAAAGTTTGACTCGCGCGCTTGTCTTAAGTTTGATAGTACGGCGTGAGCAACTGGCTTGTGGAACCAGACCCGAGCTATGTGGTTTTGTGACAGATACATGAAAAAGGGACTAGCGAATGACATAGTCGTGCAAGTCTTAGGCTTAGGTCAGAAAGACTAAATGCTCATGATATTGGCCATCCAAGGGATGGTGGTGAGACCGCGGTTTTGACCGGGTTAGCTGAGTTAGTGCCCTGAGAGCACGGGGTGTGTGGCCGTGTGAGCCTTCACCCGTGATGATGTGTTTATTCACTTTATTGCTTGTTACGCTAACAAGTGCAGGGAAGTAGCTTTGACACCCCGAATTTGGGGGCAGAAACGTTATAATTTGTTTGGCATTAGCTAACCATTATTCTTGTTTGCCACCGTTGCAGTGAATTATGCTTGCAGGTGCTGCGGAGCCGAGCGACAAATAGCGGGTCAAAGCCCAAGTTGCTGAGCCGGCCCTCGATGGCCTTATTTGTTTTCTTATTTAAATCATGTGTGGCCGGCCTGCGAGCCGAAGTTTGTAAGACACTATTTAAATTTGGTGAACTATTGTAAGGCCATAAGGCCAATACTTTTGTGTATTTTGTAGTTCATTCCTACTGGGTTTTGTTAGTGGACATTCGTGCTTGTGGCTGGGTTCTTGCTTCTGTAACCTAATAATTTCTTCCGTTAGATGCAAATTGTATGACGTGTGTATTGGTTGAATGGTTTCATCTAGTAACTCGCCGTTCTTTCCGTGGTATATTACGTCGGGTCCCGGCCGGAGCTACTACTATATGTTATGTGACGGATAGGGTTGTTACAATACCACCTAGAAGTATAACAAGATCCATGGATGGAAATGAAGTGCGCTTCCTACTTAGTCACTTGGTGCTAGATCTTTAGTTATATTATAGGAGAGATGTCTACTCAAAAGAGTCTTACTTGTGCATGAAGAAGATCTCCTAAGAAGATACCATGCTAGGACCTTGTCCTAGAGATTAGTTGTCTTCAACCTCTCCTCTCTTCATTGTCAAGATGGTGGACTTGGTTTCGTGAAGTAAGATGGTCTATTGAGGGTGAATAAGGGAGGAGGAAAATTTGAATGTAGTTGTGAACAAATGGCTAAAGGAAGAAGACGAACCGATTTCTTTCATTTTGCGTTAAGTTGTGTGCAGAATATGATTTTCCGTGCGCAGCAAATTTCGAGGACATTTTCGAGTTTGATACGACCGGATTTCGGTCTTGGGCTGGACAAAATAGTTGTATTCCAAAGAAAGACCTTTCCAACGAATGATTATACTTCTTCATAAGAGCTTTGTAGCTCCTATAATATCCAGTCGAAGTTTCTTCATGTTAACAAATTATGTGCAGGATTCTTTTGGGTTAGTGTATAAACGGTTTTTGACTAGGTAGAAGAAACATAACAAGATAATGTGGAGGTTGGGATGAGTCTGGTTATATGTAGCCGAGATAAATAAATGGTTTGTGGGAATTTAATAAAAAAATGGTTTGGGGAAATTAGTGAAAAATGATTTGATAAGATATAGTTATACAAACGACTACTTGTGAAATCCAGTAAGGATGCACATTATTTTAATCCGATGAATGATATATGTTTTGAAAGAGGGTGCGATGCCCAATGATTGAATGTGTAAGAAACACTTATGTAATGTACTATTTCGTGTTAGACCCCTCGCACGCGTTTTGAGTCAAGATTGCTGATTCAATCTCGGGGTGAACTGGTAACCGGCGTTGAGTCATACTCGACTAATAGGGCAAATTTAACTCAAAAGAATTCTGGATCCATCAGGAGATGAGTGTGTTGAGTGGTCTCAACACAATTCCAGTCTAACTTAGAAATTATCCTTTATTCAGAAAGCGTTGAGTGTGTTGAGTGGCCTCAATGCCACTCGGCGAATGTTAACTTAGAATATTTCTGGACTCACAAAGCGTCGAGAGCACTCAGTGGTCTCAACACCATTCGATGAGGCATTGACTGACTTGATGTAGAATATTTCTAGACTAAGAAAGCGTCGAAATCGTTGAGTAGTCTCAACTCCATTCGACGAGGCGTCGAGTGATTTGAAATAGAATATTTCTGGACTCAAGATGCGTCAAGAGCATTGAGTGGTCTCAATGCCATATGACGAGGTGTTGAGTGTTTTATCATAAAATTATTCTGGATACTATAAGCGTTGAGTGGACTCAACGCCACTTGACGAAGCGTCGAGTGCATTGAGTAAAATCGACGTCATTCGATGAATTATCCTGAATACTCGACGATTTTGACTGGACCTTATAGGCGTCGAGTGATCACGATGAATCTCGATGATTCGTAGAGTCTGAATGTTATACACATCGATTTTGACTTAGAACATTTTTGGTAGACTGTGTTCGGGGTTCATGTGGACGGGCTGTACCGTGTTTTTGGGAAATGAGCCAATTGACTTATTAGAACCTAGTCTTTTCGACAAGACTTATTTTAAATAATAATGGGTGGTCCAGTAATAGGGTGACACATGGAAGGCGGTCTAACCCTAATTCTTCCTAAAAAAGGTGACTTGTGGAAAACCCTAGCCGTCACTTCACTTCTTGTTGAATCGTTACCTGTGCCGAAACCGTCCGAAGAGGGAAAGCAGCCGAAAACAGATTTTGCTGTAGGAAAGACAGTTCCTTTCCGTGAGGAACAACACCCACGAGGAAGAAGATATTGCTAAGGAGAGTGAGGAGATCTTTGGTCGGAAATGAGGTGAGCTTCCTACCCTCTCCCTTGGTGTTAGATCTATAGTTATTATCTAGGAGAGATGTCGACTCAAAAGAGTTTGACTTGCAAGATGAAGATCTCCTAGGATGAGAACATACTAGAACCTTATCCTAGTGATTTGATGTCTTCAACCTCTCCTCTCTTATTTGTGAAGATGATGGACTTGGTTTCTTGAAGATGAGTGGTATATTGAGGGTGAATAAGGGAGTAGGAAAGTCTGAATGTAGTCTTGGACAAATAATTAATGGAAGAAGATGAACCGATGTCATTCATCTTGATTTAAGATGTGTACAAAAATATGTTTTCTGTGCGCAGCGAACTTCAAGGCCATTTTTGAGTATGTTACGTCCAGATCTGGGTTTTTTACTAATCACAAAAGGTGTAGCCCTTGGAAAGTCGTAGCCCACTTGTCATAGACCGCAATGTCCTCCCACGCATAAAGGCTTAATGACAAGTTGTAGGCCTCCCCGTTGATGGAGTTTTGCTCCAGCCAGCTCGACAACAAGGTGGAGATGATGGCCTAGTTCGAATCCATGTCCTACTGGAGGAGGGGGTTCCCAAGCTCGTCGAGAGTCCCCTCGCTAAGGTCAATGTTGCGGTGCCCCATGGGCACCATCTTCATAGCTGGCTGCATCTATTTCTGCTGCAGGGGAGCACCAGCCGCCCTGCCAGAGGGACTGCTAGTTTGGTCGGTCGCGGGAGCGAGATCCCCAGCTGGTTGATCTGTCGGGGACATACCCTTCTCCTGACTCGTGGGGGGCGCAACGCCCACGTTCTTTCGGCTTCTTGGGCGGCGGTGGCGGTAGAGGCTGTTCGCGGCTAGGCCGCTTCTGGACGGTGGGGACTACAGTCTCACGATGAGTAGCAGCCACAACCTCAGTGCGGTCGAGCTCGCTGGAAGCAAGTTACGCACTCTCATAAGGAGGTTGCACGGGGATGTCCGGCTCGCCTGCAGGAAAGAAAGATTAAAGCCAAAGAAATGTGGTAAAGGAAAAGGGGGAAACATGAATTGCTCACCTTCCCCGGGCGGTACATGGGCAAGATTGGGTAGGTTTATACGCAAAAAGGCGACTTCGAAGTTGTTCCCGACAAAGAATCCGCACAGCTTTACTTCGTGGCCCCCCAGGCTGGGGGGCAGTAGCTCGTCTTGCTGTGCTGGATCGGCGAGAAGGGGATGTTGTCGAAGTCCCTTTTGACAAAAAAAACTTCTTTACCCAATTATGGCTCTTGTTGACAGACTCCCGAACCTGACATGTTTTTTGGAGAATAGGCGGTTCCATCCTTGTTTGCTCGGAAGTAGAACAAATTGCGGAAAACCGCAAGGTAGAACTCGATCCGCTCTTCCTGCAGTAAGAGGGCCAACCTGACCACCACCACAATGGAATTGTGGGTCATCTCCCTGGTGACAACCCCAAAGTATTTCAGTGTTTTGCAGACCTCCAGCCATAGACAAAGTCAGAAACCCACCTCAAATTGCATCGTGGGGATGGCGAGCTCCTCTCCCGAGAGGTCGTTTATCTTCTCCCCCTTCCCAGGTCGCCTCGCCACAAAGCTTGGTGGTACAAAGTTGCCAATGGCATCAAGGAACTCGCGTTCAGTGATGGTGGTACGGGAAAAATTGTATTTAGAGAATGTCCAGGCGCACTTACTCAGCACATTCGCATCATCGTTGCCACCTCCCATCTCGCGGGAAACTCGCTTAGCAGGACGAGGAAGTTCTCGCAGGAAGCTGGCGAGTCTGGAGTCCCAGGAAGTAGAAAGGAGGGGAAGCCTTAAATGTGGTATGTGAAAAGGGATCGATAAGGCTTATTTATAGAATGGAAAAAGGGAGGGAAAATGTTCCTCCGGCAGGAAAAGTGAGGATAGCAAAATGCGCCCCGATGTTTCTGTTGCGCGCTAGGGTTCGAAGAAAATAAACGCAACCGAACTAGCAACCCGATGAGGCAAGTATACCCATCGAATTGTAGCAAGGGGACACAAGTGTCGTTTTGAAATCCGGGAACTGTTGGCTAAGCTTACTCACACGAACGCTATTATCTTATCGACGGAAAAACTAGGGTTTTAGAAAACCTAAGAGCAGGGGAGAAAGTAAAGCTATACTAGAAAGAGAAACACTGCAATTAAGTAGCTGTTAAGTAAAGAACTATGCTAGAAAGGAAACTACTACAGTTAATTAAAGAGCACAAGATAGGAGATTACTACTAAAGGAAGAAAATATGAAATGGAAATGCACCCGATCAAGATTCACCTCGGCTCAAGACGATTAAGAAAATGCGATAAAAATCTAAACTTAATAGGATAAGGGTCCTTGACCGTGGAGGTTCCTAAGCTTGAACACGCTTCTCTCAAAGTCGTGCCCAACTGAGTTTAGGAAGGTCCGACCGACTCTCGTCTAAATCGGAGGCCTAAAACTCGCTTTACGCGGTGAACCCCACTATTGGATTTTACTCCAATCCGGGAGATTTGGACGTCTGCCTCTCTCGAGGGGTGCGTACAACACCCTTTACTCTTGAATGCTCACTTCATTCTTTCGGCCTCTCGGCTAGCCCAAAATGAAAGCAAAGGCGGAGAGTATATATCAAAAATATACCACCAACCCGTGATTAATCAAGAGTAATTCAAGGCCCTAACCTAAAAAGAAAAGATTGATTAAAACATCATAACATAATCGCTCTAACCTCGGATCATCAAGATCGAGTACAAGGAGGATTAGTTAATCATAGTGGAGTGGAGGGGGGAGATGAGTAGAAAAGCATAAGAAGAACACAAGCTAAAGGAAGAACAATTTTATTAATGAAAAAGGGCAAGTTACACTAATGAAAATAAAATTACAAGTGCATGAAAATTAAATCCTATTCTAGCCCTACAAGTAGCACTAAGCAAGAGCAAAAATTACAAAGAAAAGCTAAGACAAACTACAATTAAGCTAGGGTTAAACAAAAATTACAAAGAGAGGGGGAGAGAGAGAGAGAAAGCATGAAAAAGGATCAAGAAACAATGGGATAGCACCTCCCCCACTCAACCAAAACTTGCTGAAATGGGGAGGGGGGGCTCAATTTATAGAAAATTTCTCGGGTTGGTCACGCCCTCCGACACGCCCTAGGGGGGCGTGTCAGGGGGCGTGACAGGTACGGATTTGACCTCAGGCTCTGGATTCTGGCGGGAGGGATGATTGCTTCGGTACGTCGGTGGTCACGCCCTAGGTCATGCCCGTGACAGGGGGGCGTGACAGGCACGTCATGTCCAAATCATTGGTCGGAAATCCGTCAGTCACCGAAAAAGGAGGGTGTCACGCCCATGTCACGGGCGTGACATGGGGCGTGACAGTACTGTTTGCGTGCTGAGGCGGAACGACATTTAATGCGGCGGCAGGCTTTGCGGCAGAGGGCGACACGCCCCTGGTCACGCCTGGTGACACGCCCAGGGAGGGCGTGTCAGGGGGCGTGACAGCGGTTTTTGACCGTTTTCTGTCCCTTCCAGCAGGTGTCCTCGGGATCGGGTGACACGCCCTAGGTCACGCCCAGGGAGGGCGTGACAGGGGGGCGTGACAGGTCATTTTGGCAATTTTTCTGGAAACCTGCAAAAAGACAGGAAAAAGTTAGTGGCAATAAAATTTACATAAAAAAGGATAAAAATAAATTAATAATAGACATAATTTGTACAATTTAAAATATAAAATATGATAATAGTTTAGGCTACAAAACGTATTATCAAATTCCCCCAAGCTAAAGCTTTGCTTGTCCCCAAGCAAAAATATAAAAACTTGTTGGTACCCTGGATGTGATTTGGCTTATGTAATCCCTTTCCGGCCCCTCTTGATCCATATAACTATATATGATCATGTTTAGGCCTTGTTCAGTTTCCCTAGGACAGTTTATAACTGACCTAGAGCTTAGGCTAGTAGTTCTAGATTTATTTTTGGTTAAGGCTTTTTCCGTTCGACCATCGTCGAACGAGGCCTCGCGATCGTCGATCATTGGTCGACGATAGCAGGGTTATTGAATCGTTGAAGTCAAGACAATTATCGTCGACCGATGGTCGACGATCTCAGAGCAAGTTTATTATGCTCTGAAGGTTGGTCGACGATCTTCCATCAGCAGTTCTACGATCGTGTTCTCGCTTCACGATTTCTGTCTCGACAGATTTTTTGCCTTAGTCGTCGACATCATGAGATGTTCGACGTTTTCTGCTTCGACAGATTCTTTGTTGGTCGACGATATCTTGAGCTGGTCGACGATTTCTGGTCGACGATTTCTGTTGCGACAGATTTCTGCTTTTAGTCGACGATCTGTTAGCTAGGTCGACGATCATCGAACCCCTATTCGACGATTTCTGTCTGCCTTTAACAATTTGCACTTATTTTATTCCTTGGTTTATTTCCAAGTGTTTTAGCGTGTGGTTAGAAAGATTTTCTGAAGATTGTTTTTGCTAATTTATGGCTTAAATTCAAATAAATTAATTACCAAATATGTTAAGCATAAATTACGGGATTTCGTATTTTGATAAAGCATTTTTGTCTTATTATACAAAATATATTGCCAGGCTGTATTCTAGCCGTTGGCGGTGTATGCTATTTCCAAGAATGATAAGTCTTTATGATGAGATATTTTCCTATTAATTTATTTCCTTATTGGGAATGACAGTAAGCTAATAGGTCATTCTATTCCTATTGCTATATTCTATTTTGAGATAATCTGTTGCAGTTCTCGAGAATTCAAATCAATAGAGCCGTTCCAAAGGAAAAATGAGAAGACATATTTAAGAGAGATTTTTTCTGAGAAAAATAAGAAGTTACAGATACAGAGAGATTTTTTCTTAGTGCTGCATTCTCTCAAGCATCTCCAGAGCAACTCTTCACAATCTCACAATCAGAAGAAGAAAAGCTTTCCTGAAGCAAAAGTCCAAAGCATTTTCTTTCATTCTCAAGTCTCCTGAGCATCTGCTTAGAGTTTTCAAGACTTCAGAAAGAGCTCCAGATCTGCTTCACGTGCTCCAGAATCTGAAGACCTGATAAAAATCAGTCTACAGATCTCTGAGGATTTAGTTTCAGTATATCTGAAACTCCTTCATCCTGAAGCAAAGGCTTTCCCTGGACTTCCACTGAGCCAGGGGGAGACTTTGATTCTTTAGAGAATCCACAAGTCTTCTCTAATCTGTATTAACAACAGAGAAGTCAATCTAACCCTCTCAACCCCTTTGTAAAAGAGTTTTCACACCTCTTCAAAAGTGAACATTGGTGACAGGGCACCTTATCAACAACCTGTGGTTGAGCATCCTTATCAAAAGCTCAAAGGGTCTGTTTGATCTACCTGAATCAGATCATTGGTGGCAGGGCACCTTAGCAAAAACCTGTAGTGGATTCCTACTAGGGTTGTAGAAGAGTGGAGTACCTATTAAGAGGGAACCACTATATATCCTGTGTCTCTCTGGCTGTTTTTGTTTAATTGTCTTTTCTGTGGCTGTGATAGAACTACCTAGGATTGCTAGTTGCTGTGATAGGTTTATAGTTAAACTGAAATTTCAGTTAACTCTCTCACTTGTGCACGTCACTGTGTTAGGCTCTTAGGGTTCAAGTATTAGATTATTTTTTCCGCAAATAAACTCCAAGGGAGCTGACTAGTTATTCATAAAATTTGAATACTATATTCACCCCCCTCTAGAGTAGTTTACAACTTATCCCCTCACTTTCAATTGGTATCAGAGCCAGGTTACGGGTTCAAGACCGGGGGGCGCTATTAAATCCTGATTTTTCCCTTCTACCTGTGTGGGTCCGGTGGGTCAGGCAACCGTGGACATGTGGTAACCCCACCTCTGAGCCGTGTGGGCCATGTGGTAACCCCACCTCTGAGCCGACGGGTTGTGCTGGATGCTGGGGGGGGATTGTTGGGTCCGGCGTTCCTTCACTTGACCCGTGGCGCTCTGCTACTTATATTAAAAATTAAGTAGCGCCCTCTCCAACAGTCCGGGCTGTTGGTGCAGTTGGGTATGCGCTTGATCCTTCAATTAGTATCAGAGGGAGGTTAGCTGTTCATACAGGCTAACACCTGAGTTAAAAGATCCTGTGATAAGTTGTTTCCTGATACCATTCACAAACACTTTCACACATGGCCCAGTCTAAGGATTATTCAAGCACCAGACCTCCTGTATGCAACTTGTCCAAGTTTGGCATATGGAAGGCCAGGATAAGACTATATATGAATTCTATTGATGAAGATATCTTTTCTTCTATTTTGACAGGACCACCTGCTAGGCCTGCTGCTGCTTCCACTTCTGCTGATCTCAGTGTTGTGCCACCACCTGACTACAATGAAACTTACAAGAAGGCAAAAGCAGCTGATGCAAAAGCAATGAATATCCTAGCTCAGACAATGTCTGATGAAATATTCCAGAAGCTTGCTGAATGTACCTCAGCTAAAGCTATGTGGGATTCCCTCAACCACATAGTTGCTGGCTCAGCTGACGAGAGGAAGGACAGGAGATCCAACCACACTTCTCAGTATGAAAATTTCAAGAAGGATGATGCTGAAGACATTGACACAATGTACACAAGACTCAGTTCAATAATAAGTGAACTGAGGTCTTTGGACAAGGAGATAACTTTGTCAGAAGTCAATGACAAGATCCTGATGTGCCTTCCCATCTCTTGGGACTAAAGGATATGGCCCATCAAGGATGGAAGAAACACTGTGGAACTCTCCACAGAAGCTCTGTTGGGAAAGCTCAAGTCATATGAGCAAACTTTAAAGAGCAGAGCTGCTGCAACTGAAGTAAAAACTCCTACACCTACAAAGAAAGAGCACTCTCTAGCTCTTAAGGCTGCTGAGACTTCTGAAGGAAGTCAATCAAATGAGGAGTTACTGGCACTCATTGCCAAGAGGTTCTTCAACATGGGAAGAAGAGACCTCAGAAAGAAGTTCTCCAAGTATGAGGACAAACCAAGGTATGACAAAACTCCATCTAAAGAAATCATCTGTTATGTTTGCAGCAAGCCTGGACACATTGCTCCAGATTGTCCAGAGAAGAAACACAAGGAGAAGAAACATGAGAAAGAGTACAGGAAGCACCACTCCAAGTCCTCCTCACACAAATACAAGAAGAAGGACAAGGGATTTGTGGCTGCTACCTGGAGTGAAACAGAAGAGGATACCTGCTCCTCTAGCTCCAGTGATTCAGAAGAAGAAGAAGAGAAGAAAGCCAAAGAGTTCTGCCTCATGGCTATTGATGCCTGCAGCTCTCTGTCAGCTACAGAGAATTCTGAAGAAGGAGACAATGAAGAAGATCCTTCTATGGAAGACCAGGTAATCAACTCATTTGATTTCTCATCTCCTGAGTTCAAATTAAAATTTAAAACTCTATGTTTAGATTTACTATTATCTGAAAAAGAAATTAAGTCACTTAGATTAAAGATAATGGAACTAGACATGGAAAGTACTGAATAATTAGATTAGAAAAGGAATTAGAAAGCTCAAAAGAAGAAGTAACATTCCTAAAAATAGAACTAGCTAAATTTAAGAGGTTAGAAGAACAATTAAATGGCAGAAGCCTTAAATTATCTGAAATAACCAGTATAGCAAACACTAGGGTTGGTAATGATAAACTAGGCTTAGGTGCTACATCTAGTGAACCCATCCTCCTCACAAAGGAGAGATTTAGCACTCCAGTAAAATTTATTTCTGAATCAGGAATAAAGAATACTGAGGAAATTGAAAAATGTAAGAAAATTCAGAATAAGATTAAGAAAGAGAACAGGAAGAAAAAATTTCTAGCTTTACAAAAATCGTCGAACACTATTCGACGATCGTCAAACCAATCGTCGAACGTCTATCGACGATCGCTGAACACCTTCACCAAGTATGATATCTTCGGTGCAGGAGATCGACGATCTCATCTTGAGTCGTCGACCAGTGATCGACGATCTCATCATGAGTCATCGACCAGTGATCGACGATCGTGGAATCCAGAACAAAGCACTACTACAAATGATCGACGATATGACTTGCGATCGTCGACCGTGGATCGACGATCTGGACTTAAGCTGGAAAATAAATTTCAAACTTCCAGAATTGCAAATCCCAATCACTACCCTAGGTCGTTTAATTCTTTAACTGAATGGATTATCCCACCTAGGAGATCACACCCTTTAGGATATAAATCTAAGCCTGCAAAATCTTTTATATCTAGTTTTTCTTTTGTGAAGAATACTGGACCCAAGGTAACCTGGGTCCACAATGTATAATTGATATCTTTGCAGGTGAAGACCTATCCAGTCATACATGACAAATGGTATTTGGATAGTGGATGCTCAAAGCATATGACAGGAAAGATGAAGAATCTGTCAGGGTTCAAAGCCAAGCTGGGACCAAAAGTTATATATGGGGATTCCAGCTGTGGACAGACTGAAGGGTATGGCAGCTTCACCATAGGAGCTGTAACATTCAAGAAGGTTGCTTATGTCTCCGGACTAAAGCACAACCTAATATCTGTAAGCCAAATGTGTGATGCTGGGTACAAGGTATGGTTTACTGACACTGCTTGTAATATTGCTTTAAATAATACTGTTGTGTTAGTAGGTATTAGAATTGGTAATGTTTATGTTGTAGATTTTAACTCATCCAAATCTGAAATATGCTTATTTAATGAAGTAACCAGTAATAATACCCTTTGGCATAAGAGACTTAGTCATGTAAATTTGAAAAACATTTCTAGGTTGGCTAAATACAATCTTGTAAGAGGCTTACCTTCTTGCCCCTACAAGAAGGAAGGCCTTTGCAAAGCTTGTCAATTAGGTAAGCAAACAAGAAATAGCTTTAAATCAGTTAATAAAAGTGATTCTCCCAGGATTCTATACTTGTTACATTTGGATCTATTTGGTCCTATTGCTGTACAGAGTCTTGGAGGAAAGTCTTACACTCTAGTAATTGTAGATGACTTCTCTAGGTTCACTTGGGTATTCTTCTTGAGAACTAAGGCTGATAACTTCAAGGTTCTTACAGATTTTCTAAAGTGTATACAGAGTGAGTACTCTACTCAGATTGCCTTGATCAGAAGTGATCATGGTACTGAGTTTGAGTCTCTTCTTATGCAAGAATTCTGTGAGAAGGAAGGTATCAAACATAGCTTCTCTGCTCCTAGAACTCCTCAACAAAATGGGGTAGTTGAAAGGAAAAACAGAACCCTAATTGAAGCTGCAAGTACATTGTTGGCAGATGCTAATATGCCTCTGTCCTTTTGGGCTGAAGCAGTTAGCACAACTAACTATGTATTGAACAGAAGTCTGATACATAAACTTAAGGGTAAGACTCCCTATGAGTTACTTAAGCAAGTGAAACCTAAAATAGACTATTTTAGAGTATTTGGATGTGTTGCTTTTGTTCATAACAATAACAAAGAATACCTTAGAAAATTTGAGGCAAAAGCTTCAATGGGAGTCTTTCTGGGATACTCTCAAGTAAGCAAAGCCTATAGGGTCCTCAATAAATCCTCTCTTAAGATAGAAGAGTCTGCACATGTCTCTTTTGATGAGACAGTCATGTATTATAAGGAGAAGGACTCTTCCTCTAATAGTACAGTGCAAGTCCTAGGAGTAAGTAAGGATTTGGAAGGTTTGAGACTCACACAGGAGAATCATCCCCAACAAACTCCTCAGGTTGCTTCTTCAGATTCTGAATCTGATGTAGAATTTTTACAAGTTAAAGCACCTGCTCCAACAGTTGATCAAATTCCACATGAGGAATTAAATCTTGAACATGTTGAAGATCAGATCATTGTTGAACCTACTAATCTTGTCACACTTAGAGATCACCCTGTATCTCAAGTGATTGGAGACATTTCAGTAGGAGTCCAAACAAGACATCAACTCAACAAAGATGTGATGTTTGCTTGTTTCCTTTCTCAGGTTGAGCCCCTAACCATTAAAGATGCTGAGCTTGATCCACACTGGATTATAGCCATGCAAGAGGAACTTAACCAGTTTGAAAGATGTAAAGTTTGGACTTTGGTTCCAAGACCAAGAGGCCAACTGATCATAGGCACCAAGTGGGTGTTTAGAAACAAGCTTGATGCCCAAGGCATAGTAGTTAGGAATAAGGCTAGGCTAGTAGCTCAAGGCTATAGACAGGAGGAAGGCATAGATTATGATCAAACTTTTGCCCCTATAGCTAGACTAGAAGCCATTAGGATTTTCCTAGCCTATGCTGCCTATAAAAGATTTAAGGTCTTCCAAATGGATGTGAAGAGTGCCTTCCTCAATGGAGATTTAAAGGAAGAAGTGTTTGTTGAACAACCACCAGGGTTTGTTTCATCAACCTTACCCACTCATGTGTTCAAACTCCAAAAGGCTCTATATGGACTTAAGCAAGCTCCTAGAGCTTGGTATGAGACCTTAGCAAATTTCCTTCTAGAACACAAGTTTGTGAGAGGTGTAGTAGATAGAACCCTATTTATTAGACATCATAAGGACTCACAACTGTTAGTTCAAATCTATGTAGATGACATTATATTTGGCTCCACTGATCCCAAACTATGCAAGAGGTTCTCTGAACTAATGCACTCCAAGTTTGAGATGAGCAGCATGGGTGAGTTATCCTATTTCCTTGGTCTCCAAGTGAAACAGTGTGTTGATGGTATCTTCATTTCTCAATCAAAATATGTCAGAGAGCTGGTTAAAAGATTTGGAATGTCTGATGCTTCATCAATGAGCACACCTATGGCCTCAAATGCAGTTATTGATTCTGATGTCAATGGCAAGTCTGTTGATCAAAAGAACTATAGAGCCATTGTTGGTTCCCTGCTGTATTTGACTGCAAGTAGGCTTGACATAATGTTTGCTACATGCCTATGTGCTAGGTTTCAGGTCAACCCAAAGGAATCTCACTTAACTCTTCTCAAGAGGATCTTGAGATACCATAAGGGATGCCCTAACTTAGGACTGTGGTACCCAGCTGAGTCAGGATTTGAATTAATTGGATATTCAGATGCTGATTATGCTGGTTGTAGAGTTGACAGGAAAAGCACCTCAGGGACCTGTCAGTTCCTGGGAGAGAGACTTGTCTCTTGGTTTTGTAAGAAACAGGCATCTGTGTCTACTTCAACTGCTGAGGCTGAATATATAGCAGCAGCTAGTTGTTGTTCACAGATCCTGTGGATTCAAAATCATCTAGTGGATTATGGGTACACACACTCAAAAACAAAAATTCTGTGTGACAGTACCAGTGCAATATCAATTGCTCAAAATCCTGTGCACCATTCTAGGACCAAGCACATTGAGATTAGACATCATTTTCTAAGAGATAATGTGGAAAAGAACAAGATAGCAATGGAATTTATATCCACAGACCTGCAGAGAGAAGATATTTTCACTAAGCCCCTTGATGAACAAAGGCATTTGTTCTTCCTGAACCAGCTTGGTATGATTAATGGTTCAGAGTAGTGAAAATTTGGATAGATTTGTTTTCTGTCTAAAATCGTCGAACGACTGCTCGACGATCTTCGACCAGGTCAGAACTATCGTCGACCAACGGTCGACGACAGCTCGTTCGGTAGTAAGGCAGAAATCGTCGATCAACTGGTCAACGATCTCTCCTTAGGTATCTATCGTCGACCAGTGGTCGACAACAGATTTTCTGTGCTGTGTGGAGAATCGTCGACCAACATATATTGATCGACGATCGTGGTGATTGCTTGTAGTCGGTCGATGTTTTTCGATTAGTCAAATATTGACTATCGTCGGTCATTGTTCGACGACCGATTTTATTCTGGGATCGACGATCGCAGATTTATATCTGATAGTCGATTTAGGTCTGGAGATCGTCGTCCTTCCGCTCCGTCTTTTCATATTCCATCTTCTGGCTTAGAATTCGCTCTCGAACTCTAATCCCGCGCGATTCTCTTCTCCCCTGCCTTGCATCTCGATTCGTCATTCTCTCTTCAATCTAATGGCGATTCCTTCTGCAGTTCTCTTCGAAATGAAGTTCGACACTGGTTTCTGTGTCGACTTCGATTCTTTCAGTCGATGTGATCAACCCATCCAAGACATTCTGCAGCTGTGTGAAGATCAAGGGCTAAAGAAATTTATGTCATTCTCACCAAAGATTCATATACCAGAGATTCGAGAATGGGTATATACCTCGTCCTCCAGCGACGAAGCGATGACTGGAAAGATAAATGGAGAGGAGGTCATTCTGACTCCTGAAGTTCTGACTGAGTTGTTTGGTCTACCAACCGGTACTGAGGACTATGAGCAAAATTCAGAGGAATATGGCCGCATGCTAACTGTGATGGGCCATGATGAGGGTATTCCAGCTAAGCTGCTGAAAATAAACCTGTCTCCAGAGTACAAGTTTCTGGCAGACCTGGTGGGCAAGGTCGTTTTGGGAAAGCACTCTGCTCACGACAACATCAACAGGCAACAATTTGCCTTAATGTCAGTTTTGGTGAATAAGACGCAGATAGCCTGGGGAAAAGTTCTGTTTGAACTAATAAGGAGAAAGAACAATCAGAAAGAAGTAAACCTTGCCAGGGTGTTGGGTGTGTTTCTATATGTGAAAGCACCCCTGCTGCTTGTTTCTGCACCCTCCGCAGTCAACGCCAGCAAGAGGTTGGACCCCTCTCTGTTCAAGAAATCTCAGAGAGTCATCAAGAAGTCTGCCAGGGTTGATCCTAACCCTCCATCAGACATAAGGGCTGATTCAGCCACTCTCCAGCTTGCTGGGGAAGGCTCAGCAATCCCTTCATCCTCCCTCTTTACCCCTGCATTCTCATCTCCTGCATTACCCTCCACACAATCTGCAGTGCCACCACAACATGCATCTTCCATCCTACATGCATCTCCACCCCAGTCACCCATACCACAACATCTGGCAGCCGCAGCCAGTGTTGACATGGTAACTGCTACCATCCTCACACACTTATCTCAACATGAATCCCACACTCATGTTGATGTTCACCCATCTCCACATGATTCATTTGATCATGTGGTAGATCATACTGCTTCCATTCCATCCACCTCCACATCCTCAGCATTTCAGATAACTCCTGAATTGCTTGCACAAATTGTAGAGCTCATCACTCCATCCATACAAAAAATGATTGAGGCTGCCAATGCCCCTCTCATTGCATCCATCAAAGCCCTTACTGAAGCCATCAAATCATTTCCACCCTCTGCTCAGCCCTCTTCAGTAAGATGCATGACTCCAGTCCCCACTGAAGTCATGCAGGGGGAGATGTCTGTTGAAGTGGTCTCAGGTGATGCCTTGGCCCTTCAGGACAACTCTTCTCTTCCCCTTACAGCAATTGTAGAAGAACATCAAGAGTTTCCAGAGAAAGAGTCTCTAATGAAAGATCCAGAGCAATCAGAAGGTAAAACACTTCCTCTAAAGGTTATAATCAGGACTTTAAATTGATATCTTTATCTAACAAAGACATTCACTCCCTAGTGAATCTAGCTGCGTTTGAAAACCATCGTAACCCCATGAAAAAAAATTCGTGGACGGATCAATTTGGCCAAATTGATTCGATCCGGAAGGGATAAAATCATGGGAGGATGAAGGATACCTTACCCAACACTCCTCACGAGAGTGACCGAACTCTCCACAATTAAAACAAAGATTACACAATTAAAAATAAAATTAATGAACCGCGAGAGTGGGGTGAGAGAGACGAGAGAAACAAAAAAAACAAAAAAAAGATAAAATTAATAGCTATCCTTTATACAAAATATCAAAACATTCCCCGGCAACGGCGCCAAAAACTTGATACAGAAATTCGCAACTGCGGAGAGAGGGTTGGAAAAGAGAAGAGAAGAGAAAGTGGATGTGGTGGTTGAGAATATTCTCCGATTCTATATCCGATAAAGGCAAGAGTACCTTATCGGTTATAGTATAGGATACTAAAGATTAGTATCAAGGTCGTATTTCCCTGGGGCGTAAAGACTACTTCTACTCAAAGGCGTTCGCTATTATTTTATCAAATGATATTTATATTAAATGTTAAACTAAAAATAGGAATTAAAGCACTAAAATAAAAAGAAAACTAAACTACTTGCAGGATAAAAAGAGTTAGAGCTAATAATAAAGAGACGTACTCGATCAAGAATCACTTCAGCAAGAGACGATTAAAAAGACGATAAATAAACCTAAGCTTAATAGGGTAAAAGTCCTTGACCGTGGAGGTTCCTAAAGCTTGAACACGCTTCTCTCGAAGTCGTGGCCAACTGAGTTTAAGAAGGTCCGACCGACTCTCGTCTAAATCGGAGGCCTAAAGCTCGCTTTACGGGGTGAACACCTCTATTGGATTTTACTCCAATCCGAGAGATTTGGACGTCTGCCTCTCTCGAGGGGTGCGTACAACTCCCTTTACTCTTGAATGCTAACTTCATTCTATCGGCCTCTCGGCTAGCCCAGAATGAAAGCAAAGGTGGAGAGTATATATCCATAATATACCTCCAACCCGTGATTAATCAAGAGTAATTCAAGGTCCAGAACCTAAAAAGAAATGGTTAATTAAAACATCATAACTTAATCGCTCTAACCTCAGATCATCAAGATCGAGTACAAGGAGCATTAGTTAATCATAATGGAGTGGAGGAGGGGGGATGAGTAGTAGAGCATAAAAATACAGGAATAAGAAAGGAGCACTTTTATTAATGAAAAAGGGAGCTACAGCTACAAAATTGAAATTACAGGTACATCAAAGTAAAACCTATTCTAGCCCTACAACAAGCTACTCAGAAGAAATGCAAGAGCTAAAAGCAAAACACTAAGCTAGGTTAAGAAAATAATTACAAAATAAGAGAGTGAGAGAGAGGGAGAGAGAGAGAGAAAGCATAAGAGGGGCCAAGAAATAGAGGGGCAGCACCTCCCCCTCTCCCCAAAAGTTGCTGAAATGGAAGGGGGATCCTGTATTTATAGATTTTTCCCACGGGTTGGTCACGCCTGGCGACACGCCCTAGGGGGGGCGTGTCAGGGGACATGACAGGTACAGATTTGACCTCAGGAGCTGAATTTTGGCGGGACTGATGATTATTTCGGTACGATGGTGGTCACGCCCTAGGTCACGCCCGTGACAGGGGGGCGTGACAGGCGTGTCAGGTCAAAATCAATCGTCGCTGGTCCATCATACGTCGAAATCGGGGCAGTCACGCCCCAAGTCACGCCCGTGACATGGGGCGTGACAGTACTGTTGCGTGCAGCTGTGTAGAATGCATTGAAGGAGGCGGCAGACTTCGGGAAGAGGGCGACACGCCCCGTGTCACGCCCGGTGACACGCCCGGGGAGGGCGTGTCGATGGGGAGTCACAGGGGACTTTGGCGGGAAACGATCTCTTGCATCTATCAACAACGGGAGCAGGTGACACACCCTGGGTCACGCCCGGGGAGGGCGTGACAGGGGGGCGTATCAGGTGATTGTTTCCTGAAAATTTGTTGAAACCTGCACAAACAGAAAATAATAATTATTTATAATATTTACATAAAAGAAGCATAAACTAAGATAAAGAAAGAGATTTAAAACGAAAATAACATATTTTTACCCTAATAAATTAAGCTAAAATATGCATCATCATGTCCTAAAAAACTTCTTATAGCTTTGACGTTCGTAGGCGGCGGCAGCTTCTCGATAACATCTATCTTAGCTATGTCTACTTCAGTTCCTCTCGCAGAAATCATATGACCCAAAACTAACCCCTCCCTCACCATAAAATGGCATTTTTCCTTATTTAGGGCAAGGTTAGTTTCTTAGCATTTTTATAAGACTTTTTCGAGGTTTTCTAAACAACTATCAAAAGCATCGTCGAATAATTAGAAATCATCCATAAACACCTCCATAATGCTTTTTACATACTTTTCGAAGATATCGAGCATTCCTCGCTGGAATGTAGCTGGCGCATTACACAAGCCAAACAACATTCTTTGGTAAGCGAAGGTGCCGAAGGTACAAGTAAACATAGTTTTATCCTGGTCCACTAGAGAGATGGGGATTTGAAAATTCCCCGAGAGACCATTGAGAAAATAATAAAAGCTATGGCCGGATAATCGCTCTAAAATTTGATCGATGAACGGAAAGGGAAAGTGGTCCTTACGGGTGGCGTCGTACAACTTACGATAGTCAATATACATTTGCCTCCCTATCACCGTCCGTGTCGGGATTAAATCATTATTTTCATTAATAATTACAATTATCCCTCCCATTTTTGGCACTACCTGGACAAGGCTAACCAACTTACTATAAGATATAAGATAGATAATTCTTGTGTCTAAGAGTTTCATAACATCATCCTTTAAGACTTATTTAATATTTGGATTAATCGACGCTGAGGTTGGAATGAATTACGCAAATTATCTTCCATAAGGATTTTGTGGGTGCAAAAATATTGGCTTATGCCCTTGATATCATATATCTGCCAGGCGATAACTCGACGATGTTTATGTAACAGTAGTAGGAGCTTGTCATTTTGCACTTCAGACAGGTAGGCCAAAACTATTACTGATAGCTTGGAGTTCTTTTCTAAGAAGGCATACCTAAGATGTTTGGGTAGTTCCTTTAATTCCAGGGTAGGGGTTCTTCATACGATGTCTTGAAAATTCTTTCTTTTTCAAAAACAATTTCTTCGTAGAATTTTTCTATATACAGAAAATTTAAAGAGGTGGAGCTAGTGGCCATGGCGGCTTCTTACAGAGATTCAATTGGAAGGGTAGAGGAAGAACAAAAAACATAAAATTTTGTTTACTTTCAAAAAGTTAGTAGGAAGATTCATCACTTAAGGTATCTAAGAAGAAACAGGAGTCGTCATTCTCTAGTGTGTTCTTCATCGAAGGGGTGATAGAAAAAATTACTTCATCCTCGCCTACTCGTAGGAAGTGCTTACCATTTCTTACATCAATGATAGCTCGGGAGGTGGTAAGGAAGGGCCGGCCAAGGATCATGGGAAGCTCGACATCTTCTTCGATGTCCAATATGATCAAATCCATCGGGAAGATGAATTTGTTGATTTTAACTATGAAATCCTCAACGATTCCTAACCGGTACTTAACAGATCTATCAGCGTGTTGGATACTCATGTGTGTGGGGTTGAGTCTACCAATTCCTAACTTCTTGAATAACGAGAGGGGCATCAGGTTGATACTCGCACCTAAGTCGGTCAATGCGTGCTTGACAAAAAGATAACCAAATACACACGGAATAGAAAAACTACCCAGATCACTGATCTTCTTTGGTAAACCGTTTGTCAAGACCGCAGAGCACTCGGCATTTAGTGTGATATGAGATAAGTTTTATAACTTCTACTTATTAGTAAGGAGGTCCATAAATACTTATCGTACTTCAGCATCGGGGAGATTTCTTCGTTGAAAGGTAGATTTACGTAGATTTGCTTAAATATTTCTACAAAGCGGGAGTATTGATTAACCTAACGTTGCTTGTAAGTTCAGAAGTGTATGGTGGAGTTGGATCATTTTTAAAGATGGTTGGTGGAGTGAGATCTTTTTATAAAGTAGAGAGTTGAGTGATATCTTCTTTTTAAACAGATGGTGGAATATTCAAAACAGCAGTGGAGCTTTCCTCGGGCACTTCGCTAACCATACAAGAAACATTCTTCACACTCCGAGGAGTTATAGCTTTCGCTTGCTCTCTCGGGTTGGGCTCGGTATTGGTAGGAAGAGACCCAGAGGGTCGCTAAAAAATAATTTTTACGAGTTGTCATACTTGATTTTCTAAACATTTAATGGTCCCGACTAGGGTTCTTATAGTAGCGTCATTTGTGTTTATATATTTAGAAAGCATTTCCTCAAAACTTTGAGGTTTTGGATAATTTTGAAGAGGTGGAGGTGGTGCAGAAAAATCACTTTGTGTTGGCGGGCGTATTGTGTTCGAGGGATTACTCCATGAAAAGTTCGGGTGGTTCCGTAAAGCAGGATTTAACCATTCGGAAAAGAAAAACCCAAAGCAGGAAAATTAGCAGCAGAAAAATTATGAAAAATGTTTCTAGGCATATTATTAACATAATCCAATTGTTTGAGAGCAGGAGTTGCAGATTCCCATACCTGAGGGGAGGAGGCAGCAATCATCTTTGTTATCTTTTTTACTTAATACTTCCACTAACAGAACTAGCTGGGAGACGTTATCTACTTCAAAGATACATGCAGGTTTGTTTAGGCTGGACCTAGGCACATTCCACTAATATGTGTTCATGGCCATATCCTCGAAAAGTTCAAGATCTACTTCCGAGTTTTTGTGGTTTAAGGTATCACCGGAAACTGCATCTATCATTTGCTTTGTGCTTTAATTTAGCCCGTTATAAAATGTCTGCACCTAAGACCATACAGGCAGCGCATGATGAGAGCATCATCTTAAGTGTTCTTTAAATATTTCCCAGGTTTCATACAAGGTTTCAGAGTCTATTTGTCCAAAGGCAAGAAATATCGTTCCTAAGTTTTGCGGTTTTAGCTGGCGAAAAATGCTTCGCTAGAAATTTTACAGTTAGTTGATCCCAGGTGGTGATGGTGTTTTTTGGTAGAGTGTTCAACCATTGATAATACTGAGTTCTAAGAGAGAAAGGGAAGCGTCTTAGCCTAATAGCATCATTTGTAATACCATTGATTTTAAAGGTGTTACAAATTTCAAGAAAGCTAGCTATATGGGCGTTCAGATCTTCGTCTTGAAGTCTATCATATTGCACATACTGCTACACCATTTGAATTATGATAGGCTTAAGTTCAAAATTATTATTAGCAATGGCAGGGCAAACTATGCTAGATTTTGTACCCTCTAGATTCGGTCGTGCATAATAGAACATAGGCCTATGCAGGGCTTCCTCTACGACGGGCTATTCCATTCTTGTAGTAGAAAATGACTCGGAATACACAACCGGTATTTGGAGAGTAGGGTCTTGAAAATGCGATATTCTCCAAAGAGTACGCTCAATTTCATGGTCCAAGTCCAGAATATCCGACGGATTTCCGTGGGCCATGCACTAGTAGAAGAGAAGATGAAGACAGAGAAAAATAAACTAGAAAAAGAGAACTAAAAATTTTTTTTGAATAGATTTTTTTAATGTTTTAACTCCAGAACTTCCCAAAGGCTACCCGATGAAGGGTTCGCAAGGTACTATACAAGATAATGGTATTTATGCCACATTGCCCTTTTCAAGAGAGTTAGGCGGTGTAGAAAAATTCTGATGTGAGTTTATATTACGAGCGTTAATATTTTTTTTTGAATTTTTAATTTTTAAGAAAGAGGGTGAGAAAGAGATGTGATAAAAGTAATAGGTTTGGGTTTTCAAATTATCAACAAAATTTAATCCCCGACAACGGTGCCAAAACCTTGGTGTCTACTATTCACAAAGAGAATAAAACCGAACTAGCAATCCAACTAGGAATGTATGCTAATCTAATTGTAGCAAGGGCACACAAGTGTCGTATTTAAATCCGGGAACTGTTGAGCAATCATACTCACAGGATGATTATTATCTTATCGAAGGATTGTTTTAGTGTTTGTTAACTAAATTAAAAGGGAAGACTACTTGCTTAAAGAAAAGCACTTGCACTTAATCAGATAGACGACAACTAGCAATTTAAAAACTGGGGTTGAAACGATGATAAAGAGAAGCACTCGATCGAGAATCACCCCGACAAAAGTTGATTAAAAATAAGATAATAGACTCTATCTTAATAAGGCAAAGGATCTTGAATGTGGAGGTTCCTAAAGCATGAGCACTCTTCTCTCAAAGTCGTGCCCACCTGAGTTTAGGAAGGTCCGACAGAACTCTCGTCAAAATCAGAGGCATAAAGCTCGCTTTAGGCTGTGAACCCCGCTATTGGATTAAACTCCAATCCGAGAGATTTAACGTCTGCCGCTCTCGAAGTGAGTGTGCAACTCTCTTTAATCTTGAGTGTTCACTCCAAACTACAAGCCTCTCGGCTAGCTAAGGGTGGAAACAAAGATGGTAAATATACATCGATGATATATCTCCAAACACGATTAATCAAGAGTAATTCAAAAGGTCTAATCATTACAAAGAAAAAGCAAACTAAATCATCATAACTTAATCAAATCGAACCAAGGATCATCAAGATCGAGTACAAGGAGGATTAGTTACTCATGGTGAAGTGGAGGAGGAGATATGAGTAGGAGTGCATGGAAACAAAAACAGAGACAAGAAAAATAAACAAGCTTTAAATTAAATTAAATAGAGCTTACAACTTGGAATAACAGAAATAACTCTTGCTGGAAAAGAAACTAAGCTAGCACTAAAGCTGAAACTGAAACTAACTAAACTAAACTATTACAGAAAACTGAAATATAAACAGGAAAAAAAAACATTAGAGAGGAAGAACACTAATGGAGAAATGAAAATGGCAGCACTTCCCCTCTCCCAAAATTCTATATATTTTTTC
Organism: Platanthera zijinensis; assembly: GCA_039513925.1. Lineage (NCBI taxonomy): Eukaryota > Viridiplantae > Streptophyta > Magnoliopsida > Asparagales > Orchidaceae > Platanthera > Platanthera zijinensis. The sequence goes on along the minus strand of CM077082.1, from coordinate 109,896,201 downwards.
TCAAGGGTCTGGGATCTATTTATAGATTTTCAAGGAGAAGGAATTGCCTTAAGCCATGCACATTAGTTGACCTTGGTACGGGATGTAGCGGTAAATGATGATAGCTTTGATATGGGTGACGTGCATTAATGGCGGCAGCAGGCTATTGTTAAAAAGATTGACTTATCCTCTGGCAGCACGTAAGCTCGACGAAAGAAGGAGAGAGAGCTCGATGAAATCTGAAGAGAAGGAGGGAGAGCTTGATGAAATGAGAAAATAGAAGATGGAGGGGAGGTCGACAAATATCGAATACGGAAAATGAGGTCGACGAAATGTCGGAAAGAACCGTTCGTCGAACAAATAAAATTAGTTCGACGAATACCGAACTATGAAGGGGGAAGAGCTTGATGAAAAGGCTGAGCTCGACGAACTCAGGTGAAAAGAACCGTTCGATGAACGCAGAAAATGAGGTCGACAAACTCTTTGGAGAGAAGGTTAGGGTGATGAAATTTGCTGAGTACGTTCGTCGACCGCAGAACTGAATGCTGAGCTTGACGAAATGAGCTCAACGAACTGGCTAAGGTCAACGAATTCTGGACTAAAGGCGAGTTTGACGAAATGAGCTCGACGAATTGGCTAAGGTCAACGAAGGCGAGTGTGAAAAAATGAGCTCGATGAACTAGGTGAGGTCGACGAATTCTGTACTGAAGGCGAGTTTGACGAACTGAACTCCACGAAAACCTAAAGTCGACGAAATTGGTGGAGCTTGATGAATGCTGAGCTCGACGAACTGGGGCTGAAGGATAAGCTTGACGAATGCTGAGGACGTTCGTCGACCGAAGAACTGAAGGCTGACCTCGATGAACTAGCAGAGCTCGATGAAATGAGATCGACTAAATGAGCTCAATGAACTGGCTGAGGTTGACAAATTTGATGAGGTTGATGAATTTTTCTGAGTTCGACGAATTTTCCTGAGTTCGAGGAATTTGCTGAAAACCTAAAAAAGAGAAGAAAATATTAGTGGTATTAAAATATATACAAAACAAGGTCAAAATAAAACTTAAATAAAATGATTACTATTATAAAAACTTGTAATTTCCCAAGTAGTTTAAACTACAAAATGTATTATCAGAGGTCATCCCTCCAGGGAGGCCAAACTTTGACAACTCATCTACTTCCAGGTTTTGTATTCTCAAGATATGCTCAATGGTGAAGCTTTTAAACTTACCAACATCTTCCTTTCCAATATTAAATACTTATTCAATACAGGCTCTCTGATCTCAAAATTACCCAGTACTTGCAAGGCCATCACCAGTGAATCTATTTTAACATGCAAATGTTCAAGTCCCAACTCTTTCACAAATCATAAACTGGCCAAGAGTGCTTCATACTCTGGTTGGTTATTCATTGTTGGAAAAAAGAACATCACAGCTTGCTCCAACTTGACTCCATTTTGATTGATGAGAACCACTCCTTCCCTAGAGGAGTTTCTGCATGATCCCTATCCACATAAATTGTTCAAGCCAAGGGAGATCGCTTCGCATGATCAAAGCTTAATTCGGCTGTATCAACAAATAAATATGACAACACCTGTGCATGGATGGCTTTCCTGGGCACATAAGAGATCTCTAATTTGCTCAGCTCGATGGCCCATTTGGCTAATCATCCTCAATGTTAAGGCTTTTCTAGAATGCTCTTCAAGGGCTGATCAGTTATTACCTGAACTGAGTGTGCCTGAAAATTTTGTCGAAGACTTCGAGAAAACATCACTAGTTCTCTATGACCCAATTTTTTGTTATGATATCAGGGTCTTATTCCCAGAATCGCCATTTTGCGGTGACACTGACTCTCAGGAAGGTCATCACTACATAACACTGATCTTGCCGGCCTTAAGGATCACAAAAGATTAGAAGTTTATAGATCAAAGACTATAAGTAAAGTCCACAATCACATATAACAAATGAAACATAAATCACAGCATTGTCAACATGATAACAAAAGTACTGAAATAGATCAGCGAAATAGAAATATAAATGGTCTTATGCCCAGTGTTGGGTATATTGGATACAATGTACTTAATTTGAAGAAGCCCCTTTTACTCAATGATATACACATATTTGAATTCGATGTATATTTAAGTTTATGTATGCAGGATGTCTATTTCATATTTGTTGGACAGGTGGACACAACAAGCTAACTAGATTATGAATACAAATGGATAAGTACAAAAGTGTCGACACACTTTAACTGTGTCGACACCTTTACAGATGCTGAGTAAAGATAGGTCAGCAAAATGTTGAGTGAAGTCAGCACAGTCTACATAAAAATGGGTAAACACAAAAGTGTCGACACACTTCACGTGTGTCGACACCTTTGTAGAAGGTGTGTCGAGACAAGTCAGTTAACTCGACACAGAAGATTCAAAAAAGCTTTGTCAAAACAAGTCAGTTGTCTCGAAACTTTGAATACTGAGTCAGCAGTGTCGAGATAAGACAACATACCTAACAATATAAAACTTGAAGCAGTTGTGTCGAGACAAACCAACTATCTCGAAACAATCTAACTATCTCGACACAAGAAGATGTGCAGAGTCAACAAAGAAGATTGTTTTGTTGAGACAAAACAACTGTCTCGATCCTTTCGTGTTTCTAATGAAAATTATTCAAAGTAGAATTATGTCGAGACTGCTGTGATGTCTCGGCATAATTGTCGAGACACTTTGGACAATTCGAAACTTTTTATTTCTGAAGATATACAGAGTCGACACAGAAGTGTTAAGATAAGTCACAACTGAAACTTCAGCTATAGAAATGTGATATATCAACAAAAACTATTTAAGGGGAAAATTTAAAGAATGATGTCAGATGTTGATGTCATCATCAAGAAACCAACCATCCATGAAGGCTATAAATAGAGGGGTTGTCTACACCAAATAATAGACACACAATACACAGAATCAAAAAAAGAAAATATAAATTCACATTCTTACAAATCTGAGGAGGAAGAAGACGAAGGTCTTCAAGAAAATCTCCAGATCCCTTCACCAGGTTGATCTGAAAGCTAAGGTGAATCTGATCTATAATTTTTCAAGAATTTCAAACCTATCAACATCAAGAAGATTGCAGATTCAGAGAATGAACTTTTCAGCAAATATATTTATCAAAAAGAAATCAAATGTTGCTGAGTTTAAGAATCTGTGCTAACAGATAAGTCAGAATTACAGACATTTTGTTTTCTGAAGGTTATAGTTTACACTTTATCTCTTTACTTTGTAACATATCCTTGAGATCTGAGTAGGTAGGAGATCTTATCATTGGGTTATAAGCCTAAAATATAAAGGCTGAGGTAGGGTTCATAAGGGGCCTGAGGTAGGTTGTTTTGACTAAATCACTGAGTTGTAAGCCTAGTTTATAAAGGCTGAGGCAGGGTTCTTAAGGAATCTGAGGTAGGAGATTAGGAGAATCTTTGAGATAGGACCTATTAGTCTAATTGTAGGTTTCATAACATAAATTGAGACTATAGGATCTTTGGATCTGAGTTAAAGAGGAAGAGCTATAACCTTATCTAGCACATTACTAGTGACGAAGAAGGGGGAAAGTGGATGTACCCTAGATAGGGCAACCAATCATGTTTTTCAAGGAGAGAAAAACACTGAGGATTGCAAGTCATTTAATTGGTATCACCGGATTCAATCAGCCATTTATCATGAGTCACCACATGGACACTACTTGAAGATGTGACCTCCAAAGCGAACTTCTTGGAAGAGGAGGTGGAAGCATCACCATATGGGCGAAGATGCGGATGCTTCATCCAGCAATGATCTACCGTATGGCCAGTTTGGCCACAGTGAGAGCAGAGAAAGCGGGAAGTTCCACGTCCGCCAAATTGATTGCTGTAGGCACCAGAGCCACCCCGATGAATATGATGTGCATTGTGTCGGGGAGCAGTGGGGAGGAAAGTAGTAGACACAGAAGCAGAGATATAACAGCAGCGATGCAGGAATCAGTGGCATCCAAGGTGGGAGAATCCTCCTTGCCATGGATCTGTTGATGGATCATGTCATACGACTTGGAAGAAGTAGAAGATAGCACACAACCAGAAGCTCTTGGAAGTTCTTGTGTTGCTCTGCCAGATCCACGGAGAATGGATGGTTTTGTAGAATTTCGGCTCTAAGAGCCTAAACTTGTTTGTAGACAGTAGCAGGAGGAATGGAGGGATGGGCAAAGAGGTCCGCATAGAGAGTATAGATGCGTGACGTCTGAGCCCCCTTGTAGTAAAGAGCGGCAAGATGAAGTCAAGCAGCCATGACCGTTTCATCATGGTGGATGATGGGGAGGCATTCATTAGAAAGGTTGTTAGCCAGACACGTGCGAACAAGAGCGTCACTTGCATCCTAGTTATCAAAAAGATGGGACTCTAGAGGAGGTGGATCATCGGTGAGATGATGGAGTTTGCGTTGTGAGCGAAGTAGAAAGGTGAAGGAACACTCCAGTCCGGGTAGTTAGAACTGATAAGTTTGGAAATGGTTCCAAGATTGCCCAACGAAGTAGGAGGTGGTAGGACACGAGAGTAGTAGTAGTAGAGTTATCAGAGAGAGTCCTAGAGAAGAATAGAGCGGACAGAAAGGAAGCTGCGCGAATAGGGAAAAAAGAAGCCACATGGACAGGCAAGAGGCTGTATGAAAGTAGGTCACGTGGATAGGTTGTGAAGACAGAGCGCGAAAACATATTGGGAAAACTTACCGCGGAGTGAATAGGAGCCTGAGAGAATAGGTCGCGAGCAGAAAACAAGATGCAGCACGGACAAGGATGAGGTTAAGTTAAATCAAGAGAGATGTCGCGAAGACAAGTCACGAACAAAGAGGCCAAGACA